>CAMZMU010000085.1:146858946-148058946 GCA_947311845.1 Poa pratensis
GCAGTGATGACTGCTGCATACTTGATGAACAGAATGCCGTTAGAGTGTGGATTATAAGACTCCAATTGAGTGTCTGACTGGTAGGACTACATATGTTGTTCCACCAAAGGTGTTTGGCTGTGTTTGCTTTGTGAAGGATTATAGCAAGTGTTGGGAAATTAGACTCTAGAGCCTTAAAATGTATATTTGTTGGATACTCGGGGAAAACAGAAAGGATACAAGTGTTGGTGTCCTTCTGAAAAAAGGTGTTTGTGAGTATGGATGTAATCTTTAGGGAAATGAATTCATTTTATGGGGAACCAACGATTTATATGATGTTTTTCCCGATTGTTGCTAATGATTGCATTAGATGCAGAATGTGAGAAGGGGTAGATAAAGAAGGAGAAGGAGATTATATAGCACCAAGGGAAATGATTGTTGGGACAATACCAACAGGAGAGGTGCACGATGGTGATGATGGTAGAGAACCAGAAGAAGAACCGGAACAGGGGGAGCCACAAGGTATGCCAAACGAAGCAAGGTGGCCAAACCAATGAAGAGATAACCTTCAAGTATATAGACGAGAAGAAAGCCGATGAGGTGAAAATCAGATACAGGGGGAGGATCATACTCCTTTGAGACCTGATCTTGAAGCCCAAGAGCATCTTGGCACACATGGTGCAATTCCATCTCCATCAGCTTCAACCCGGACTCCTCTATCAACCTCTACAGGACAATGGTACACTCCCTTCCAAATATGATGACCTAGATATTGCATTGCCCATAGAAGCAACCTCGTACTACAGTTGGAAAATTGCCGTCAAGGTTGTCTCCATTATATTTCGTATCATGTTTCATATTCCTCGTTGGGTCCTAGTTATAATCATTTATAGCTGCACTAGAATCCACACACTGTTCCACGCGATTGGCAGGAAGCAAAAATGGATCAAATGGGGGCAGCAATGTTGGAAGAATGGCAGCGCTTGATAAAAATATACTGGGTACTTACCCAATTCCAACAGGCAAGAGATTGTGGGTTGTAGTGGGTATTTACTGTCAAGCAGACACCGAGGAAAAGTAGAAAGGTATATGGCCGGTTAGTGGCAAAGGGGTACAGTCAAACATATGGAGTAGATTATGATGAAAATTTGCTCCGGTAGCAAAAATGAACATATTAGAACAATAATTTCAATAGCAGCAAACCTTAAGTGGAAATTATTCCAAATGGATGTTAAAAACGCCTTCCTTCATGGAGATTTACAGGAAGAGGTTTATATGGAAATTCCTCCGGGATTTAGTAGTAGTGAAACTGAAGGAAAGTATGTAAACTAAAGAAGTTCTTTATGGACGTAAACAATCGCCAAGGGCTTGGTTTGGAAGATTTAGAAAGGAGATTTGCTCTTTGGGATATCAACAAGCAATGTGATCACACTCTTTCTTCAAGATTCATAATGATAAGATTGCTTGCTTGTGGTGTATGTTTGATGACATAGTAATTACAGGGGACGATGATGAGGAATTAAAGTACTTGAAAAGGACACTCGCAAGAACATTTGAAGTCAAGGACCTGGGATTTCTTCACTATTTCCTGGGAATTGAGGTGGCATACGGGGCACAAGGTATTTACCTTTCACAGAGAAAATATGTGCTTGACTTACTTAATGAGACAGGCATGTCAGGATGCAAACCAACAACAACACCAATTGAGCAGAATCATCGTATTCTATCAGACTCGGGTGATCCAGTAGACAAGTATCAATATCAAAGGTTAGTTGGTCGTTTAATTTACTTGTCACACACGAGGCCAGATATTGCATATGCCGTTAGTGTTGTAAGTCGATATATGCATGATCCCCGGTCTGGTCACTTGGATGCTGTACACAGAATATTGCGATATCTTAAAATTGTCGGGGAAGGGGATTCTATTTTCTAATCATGGGCACCTGAGAATAGAGGGATACACAGATGCCGATTGGGCTGGATGTTTAGATGATAGAAGGTCTACTTCAGGCTACTGTGTATTTGTGGGCGGCAACCTCGTTAGTTGGAGGAGCAAGAAACAGAGTGTTGTCGCTCGATCCACAGCAGAGGCAGAATTTAGATCAATGGCGTCAGGATTATGTGAGTTATCTGGATGAGGATTGTTGATTGAACTTCACTTGTATGGTGATACATCGCTTCAGCTCTATTGTGATAATCAAGCTACTTCAATATAGTCAACAACCAGTCCATCATGATAGAACAAAGCATGTTGAAATTGACAGACATTTCATTAAGGAGAAACTGGACGAGGGGGGCACTTCGGGTTAGTTTTGTTAAATCTGCAGATCAGCTAGCTGATGTGTTAACAAAAGGAGTTAGTGTTGTGTCTTTCATGAGAACTTGTGACAAGATGGGGCTAATTGATATATTTGCCCCATCTTGAGGGGGAGTGTTGGAGACCCTTGCTTGTATATTAGAAAGATA
Organism: Poa pratensis; assembly: GCA_947311845.1. Taxonomy (NCBI): domain Eukaryota; kingdom Viridiplantae; phylum Streptophyta; class Magnoliopsida; order Poales; family Poaceae; genus Poa; species Poa pratensis. The sequence continues at coordinate 146,861,392 of CAMZMU010000085.1, forward strand.
GGAGGACTTATGTGTAACTTGTACATTGTATACACAGATAAGTGAATGGTAGAGGAGGAAGCTATCGAAGCTTCAGGAAAACAGAAAAATCTCCTCTCTCCCCAACCCTATCTCCTGTGAGTTTTGCTCACCGGCGATCTAGATAGAAGCTACAATACTATTCCTCAAGATAAAAATTTCACATAATTTCTACTACCATATTCCAACGGATGCCAATTGTAGATGCAAATTTCCTCTGTTTAAACTGCATTAATTGTATTCACTACCAGCTTAGCTAGTCGTGCAAGAAACGGAATATTGATGATGTGCATGTCGAATACAAACAAGAGCATCACAGAGAAGCAGACGCAATAAGAGAGGGAGAGTCTTAGACCCAGAAACCACTATACGTGCTGATGTTTGGCAACGCGTTGAAACCTGTCGACATAGGTCGCACATCAACGCGGAAGAGATCCATCTCTGTCCCAGTTCGGTGAGAAAAGAATATAGCCGCACTTCAGGACCGGCCGGGCGCCAAGCTCGTCGCTGCAGGAGGACTTCTAGGGTACCCGTTGTTAGATGTGAGCCATCCATTCTAGCAGATTCAAAGCCGTACAACAGAACGGAGTCAAGGTTTTCGCTGCAGATGAGATGCAAGTGTGTGGTCGTGAGCCTGCTGCACATGTAGTGGTTTTAAATTTAAACCCTGGATTCAGGAGCCAGCTGAGTACCCAGCAGCCAGCACACACTTCACAGCTCGAGCTCACACACAAAACACCACCACAGGCGCGCCATTCTTTGCTGTCAAGAATCCCGCGTCTTTGCTGTCAGACATTCCCTTGTGTGCTACCAGCTGATCAGGTGCGTTATTCTCTCCATCTCCTTAACCGTCATGTCTTTTCCCTTGTGTGCGTCTTTGCTGTCAGACATTGCTGCTCAGTTTACACGAGCATTTGCCATATGCAGCCATAGCTACGTCGTGAGGTCGATCATGGCGAATCCAATGGTGACCCGGACGCGGCATCCCGTGTTCTCTTTCTCTCGTCTGTCCTGCTGCTGTTGCTTCTCCTTACCTCCGGGCAAGCCGAGGGCTGCGCTACGCCACGTCGAGCCACTTCGTTGATAGCTCAGCAGGCCGGTGCGCTTCTCCGCTGGAAATCATCCATCAGGTACTCCTCCAAGCACCAGCTGGAAACCTGGACAGATGAGGGCGCCATGTATCCGTGTAACTGGACGGGCATCACCTGCGGCGACACTCCGTCGCGCGGAGGAACCACGGCGAAGGTCATCAGAGGGATTTCCCTTGCTGGTGCCGGCATTGTCGGTCAACTGGACGCACTGAATTTCCAGTCACTCCCGTACCTCGTCAACCTTGACATCAGCGACAACAATCTTCTCTCTGGTGCCATCCCTCTTAACATCGGCTCCCTTTCCATGCTTTCAAGCCTCAACCTCTCGCTAACCAGCTCGGCGGGCACATACCTGTGTCAATCGGCAACCTTGGGAGGCTCACACAAATCGACCTCTCCATGAACAGTCTCACCGGCAAATCCCTCCTACCTTGGGTAATATCTCAAGACTTTCTATCCTTTATTTTGGTGCGAATAGGCTCTCGGGTAACATCCCATGGCAGGTTGGACAGCTTCAGAACCTGAAGGAGATGGATTTAGACTTGAATATCCTTTCTGGCCAAATACCTTCCACCCTTGCAAACCTAACGAAGCTCATCTATCTTGGCCTTTCTCATAATCGTCTGTCAGGACCCATACCCCAGAGCTAGGACAAATGCAAACCCTGCAATGGCTATACATGCAAAATAACAGCCTAGACGGCACAACTCCTCCCTCCTTGGAAACCTCACAAAGCTCATGTTCCTGCACACATACAAGAACCAGCTCACTGGTCCCATACCGGTAGAGCTTGGCATGCTCTCGAGCTTGTCTGAGTTGGACTTCTCAGAGAACCGTTTGACCGGCTCTATTCCTTCCAGCGTTGTCGCGAATCTTACTTCGGTCACCTATTTTTCTCTTTTTAGTAACCTCATAACTGGATCCATCCCTCATGAGTTTGGAGATCTCTTGAATCTACAAGTGCTCGACATCTCGACGAATTTCATAGTTGGATCAGTGCCACCAAGTATTGGGAACATGTCTTCACTCAGCCTAATAAGCATATTTAGCAACAATATCTCCGGGGAGTTGCCGACTGAGCTTGGAAATTTGGAAAGTTTAGAAACACTTAGATTCCATATAAACCAGTTATCCGGCTCAATCCCTCAGAGTTTTGCAAAATTGGTGAGACTGGCCGATATGCGGCTATTCGACAATCAGCTATCTGGCACTTTGCCTTCAGCACTCGCCAACCTTACCAATTTGGTATTTGTTGAACTGAGTTACAACCAGCTAACCGGACACTTGCCAGATTTGTGCCAAAGTAGAAAGCTACAGCTGTTGCATGTTCATAACAATAATCTGGATGGTCCTGTCCCAAAAGGCTTGAGGGATTGCATTTCACTAACAATGCTTCGAATGCACAATAATCAGATGGAGGGCGACATAAGTGAAGCATTTGGGGTGTATCCACATCTCGATAAGATTAGTTTATCTTCAAACAGATTTGTAGGCCGGCTCTCGCCAAACTGGGGCTCATGTCAAAACTTGACAAGTATTGATTTTGCAAACAACATGATTGAAGGCAATATACCTTCTGGGCTTGGGGAGCTACAAAATCTTAGAAGGATCAGACTGAGTTTCAATAGGTTGACCAGTGAAATACCACCGGAAATTGGCAACTTAACCAGCCTCTACTGGATGGATTTAAGAAACAATCAACTATCTGGCCAGATTCCTACCAAATCGGCCAGCTTAGCAATCTTGAGATTCTGGATTTATCAAACAATTTGTTGAGTGGTAAAATACCAGAAGCGATTGGAAATTGTTTGAAACTACAGTCATTAGATATGAATAACAACAACCTGAGTGGAAGTCTTCCACGCAGTTTCGGCCATTTAGCTTCCCTGCAAAGAATGCTTGATCTTAGTATGAACAGTCTCAGTGGACCAATACCATCAGATCTTAGCAAACAAGAGATGCTGACATCTGCGAACTTTTCACACAATCAATTAAGTGGCGTCATCCCTGTCTCCATTGCAAGCATGAAAAGCTTGTCAATATTTGATGTATCATACAACTTCCTAGAAGGCTCTGTCCCAAAAGGGATCCACAATGCATCAGCTGAATGGTTTCGCCACAACAAAGATCTCTGCGGAGAACTTGTTGGCCTGCTTCCTTGTAACTTGCCCAGTGCGGATCACACGCGAAAGCATCAAAAGATTATATTATCAGTCAGTCTTACTATATTTGTTGCTATTATTGCAATAGCAGCTGGTGTAACTGCCTTTTTTGTTTGCCGCAAGAAAGTAACTACAAAATCTGATGATATGAACAAAAGGGATGTGTTCCCTGTATGGAACTCTGATGGTAGAATGGCATTTGAGGATACTGTCAACGTATGGAACTTTGATGGTAGGATGGCATTTGAGGATATTGTTAATGCAACTAACAATTTTGACGACACGCATTGCATTGGAGAGGGGTCATCTGGTAGTGTCTATAAAGCCGAGCTTCAAGATGGACAAGTGTTTGCAGTAAAGAAACTCCATGCAGGAAATGAAGAGGCACATGATGAAGAAAGGTTCCAGCATGAGATTGAAATGTTAACGAAAATTCGCCAACGCAGCATCGTCAAGCTATATGGATATTGTTCTCATCCACGGTACCAGTTCCTAGTATGCCAGTTTATAGAGAGAGGAAATTTAGCTTCTATCTTAAGCAATGAAGAACTAGCAACACAGTTCCATTGGCAAAGAAGAACATCCCTCATAAGAGATGTGGCTCAAGCCATCACTTACCTCCATCATGATGCTCAACCACCCATAATTCATCGAGACATCACGAGCAGAAACATCTTATTAGATGCTGATTACAAAGCATTTGTCTCGGATTTTGGCATTGCAAGAATGTTAAAACCCGATTCATCAAATTGGAGTGCACTAGCGGGGACCCATGGCTACATAGCACCTGGTATGTTTATTCAGTACAGTACTATATCCTCCAGTAAAGTGTGACAACAGAATGCTCTTCATTAATGCATGCCCTTATCTTATACGTTTCTATGGTGTATGCAGAATTTTCCTACACATGTGTAGTTACGGAGAAATGTGATGTATATAGCTTTGGTGTTGTGGTGCTTGAGGTGTTGATGGGCAAACATCCAGGAGACGTGCAAAATTTTCTTTCTTCAATAGGCGATAAATTCCTCCCGGAAGAAATTTTGGATAAACAACTTCCACAACCCGAAATTGAGGAGGCAAAAGACGTGAGGCGGTGTATCTACGTGGCATTTGACTGCCTGCTTCCTTCACCCAAAGAAAGGCCAACATGCTTCAAGTTTATCGAGATCTTATCGTCTAAAGCTATATGTTAAATTGTTGCAGATGTCCAAGCATCTGCGAACCAAACTAATACTATTTCTATTGGGCATCGTAGATTAGGAGTCACAAATTTTACATTACACAATTGTTCTCTCGTAATCATACAGATCATTAAGCTCGTGATTATATATTGTTAGGAGGCTTGGAAATGATGGTAACTGTCTTATATATGTTCTGCTATTTGAACTTATGTTATCTCATAAGCTTACTTCATGTTTACCGCTGACAAACTAGACCCAGCTAAGTAATATCATTAAGAACGGAAATTCTAACATGCAAGATAGGTAGAAAATCAATGCCAAGTTGAACATAAGTACACTCACGCTTTGGATGCGGTCAGTGGAGATGTAAAGGGGCAGAAGAAAACAAGATGAGACACGGCAACAACTTCATTGAGTGCCCAAGTGAGAGATACACATATGCCACTAGAACAGGGTAAACCCTTCACATATTGTACATAAACTCCTCAACCTAACCAAAAACTTCCAGAACTCTGGAGAACTCCTCTCAAGATGGTATCCCTAACTTATAATCCAGACTCCTGTTGCCCCAGTGGTACCCACAGGACCAAACCATATATGTTGCTTTACCTCGAACTACAATACATCTAACGGCAACACACAATCAAGTACAACATGGAGAGGACATACGACACACAGCAATATGATGTTAATAACAACTGATTTTGAACATGGTGCATTACATACAGCGAAAATGAAGTTGACGCACTGAGTTGTCCTCAAATCAGCTTCTCGCAAAGCAATCATGGGATGCTGTGCAAAATACAATTTTCTGTTGCGGCTCACGCTTCCTCGATTACAGGGGAAATAAGGTGCTTCCTAAGCAATTTGTAGTGATAAAAGAATTGTGAGGAACGTAGAAAACCACAGAGTAATAAATAATGGCAAACATTGTATGATTCGAATTATCCCTGCAGGTAGAACGGAGATCTTGTGGCTCCTAAAATCGACATAAAGTCCTCACATTTTTTAAATGGAACATGCAGCAGCTGAATGCACCAAGAGGGGTAGACAATCTAGAAGTCATCGTCGTCCTCCTCAGCCATGTGTTTTGCGAGTTCTTCCTCCTGCTGGAGTCTCTCTCGCCTCTTCTCAGCACTCTCCTTTTCCTTGTGAGAATTCGGGGGAAATCTCAGAGCCTTGACAGCCTCGTTGTGCATGTTCAGGCAGAATGCAATCCTGGAGTTGAACGCAGCCTGTGGCTCGTTCGTTGAGTACACGTCGCCAGTCTCTTTCGACACCACCCAACCATTGGCATGATCAATGGTGGCATCAACTGCCCATCCCTGATGGCCTTGGCAACAATGCACTCGGCATCAGCAACAGGGTTCCCAGAATCCAACCTCAGTTTCTTGGCAATGTCAGTCAGGGAGATCCGCGAGTATGATATGCTAATGTTGCGCAGTCCAGTTCGGATGACATTGTGGCGCAGTCTCACAATCAAATTGGATGTCCTGTCTGCACTGAAAGTGCTTGCAAATTTCTCTGCAACGGCTTTGAACAATTCTAGGTCCCCAACCCGAACAGCCTGGAGATCATACATGAAAAACAATTAAGAATGTACCATGCAGCAGTGTGTCGCATTTTTTCCAAGAAAGAGAACTTACATTGGTAAGCTCAAAATAGGGTGTCAAAGCAGCCTTCATTCCTTTCTGCATGAAAACAGTTCTCTCTGGTATCTCCCCTAAAAGTAGCCTTACTATTATAGCCCATTTGTTGCACTGAATGCGGAATCCACGAGCTGCAGTGGGTGCTTTTCGTGCAGCTTGCAGGAGGCTCTCTTTAGCATCAGTGTATTCCAGCTGAATTGTTCTAATTTTTCCCAAGTAGAACAGATACCGGCAGAACTGTGGCAAAAAGTAGAGGTTAGTACTTGTACAATAAGACCTTCACATAATCAAGTGAAAGAATGACAACTTCGTAGGTCATTCATCATTAAATCAAGAACCAGCTCAGTACAAACACTAAGGCATATCGCATTTCTAATTCACTTGTAACAACTTAGCATTCAAACAGGAGGACGAACAAACTACTTAGCTTACAAACAGGAGAGCGAACAAACTACTTTGATGAATGACGATTACCTGCTGATTCGAATGTGCTTCAAAACGTGGCGCCTTTGACCTAAGTTTTTCTGCCTGGTCGTACAGGTTGTAGTGCAGGTAATTGCGAAGAAGCAGGTTAAGGAGGGTTTCCTGTCATCAAAACAAGAAGTCAACACCAGATTTGACAGCATTTAAGTTGTAAGTCTATAAACTGAGGACTAGGTTCTCAGAACAACCTGGCCAAGCTCATCACGGTGCAAAGTTGCCATCCTGTGCAACCCCAGGAGAGTTCTGCAAATAACCAATTGTATGAGATGCAAATGAAAGCAGGACCAACAGGAAAAGGAGCTTACTACTTACCTAATAAATTCAGAGAAACGCAATAGAAGGTGTTCTGTTTAAATAATTCATACTGCGAATAACAATTCATGACAGTTACAATAACTCACCCACGAATTTCAGCAAGGCTGTTGGTGAGTTCATGGGCATACGAGTAATAGGAGTACAGCCTAGAAGCCAAAACATCAACAGTCCTCCTGTTGAGAGTCTTCAGACGAGCAATGCTAGCGTTTGCACATGCTTTAGCCTGGAAAGAACATCAAATTGGAATGTATCGGTGATGAGTGATGATAATCAAGTACTGTAGAAGAAATCTCAGATATATACCTCGTCATATTTCTTATGATCAATAAGGAAAATCAACACAAGCAGGTAGCAGTATATTTCAGTCTCTGGGAGACCATGCTTGATTGAAACTTGAGCCGCTGGAGCTGCAGCATCAACATCCATCTCACTTGCATCTTCCTGAAAAATGGTAACATTCAGATGAGTGTCAACACCTCTGGGCAAGAGAAGACTCCAGTTTCAAATTTATGATGTGTAAAGAATGAAACTGGAACAAATTCTAACCCCAACGCAGCAATTCCAAAACTGTGGGTTGCCTATTAAGCATCAGAAAGGAACCAGGTTCAACACGAACTTCAATGGTGAAACTCAATAGCAGAATATGAATAACCATTCTGTAACAGTTGCTTTACAACAATTATGTAGATTATGAGTTTCCAATCACTTCTAAAAAGACAATAAAAACCAGAAAGATAAACCATGTCATTTAGCAAAGCATGAGAACACAATGAATCAGGTTTAACATGAATTTCAATAATGCAAAATTGAAACCAAGTCACAAAATATGAACTTACTTAGTGCTCGTACGGCATAACCAAGACAGTAAACAGCTGATTTACAACAATTATCTAGATTATGAGCTTCCATTCAATTCTAAAAAGCCAATCGAGCAGTAACGATCTAACAGGCGATTCAGCAGCAAAGGTACATTCAGATTAACAGGCCTAACACGCGATGCTCAAGTTCTTCATGTTGCCGTCAGATTCGGACATGATTTACTTGTTTATTCCAAATCACAAGCAAACTCGCGCAGTAGATTGAAAATACCTTGGGTAGGAGTTGGGAGAGGCGGGCGAAGGCGTCGGAAGAAGCGGGCAGGGCGAAGGCGAGGAAGGCGGCGACGTCGCCCGCGGCGAGGCGGCGGCGGAGGGCGACGGTGAGGCGGACGGCGCGGGAGATCCGGCGCACCTCCTTGGTCAGCGACCCAGCCTCGATCACAGACGCGATCTCCTTCAGATCTGCACGCACCGCGAGGAAGACGCGCGTTAGCTGCACGCCCGCTAGCGCGGCGGCTGGGCTAGGGTTTTGGGGGGAGGGGCACATGGAGACGAGAGGGTACTCACGTTGCAGGGTGGAGAGAGCGGGCGCAGGAGCGGGGGCGTCGGTGGCCGCAGGAGCCGCTGCGGGAGCGGGAGCGAGTCGTTCATCTCGACGTCCTCCGGCATGGCGGCGCGGCGGCGAGGTCGAGGAGGAGGAGGAGGAGTGCGTGCGGCGCGAGGGGGGACGGAAGCGAGGAGAGTGAAGACGAGAGGAGGGGGGATATTGTCAGGGGTAGGGACAGCAGACGAATATGGTCACGAAATTTTACAAAAAGAAAAAAGAACTTCTTTTTTTTTAGCAAATCATCAAACTTTGCACATTACAATCAAACCAAATTCACATCGGTTTACAATTATACATGGTCACATCAAGTATCCATCTACCTGAAACACAATTATACATAACTAGCTCTAATGAGAGCTAGAACTCTATTCTTCTTCGTTCTGAAGCTCTCGACGAAACATGAATGAAGGCTCGAATGCATATTTTCATCAGAATTGTTATATAGACCATGGCATCATACGACTGAAATTTCTTGAACCACAATCGAATTTTTGACGCATCGATTCTTCGTGATTCGTGCTTTACGGGAGAGAAAATAGAGATGGCGATGAGGCAAGTAGAGGAGCCTTTTCCTGGTCAGAAAGTCCAAAGTGAAAACTATGTCCGGGGTTTTCCGTCGCGCATTTTTGGCACAAAAGAGGAGGGGTTACCTCATGGCGTTGAGGAGGAAAACCCGCATCTCCCTAGCAACCGAACGATACCTTTTTGTTGAGCAACCCCCTCCGCTCTACCCGCCAACTCTGCCTCTCTAGCGCGACCAGGTCCCCCTATTACTTGTGACCTCCTACACAAGTAATGGGACACGATCCACTAAGCGAGCACTTGAAGGCGGACACCTTTACAAAATAAGGTTAGTGCACAACTCCGCAACATGATTGGAAGCTCCCGACAACACACGGATGAGCTTCCGGGTGACAACTTTTGCCTAGGGTTTCAAAGAATCCAAGAGCAACAATATTCACAAAGAATTGGTAGGGGGGTTCAAATGGCTCCTTCACTCCAGAAGGAATCAAAATGTTGTGGCCAAACCAGGGACGGAGCGAGGAAGTTGACACAAGGGGAGGCCAAGTGAACACTACAATAGTTGGAGGGGACCATGTGGATAAATATTGTCTAAAATTTGAGTCAAATTCACAAATTATAGGGGGGTATTCAGAAACTTTTTCCAACATGGGGGGGGGGGCATGGCCCCAGCCTGTCACCCCTATCTCCGTCCATGGGCTAGCTCCGTCCCTGGGCCAAGCGAGTAAGTGATATAGTGCATTTAAAACTTATATTAATGTGGAGAAAAGAGAGCGAAAGTCGCAACCACCTGTTGGGAAAGAAGGTGGGCTACAATAGGGCGCCTCAAAATCTAGTCGTTGCCCACTGACAAAGCATTGTCCAATACTTTTATTCTAGGTCCAGATGTAGTACTGTGTGCACCGCTATAGTGCCGCACAACCACAGAAGCACCGGAGAGTACCATATGTGTGGTACTACCAGATTCGCACCCAGTACTATGTGTAAACTACTTTGGAATTTTCCGATAAATATTTTTCGGTACTACTGAAGTAGTACCGCCCATAGTACGACACGATACCAGAGAGTCTAGACCCTTTACATGTAGTGGTACGGTACTAAACCGTACAACTAGACATTGGAGGAGTCTCACTACCACAGAAAGGGCTATCAGTGGCGCACCAAATTGCAATTCTGTGGCGCACCGCCAAATTGCTGGGTGCGTGATGGTCCCGAAGAGCAAGGCTTTGATACCTGCAAAAGTAAACGGGATTAGGTTGAGACTCCAAGTGCAGAGTGTATAGTAAGTGGAAGACAGTTTTCCCCACGAGGGGTGACTCGAGGGTTTAATATCGAACTCTCGGGGAATCTGAAGTGGTAGATTTATCTTCTTATCCTTCTTTTGGTTACCTACAAAACAAGGTTAGATGTTTTGGTCCTCAACCTCACCTGTGGTTGTCAAGCACAAGGTGTAAGAATGATATCAGGATAGTTATGCAATGCAAACAAGAAATAAATATGCAATGATGGTGGATGCAATGGTAAATGATATTTTTGGGTTTTTGAATGATGTATGCAAGATGAAAAGTATTTTTGTATTTTCGGATTTAATGATGGCTGAAAATAGAAAAGTGGTATATGGTGTTGGAAAGGTGTTTCTTATGATTAAAAATGGACTGGGGTTCATGGTTTCACAAATGCACTCTCTCTTTATAAAGTGGTAGACAATGGAACACACACAGTTAACATATGAGATTGCAACACAGGGTTTGATAACAAGTTACTTAGATATATGGGCATCACGTCCTAACATAGAGATCTTTTGGTTATTAACCTCTCTTATACTCCACCAAGATGCGAACTAAATCATAACACCTCAGTAATTAAGATAACTCAGAGTATAGCATTAAGTATCATGACATGAAGTGAAAATAAGAACATGCTAGATCTAGTCATGGAGTAGTGGCAATGGTCACGCCCACATCCCCGGTAGCATGGTATTTTAGTTTATCCCTAGTGAGGTAACAAAGTAAGGTAAAGATACCAAAGTGGATCGCAGAACTTTCTCTCACGTTCACTGCACTAGCCACCCCCCGTTACTCCAACTAATGCACACGTTCCCCCACACACGCTCTCATAAACATGCTTGATCAAAACAAGTAGACAAGAACGGGGTACATAATATGCATCTATACTCATAACTGAAACAAACATTGCAATCTCAAACATATATTAACTCATAAAGATCCACCACAAAGGTATTACAACGGTGACCGTAATCATGTTCAGCAGCTCATACGGTGCTAATTAGTGAAGCTCAAGAGAGGAGAGATACATAAGTTACTTCCACAAACCCATAGTCCAGAGGTGGACTACTCCCTCTTCATCATGGAGACGGTGGAGAAGTCGATGGAGAAGATGGAGACCACGCCGGCAGCGCCCCGCCGGAGTTTTCCCCCTCCAATCTGCAGCTCCTGATCTCCGTTTCGGTGTTTCTGTGTTTGTGCGGCGCTCCTTCCAGAGAACGTCGGGGGACCTTTTTTATAGGCGTTTTTAGGTCAAGACGATGTCGGTGGAGAAGAGATCGAAGGCAACGGAGCCACGAGGCCCAAATGGGTGGGTCCCACGCGGCTACAGTACCTGGCCGCGTGGGCCCCCTCGTTTGGCCCTCGAGCCTCCGTTTGCTCGCTTCCTTCGCCCACAGGTCTTCTTCCTTCCAAATATTGACGCCCGTAAATTTCCAGGTGATTTCGTTGACGTTTGGGTCCCTGAAACATTAAAATAAGAAAACGGGGTTTTCTGCCTGTGCAGGGTTAATTCCATAAAAATAGGAAATAAATGAATATTCCCAAAATCATTATAAAACATTGATATAACCCTTATATGATGCAAATATGATTGGAATATAAGCAATTAAAGTGCAAAGTTCATGTATGCATTTTACATGCATCAACATCCCCAAGCTTAATCCATGCTCGTCCTCGAGTATGAAGATGATAAAACTAACATGGACTTTGCAATTTAATACTTAACAATGAATATCAAAGATGATTACTATTGCTACATATAGTCAAATGATTCATTCTTCAAAGGAGTAGCAATATGCAAATAGTTTATGAAGTGATATCAAGTATTCAAGACAAGGATGTTCATTGATAGTTCACAAAGTGTAACATGGTAGCAAGTAATATGGAACACATGTATGCATAATGATAAGTAGAACATCCTACAATGGTCATAGAGTGTAGATGAAAATCTGAATATGATAGGTGTACACTTTGGAAAGATGTATATGTGAGTAGAGGTAAAGCATGCATAAGTTTCATCCAACTTCCAAACTCTTCTACTTAAGTTAATGATTGCAATAAGGTATTCATTGGTGTCAAGCTCTCATTGCCCCTATCATAGCATCTTGAATGATTAAGGTTAAAGTGAAAGCAAATATGAGTAGTGTGCTTGATAAAGAATGGGTTGAATGTCTCATGCCCCTTGAATACAAGTACTTACACCATGTGTTACTCAACTTGGGAAACAAAGCAAGTTCAATTAAATATCATTGTAAGCATAATAGTATCATCAAGAGCGTCAACTGGGGTACCTCTTGTCCCAAGATATGGAACAAGCCCATATCAAAATGACAAGACAAACAAACAAAATGAACAATCTCAACACCCTTTTTATTTACCATTTGGAATAGTTTTTTATTGCAAGGTGTATCACAGAAGGTTCACCATAGTATGTAAGTAAATTTCCACCATGAATGATGCATGGCTTAGATTAGCGGCCCAGGCGTCTCTCTAACCATTTACACAAACTCATTTAAACTCACTCTATTTCCACATTTATTTCAACATGATAAGCATCCATAGACAAAAGCACATGATATCAACTAAATGAGATGAAGAGCGTGTTGAAAGCTTGCCATGTGACAGCACATATGGGCTAACTTCCAACCCAAAACATTCATCAAGCCACAAACATCATAATCTTAATCACAATGGGTCAAGTTTTATTATGCAAATAAAAGAACATTGTGCATCAAGTTCGTGAGAGCTATATAACCAATTTTTTCCATTGCAATCAATAACATAAACATTTTCATTCAGAGGTAAGATAACACAAACAACATGTTAAACATACTCGGAATAGCATAAAGCCAATAGGTAGATATGGTGGACTCACTGGAATAACTTTGGTTGAAGGTGTTGGAAACAAGTTTTTGCTTGTTGGAGTTTTTGGGCTAGCAAAAGGGAGAAAGTTGACCATCTAGATGCATGCATGAGTGTCCATAGAACTAACTAATCCATGTTAAACCAAGTAAATAACAATCAGCACCAAAACATGAATAAGTGATAGCTCTACAAAAAGAATTTGCAAACTATTACTCATAAACAAGCTCATGAATCATGCAACTATATGTATCATTAAAAATCAATCAAACATCCCTTTTCCCAATCTTATAAAAGCATCCAACATATTTCAACCCATATTTCCAGTAGCTCTCTCATATATAATTGATAGTGTGGTGGTCTCTCAAGACTCAAACAAAAACAAAAAACGACGCTCCAAGTTTATGCGATAAAGTGTTTCGATCGAAAAACAGAAGTTGGACGTGTGCAAACCGAGAGTGTGTAGGTCCAGCGGGGTTGTCTTCACATCCCCAAGCTTATGGTCTTCACCATCCTTGGATAGCTCTTGGTGCATCTCCTCCAATCCCTGTGAAAAAACTTCAAAACACCGTTTCTCCCATCTCTTTTCTGTGGGGTGCATTAATAGTGATAAACAAATAGGTTCCTTGCTGCATATAATCCTTGAACAAAAATTCATATGACATGTCCAGAAAGTGTATAATGTTGTATGCCTACTCATAAACTCAATTGGATCAAAAAGATTCAACTTAAAAGCTCAAAGCATGCATCAAACAAAATGGGACAGAATCTGTCCAGAAAAACAGCAGCAGCAAAACGTATTTTTCTACCCTACCAAACTTTCTCGAAAAATTCCGAAAAAATTCATGCATACAGAGGATGAAAAGTTGCAACTACAGTTCAAATATGAGCTCATTCGGAGTTACAGAATAAGAATTAAAAATCATACCGTGCACTGACTCGTGCAGGAATAAAATCTCCGAACGCTATAAGCAACTTTTTCAAACCAAAAAGGGTAAAACTTGGCACTTTATTAAAAACTCCAGAACCTAACTAGACACAAATCTCTTGTTACAGCAAGAGGACACAAAGAAAAATCACACAAAAAATAACCGGGTTGCCTCCCGCAAAGCGCTTTCTTTATAGCCATATAGCTAGGCTTCTTACTTGTTGTTTTATTGTGGACGAAGCTCATGAGGGAGCTTGAACTTTGGTGGTTCCCTCTTCCTTGGAAAGTGTTCCATGCACTTCTTGTGTGGAAACTGAAACTTTACATTCCCTTCCTTTGAATCAATGATAGCACCTGTGGTACGAAGAAAAGGTCTTCCAAGAATAATAGGACTAGAGGTTTTATTCCCCATATCCATGATTAGAAAATCCACAGGCACAAAAGTCATATGTAACTCTACCATAACATCACTTACTTTTCCCAAAGCATGTTTAATAGAGTCATCAGCAAGTGCTAGTTCAATAGAGCATTTTTCAAGATTTTTCAATTCAAGCACTTCATATAGTTCTTTAGATAAAACAGAGACACTAGATCCTAGATCAAGTATGGCATGGTGTGTCTCTTTTCCAATAGTTACTAGTACCTTAGGTATCCACATATCCCCAAGCTTAGGTGGTATCATAGCCTCTTGGTTGTACCTAGCAATCTTTTCTTTCAAGACATGATTAGCAATATAAGAACCAAAACCTGCTTGGTTAGTGTTGATGGAAGGATCACTTGCAAATTTTTGTAAGATAGATATTAATTCATGCAAGCTACAATTTTCTAAGTCAAGCAAAGGATCCTTGACTTCATTAAGCATTTTAACTTCCTCAACTTTCTTTTCCAACTCAATCAGCATAAGAGATTCATCATGTTCAGTTTCTTTAGCTTCTTCTTTTAAACTACCAAGTTGAGACATGAGTGGCAACAAATATTCAGGGTAGTTCAATAATTCATCAAGAGTTTCCTCCAAAGTAAGAGGAACATTTTCAGCAATGTTAACAGAATTCATTCCAACCACAGGTGATGCTTGTGGTTTCCCTGCAGACATACTCAATAAAGTGGCTTGATTATCAGCTAGTTTAGACAAAGCTTTGTCTAGTCCTGCAGCTTGGAGTTGTAAGCCTTTAATATCAGAACTAATAGAAGCAACAGACTTATTCAACTCTTGTATCATGGTATTATGACTAGCAACTTGTTCCATGAGAATTTTGTTAGCCTCAGAATTATCATTGCGTGATAACATAGGCTTCCAATTATTATCATTAGCATTAGGATATGGAACAAAAGGACGATTGTTGGGAACATATGGGGGTTTATTATAAGAGTTATAATTGTTGTTACCATACCCATTATTACCATAGTTCCTAATGAAGTTGACATCAATATTTTCAGAATTGTTTCCAACTAGTTCTTGCAAAGGAACATTTTCAACACTAGGTTTATTAAGCAAAGCAAGAATAGTATCCATTTTAGATGACAAATCATTAGTTTCTTCAATAGAGTTCACTTTCTTAGAAGGATTAGGTGCCCTATCAGTATGCCATTGACTATAGTTTTGTAAAATGCTTTCCAATATATTTTTAGCTTCTACTATAGTCTTACTCATAAAAGCACCTCCAGCAGCAGAATCAAGTATGTTTCTAGACATGTAGTTTAAACCATTGTAGAAAGAGTGTAATATGGTCCATTCATTAACTCCATGTGAGGGACAAGTTCTAAGCATAAGTTTTATCCTATCCCAAGCCATAGCAACATGTTCATTTTCATTTTGCCTAAAAGAAAGGATGTTGTTTCTATTTTGCAAAATTTTAACAGGGGGATAATATTTCTTAATGAAAGCTTCTTTTAGATCATCCCAAGAATTAATACTACCAGATGGCAAGGAATGCAACCACTCTTTAGCTTTTCCTCTAAGTGAAAAAGGAAATAACTTCAGTTTTAGGATATCACTTTCCACATTTTTAAACTTTTGCATGTCACATATTTCAACAAAGTCATGAAGATGCATAGAGGCATCCTCCATAGCACTACCACCAAATTGTTCCCTAGTTATCAAGTTCAACAAACTAGGACTTACTTCATAACTCTCAGCATTTATCTTAGGTGTGGCAATAGCTCTCGTGATAAATTGATCATTAGGAGTGTTTGTGTAGTCACACAACTTAGTTCTTTCTCCCATTTTAGCAAGTTTTTTTTGGTATTTTTAATTTTTTATGCAAAACTGAAATAAATATGATATGATATGCAATGACACTAACAAAACAAATAAATTGCTTTGTAAGTAAAGATGGATAAGATGGTGCTCACGTAGGTGCAACCTCCCCAAGCTTAGGTGTTAGCACAAGTTGGTGACGTTGACTTTGTTGTGAGATGAATGCGATGATGCACACCCTTGGATAAATCTCTCAGCTACGATTCCCCGGCAACGGCGCCAGAAAACGTCTTGATGTCCCGAAGAGCAAGTTTGATACCTGCAAAATAAACGGGATTAGGTTGAGACTCCAAGTGCAGAGTGTATAGTAAGTGGAAGACAGTTTTCCCCACGAGGGGTGACTCGAGGGTTTAATATCGAACTCTCGGGGAATCTGAAGTGGTAGATTTATCTTCTTATCCTTCTTTTGGTTACCTACAAAACAAGGTTAGATGTTTTGGTCCTCAACCTCACCTGTGGTTGTCAAGCACAAGGTGTAAGAATGATATCAGGATAGTTATGCAATGCAAACAAGAAATAAATATGCAATGATGGTGGATGCAATGTAAATGATATTTTTGGGTTTTTGAATGATGTATGCAAGATGAAAAGTATTTTTGTATTTTCGGATTTAATGATGGCTGAAAATAGAAAAGTGGTATATGGTGTTGGAAAGGTGTTTCTTATGATTAAAAATGGACTGGGGTTCATGGTTTCACAAATGCACTCTCTCTTTATAAAGTGGTAGACAATGGAACACACAAGTTAACATATGAGATTGCAACACAGGGTTTGATAACAAGTTACTTAGATATATGGGCATCACGTCCTAACATAGAGATCTTTTGGTTATTAACCTCTCTTATACTCCACCAAGATGCGAACTAAATCATAACACCTCAGTAATTAAGATAACTCAGAGTATAGCATTAAGTATCATGACATGAAGTGAAAATAAGAACATGCTAGATCTAGTCATGGAGTAGTGGCAATGGTCACGCCCACATCCCCGGTAGCATGGTATTTTAGTTTATCCCTAGTGAGGTAACAAAGTAAGGTAAAGATACCAAAGTGGATCGCAGAACTTTCTCTCACGTTCACTGCACTAGCCACCCCCCGTTACTCCAACTAATGCACACGTTCCCCCACACACGCTCTCATAAACATGCTTGATCAAAACAAGTAGACAAGAACGGGGTACATAATATGCATCTATACTCATAACTGAAACAAACATTGCAATCTCAAACATATATTAACTCATAAAGATCCACCACAAAGGTATTACAACGGTGACCGTAATCATGTTCAGCAGCTCATACGGTGCTAATTAGTGAAGCTCAAGAGAGGAGAGATACATAAGTTACTTCCACAAACCCATAGTCCAGAGGTGGACTACTCCCTCTTCATCATGGAGACGGTGGAGAAGTCGATGGAGAAGATGGAGACCACGCCGGCAGCGCCCCGCCGGAGTTTTCCCCCTCCAATCTGCAGCTCCTGATCTCCGTTTCGGTGTTTCTGTGTTTGTGCGGCGCTCCTTCCAGAGAACGTCGGGGGACCTTTTTTATAGGCGTTTTTAGGTCAAGACGATGTCGGTGGAGAAGATCGAGGCAACGGAGCCACGAGGCCCAAATGGGTGGGTCCCACGCGGCTACAGTACCGGCCGCGTGGGCCCCCCGTTTGGCCCTCGGGCCTCCGTTTGCTCGCTTCCTTCGCCCACAGGTCTTCTTCCTTCCAAATATTGACGCCCGTAAATTTCCAGGTGATTTCGTTGACGTTTGGGTCCCTGAAACATTAAAATAAGAAAACGGGGTTTTCTGCCTGTGCAGGGTTAATTCCATAAAAATAGGAAATAAATGAATATTCCCAAAAATCATTATAAAACATTGATATAACCCTTATATGATGCAAATATGATTGGAATATAAGCAATTAAAGTGCAAAGTTCATGTATGCATTTTACATGCATCAGTGCGCCACAGAATTCTCGCCACAAAAATAATTTCTGTGGCGCACCAGGCCCGCGCGCCACAGAAAGCCCCAAAAATTTCTGTGGCGCACTCCCAAACCATGCGCCACAGAATTTGCTTTTAAGTTTTTTAAAAAAAGGGAGAGCAGCGGCACATGGCCGCTCGCCCTCTGGTCCTCTGCTCCGGCGATGTGGTCGTGCTCGCCGTCGTGCTCGCCGTTGGGGCGACCGAGAAGCTGCAGAAACTTGGCGAAGACCGACGGCGGGCCCAAGACGAGCGAGTCGCGCTGCCTGACCGGGACGACGGACGGGGACGGCAGGCCGCGCGAGAGCTCGCCGACGGCCTGCAGGAACTGGCCCATCCCGACCCTGTCGGCGACGGAGTGGTTCCAGGTCACGCCCAGGACGAACCCGCCGCAGGCGAACACGGTCACCTGCACCTGGACCAGTCCTGGACGTCCCTGACGGCGTAGTTGGCGGACGCCGCGACGAACGAGACGGCACCCTCGCCGCTGGTATACTTGATGACGACGTCGCCGGCGGTGGCTCCTGGTGGAGAGGTGGCTGCTCGCGTCGTGCTTGCCGCCCCGGGTCTTCCACGGCGAGACGAACCCCTTGTGCAGCTTGTTGTCGGAGGCGGCGGGCGGGTCACGGAGGTCGATCTCCGCCCACTCCTCCCCGGGCCTGGCAGCGTCCGCGGCGTCAGGGCAGTCGACGGCGACCCCGAGCGCGGCGAGGCGGCGCACGAGGATTGGACGTGGGGCCTTGGCAGGGGCGGGCGCGGGATTGGACGCGGCCTTGTCCTCCTCGCCGGCAGCGGGGGAGTGAGCAGGGGAGTGGGCGGCAGGGGCGGGGACGCGGTGGGCGAGGGCGGAGGAGAAGCGAGGGAGACGTCGCTGCAGACGATGTGTGCTCTTGGCGTGCATCTTGGCCGGCGATGTGTGCCCTGCTTGCGCGTGAGAGAAGGAGATAAGGGAGAGAGAAGCAGGGATCGATGTGGTGCGTGGTTTGAGTGTTTGACCAGATCGATTAGGAACCTGTGGAGGATAAGGCAGTGGTGGGTCCCGCCACGTGGTTACTTTTTCTTCAGATCTGAGAGTTTTCTGTGGCGCATGCACCTATGTGCGCCACAGAATTGTAACTTTCTGTGGCGCATATAGCTGCATGCGCCACAGAAAGCTCTGTGGCGCATGCAGCTACGTATACATGCGCCACAGAAAGCCACATTTCTGTGGCGCATATGACTTTCGTGCGCCACAGAATTGCAAAATTTCTGTGGCGCATTCAGAACCATGGGCCACAAAAAATATTTCTGTGGCGCACCAATTAAGGGTGCGCCACAGAATGCCAACCTCTCTATAAGGGTTTTCCTAATAGTGTCTTGAGCAGTACAACCGGGGCTCCAACCGGTACTACCGGATCTGGCATTTTAAGGGGCTAGGTTTAGATGGAGGGTGGTCTCCTCAACAAATAGGAGGGTTGTGGGTGCATTTTTGCTTGTGTACGTTGTAGCCAATCAACCCATAGCTTTTCTTCATGGAACCCTTCTTGATAGTGTGGTTTTTCTACGACTCAACAAAAAGAAAACATTGTAAATACCGTCTTTGCATCTATTAAATTGAGGGGCGTCGAACAATCTTGTGTCATCTTGAATGACACCTTTAAACCTCATACAACACGATTAGTCCACAAATTGCGTTGTGAAACAGGTCCTGCTGACTTGTGCACTAAACGGGGTTATGTATTGTCATCACTTTAATGAGTAGAAACTATTTAGAACAAGTTATAATTTCACAACACATATCTGATGATACACGTTCAAGTATAATCTCATAAATTATAGAAGTTAAGCACCGGCACCTTGGACCGTTCCCCTCTCCCGCACAGTAGAGAGGCGAACTTTTGGGCGATCTTGCTGCTCCCACCTCGCCGCCGGCGATCCGTGTGATTTCCACCCTCCGGCGGCCGCTCCGGCGGCGGGAGGGTGGGGAATCGCCGGATCCCGGCGTGTACATAGCGTAGGTAGCAGTAGGGCTTCAGCTGGCGGCGTCATGGAGGTGGTGGCGGCGTCGGCGTCGAGTTTGCGGGTGGTGCTCGTCCTCTCTGGCCGTGAAGCTCCTCGGAGGTCCACGGCGGAGCGCAGCCCTCGTCCTCGTGCTCGCGGTCTTCCGGGATCGCCGTGCGCGGGGCTCCCCCTTCCAGATCTTCTTGCGGCGGATCTGGTCGACGATCTGGATCCATACGGTGGTGGTGCGAGCGATGCGGACGACGGAGCTGGATGGAGGCTCTTCGGGGTTCGAGGTACGACGACTTCCCGTCCGCTTGGGGGCTTCCTCCGATCCAAGGTTTCATGGAGGTTGCGGCGGCGGCGCGTCATCGTCACGTTCTCTTCGCCGGAGGCATCGATGCAGAAGGACTTGTGTGTAATTTCTTGCTTTGTGGAGGTCTTTTCTGCCTACTCGCTGTAATCACTGTTTGTATCCTCGCAAAAAAAAAAAATAATCTCATAAATTATGAATACGCTTAAAAAATATCATCGTACATGATTTCCTCTAAATCATATTTCGACCATGTGACCCCTTCCACAAATTTAACCTTGAGTTGAGTCCATATCCCATAAGGAATCATTGATCGACTGCTTCTTCAACTTTAAACCAGTTACTTACTGGCGCCGAGGTTTCTCAAACCATATAAATCACCGTTGAGACCGTCTTAAGAAATTTTTCTTTTGCACGCGGGGTTTTGCCGACTTGGACATATTATTATATATGTTTCAAATTGCTCTCGCCGGAGTCCTCGAGTAGTCCTTGTTCACCATGATCTACATGTCTATTGTGTGCATGTGCACAACCATCGAGATCGTCGCTAAGCTTCGAGTGAACCCATAATTTTACATTGAAGGGTCGAGACAAACCCGGCTTTGAATTAACGAAGGCATCAACCGACCATGGATAACACAAGGCCACCGTAAGCGGCATATACAAGATGTTGTGAACATCTTACAACAACACGAGCAACATGCCAACATCAAAGAGAAGATAAAACAAGAGAGAAACAACATTTATTCGTCGATGCTCTCCGTCGCGAATGAAGCACCATGGAAATGACGTAGACAACCTTCGAAATTCCAGTGAGGTGAAACATGCCTTTGTCTGCTAGCTCTAGGAAGGGTGAAATGTCGGTTGATCATCCTCCTCCATGATCGAAGAGGGACCCATGTCCCCTCACAAAGCTCGAAGGGCGTCGGACCATGGATAATGGAGATGCTCTCCCTAAAGCAAAGGAAAGAACAGGGGCCATGTCGCCGATAGGACCACACACAAACATGTCACTGCATTGCACGAGCACACTTAGAGAAGCCTAGCCAAACAACACAGAGACATCAATGAGGAGAGGAAGCTGCTTGGCGGTTATTGATGTAGAAGGAGCAAAAAGGACGAGTGAGTTCATAATGAGATGGCGGAAAACTTGCACGTGAGCCTTCATATTTTAGAAGTCGTGGCCACTAGGTAACCCGTTTTATACTAGTTAGAAAGTAACCATATGGTGTAAAAAAGATGACTATAATGACTCTTCGACTATTTATTTGCAACATTTCTTTAAAAAATCCTTGAACTATTATGTCCGGGTGGAGTGGACTACTGTTGGAAATTATCTCCCCTTTAATCTTGTTGTCATGCCTGGAGACCTGAAGTTCATTAAAATTTCCTAAGTTTGGTTTAAGCATGTTCATAATTTGGTTCGAAACCTGTCAAACCGTCGAACCAAACCAGACCACCAGTTTTACGGTTTGTGTAATGGCTGGTTTCAAACCGGTTAAAACCATGGATCCGTGGAACCTCGTGCGACTTGCGAGCTATAGATATGGACAGCAAGGAGCTCGTCGATGTGCTCGTGTCCACGTTGCGGCCGACGTGACGGCGGCCATGGCGCCTAGCTGGGCGGCGTCGCTCCTGGTGTTCGTCGAGGCTATGTGCCTGCTAAACGACGAGGACGGTGGTGCCTCGGTCGCGATGACCTCGGCGCCAGTGACCGAGGCGGCGCTATGTGTTCTCGTCGTGTCGGCGTCGCACGGGCGGAACCGGATTGACGTCGCACGGAGCTCTCTGGTCGTCCAGGATCTGGCCAAGCCGGTGGTGGCACGCGAGCATGCAGGTCGACGTGGTTGCGCAGCATGAGTGCGGCTCCGGCGTGCAGCTCTGGCACTCTGTTTCGGCTTTGCGGCGCACGGCCCAGTAGCCGTCAGAACACGAGGTTTCAAACCGTCAGAACCAGCTAACCGTCTAAACCACACCGTGCCAAACCGCTAGTTTCATGATGGTCCCGCGAAACCGGACTAAACAAATTAAACCGTGTTTGCACAGGCTTAGTTTGATTATTTTCTACTTCCTCTGTATCTTAATATAAGACGTTTTGGTAGCTACAGAGGAAGTAATTATTTGGTCCGTAAAGCAAAGTCTCGTAGTTAACTAGACTATGCAATAGCCGTGTCATGTTAGGATAGTTGCCATGAGTACCGAGAAGAGAAATACAGAAAACTTTCGAAAAAAAAAGAGAAATACAGAAAACAAGTGACACGAGAGGTTCTTTTTGTCCAACGAGTTCCAACCGTGTGCGTTCCAAATCTCTACTATATAACTAGCAAACAGACCCGTGCGTTGCAACGGGAAAGAAAAAAATGTGATGATAAATTGCGTTATGACAGGTCGATTGCAATGTGAGATAAGATGCGGCAATTTATCTAGTGCAGTGGCTGATTAGGGTTCTTTCATCAGGTAGTAGTTCTGCCATACCAAATAGGCAGAGGGGAAAAAATCTCCGGAAGGGCAATAATGTTCTTAGTGAAGTTTCTCTAAAAACGGAGACAGTATGTGTATTTTGTTGAACCTATCAAAAGGCAGTATCCTTCTTTGAAAAAATATCGTAGTAGCGGAAATACCTGCACATGCACTAAATCTACCAATAGTCCTGCCAGGAACAGGCACCATCCTTACTGTGATGGAAGCAGATGGCATCCCCCATGATCTCCCACACGTACAGCTTGGCAATCATCTTGATGACGGCAGGGAAATCGCCGCACCTCCTCGCACGTGAATACATGTTTCACAGCCTGACGTACGGCACGGCGTTCGTCGGGTACTCCAGCCTCCAGCCCTCCATACCAGATCGCGTTCTCAGCGTTCCGGTGCACACGTTCGGCATGCGCCGAGCAGCCCCTTCCACACCCAGCGTGGAGCCTCGTCGTGCTTCGGCTGAGCAGGCCCATGGCGTCGTCGAGCCTCCCGGATGGACCTAGCGTGCGACGTACCAAACGAAACATTGCGGTCATGCGCACTGGGAACGGCCTCCGCCGGGAGAAGCGGCAACATTTCCGAGGGCCGCCGCTAATGCAAGAACCCGGTTGACACTTTGAGTTCTATCGTGAGATGCCGCCGACGACCGGAGAGGAGGCCGCGCCGCTGTAATGTCGAGACGGAGCACCCCATCCGCAGGCAATTGCCGCCGCCACCGTGGAGTCTCGTCGCAAGTGGAGATGCGGCTAGCGGGCGGAGCCGAGGCTCGCGCCGGGAGCATTCTCTAGGGCCACGCGGACACGGGTCTGTTGGTAACAAGCAGGGAGGGCTCTCGCCGGCGCCGCCTCCAGTTTTTGCAGGAACACCCAGGCGCATCCTCGGCAGCTAGCGCCAGCTACCCGCGCAGCCAGGGCAGCCTGTTGGGCCGTTTGATCGCGACGTCCAGTACTCGACTCGCCGTGTCCTGCCGCGTATTCGGGGCTGAGAGGTGCTGCTATATTTGATCGGGAGCGTGTAGATTGTATATGTATATGCAGCCGTGAGGTGGAGTCTGATTCAAAGCCGGTACGACGGGAAGGATTAGACGGACGATAAAAAGCAATGAACCGGACGAAAGAAAAAAAACGAAACGGTACATGACTTATGGGTGGCAGTGATGGGTAATGTTTTCGAAGTAAAACGAACCGGTATATGACTTATGGGTGGCAGTGGTGGGTAAATATGTGATTTGGTGGGAGGGTAAAATCGGCAAAAAAAATGACGTACCACAAGAAATCTTAATGCTTTTATTATTAGGTATAGATATGGCTTGAGGAGGTGTTGGTACGTTTTTTAAATTTCCAATTTTACCCCTGTGTGTTATGAGATATTACAGTGTTGCCACCACCAAGTGATCGACCATACCGGTTCGGTCATAAGAAAAAGAATCCAATTCTGCCTATCCATTGCCTCGACTGCTCGACCCCGAGTCAACGCCAAAACAGAGCTCGTTCCCCTGCCTCCGCGCAGGACGTCGCCGCCGGTAGCGGACCAGGTCGTCCTTCTTATGGTCCAAGGACGTCTTCGCCGGCAACCTCGCCGCTGCCGAGGACCCTACCGTCCGTTTCAGCGTGGTCCACCGCGATGACTTCGCGGAGAACGTCACCACGGCCGAGCTGCTCGCGCACCGGCTGCAGCGGGACGGGAAGAGGGCGGCGCGGATCTCCGTGGCCGCGAAGGGCGCGACCAACGTGACGCGTGGTGGTGGCGGCGGCGCCGGAGTCGTTGCCCCGGTGGTGTCCGGGCTGGCGCAGGGGAGCGGGGAGTACTTCACCAAGATCGGCGTGGGTACGCCCGCGACGCCGGCGCTCATGGTTCTCGACACCGGCAGCGACGTGGTGTGGCTGCGGTGCGCGCCGTGCAGGCGGTGCTACGAGCAGTCCGGCCCGGTGTTCGACCCGCGCCGCTCGGGCTCCTACGGCGCCGTCGACTGCGCCTCGCCGCTCTGCCGCAGGCTCGACTCCGGCGGGTGCGACCTGCGCCGCAGGGCGTGCCTCTACCAGGTCGCCTACGGCGACGGCTCCGTCACCGCGGGGGACTTCGCCACCGAAACCCTGACCTTCGCGGGGACGACCAAGGCGAGGCGACGGTGGCGCTCGTCGAGACCCACAGATGGCGGTAGGGCTGCGGCCGGAAGGAGCTCGCCGCGGTTGAGGAACGCCGAGGAGGCATAAAGGTCGAGCTGCTGGTCGCCTGCTGCCCGAGGTGTTTCCGACGACGTCCACCCGAACCTTCTGCCGGCGACCACGTCCCGAGGAGCTGCTCCAGCCAAGGTGAGCCGAACCAGATATTTCTTCTCGTATACTCTTTTTTTCTGTCGATATTCCTAAAATGTTTTGATAAGTTCAGATGAGATGCAGCATAGATTCTTGCTATTCGTCATTTTGAGATTGTGTGAGATTGTGGGCGCTGCAGGGAAGGTGCTGGTGCCTTGCAGTGGGAGCAAATTGTTGAACGAACACAAAAGGTCGGGCTGAAGACAGACTCAAATCTTCATAACTGGGATCAACGTGTGTGGAAATAATACTGATATCTGCAGGTAAAACATGGGCACATGGCAGTATCGGAAGTTTATCTGCATTAAGCAGTAGAGCTGCATATGGGCACCTGTGTTATGTCTCCTTTTCATTTCTTTGGTTCCTTGGATTTTATTTCCATAATCCTGATAATTGTTTGTTGATGCATTTGTGTGCAAAGAGCAGAAATTCGAATGTATAATCCCTAATTACATTTTTTTTTACTTTTCTGATTGCAAGGAAGCCAAATAATGTGATCACTGTTTTTGTTATGTTGCTAGATTTTTGGCCATGAAGCCTTACCTATTAATTAGTTCTACGAACCGACGAAGCCTAAAGGTGTGGATTTTATCTAATGTCGACCTTTTTGGTATGTTCCTGGGAATTATTTGCATGTGTGTTTGCGGTCCAAAAGTTAGAAGGATGGCATGACATCCAGGGTCTGCAGTTGTAGTGGGATTTATATGACAGCTTGCTCGGAGATCTTTGTGTCCACTCAATATTAGGTACATGTTCAGACTGGTTTTAAATAGTTTCAATTTCGTTTCTGTCAAAGAAGTATTTTGGGGTTATTTCTACCTTTATAATCCAATGGTATATTGTTGTTTTTGCAATCCAGCAAGGGAACTACAAAACTGCCTTCCCTCACTCTCACATTAGCATATTATAAATGAGATATCTGTGATCACCGCAGGTTCATGACAGAAGGGAGCATTCCATGACCCCCAGCTCGCCTGACAATGCTACCAGGTGCTTGTCTTGCCCGATTCCACTGGTTTCCTGTATCAGTTCTACTCTCTTTCAATTTCACTTTCTAGCATGATTACTGATGCACTTTGTCCAGTGCTATAGGTAATAACCAAGATGGATGATTAGTAGTCAATGACTATGGAGAAAAGTAGTTGAACGTGAGTTACGTCTACTTTTATGTCTTGCCATCTCATGCTGCACTTACCCTTGCAGGATCATGGTAGTCAGTTATACTTATGGTGGGTTGTGCACCACTCTCAATGGAAATTTCTCTGTACATTAACAGTTCATAAATACAACCTGACGAGTTTGTTTTAGGGCAATGGTTATCATATTCACTGAATGTTTTTTGTTAAAATGTTGTTTACTGGATGCTAGCTATCCCAGTTACAAGTTTGAGATGCTTTCACAAATGACAAGTGGATTGCTTTTTTCTTGTTCTTTACGTTGTGTTATCATATATACTTGATTTCATTGGTAAACTGTAGCCTCTTATTTGTATCCTTAAATCACATCATTCAAACGTCTTGCCATTTTTTTACTTTATCCAATTTCGTTAGTCCAATTTTAATTTAGTCCATGCTTTAGTCATACACACAGAAGACGAACAACAATTCCTCAGGGCAAGATAGCAAGCGGAAATGAGAGAACGGACACTTGTGGCAGGGAATGTGGCATGGCCCTCCGCATCACAGGAGATATTCAGGTACGCTATATTTACGGAGGACAAGATCATCTTCGGTTCGTTGCTATTGCAAAAGAAGATATTATTCAATTTGTCTTAGCTTTTTATATGGGGTTTAAGAAGCATCCTTTTATCAAAATATTTGTACATGGTATTTAGTTTTCCGGGGAAAACTGATGGAAAAGATCCTATGGTCGGAACTCGGAAGGCATGCTTATGGCAGTTGTTCAAGGCACTCATCACCGGAACATCAATGGAACAAAATTGTTGCCAGGTGCTGAGAGATGTGTGCAAAAGTTTTGAAAATTTGTTTGTATGGTGTTGCTCTCAGATTTAGGGAGAGCAGGAGAGGGCACACGTGGTATGAATGAGTCTCATATATAATTTTCCATATGTTTCGCCGTAGCAACGCACGGGCATTTAGCTAGTACTTCGAGTCTTCGACGGCATCAATCGGTCATGAGGGACGGCCGCTTTTGTCCAACGAGTTCCAAACGGTGTGCGTTCCAAATACTTCGACGTGAAATTATCTTGCCTTTTTTTTGACGTGAAATTATCTTGCCTTTAATCTTTTTGTCATGTGTGGATCCATTGAAACTTGTTAAGTTTGGTTATATTTTCTAGTTTTTTAGTCCGTAGAGATAGAAAGTCTCGTAGTTAGCCATGTCATGCTGGGATAGTTCTTTTGTCCAACGATTTATAAACGTGTGTGTTCCAACTTCCAAATAATTAGACGTGATCAAGGTCATGGGGGCTGGCCGCCGCCGCCGCCGCAAGAATGCACGAGCTAAAGCCCCGCCGGTGGCCAAGATCGACGCCGTCGCGGACGACATGCTCGAGCTGGTGTTCCTGCGCCTCCCCTTGCCTCTCCACCTTGTCCGCGCCGCGTGCACCTGTAGGCGGTGGAGACGCATCATCTGTTAAAATTTGGGCCCATTTGGGGCAGCCCAATAAGCAATTTCAGAAAAATCTCAAAGCCCATTTTTATGGCAGCACACATGGGAGTGGAGTGGGAGCTAAAGTTTAGTCCCACATTGCTAGTTGGAGGAGACAAACACCACCTTATAAGGTGGAGTGTTGTGACACTTGGTAAGCTTGTGAGAACAAGAGGCTCTCTCGTGCGCACTCCTCCTCCGCCGCCGCTCGCACGCACGCACCGCCCGCCCGTCTCGTCACGACGCGCCGCGCCGCGCCGCGGGTTGCGGGAATCTCGCCGAGCTTTATTTTTACAGTCCGGGAAAACGGTTTGGACGGACGTGTCACAGTTAGTCGGTTCGGGTCGCTCCCGGATCGTGGGCTACTGTAACCGACCTAAAACGTGCGCGACGTGGACTTGGCCCACGTTGTACCCGTTAGGGTTTTCCCGAGCCGCACTATATAAAGTCGTGCACTGCTTTCAAGTTCTTCATCACGGCTCGACTTCCTGGACGATCTCCGGGTCCGCGGGCGACTCGTCTCCAACGTCGTCTTCTTCGAGCTGCTACTGTCGCCGCTCAAGCTGCTGCCGTCGCTGCTCCAACGACTACTTCATCTACAATCGTTCGGTACGTTGTCACGTTCCGATGGCTGTGTTTGTAGATGTCTGCTGCTGTTCATGTTAATTAATACGTCTAGTATTTTCGAGTTTAACATGTTAGTAGCTGCTGCGATCATGTTTACTATTCTGGAATTAATCATGGAAATTATGCCTAATAATCCAACAATCCAAAAACCTTATATTTGTTATAGGCAATTTCCTGAGTTAAACATGGGACATCTATCTGATGCGCTGAGGCCGGACAAGTTTACCGGTGTGGACTTTAAGAGATGGCAGTACAAGACCACACTGTGGTTGCGATCTCTGAAAGTGTTCGAGGCTAGTGAGGGTTTACCTGAAGGAACTATATCTGACGAGGATCAGAACAAGTTCAAGGAAACCAATACTGCCTTTGTGGGACTCGTTCTGAGTGCTCTTAGCAACAAGCTGTTTGATGTGTACATGCACATTACAGATGCCAAAGAGCTCTGGGAGGCACTGAACGCTAAGTTCGGTGTAGCAGATGCTGGCAGTGAACTGTACATCATGGAGAGCTTCCATGACTTCAGGATGGCTAACAACCGTTCTGTAGTCGAACAGGCTCATGAGATACAGTGCATTGCTAAGGAGCTTGAGCACGCTAAGTGTGCCTTACCTGACAAGTTTGTGGCTGGATGCATTATTGCAAAGTTGCCCTCTTCATGGAGGAACTTCGCCACAACTCTCAAACACAAGAGACAGGAGATTCGGTTGAAAACCTGATAGCGTCTCTTGATGTTGAGGAGAAGGCTCGGGCTAAGGACACTGCTGAGAGAGGTGGTGAAGGTCAGTCTAGCGCCAACATGGTGCAGAAGAACTTTCACCATGGCAAGAGCAAGGCAAAGAGCAAGTCTTCCTTCAACATGCCTACCAAGACTACTTCTTTCAAGAAGAAGAAGAAGATGCTGAACAAATCTGAGCTAAAGTGCTACACTTGTGGAGAGCCCGGACACTTCTCTGTGGACTGCCCAGATCGTGCAGACAAGAAAGGGAAGAAGCATGTCAACGTCGTGACCGCTAGCAATGCTGATGGGTACGGTAATTTACCGATTGTGCTTTCAGTATTTCAATCTCCATGTTGGTGGATTGATACGGGTGCTAATGTTCATGTATGTGCTGACATCTCTATGTTCACTTCTTATCAGGTCGCAGATTCAAGCGTCTTAATGGGGAATGGATCACATGCTTCTGTTCGTGGTGTTGGCACGGTAGATCTGAAGTTTACTTCGGGAAGATCGTGCAGCTGAGGAACGTGCAGCATGTCCCTACTATGAACAAGAATCTTGTTAGCGGCTCCCTTCTATGCAGAGATGGGTTTAAATTAGTCTTGGAGTCCAATAAAGTAGTTGTGTCAAAGTTTGGACAATTTATTGGTAAAGGGTATGAGTGCGGAGGCTTGTTCCGCTTTTCATTATCGGATTTTTGTAATAAGTCAGTAAACCATATTTGTGGCAGTGTGGATTCGGATGCTAATGTTTGGCACTCTCGTTTATGTCATGTTAATTTTGGTTTAATGAGTAGACTTTCCAGTTTGAGTTTAATTCCTACTTTCACCATTGCCAAAGGTTCTAAGTGCCATAGCTGTGTGCAATCTAAGCAACCTCGAAAGCCTCACAAGGCAGCCGAGGAGAGAAACTTGGCACCTCTAGAACTCGTACATTCGGATCTATGTGAGATGAATGGCGTGTTGACAAAAGGTGATAAGAGATATTTCATGACTTTAATCGATGATGCTACTAGGTTCTGTTATGTATATTTGTTGCACACTAAAGATGAAGCTTTAGACTACTTTAAAATTATAAAGCTGAAGTAGAAAATCAATTAGAGAGAAAGATCAAACGTCTTAGGTCAGATCGTGGTGGCGAGTATTTCTCCAACGTATTTGATGAATTCTGTGAGGAACATGGTATTATTCATGAGAGGACGCCTCCCTATTCGCCCCAATCAAACGGGGTTGCCGAGAGGAAAAACCGCACGCTGACCGACTTGGTGAACGCCATGTTGGACACTGCTGGTTTATCTAAGGCATGGTGGGGGGAGGCTTTGTTGACTTCGTGTCATGTCCTGAATAGAGTTCCTAACAAGGATAAAGAGAAGACACCTTACGAGGAGTGGTCTGGGAGAAAACCATCACTTTCTTATTTTCGTACTTGGGGATGTTTGGCGAAAGTCAATGTTCCAATTCCTAAGAAACGAAAACTTGGACCGAAGACAGTGGATTGTGTCTTTCTAGGTTATGCTCAGCGGAGCATTTGCTATAGATTTTTAGTGGTTAAATCTGAGATACCTGATATGCATGTTGATACTATTTTGGAATCTCGTGATGCAACATTTTTTGAGAACATGTTTCCTATGAAGGATATGCATAGCATTGCTAGAATTTCTTCTGAGATATTTGCTGAACCTAGTACATCTGTTGATCATTCTGAACAACCACTGTTGAGGAAGTCCTTGAGAAGGATGACAATGAATCAGCTCCCAAGAGGAGCAAGAGACAGAGGACTGAAAAATCCTTTGGTGATGATTTCATTGTGTACCTTGTGGACAATACTCCCACGTCCATTGCAGAGGCATTTGCATCTCCTGATGCTGATGACTGGAAAGAAGCTGTCCATAATGAGATGGACTCGATTCTTTCTAATGGAACTTGGGAATTATCTGAACGACCCTACGGCTGCAAACCTGTGGGTTGTAAGTGGGTGTTCAAGAAGAAGCTAAGGCCTGATGGTACTATTGAGAAGTACAAGGCACGGCTTGTAGCCAAGGGCTACACCCAGCGCGAAGGCGAAGATTACTTTGACACCTATTCACCTGTTGCTAGACTCACCACCATTCGAGTACTACTTTCCCTGGCTGCCTCCTATGGTCTTATCGTTCATCAAATGGACGTAAAGACAGCTTTCCTTAACGGAGAGTTGGAAGAGGAAATCTATATGGATCAGCCTGATGGGTTTGTAGTAAAAGGTGAAGAGAGAAAGGTGTGCAAATTGTTAAAATCTTTGTATGGGCTGAAGCAAGCACCTAAGCAATGGCATGAGAAGTTTGACAGAACTTTAACTTCTGCAGGCTTTGCCATTAATGAGGCTGATAGGTGTGTATATTATCGCCATGGTGGGGGCGATAGTGTTATATTATGCTTGTATGTTGATGACATACTGATTTTCGGTACAAGCATGATAGTGATAAATGAGGTCAAGTTTTCTGTCAAAGAGCTTTGATATGAAAGATCTGGGACAAGCTGATGTGATCCTGAACATTAAGCTGATTAGGGATGAGAGTGGGATTACGTTAACGCAATCACACTATGTTGAGAAGGTCTTGAGCCGCTTTGGTTATATAGACAGCAAGCCTTCTCCAACACCCTATGATCCCAGTGTGACACTCAGAAAGAACAAAAAGGAAACGAGAGATCAATTAAGATATTCTCAAGTGATCGGTTCACTCATGTACCTTGCGAGCGCGACGAGACCTGATATCTCTTTTGCTGTGAGCAAGTTGAGCAGGTTCATGTCTAACCCGGGTATTGATCATTGGCATGCACTTGAAAGGGTCATGCGCTATCTGAACGGTACAATGAGTTATGGGATTCACTATTCAGGGCACCCTGCGGTGCTTGAGGGATACTGTGATGCGAACTGGATCTCAGATGTTGATGAGCTCTACGCCACAAGTGGATATGCATTTATTCTTGGAGGTGGCGCAGTGTCATGGAGGTCTTGCAAACAGACCATTTTGACGAGGTCAACCATGGAAGCAGAACTTGCTGCTTTAGATACAGCTTCTGTTGAGGCAGAATGGCTGCGTGAGCTCTTGATGGACTTGCCGGTGGTTGAGAAACCATTACCGGCCATCCTTATGAACTGTGACAACCAAACGGTTATTACGAAAGTGAACAGTGCTAAGGATAATGCGAAGTCATCAAGACACGTCAAGAGACGCTTGAAGTCTGTCAGGAAAATGAGAAACTCCGGAGTAATAACTGTTAGTTATATTCAAACAGACAAAAACCTGGCAGATCCCTTTACGAAGGGACTATCACGTAATGTGATAGATAGTGCATCGAGGGAGATGGGGTTGAGACCCGTGAGCGTTACACCATAGTGGTAACCCAACCTATGTGATCGGAGATCCCGTGAATTAGGACCTGGGAAGAACAAGCTAGTGGTTTAACTGAGGAGAGTTATTTTGTAACCCTCTCCGTGGGAAGATGCATAACTCTCACATTCTGTAAGGCAGGTTGGCAATATGCCTTAATGTGTTTCTGTTGGCTATTCGTAGCAAAGGTGCTATCCTACAGAGCGACCTTGAAAGAACACACCTATATGAGTCCGACTGTTAAACGTCGCAGTCTATGAGATTTGGGTGATCTCTAGTAAGCTCATGAAGAGACCAGGGAGTATGACGCATATGCTCCACCCGCGGGGTAGGCTACTGGCAGCCACGTACTGGTTATGACTTTGAGTGAAGTCTATTGGCACCAAACTTGCAATTCAAGGTTCGTCCATTGTTCAAGTTGCTGGTAGATGTAGCTTGAAGCTCTAGGCGGAAGTTCAACTTAACAGTCTCTGCTGAAACACTGGTATATAAACAAGAAACGAGGTTTGGCAAAATCTCTAAATGGGAATTTGAGATCTGGTGGGGGATTGTTAAAATTTGGGCCCATTTGGGCAGCCCAATAAGCAATTTCAGAAAATCTCAAAGCCCATTTTATGGCAGCACACATGGGAGTGGAGTGGGACTAAAGTTTAGTCCCACATTGCTAGTTGGAGGAGACAAACACCACCTTATAAGGTGGAGTGTTGTGACACTTGGTAAGCTTGTGAGAACAAGAGGCTCTCTCGTGCGCACTCCTCCTCCTCCTCCCCGCCGCTCGCACGCACGCACGCACCGCACCGCCCGCCCGTCTCGTCACGACGCGCCGCGGGTTGCGGGAATCTCGCCGAGCCGAGCTTTATTTTTGCAGTCCGGGAAAACGGTTTGGACGGACGCGTCACAGTTAGTCGGTTCGGGTCGCTCCCGGATCGTGGGCTACTGTAACCGACCTAAAACGTGCGCGACGTGGACTTGGCCCACGTTGTACCCGTTAGGGTTTTCCCGAGCCGCACTATAAAGTCGTGCACTGCGTGCGCTGCAAAGACACCGAACCAATCTAGGTTTTGCCAATCTCGTGCCTTGCGCCGCCACCGTATCTACTCCATCCCGTGCACCGGCGAACGGGACAGCAGGTCTCCGGAACCGCTCGTCCTTGTGATCCTGTACGGGAGAGGGCGAATAAGGTTTTTGGAAGCGCTCCGCGCGACTGCTTTCAAGTTCTTCATCACGGCTCGACTTCCTGGACGATCTCCGGGTCCGCGGGCGACTCGTCTCCAACGTCGTCTTCTTCGAGCTACTACTGTCGCCGCTCAAGCTGCTGCCGTCGCTGCTCCAACGACTAATTCATCTACAATCGTTCGGTACGTTTGTCACGTTCCGATGGCTGTGTTTGTAGATGTCTGCCTGCTGTTCATGTTAATTAATACGTCTAGTATTTTCGAGTTTAACATGTTAGTAGCTGCTGCGATCATGTTTACTATTCTGAAATTAATCTTGGAAATTATGCCTAATAATTCAACATCATCGCAGCGGACGACGGCCGCGTGATCCGCTCCCTCCATGGCGCACCGTCCTCCCACGTCCTCGGCCACTACCGCGTCGACCCGAGCCTATACGGCTCACGTCCGCCCGGTCGTAACCCCGTCTTCGTTCCCTCCGACTTGTCGTCGCCGTGGGCGGGCATACTCGGCGCCAGGCGGAACCTCGCGCTCGACTTCCTCCCGCAGACGGAATTGAGCGGTTTCCGCTGGGAGCTCGCCGACATTCGGGGCGGCCTCCTACTCCTCCTGCTCTTCGAGGATATTACCTACTCGCGGCCACCATCACGCCTTGTCCTCTGCGATCCCCGGACGCGATGCTACATGACAATCCCGCTCTCGGCCTGGTTCGACGGCTGCGACTTTCTGGGTGCCTTCCTCCTCGACGGCGAGGCTGCGGGCGCGTCGTACATCAGCCTGTCAAACTTCAGGGTGACGTGCGCGCTCCAACGCAATGGCGTCGCAAGGGCTTGCGCGTTCTCGTCCGCCGGCAGCGGCCGCTGGACCTCCGGGGCCGCCACGCATGGCAGCACGGCGACCTGCGGCAACGACTACTGGACGGCAACGGGGCAGGCCTGCTTCGCAGGGAGCACCGAGACGTCTGCCTACTGGACGGTCCGAGTCCAAAACGGTGTTCTTGCTCTCGACAAGGAGGCCGCCAAGCTCTCGGTGTCCGGCTGGCCTGACCCGTGGCCGGGCAACCGCCACGCGCAGGAGTACGCGTATAAGCTGCCATGGCCACCTATGATCCGAGCTTGCCTATCCTAGCTGCCTTGGTGGGCTTGGAGTTGGAGATGGTCATGGTGGCGTCCCTGGTTCTTAATTCATTTGCTGTTTAGTGTGATGATCCTAGAGCGTCTATGTGTCTGTGTGAGCTTGTCATCGACCGAGCTTGCTTCTTTTGGAATTTGTGTTGCATAAAGTGGCAAACAATTTCATATGTTTTATTGCAGACGTTGGTAATAGCTTAGTTCATCGGATTTTTGTGTTGATGTTTTACAAAATTACTGATTTGCTATTTATCTGTCGACTGTTTTCTTTTTCGGCAACAGACGCCAAAAAAATTCCATCCGATTCGAAGCTAAGAATAGTTTACCGGCGCGCTTGGATTCTAGGTAATTACTACCGCTCAGCCCGAGTGGTTCATGTCCTCCCGGTCGTAACCCTGTCTTCGTCCCTTCCTACCTCTCGTCGCCGTGGGAGGACATCCTCGCCACCCGAAACCTCGCGCTCGACTTCCTCCAGAAGCCGGAATCGAGCGAGCTCGCCGACATTCGGGGCGGCCTCCTACTCCTCCAGCTATCACCATTTCACCTCGTGCTCTGCGATCCCCGGACGCGACGCTGCAGGGCAATCCCGCTCTCGGCGTGGTTCCACGGCTGCGAATTTCTGGGTGCCTTCCTCCTCGACGGCGAAGCTGCGGGCGCTTGCATCAGCCTGTCAAACTTCACGGTGACGTGCGCACTCGAACGCGAAGGCATTGTCAGGGCTTGCCCGTTCTCGTCCGCCGCCGGCCGCCACTGGACATCCGGCGCCGCTACGTGTGGCAGCACAGCGACCTGCGGCAAGAAAAACGCTCTCGCCCCTGCGTCGCCTCCCCGAGCGTACTCCAACGCAATGGCGTCGCCAGGGCTTGCGGGTTCACGTCCGCCGGCGGCGGACGCTGGACCTCCGGCGCCGCCAGGCGTGGCAGCACGGCGACCTACGGCAATAACTACTGGACGCCCACCGAGCACGTCAGGTTTGAAGGGAGCACCGAGACGTCGGCCTACCGGACGGTCGGAAACGATGTTCTTGCTCTCGACAAGGAGGCCGCCAAGCTATCGTGGTCCGTCTTGCCGGACTCATTCCGGGCAAGCCCCACCGGCTGGAGTACGCGTACGAGCTACCTTGGCTACCTATGATCCGAGCTTGCCTATACTAGATTACTAGCTGCCTTGTCATCGACCGCTTGCTTCTATTGGGATTTGTTGGCATCAAGTGGCAAACAATTTCAGATGTTTTTATTGCATGTGTTCGTAATCGTTTAGTTCATCCGATTGTTTATGTTTTAAATTTTATCTGGTGACTTCGTCAATATAGAGACTTGATCCGCCGGCTCAGTGTTTCGGAGTTGCCCATAGGGTTAGGGAGTGCGTGTATGCGTTCATAACTGTGAGTGCATGCGTGTGTATGAGCGTCTTTGTTGTACAGTGTTTCGTTAAAAAAAGGAGGCCTTGTTTGGTTCCGTGGGTTTGCTTCCACGGGAGGTTTTAAGAGCAACTCTAGCATGCTAGTAATTGAAAATGCGGTTTTCAGCTCGTGTTTTGGGTAGTTTATGGGCCCAAAATTCGCAGTAAAGAACAGAAACTGAAAAACATTACAAAAAATATTTCCCAAGAACAAACGGACGAACACATACACAATCTTCATAGTTCATTGCAAAATGGAGATCACTGAGCACATTTCTTACACTAAATATAAACCTAGCTAAGCTCATCGCCATCCCAACCACAAACATTGCAAATTTGCTCTCACAGGAGCCCTCTGGTGCGGCGGCGACGCAGCGACGGCTCCTTTCACTCCTTGTCGGAGATGAGGTTGACGTACATGTCCGTCTCCTTCTCGGTGAGGCGGCACCACTCGTCGTCCTTCTCCTTCGCCGCGCGCTCGGCGGCTATCCCCTGCTCGAGGAGGATGTCGTCGAGCTCCTCGTCGCGGCGGCGTTGCTTCTCGGGCTCCTCCTCCTCCCGTGCGGTGCACTTGTAGAGCACCGTGACAACGGCGTCGACGGAGCCATTGGGGACGAAATCCTCCGGCGCGAAGGAGTCGCCGAAGGTGGTAGGGTCGTAGCCCTCGATCTCCACCTCGCGCCGCCCTCTGTGGCGTCTGCATCAGATCGCGCGGAGCTCCCCTCGCAGCGGCGGCACGCCGCTTGTAGCCGGTCAAACTCCTTCAACACGCGGTAGAGGAGTTTAGGCGACACCTCCATGTCGTGGTTGACGTAGCGGCGCGCCGACCGCTTCCTCGCCGCGTCGTCTCCGACGAGCTTCTTCCGTTGCTCGTCGGAGAAGTCGTTGTCGCCGCCCTCACTGCTCCCGCGCTCCGGCACCTCCCTCTTCGCCAACATCACGGCGCTGCGGTGCCAGATTTGCGCTCGGTGGCTTTGAATTGCTCGTCGGATGCGGCGGAGTACTTGGTGGATTTCATGTCGGTGGCGGCGGAGAGACACGGGCTATGAACTGAAATCACAGCCCCGTGCGGTATAACTTGGGTTGGAGGGGTGGAATTCTCGGGCCCTCGAAAAATGTTTACAGGCCAGGCTGGCTTTACATGCTCTGTTCTGGCCCAAATGGCCTGAGCCCGTAAACCCGCCGGAATTTTCAGTTCCGCCTCTTTTTCAGTCAGTACTAGAGATGCTCTAACCCGGACGTGATTAGAGTGGACTCCTCCCTGTCACTCCTTTACCCACGAGGCATTCAGTTTGGCATCCTGTCATGCAATTCAGTGGCTACATCATCGCTAACATCGAGAACCAGGGAAGGAAATGAAAAGAGAGACGAAAATGGAAGCTCGCATCGCTCCGCTTTGTTCATTGATTTCACTATTGGAGACCCAAATAGGTGGCGACTTACTGGCGAGAGGAGAGGGTGGCCTCCGAGTCGCCGTCAGCGCTACAGTCGCCTCAGTTTTTCTCACCCGTCGCCACGTTCTTTCTATCCCCAAATCCACGCCTCGGCACTGGACGGGGTTGACCGGGAGTCAATACACACCGGGCCCAACCGAACACCAAAAAATAACTGGGCTTGGATTGAAACCGCGTCGGTATTTTTCACCCGTATTGGATCCCGACCCGGCGAATCCTAGCTGACCCCCGCCCAACCGAACGAGGCCTCAGGATTATCAAACCACTCCATTTTACAAGAAATGACCGATAAATTAAATTCAGTTGACAAGGATAATAAGAAGAAGAGATCATGATAGTGGCACAAAGAAAACTTTTTACAACATCTTTTGTGTCATTGAAATCCACCGTTAGGTATTGTTCCTTTCTTCAGTCAGATGCAGTCTGAGATATTGACAAATTCATTTACCTGCCTTTCCGAGGTAACCGTCTTGTAACCCTTACAGCGCCACAAAACCTGACAATAAATGGAGGTCACTTTTCTTGCAACTAAATACCATGATGACGGGTCTTCTGACCCTTGGTGTGATGAACTAAATTAAAGTCTTATTTATTCACAATAAAAAATGATGCAAACCCCATATTAATAGAGTGCTGAAGGCCCATTTCGATGATAAACTTAGTCACACCTATATTATGAAAAATCCTCTTTACAGATTATACATTCTCTAGCAAAACTTTAAAATGTTCGATTTCATTCTTCCACATGCTCCTTTAGTACCATTTCTTTGATTTCGCCGATGCTAGTACTAGCTGGTACAAACGGTCATTGGAGGGACCTTGAGCAGTACAACCGGGGCTCCAACCGATAATGCCGAATCTGGCATTTTCAGGGGCTAGGTTTAGAAGGAGGGTGATCTCATCGACTAGTAGGAGGGCTCACGGGTTCATTTTGATTTGTGTACGTTATAGCGAATCCACCCATACCATTCCTTCATGGAACCCCTTTTGATAGTACGGTTTTCCTACGTCTCAAAAAAATTGTAAACATTGTCTCATCCACTAAATTGAGGGGCATCGAACCAGATCTTGTGTATTTTTGAAAAACACCTATAAACCTCATACACACGATTTGTCCTCAAATCGCATTGTCATCAAGACCAAAATCATTTAGGGAGCGAAATGTTTTTTCACCCATGCACATGGACCAGTGGAACTGTGGAAACAGGTCCAACTGACTTCTGCACTAGACGTTATGTATCCTCATGACTTTACTGGGTAGAGACTATTTAGAACAAGCTATAGTTTCACAATTGAATCACATATTTGATGATACATGTTCAGGTACAATCTCATAACTTATGAATACACTTAAAAAATATCATCATACACGGTTGCCTCTAAATCATATTTTGACCATGCGACTGATACCTACAAGTGCACACGTTCGTTATCGCACATTTTCGTGAAAGTAGACTCCCAATTTTATCGTCCCAATAGGGCTTTTTGGAGAGTTTTTTATGGATGCCTCGGTCACACAAGGTGTCAAACTTGAGTGCGTCGACTGCAAAGATTTGTGAATTAAACATTGAGAAATGTAATGTGTTGTTGTTGCAAACTGAAAGCAGGTGACAATAGATTAACAAACGGTTGTCTGCGGGTGAGACTAGCCGGTTTGACAGTGTGGTGTGCAACGGAGTGTCATTTTCATGTGTACTCTAAAAAAACATATGCGGCCAAGGGCGAGCTTGAAAATGTATTCTCAAGCACCTTTGTCAGTTTGTTTTTCCCAACACAATCTACACAGAAAATGTTGTTCCCAAATACCTTTCGTAAATTTTAATAGTCAACCGCAATGGCAAGTTCTGCAAACCAAATATCGCATTTCCAGTTTTTCAAATGTTTAATACAATATGATTCTCAAAATCCTTGGTACCAGGGTCCACAACATAAACACCCTGCATCAAACATACCAAAAATACATGTTAATCAAATTATGCATGTTTCTTGCCGGTTGCTCTAATATTTTTTCAAGAAAACTGCATTGAAGCTCACTAAACCATAACCCTAAAAGCCGATATAAATAATGAGAAACACAATTAGTAAGATAACTTACATTTTAAACACAGGACACCAAGCGAAATTGGTACACTATAACAGAGAACAAGACTTCGTTTATGTAAAAATTTAAAAGAATGCCCTGCTCTAAACCTTTACCAACTGAGAGCTACAATTAGTTTGACATCTACTGGAAAGAAGAAAGCACGATCATAACAGGCACTACCCTACAGACTTGGTCACAGATCAAAATCTGGCCGCATTCACAACTGAATGTCAGGCTTATACAAAGTATATGTCACAACCGACGAACAACACAGATGATAACATCTTCATACTTGGAGCAGGCATCCAACTAACAACGGCAGCTTCCCGAGGGAGCTGCAGACAGCTTAAGCACCAGACGCAGCGGCGTACACCATGCCGTTGGTATTGCCGCCGCGACCTCTGCCCCGGGCTGGGCCTCTCCCACGTCCACGACCGCGGCCTGCAGCACAACATATATGCAAAAGTTTAACGAGGGTTGTATGCATTCAACCAATATGGTACAAAGAAGCTACCCGTACCTCCAACTGGTGCAGGAGGAGCCTCATCATAATACCCGCCATCTTGCTGATAATCAGGCTGGCCACCATAGCCACCTGTCCTGCCACGGCCCCTGAAACCACGCCCCCCACCTCGGGATGGTGCTGGTGCCTCGTCATAATACCCTCCATCTTGCTGATAATCACGCTGGCCACCATAGCCACCTCTCCCTCCATCTTGCTGATAATCAGGCTGGCCACCGTAGCCACCTCTCCTGCCACGCCCCCTGAAACCGCGGCCTCTACCACGTGTGTATCCATTGCCCTCATAAGCAGGAGCATGGTCAGCATACCCATTGCCGGCATACGCAGGAGCATGGTCACCCTCCCATCCACCACCATCGGCATACTCCATGTATCCATTTCCTGAAAACCACTGTGTGAGGAACAGTGGCACGTTTTTATTACATCACAAAACGGTTTACTAAGTAGAATTGTCCTCACCACGTGCACCTCTACCCCTTCCCATTCCCCTTCCACGACCTCGACCACGTCCTCTTCCTCGTCCAGGAGGTGAGTGTACATCTACAATTACAGTGAAATATGAAACCATAAAGAATAACTTAAAGAATACAAAGGAAAGTAAAGCGAAACAAGCTATCACCTTCTTCATTATCATATTCAACAAATGGCTTCACCTTGTAAGCTGGAAGTGGAGATTGATACCTGCTCATATAATTAATTCAAGCTATAATTCACACGAAAGTATAATCTATTGCCAATTTACAATTTCAAATCTTCATGCAACAGGCTAATATATTTTGATAGACCTAAGTTAACTGACAAATGGCCCTTCCAAATTAATTAGCAATTCTACAAACAGCTGAAGAAGATGGAATAAAAGCTAACAGAAAACCATATTCCTTGGCAACTCAATAATCCATAGGATGATGGTTTAGACAAGTAGAATATGTGTTCCTCTTAACAGACATACAATTAACAGAAACATCATCCATACCCGACAGAGGAAGTGTCCAGCTCCTTCTTTGAAAGGGTTATAGTAATCATCGACACATGCCTTGTTGTCTCAAGCCTGCAGAAAGAAAAGTTCAGATAGCATCAGAAGAGCAAGGCATCATTCTTCTAACGAACCCATATTTTTAACATAGTAACAATCAACTAGTAGCCTTCTATGCTAAGATTCCCTTAAAATGTGACTTACGGGAGTAGGCCTTCCTCAAGTGGCTCCCATGTATCAGTAATATCAGTAGATTCGGTGGCGGTGTTTTGATGGAGACCCACAATTCTCCTCTGTACAACAAAAGAGCAAACACCAATTAGAACAAGTTAAACTTACAGTTTACAAGCAGAGTAACGGTGAAAAGTACCTTGATCAATTCCACAATCATGACAGTTTTGTTTATGGCCCTCCCCATCGCCTTGAATACAACTTCATCGCAACCTTTGTCCTTTATGTATATATTGCAAAGCATCAGCCACAGACCCACAGTACATAAATGCCAAATTTGTAAGAATATTGCAATGGAAAAGTATTTTAGGATGTGTCATGTAACTTTTAGAAGTAGAACTAACAATAACGAATGGACCCAAAGCCTAGAGATCTGGCCAAGCAATGATAAAGCATCCTGCATCCTTGACAAAGAAGATTTTGCAAAATAAGCATAAATCCTAAAGAGGATACTGAACAACCATAATGTCATCACAAGCAGGTGAAGGAAAAGATGGAAGGTAGTGGGGTCCAAACTGAACATCATAAATCCCACCCAGGTGAAATCATTGGAACATTGATGTGACGCGCATTCCATCCCGGCGATATTAGTGAAACATGGATGTGACCAACAGTCACCATCAATTAGGCATCAGATGAAGGAAGACAATACTGCCCAGTGAACCACACCCACCAACTAAAGTGATTGGAGATACAAAAAGGCGGCAACTAAACCCGGTGAAAACATCACATCCAGAAGAGTATAGGACGTATTCGACACAGAGCATTCATACAGAAGCTAAAAGCCTAATTTGGTGTAACGCATATTCAGATTTGGCAACCACGGCAAAAGTGAATGCCTACCTTGTATGACAGTATTGCTAAGATCTTACTATCCTACCAAACAGAGCACCACATTAAAATACAGTTATCCACTAGCCTCAAATAGCTTTGCATCGATACCACAGGCTTATCGCACAGTACGAGAATCCGTACGGACCAATCATTCAGCCAACTTCTCTAACAGTGTCTTCCCTAGACAAACAGCTTATCGGCCAACACTCTAACGGGCCACAAAGGCGTAATAGGCGCATAGGCGGTAAACCGAGAATTCAAACGGTGGTAGCGGCGGGTGGGCGGTACCTGGAACAGGGTAGTGGCGTAGGTGATGTAGTTGCGCATCCTGCCCTGGGTGGTGATGCGGATCTCATTCTCCTTGATGGGCACCTCCTCCCTCGGCTTCTCCACCCTCTGGTACCGATCCATCACCCCTGTTCGCTCCGCTGCAAGCCCCACAATGCGCTCCTCAGAT
Source organism: Poa pratensis (assembly GCA_947311845.1). Classification (NCBI taxonomy): domain Eukaryota; kingdom Viridiplantae; phylum Streptophyta; class Magnoliopsida; order Poales; family Poaceae; genus Poa; species Poa pratensis. The sequence goes on from CAMZMU010000085.1 coordinate 146,904,213, forward strand.
CCACGGAAACAGGAGCACTAACCGGCGGCGGCGACAAAAGGTACAGCGAAGGCATTACCTGAGCGGCGGCGGTTAGCTCCGGCTGGCTGGTCGGTCGGCTGGCGGCTTGTCGTGGCGATGCGGTGGAGGCGAGGTAACCGTCGGGCCGGGTGGGAGTGAGGGCTTTTATACGGCCGCCCCTCCGTCAGGGCCGGGGGCGCGGGACCGGGTCGGACTCGCCATCCCTCGCGCGCGCGTCTAGGGTTTTACGGGGTGGAAATTACGGGATTGCCCCCTCGCGCACGTTGCGGGGTTTTGCGGACGGGCGGATCTTCGGAGACGGCGTGGCGTGTACGGCTGAGATTTCTTCTTGGAGCATGTGCGTGGGCCTGACTGGTTCAGTTTTGGCCCGATGGGCCTTGTTGGTTATCGTGTTTTCGGTCCAATAAAGCTGCAACGGCTCATTTTCTCTTCCTTTGGAATTAATTTTTTCAACTTCTAGCAAAAATTAGTATTAAGGCACATTTTGAACTACGGGATTTCCTACATTCTAAATTTTCTTCTATTTTTCTTAAAATTCAGTTGATTTCGCGACATGTCCAGTTTGATTTCTTAGGCATACCAAAGGGTTGTGTTCGACGGTGCGCTAAAAAGGTAATAGCCTACGAAAATGCAACATAGATTGCTTTTTACCCGCATTTGTGTGTGCCTGAGTTTACAATTTTCATATTTGTGTGTCTTGATATTTCCTGTAGGAATCATAGAAGTGCATCATGCTATAATGTAAGGGCATACAAAATGTAACACAAAAATATGACCAATTTATAGCTTGCATGAGAAAACACATAATATTCGACCAAGTGTGATTGCAACCACTCTAGTATTGTTTTGTGGATGACAAATTTGATTATATTTTTACATGATTATTTAAGTGCACGTGCTATAACACGACTCACAATATGGTTTTGTTTTCAAATGAAATAGCAAAATCCTAACCTCACCCACATACACATATTGTGAAACTAATGTGCTTTCAGAACACAAAACAAGTAAATATTAAATACCATGTACTTTTACACTTTCATTAACAAAATTTTAAGTCAAATTTAGTTTTAAAAGAAGTGCAACTGCAGTTGACTTTTGTTTAAGGAAAATAAACTACCGTGAAATAACACAACTCTAGAATCATCTGTTATTTCTAGTTATAAGTAGTATATAAAGAACCTGCTAACTACCTCTTTGTGTTCAACTCAAAACAAAAGAAAACACATATTACATTCATTGTAGAACAAACTTTATGGGGATTCATACTTCGAATCAACTAGATGAAAGTTGAAATCTGGTAAAAAAATCAACTGAAGAGAGCACATACGAAGTATAAGGCAGTGTTGCTATTCATTTATTCTGTGGCTCACTCAATACATCCAAGAGGTCATGTACATGCACAGCAACCTCGTCACAAACCGCGATTATTACACGACATATCGACACTAAAAAATTTAATAAAAAATGGCCTACGGCTACCTAAGCAAGTATGCAACTCATCCTGTATTCTATCATGTAACTCCTACGGTAACTACACAAAAAGAATAATGTGTGATCCTGTATCTGTGTATGATTAATCAATACAAGGCAATGCCCAGGCACAGCAGAGAAATGGCCGCGATGAAGGTCCCGCTCGAATGCCACTGGATAGACGAGCTGGACGATGGCTGGGGCACGTCGATCTGGGTGATGTTTGGCGAAGGGCCCTTTGCGGCTTCCGGATTAGAGCTGCTTGGCCCCATGGCGGGTTTCGTGGGAACGGCAGAAGGATTCGGGTTCACGGGAAGCTTGCTTGACTTGTCGACGTCGTAGCCTGAGGATGATAATTAGCTCAATGTGTAAGTGCATTGCTCTGGATAAGGGATGGACTGCAACAGAAGAACAAGTTCAGAGGATATGGAAGTACTCACAGTTAAATGTTTTCCAGCCCAGCACAAGCCTCTCGCGGTTGAACACAACCTTCAGGCCAGACATGAAATTCTCTGCAAAGCAAGGTAGAAGGTGCAGATAAGAGTAGTGAAGCAGGTTATCGGCATTAAGGTGATTGAGTGAGTAGTTTAAATATGTCAGGGCAAAAGGTAGAACCTTTAGAGGCAAAAAGATGTACAACAAAGACTTTGGACATGGATAATTAATGCTGAAATATCTGGTTTTATTGCAGAAACAATGGACATAAACCTGACAAATAAGCTAGCGAAGCAGGTCTGAAATGAACAAGACATCTGGAAAGTAAAAGTCCCTCATTAATCATTGGTTCTTTGCAACTAACATATGCTACCAACTCCATCCAGTAACCCAAATTAAGAAATATAAAGCTATAGAGGGTAATCACTAGTATGGTACATGCAGAATCTAAAAAAAAAATCAGAGCATAATGCAACTTTAAAGTGTAACAGTGTAGGGTACTGCAGGAACTCACCCCCAATCAGGTTAACGCCTTCACTCTGCATGATAGCCAAGCAATAGCCCATTGGGTTCTGCTCCATCAAAAATAAGCAAGATTATAAATTCACTAGCTAGCTAGTTTACTTAGTTGACAGAAACTACATAGTATCAATTCTATCTTACCGAAGAAGCATCTGTTATGGTAATTATTGGGTCATTGACAGGAAATATGCTGCCACCTTTAGTCGTCAGACTTATGTTTGGAGGACTAACAGCTCCCTTCCCACTGGAGAGGGCAACAGCATATATATCAGTCAGGTACAGACAGGTAAAAGTTTGTGTCCATGTATATTCAAGGCCTGTCACGCGATAAAGTTACCTTATGGTGTAGCAAAATTCAAATGGCAACGAAGAATCAGGCTGCATCTTCTTCTCTTTGGCTTGAGCATTGAACTGAATAAGAAAAGGAACATATATGAGAACCGTCGTTAAAATATAAATATGGCCAAATCACTGCTGATACGATACAAATCAACTTACAGAGCTAGTGATCTCCGTATACATCGGGTCGGAGAGAGCCGTGAACGAGGTACCGGAGTCGACAACAACGCTGAACTTGGTACCGTATGTTTTATTTCCGACCATAAACCCTGTGACGCTAATGTTGTAATACGGACTGCGAAAAGGGGGCACGTCAGCGTGAGTTTCAGAAAACCTATGTCATGTTTCTGAAACAGTGAAATTTAAAAGAAACGAACATACTTCTGCTTGTAAATGTTCAACGGAGTTTCCAGCTGGTCCGAGCTTCCAGAGTCCCCGAAGTTGATCCTACCATGGCCGTCTTCTCCGAAGCACATGGAGAATGAATTGGCAGCGATTCCCTTGCTTGCCAGCAAACTAGGCACCGACTTGCTGTCCATGCCGAGGCCGAGGAGACCGTTCGGCGCGGCGCTGCCGAGAAAAGAACCTGTCTGGACCTGTCCACAGCTAACAACGCACACAAGCTCAGCACACAGCAAAGGAGAGCACTGGCTCCTCATAATTCAGCATGTAACAATAGGTCATGAAGGAAGGACATACCCGAATGTAATGGGGGCCTGGGTGATCTTGGATGGCCCGGACTCGCTCGTCAGGTACAGGACATCCTCCACCAGCACCCCGTTCGACGACGTGTTGTCCGACAGGTACTCGATGCTGTAGGGGCAGCTGCTGCTCGCTGCGCTGCATTCGGTATCGCACAGGCTGCTGCTGCAGGGGACCTTCCGGCTGGTGCTCGACTTCGCAGGGCTGTACACGTCGAATTTCAAATTCTGCTCAAATTCGCCGTATGCAGTTAGTACAAATCAGAAAATTAGCAAGAACATGTACTGTTAGTACAGCCAGTCAATTAACGTATTATGAGAAATTAAGCAAGAACATGTAGCATTTACTGAACAGTCAGTCAATTAACGCACCATGATTCAGCAACTGTGCATGAACAATCAGCAACAATTTATTCTCAATCTCTAACAAGATCGTACATAGAAGGGCCAATTAAAAAGCCTTGGTTAGTAGTAGTAGTGTATTTTAAGCTCCATGCTCACGCTGTCATGCTCCTAGAAAGGTTTCGCCAGAACCAGACGGCACGTGCCGTGCTTCCGTGAATTTTCCCCTTTTTCCCCGAAATATATGCTCGAACAACTCCACCGCACAAGCATGTCTCCACCAACTAATCCCTTTTTCCATCTTTTGTGCGCAACTAATCCTATCGTAATTTGCTCATTAAACCCCAAAATATCTCGTGGGAGCAAACTAATTAACTGCAACACGAGCACGAATCGTAACAAACAAAAGAAAACAAATCAATGGAACAAAAAAACAAATCAATGGAGAAGATGAAGAAGATGGAGCAGTAACATACGCCGTAGCTGGGGGAGGACAGCGGTGCGCACTTGACGCAGTCGCAGGGCACCCAGAAGAGGTCGCTGCCGGTGTCGAGCGCCACCAGGAACGTCACGTTCGGCGTCCCCAGCGCCACCACCGCGTAATGCAAGCTGCACAGCCAACAACCACCACCTCCTTTGGTTAGCCCAAAAGCAAGAGCGACAAAGACAGCAAATCTCGGTGCTTTATCATCAATCTACCTTCTTCCCCGGTGGCCGCAGGATGAAGCCATGGAGAATCGGAGGAGATGATGATCGATTAACGAGCTAGGGACAGAGTATAAGTGCGCTTACAATCCGAGGTCGTTGATGCGGTAGGTCTCGTTGCCGTCGGCGAAGGCGAGCGGCCCCGGGCCACCGCCTCCGGTGGCGGCGAGCGACCGGCGGCGCAGGTCGTGCCCTGCCAGAGCGGCGTAGTAGTCCGCCGTTCCCGCCGCCGGCGCGCGGCGCCCCGGGTGCCCGGCCGCCTCCGCCCACCCCCGCACCGTCGCCGAGTACCGGTGGTGAACGTCCAGGCTCAGCGCCTCCGCCCCGACCACCACGACGGCCGCAACAGCAGCAGCCAGGAGCAGCACCGCCGCCGCGCCCATACCTGCAGCAGCAACTGCTCCAACTCCAAAAGCGAAAACGGCTTTGCACCTTCACAGGGATGGAGGGAGAGGAAAAGAAAAAATTGCTTGGCTCTCGGCCGCGGCGTCGCTATTATACTCTCTATCTGCTCTGGGGCGAGCCGGAGGAGAAGACCGGTCGGAGGGATCACCGCGTACGTACGTACGTCGAGGTGGCCGCTCGGTTTCCGCGGGAAGGGGCGGCGGGGCCCGGAGGACAGCGAGACGTCAGTGAGCTGGAAGCTTCGTCTTCTCTTGGACTGGTGCTCGTGTGCCGGTTTCTTTTGATTTTCCGCTGAGAGGGATTGGGTTTTGTTGGGGCCGGTGACGCCGATCTGGGGAGGAAGAAAGGTCCTTCAGGGTGGTTGCCGGATTTGGGTCCTGGGTTCACACCGCCTGGCCGACGTGCGTCGTCTCGTCGCGTTGTTTGATTATTCGGGCAATCATCGATCAGTCAGGTGGGGTGATGACTGAACTAATGAGCCGCAGAACGAACAATTAGACGAGCAGAGGAGTCAAGTGTAGGGTCAGTGCAGATCTAGTACTGGTAGCCTAGCCACGCACGAGTTGCCCACATGAGCAGATGATGTAGTCTTGGCACTTGGGGTCTCCACACGGCGTTCAGATTCAGGGTCAGGAGTCAAGGTAAAACGAACCAACACCGTGGTGTGGTGCCTGCCTGCCCAATCAAAAGTTCCCGCGCACTTGGTCTGTCATGGCTGGTTGACGTCTAGATCCAAGCTCAGTGCGTACCATACACGCGCGCCAGAATTTAAGAATGACGAGAGGAATACAATGTGGAACAACAAGTTCAGTGAGTTGCGTACGCCACGGGATTTGGAGAAGGAGAAGAATAGTCTTTCGAGTTTGAAAGTTGGTGACTATGACCTGCGAGGGGCGGTCCAGTTGTCATCTGCGTGGATCCCGCGCATTTGCTCATGGGAGCTCCTATCAAAATCGAAATTTCCGGTCTCTACGTCAAGGGTCATGTGTTTGGTATTTGCCATCACGAGGCTGCTTCGACGAGGTCCTCCTAGCCTAGGTGTTCATTTTTGGTGAAATAGGAATAGCTGGAGAGTGATAAAAGTTGATAAGCAATCTCGACGGCGACCCTTATTTTGTGCAATGCGTGTAGTTTGTGTTGTAGGCAGGGTGGATGGGTGCACCCTCGAGCTGGTTATGTTCCATAGCGGTTGGAAAGGGTGTGTGATGGTTTCCCACTAATTAACCGGCCACCTATTTTCTCCTTAATTTAGTAAAATAACAAGTTTTTTTGGTCTTATTTTCGTGAAAAAAAAACATTACGACACCACATGGGATCAGCAGTGGAAAAAAAACTCTGAAGAGGGAAAAATCAGCATTGATCAAATCTTACATGGACAGGATAGCAGGGGAGATATGGTTGGCAGTTTCATCAGGAGCAGCACAAATTGGGCAGACAGCTTCAGCAGGCGTCAGAATATTTTTGCGCAGCAGCGTGTTGCGGGATTGGATCCTGCACTTGGACAGCAGCCAGACGAAGAACTGCACTTTCGCCGGTGCATGATTTCCCCAGACAAAGTCATGCGACGGCGACTGCACGCCACCCCAAGTGCGGAGCTTGTACAGAGCGGCGGCGTCGAGAGCCCCGGTCTTCTTCTTGCACCGTGTCAAAGCCCGAACGTCACCCTCCGAGGAGATGTTGACAGCCGCTAACAGGCGAGACAAGGTGACCATTTGCCGCCCGCCCGCGGTGTTTAAGCGCGGGACCAGAGATGGGCGTACGCCACGGCGGAAAACCTCAGCGACAGAAGCTTCGGTGTCGAGAGCGTGGGAGAAGAGCGCAGTCATCTGGTTGCACAGGGCGCCACCCGGCAGCCAGCAGTCCATCCAGAATGCGGTGTGCCGCCCGTCGCCCACGGCAGATTCAGAGATACCTCTGTACAGGGGGAGCAGGTCCTGGAGGTGCTTCCAGTGTGGCCCGAGCTGGAGCCGATCGCCGCTGGTGGTCCAAACCCAGCGAGTCCAGGGCGCGTCTGCATGAGCATAGAGGCGGTGGAGCAGTTTGAGCTGCAGGCACTCATTTTTGTCAGCAAGATTTTTGATCCCGAGACCTCCTTCTTCTTTTGATCGGCAGACATCTTTCCAGGCCACAAGGCACCGAGCGCCGCTGGGCCGGTCTTTGACGTTCCAAAGGAAGGACCGCCGGAGCCCCTCGATCACTCGCAGCAGCGCAGGTGGCAGCTCCACCGCGCCCATGGCGAAGGTGGGGAGGGCGTCAAGCACAACATTGAGCAGGACAATTCTCCCGCCAACAGAGAGAAGGATAGCGGACCAGCCCGAGAGGTACTTATCCACTTTGGCAATCAGGGGAGCAAAATGAGCCAGAGTCAGCTTGCCGACGGTGAGTGGCAGCCCCAGGTACACCTGAGGGAACCCTTCAATACGGCATCCAAGCGCTGCGCGAATTTCTTCGAGAATGCCAGTTTGCAATCAGCTTCTGGGCCTCGGTGGGTTTCCGCGTCCCTCCTGGCGCTGATGTTCGTGAGTTCTACTCCTACCCAGCTCCTGATGCGGTGCCGTCTGCTACGGCGTCCACCTTCATCCTCCTCTGCTGTTGGTGTCTTTGGAAACACAGAAACGATGTGGCCTTCAGAGAGCAGCGGCCCAGCTTGCCCCTGCTCCACAAAACCTGTCGTGATGAAGCTCGGCTCTGGAAAGTCAGGCTGCCCACAGCCCGTGCGGCGGATGCTGATGCCTGGCTGCTCCGTCTTAGCAACCCTCTGTAATCCCCTCTGTCCCCAACTCTTCTTTCCCCCATGTAATTATCATCCGACCATTTGGGGTCTTCATATATACAAATAGAAAAAAAAAATCAGGTGGGGTTTTTCCCCCCGGTGACACTTCAAAAAAGAAGGATAGCAGGGGAGGCGACGATATTTTGATCCGAGAACCACCTAACCGGCACTAGTATGATGAATCGTCTCCTAGACACTTGAACGGACGGACCCCAGCGCGACACGGAGAAACCATGGCCACCTCGCGTGTGGAAATCCTCCGTCAGTCCATATCCATATCGTCCGTGCCACGACGCTCACACTCCATGCTCCAGCGGCGAGACACGACGAACCGTTGTAACGTCACCTGACAGCCAGCCACGGGCGCGGCAACACGTCACGGTCACGCTCGCACGGCAGAAAGGGAAAATATTGAGCGCGGTTAGGTCGAGGTGCAATCCAATCAGGAAGGCAAATGCAATGTTCCTTTGGTGATCGAATGAGAAGGAGACACTCTGCAGAGAACATCACATCTGTCGGCAGACATCATATTCAGGGTATATAGTCACGGGCTGAAACACGCTCAGTCAGCCGACCAACAATTAGCCGATCCTCACAATAAAAGGGAATCGTCTTCCTTTCCATCAATCTTTTACTGAACTCCTTGATCCTTACACTTAGCCTATCTGTTTCTTTCTTTTCCGAATGCAGATTTGTGGCACTGGAGCACCACTGTGCCCGGGTGGATTTTTTTTTTGAATATTTTGAATTTTAGTTTGAAAAAATCCGAAAAGAATTCCTGTTACACATATGACAAATGCATGTTTTGTACGTATGTGCCATTTTTGGGTGCAAAAAAATCATATTCCGAGCTACATAAAAAATACAAATTCAATAATATGTTGAATCGGTCAGAAATTTCTCTTTTTTGTGTAGCCCAAAATATAAAGTATTTTAGACGAAATTTCTGGCGTATGTAGTTAATGTATATATGTATTTGTGTACAAGGATACAGATTTTTTTTAAACCTAGAAGTATGGTTTTCAAAATTTTCACAAAACGTGCACACCGGTGCTCAGGGAGCCACTACAAATTTTCGTTTGTTTTACTAGCTACACAGAATAGACCGTTTCGTCTGACTGGAAACATTGTTTCATAGGGCACACAACAGGGTGAAATGCTAGTACGCTGAACTTATCACAGTACACACTACTCACCGGCTGTATGTACACTAGTAGCCAAGGACGCACATCGTTCGATCACCCGCAACACAAAATAGTCACCTGAATAATGCTTTTACATGGAACTGAACATCTCGACCCTCTGGCCGTGCTGCGCGACGAGGGGCTCCAGGATGCTGGTCCACGTGTTGTAGTCGATGGGCGACCCGCCTCCGGGCAGGAGGAAGCCGTTGACGAAGAAGAAGGGTGCGCCAGCCACTCCCCTCGTGCACCCGTACTGATGAATACAATGAATGCACAGTTTAGATACATTCTGTCAAAGTGTCAGCAGTAATGATGCTTAAAACTTATCACAGTGCACTTGATGCAGCAAGTAAAAGCTCACCTTGAAGGAAACCCTCGCTGCAGAGTCGGACCTCGAGTCGCTGAAGCCTGACTGGAACTCGGAGACTGAATTGCCCACTGCCTGGGCTGCCATCTCCGATATCTCGCTAGTTACAGCAGTGCTCGACACTGACGATGTCGCGCTGTTGGAGAATTTGCCCTGCTTGGTGTTAAATTTCAAAATATATCAGCAACACTTGTATGAGTGAGCACGAGGAAGAAGGCTGGAGTAGATGAATTGTTGCATCAGAAGAAAGATGTTTGGCTATAACTCAGTTGAGAATCAACCGTGATGATTCGTGAGGATACTTTAAATAGGGACAAGGGATTGGTTCGAGGAATAGTGCACAAAACTGAATTTCAGGTTCTAAAGGGCTTCCGGCATAGTCTACCAACAGGCATGACGCTGCTGAACCATCGCTCGACGCTCGCAGCTCTAAGATATTAACAAAACTAAGCAAACCCCTGCAGTGCACGGATGTGCAAAGCCTCATCAATTATGCACTCATACACCTCATTATAACTGGACCATGTTTCCTTGATGAAATGAAGTACGCTGTTTATAAAATAAAATAAAAAACATGAAACCAAAAGCTACAAAAAGGAACTCCTACAACTTGGCTAGGTAAGTTCGAGATCATGGAAGTATTTGATCGCACACTCCTGGAGCAGCATTATCCATTTACAAGAAAAGATTCGATTTCGTAACTTGCATTGCTAAATGGTAAACCTAAATACGAGCCGCAATGTTTAAAGTAACATACAAACACTGAAGAGTTATGCTAAAAAATGCAACGGACCTGGTTCTTGAAGAATAGCTCCAGCAACGGATAGGTTGATGACGAATTCAGCTTGTTAGCTATATGAAGCGCACGGCAGGCCATGAATGAATAGGTGTGGTACCTGCAGTTATGCAGTACAGTAAAATGGTGTTAGCATTAGGTGTATGGTACCTTCTGCTATAAGAATCACATATAGTACCAGATTCTATGCAACTGAAATATCGTAAAAACAATCATTTCATGTGGACTGCTGCCAGCCAATGAAACATTATATGTTAAAATTCAGTATAAATCTCACAAGACCAAACAGGACCAACATCTGAACCAAATAGCACACTTATAAATCAATAAAGGGCAGGTACTAGGCGAGACCCATTCTAATTCTTAAATTCTCGAGTGTCAATGCCAGAAGCCCGGAGGCCGGAGCTATTGGCTATCTATGAGCTCCAGAAAAATCTGACCATTCACAACCCCTACTACAACATCTAATCAGAGGCACTACACCTCCATGTAATCTGAATGTAACTCTAGCCTTTTCCCATGCCAGAGTACACATCCCTTGAGGGCTGTCCCAAAAAAATTGCATTCCCCAAAGTTGCCAAGTTAATTAATGCAATCACTTGCTGAGGCACTCAGTCTAATCAAACTTACCAAGTTGAGACTACCTAGAATTGCCAAAATTACACTATCACAAGACGTCAGTCGCCTAAATTCGCAGTACAGTCTCTCAGAAGACACTCCCATGTAACCATGCAGCGGTATACTGCTCCAAAAGAACTGAAAATTTCACATTTTGAGCAAACACTACTTAAGTTCGAGCACTACGACTGTTACGATCCGGAGACCTTGGAGCACAGATAACTGCGACAGAGCAGCAGGAGAGGGGAAGAGAGGGGTTAAGTGCAGCCGCGGAGGTGCGGCGCCATCTTACGGGAGCGGGAAGGGGTGGACGATGAGGGAGACACGCGGGGAGTAGCGCTCGACGGCGAGCCTGAGCGGGGGCCACCCGTCGCGGCTGTCGGGGCAGAGCGGATCCAGGAAGGCCTCGACGAGCACGGCGTCCTTCCAGGCGACGGCGCCGGTTCCGTAGGCGAAGCCGTCGTAGCGCGGCGGCACGGAGGCCTGCGCCTGGAGGACGAGCAGGAAGTAGGAGCAGGATGCGGCGAGCGCGCCCGCCAGGAGGAGCCGCCGGAGCAGCGGGGCGCGCGGCAGCAGCGGTGGAGCCCTCGCCATGCCTATGTGTAGCGGTCGTCTTGCGGTGGCGCCGCTGGTGGTGGCGTGGCTGGCTCTGCTCCCGTGTGCAGAAGTCAATCCCGCTGCGGTGGTGGTGATGCGAACGGGGAGAACGGAAGGAGGACACGATGCGTTCGTCGCCATCGTAGAACTTAAGAGAGATGCTTACCGGTAGATATTTTTCATCGAGAGAATTGCCACAATACCATTAGTCAAAACCGAGACTTCCAAAATACCACCGGAAAAAGCTAACTTGCCAAAATACCATTGCCGTTACAGTTTTTGTTGCCACAATGCCACTACCGTTTGTTGTCAAAGCTTTTATCGTTAGTCAACTGGTTTTGTGCTTGTCAGTTTTTTCGTAATGTCGAAATTACCCTCAACTACACCTAGCCAACCAGAAGACCTCGCATCCGGCCAGGAAAAGGTGCTCTTCACTTTTTCCCCTTTTCCTGAGCGTCCATGGCGGCGCATCCGGCCAAATCGCCTCGCCGCCGGTCGCCTTCTCCCGTCTGAACCCAGCTCTCCCTCCTCTTCAATCCGGCGAGCGGGGACGGCCCAATCCCGGAGACGCACCGTGTCCGCCGTGCCCCGCCAAGCTCCTTCACGCCAACGCCCGGCGAGCGGGGACGGCCAAGATCCTCCACGCCGACGCCCGGAGACACCGTGTCCGCCGTGTTTCCGCCGTGCCCCTGCCCAATCTCCTGGACGCCAACGCCCAGAAACGCGCTGTCCGCCCTGCTCACCCTGTCAGGTATGCTTCTTCTTCCCAGGTTAGCAATGCTCGGCATAGTAGTGTTTGTCGTAGATGTGCAGCAAAGAAATTAGTTTGCTGTGTTTGTGTATTTCAGTGTTGATCGATGGACAACTTCCGAGTAGAGATAGATGTGCAGTCCTACTTGACGTTTGTAAATGGCAGAAGAGTGTACCGAAGGGGCAAAACATGGGATTTTGCAGCTGGTCGGGACTTGTCCGTGGCGCAGATAACAGCAGTTGTGGAGGAGCAGTTTCACTGGTCTAGTGATCAGAGAATGACCATTTGGTATGGAGCTGGTGATGCTGGCACAGTTCCGTTAATTTCTGAGTCAGAGATAGCGGAACAATTTGACAAATGCACCGAATCAAGGACTTTAAGGTTTGGTGTGACCATTGAGAGTAAAAACAATGGATCTGATCATGTCAGGGCTGATGAGGAGAATGATGAGCCGGTTCATGCTCCATTCTTTGTTTGGCCAAACCAAACATATGCCGGGGAGTATGAGGATGATGAACCTGTGCAATATGAGGAGGAGGATGTGAAGACTGTCCATGTGAAGGCTCCTGAAAATGAACCAGAGGTAGCTGCTAAAAGGATTCCGCTGGGAACACTAGATGTTGACAACTCATATGATGAACTAAATGTGCCCGGGGATGATGAGGGTATAATTGCTACCAATGTGGTTCCCACTCATATCCATGATAGAAATACTCCTCAAATTAAAGTGAAGAGCACCTTTGTTGATGGGAAAACTTTTAAGATTGCCTTGAGACAGCTATCAATTAGAGAAGAGTGGTCTTTTAACACGGAGCATAGTGACAAGGAGAGATTTCGTGCTAGATGTTCAGATGAAGATTGTCCATGGAGGATACATGCTTCCAAGTTAAAGGGCTGTCACACTTTCATGGTATTGCAATTTAATTATGCACTTCTACATGGCAAATACTTATTTATGCACTTGTCCATGGAAAATAATTTATAAATGTACTTATGTTTGTGAGTTCTTGTAGGTAAAGAAACTTCCATTTGCTCATACTTGTGGAAGTGCCAACAAAAGTGACAAGAAGAAAGGCAAAGCAAGAATGGCAAACAAGGATTGGATTGCTGATAGGGGGAAAGCCATGATGCAAGAGGAGGTCACACTTACTGCAAAGGGTCTTCAACAACAGTTGGAAAGGGAGTATAACATGAAACTGGACTACAACAATGTATGGAAAGGGCGAGCTCGTGCAGAAGCTGCCCTGAATGGCACATATCAAGAGAACTTTCAACTGTTGTGGAACTTCAAGGCGGAATTATTGGCAGCCAACCCAGGAAGTGTTTGTGAAATAGACGTCAAGATGGTTGGTAAGAAAGGTGGCATCGTGCACTACTTCAATCGGCTGTTCATTGCCTTCAAGCCATGCATTGATGGTTTTCTAGCAGGTTGTAGACCATATTTGGGTGTCGATTCTACCTTTCTTACAGGGAAGTATACGGGGCAGCTGGCTGCAGCTATTGGTGTTGATGGACATAGCTGGATGTTTCCGGTGGCATTCGGGATCTTCGAGAAGGAGAACACTGAAAATTGGGTGTGGTTCATGCAGCAACTTAAGTTGTGTATTGGCGAGCCAAGAGGGCTCGCAATCCATACAGATGCATGCAAAGGATTGGAGAATGCCATTCATACAGTGTACCCGAACTGTGAGCATAGAGAGTGCATGATGCATCTCATGCTCAACTTTAAGAAAAAATTCAAAGGTGACATACTTGATAACATGTGGCCTGCAGCCTGGACATATGAAGTTGACAAACATGAGTCCCTCATGGCAGCAATAGAAGCTGCCAGCCCTGAAGCAATAGCCTACTTACGAAAGGAACATAATCGTGTGTGGACTAGAAGCAAGTTTTCATCAATAACAAAAGTCGAGTATGTCAGTAATAACTTGGCAGAAGTCTTCAATAATTGGATCAGAGAGAAGAAGCAACTCGCAGTTGTGGAGCTTGCTGACACATATAGGGAGATGGTGATGATACTGAGAGCAAAAAGGAAGCTGGTTGCGGATGGGTTGCAAGGTACCATACTACCTAGTGTGGTGAAGGAGTTGAATCAGAAAAGCAAGGGACTGCGCTATGTTGAAGTACGGGCAACACCAACCATAGCAGAGATATCAGGAAATGGATGGAGGCACACGGTTGACTTGGAAAAAAAGGAATGCTCTTGTAGACGCTGGCAGATAGGTGGGAAGCCTTGCACACATGCTCTCCATTTCATATTCTCGAAAGGAGAGAAGGTAGATCAGTATGTTGACGATTGCTTCTCAGTGGCCAAGTTTAAAGCTGCATATGAGCCCATCCTCATGCCAATTAGGGGCCAATCTCAATGGCCTAAAGCACAACCAGATTTTGAAATGATTCCTCCCAAGTTGTCAAGGAGTGCTGGGCGTCCAAGAACTAGGCGGTACAAGTACAGCAGTGAAGGTGGAACTGGTAGGAAACATGTGTGCAAAAGATGTGGAGTAAAAGGCCATCTTAAAAAGACATGCAAAGAACCAGAAAAAGACAGCGATCATGATCGAGATGCGACTCCTCTCCCAAAACGGTAATTTTGTTTGCATACCTAGCTTGTTATTTCAACATATCTTGTATGCTAATCTTAAGTTTTCATGTAGACAAAAGTCAAGCAAACCTGCAACAGCCACTACTTCTACTCCTCCATGCACACCAACTAAGCAAGTTTCTCAACCTTCTATTGGAACTTCAAGCCCCATGACAAGGTTGAGGGCAGCAGCCTTGGCAAATGCTTCGTCGCCTCCTAGTGCATCTACAAGAAGCAAAGCTAGTACTAATAGCCCTCTCAAACAAATTTAGTCTCTTTGTTTGTGAGAAGTATTGTGTGATCTAGTTTTAGATGTGGAACTCCTAGTGTGATATTTTGGTGAACTTTGGAACCTGTAGCTATCATACTCTATGTTGACCTATTTTGCTATTCAGCTTGTAATGTTGCTGAAATATTGCTGTCGAAGTGCTGCTATAATTCTGTCAAAATGTTGCTGAATTGTTGTCCAAAAGTGTTGTTTAATTATTGTCAAAGTGCTGCTGAAATGTTGCTGTCATATGCTGCTGCTAATGAAACATTCTGAAAAATTGGAACGAATAGGTAAGGGCATACAAGTCTTTTTGTGTGGCTGTTTGTCTCTGTTAGTGCATAATGGCATTTTGGCTATGAAAACCAAAATTGTAGTGGTATTTTGGCAAGTTAGCTTTTTTCAGTGGTATTTTGGAAGTCTCGGTTTTGACTAATGGTATTGTGGCAATTCTCTCTTTTTCATCTGGGAGCGTTTAGGTCGCAATGACAGGTGGACCTACTCTGGTTTTCCCGAAAGGTCGGAGGGTTTTAGCCTTTTAGGCTCATGTCTTTTGCTTCTTTCATCTCTCCTTTCATTGACTTTTACTAGCTCCACTTGTGAAATTCACTTTGACACCCGGGTGTATATATGCACTCGGTATTCCATATTTTGAAATGTCAAAAAAATCAAAAATAAAATTTGTGGTGGCTCTGCCGAACGAATAAAGAGCGGAGAGGGGGTTCGACGCCGCAAGCCTTCGTCCTTAATGGCTATAGGAAGTTTCAGGGTCCCCTCATTTGGAGCGAGTGCACCAATGGGTAGGTTTTCATTGCTATTCTTGGTGTCATCGTCTTTGTCTTTCTCCGCTGGCAAAGTCTCAGTGAGAGGCGCTAAAATCGTATGTGGAGCTCATGGGCTTAAGCCAGGCATCAATCATGTGGAGATATAATTTGAGTTAGTGGCTCATTTTACGTGAGAAGTGGGTGAACTCGGAGCATGTAGGAAAGCAAGATGAACTCAAAGCAGTGATTCCTCTTCTTTCATTTATTTATCTTAATATTCATTCCATTCAGGTCGAGTACGGAGTACGGTCGTTGCCTCATGGGAAGCGAACAAAGCCATTGTATTAGTTTATTTATAGGGTGGGTCCTTCTCGTCATCTCGAGTCGGGCTGAATAACCTACTCTTCCTCCGATTTGTAAAGATGAATTTCCATTCGCGTGTCTCCTTCTAGTGCGGAGGCTGAGCTTCGAGCTCTTGCTACTACTTCTAGTCCTTATTCTTCTAGACAATTATGAATATTAATTTTATCTCATCCTCTCCCATCGAAGATAGTAAATGAAAAACCAGTATTACTAGTGGATCAAAGACGAAAGAAGCCGCCTTAACATAGTTGGCTCGACTGCAGAGGTACGATCGTTCTCCGGCCTTTTCATCATCATCCTCAATAAATCTCTCTCTCTAGTAACATTTTTGTTCTCCGGTGAACCTTTTGTTTGCTCATCTTTTGCTTGATCCATGTGCGACGCCACGACCCAATCAAGGTTTTTTTTGCTTGTTGTGGCCATTGGGTCTCATTTCTATTATTATTTTTGGGATAAATGAGGGTTTTCTCTATAGTTTTTTAGGGTTCTATATACACTTTATACACTTTTTAGCTGGTATATAGACTCTTGTTGAACTTAAGGGTTTGCGGTGAATCGGTGATGCACTTTTTTACGGCAAGCAGTGATGCACTTTTTTTTTATGGCAAGGGGTGATGCACATGTCACGGTGCAAACGGGACGCACCGCGGGAGCCGCGTAGGCGCCGTATACATCCGCAATACATACGCAGTATGCCGCGTACGAGCTACGCATGAGCCGTGATTATTTTGCGGCGCCGCTTGTGTCGCTCACAGTACTATTGCAGCTAAGCAAGTGATTGAGTCGTTGACCAATTCCAGCTCCGCGCCAGCGCCGTCCACGGCGCTGCCGCACCTCGTACCGCTGTCGTGCTGTCGGCAAGCCCCGACTTCGGCCACCTCATACTGCTGCGCTCCCGGCCGTCCAGATCGACGACCTCCCCGCCGACGCCATCCGGGGCACCGTGCTCGTGGAGATCATCCGTCTCTCCCTTCCCAGCCTCCGCACCCTGCTCCTCGCCTGGGTGGTGCGGATGCCGAGCCTGGACGGCCGCTCCAGCGCCTTCGGAGCCCGCAACAACGACGACCCACTGACGTGGCTTGCCGAGGGCTTCTTGCAGAGGATCGAGGTGGAGTAGAGGACTCGCCGGTGGGGGACTGAGCAAAAGGAGAATCACCTTGGCTCAGCCGCACAACTTGATCCCCAATCGCCGCTCTCTCCCACCCTCCGTCCATCTCTCTCTCTTCTCTCTACGCCCCACGCCGCGCCTCTCGTCGATCCAGCGGACACACTGCTGCCGGAGGCTGTGTGGGCCGGCGAGCGATGGGATCGGACGTACCCGCCGCGGGATCTCGCGCACGCTGCGCCGCCCGCGCAGGATCTCACGGGCTTCGGACTCGGCCTCGCGGCGGCCAGGTCCCTCCACCACCGCCGCGCAGGATCTCATGGGCTTCGGACTCGGCCTCGCGGCGGCCAGGTCCCTCCACCACCGCCCGCCGCGCCACGGGAAGATGCCGTCAGTTGAGCCGAAGGAGAAGAATCTCGAGCCTCTCTGTTTGGTCGCTGCTATGCGGCGCGAGGCGGCATCCGCGGGCCGGCCCACATACGCCGCTTATTTTCATATGTACACCGCGGGTGCCCGCATACATGGATAACTGGGATTGGCGAAGCGGCGCCGCGGACGGCCCGCTCCCACTTGCAGCCTGATGCACATGCACTGCACTGGTCGATGGCCACTTGTGGACTTGGCTGTCCGTGTCTTCTTCCTCGCGCAGAACATGGGCCGTACCCCTGAAACAGAAGGATCCCGGGCCAGGCCATGTAATCCGTATCAATACTTCCCACACCTCCCCAATCTCCGTCTCCTCGAAAAATAACAGGTTCAGGAAAAAAAAACAAATCTGCACAGAATGGGAAGCAGGGGGTGGCTGGGTGGGTCCCACGGAGGGGCGGCGTGATGCGGGCCAGCGGTCACGGTCTGGACTCTGGTGCACGCGCACACGCAACCGCACCAGCATGACGCTGCCACTGTCTTTTCTTTCTTTCTTGTGTGTAGCAGCCGCCTGAGCTGAGAGCGGCGTGGCTCGAAACTTGGGTTTCCCCGCCGGCGAGCTCTAGCACCGCAGCAGCCTTTACGCCGACGCAAGATCCCCCCGTCCCCGTGCTCTCCCCTCGTCCATGAGGAGGGGGACTGGTATCTTTTAATGAAGAGGGCAGTGGAGTGGAGTAAACACAGTTGGTGGTACTTCATTAAACTCACCAGCTCTCTTTCTTCTCCAGGATCGATCGATCCAAAGCAAGGGGAGCAGGAGGGCAGGAACGGGTAGTACGACGAAACGCAGCGCTGTGGTTTTTACTACCTCCCAGTCCGGCAAATTCAGCAGCGCCCGTCAGGTCATGTTATGGTGGTGCCCTCACTGCACTGCGGATTCGCATAAAAACATGTCCAGTAGTAGCAACTCCTCCGTGCTCGCTCCCCATCTCGCTGATATTCCGGCCATTGTTCTTCTTCTCCCAGTTTAGGAGCACGGAGAGGGACAGAGTGACATTCCTTATTAAGATCCAGGAAAGCCGGACCCTAGCTAGCTCTGATGTTGTTTATCCGGCACGGCCGGCCGGCTGTTGTCCGAATCCACCATCGCTCGGGGTCTCGCGTCGTATACCTAGATAACCACAAAACAAAACGCTCCTCACCCTTGTAACTTCGCCGGAGGATTAGATTAGCCAGCCTAGTACCACCCATGCTGTCCTAGTCCAGTTGTTTAAGCAACCCGGCCTATCAGTCTATCGCGGTATCGCCACACACAAGAACAAAAGAGCATAAAAACTACAGTATTCCGTGTGAGCGGCAAGCAGGCCCACACGGGCAGATCATGCCACGAAAAATTCCAGGAAATTCGCTGCTCCTCCTCCCCCGTGACACAATAGCGATCTCTGCGTCAGATGGTTGAGGAATGCGAGTGCGGATCACAATGACAGTATGATGATGCCGGAGATTGGCGGATCTCTTCTTCGCCGCCGTCACTCGTCCAAAGGTGGCAGCGGCGACCGGCGCCAGAAGATCGGAGATTCGGATCAGTTCATTTTCGCGGTCACCACGACCGGACGAGGAGGGAATCACGGCGGTGGTGACATGTTATGTTCTTCAGCGTCAGTCAACGTCGACCGCTTTGATGCCCTGCTCGGAGCTCGCAGCGATTGCATTGCATGCAGATTAGCATCATGGCGTGGCCTGGACCGCGTCATCATTGCGAGCGCGAATCAGCAGCGGCGTCAGGCGGCAGCGCCTGGCCGAAATCTTCTTTCTACGAGTACTGATCTCATTCGTACCAAGGTTTTATCGTGTGGCGTCACGTGGATCGGATCGGATGGATAACCCGACTCGGTTCACCTTTTTTTTTCTTCTGGAAAACTACGCTCGGACTCATTGTCTTGTGCGACTCCAAATCCGGTGCTTTTTTTCTTTTTTGATGAATCCAGTGCCATTCTTCGTACTATAGAAAACATGAACCCGGGGTTAAATTGATAGTACCATTCTTTAACCTACTCCACAATCTTCCATCCTCGGGCGTGTTTGTTCGCAGCTCATACGACTGGTGTGGACGAAAAAAATTCTTAGTTTGGTTGCCTTGGCTACACTAAAATCGTAGTCTCCACGCGTTTCAAAACACTTCGTCGGGGTGGTTCCATCAATTCGACGGTTTCCTCCAACACCGACGCTGAGCCACCCCTCCCAATCCTTACCCGGGGTACGAGAATGCTCACGCCCGATGGCTCGCCGCCATCAAGTTGAGGCAAGGCTCCTTCCCTCTTCTGTCCTTGCCCCCATAACAAGGGCGTCAACATCAATGATTGGAACTTCGACGGTTGGGACTTCGACTGCGACAACGACAACGAGAACCTTTTGTTGTCGGTTCCCGGACATCCCTAGGAGAGGAGGTGGGGATTTCACCGCGTCGACCAACGGGCTTCTTCTTCGGCTTCGACTTCAGCTTCGGCAACAACTCCGTTTCTTTTTAGAGGAAAGGGCGAAGCCCCGGCTCCGTTCTATCCATAGAACGAAGCTTTCAGCTATTTTTACGTCATCTTTAGTTATTACAAGCTCTTGAGGAACAACAATGATACTGCTCCCAGAAATTTTAAGCAACTCCATCTCTGGCGGCCTCTATACGTATCTCGATGTGCATGCCTGGTTACAACGGTCCATAGATGCATATTAGGGGATTGGATTGCCAATTAGGATTTTTAGGCTGGTTCACGACGCTTGCTTCTCCAGCTCTGGCGACAATGCTTATTTCCTGCCGAGAACTAGATTCAGAGCGATAGATCCATAGATTCAATTAGATTATAGAGTTTGGATTATTGTAGGCATTGTGCATGTCAACCCCGAGCGGGGTGGGGGGGGGGGGGGGTTGCTTGTGTTTTCCATGCTTACACATCCTACGTGCTTGTGCTTTCCATGTACAGGCTTACACTTT
The DNA here is from genome assembly GCA_947311845.1 of Poa pratensis. Classification (NCBI taxonomy): domain Eukaryota; kingdom Viridiplantae; phylum Streptophyta; class Magnoliopsida; order Poales; family Poaceae; genus Poa; species Poa pratensis. The sequence goes on from CAMZMU010000085.1 coordinate 146,924,675, forward strand.
CCATGTACATGCTTGTGCTCGAGTGTGCACTGCCTATGTCTTGGATCAAGCATGTGCTTGTACACTGTTCTTATGTTGAAACATGCAATCTTTTCGTACACTCACTATATGTTGAATCATACCAATATGTGCATGTACACACTTGTTTGATCATGATCACAATCGCGAAAACTCGCCGGATATAGTGTCGGAGTAGACGAATCCTTCGAGGTTTCCACACGTACCATATTAGCAGCACTACGGCGACAAGTTGACTAGCATTTGGAGGCAACGGGCAAGGTATGGTGGATTTTATGCCTCTATATCGAACCTAGAAGAAGAGGGGGAGAGATGCTACCCTGGATCCAATATAGGGTTGCGCCGAGGAGAGGGAGTAGTGCGCTTGGGCATGAACAAGGCCAGGTCGATCAAGGGGTGTGGCTGGTTTTGCTGCCCCTTGTGCGCCTCCACTCCCTTTATATAGGATCAAGGGGTGGGGGACCACCCGCTCGAGGAGGACTCTTTGTGTAATTCCTACTCCAACTACCCGTCTTTGTCGGGACTGCGGCTGAACATGGCCTCCTCTGTAATATTGCATCACTTTTCGAAACGTTTCGGCCCTTCCGAAACCTTCCATAAACTTTTAGAACACTTAGGGACATCTTCATGTGCTATTGTCTCCAAATGGACAATAAGGTTCAAGCATATGACCCCCTCGAGATGCTTATCTTAACTTTCAATTCTCAACTTCGATGACCATTGTCGTTTGACGTCATCCCCTCATGGACTATATGAATCTCTCCTCTTTGTGATGATGCCCAAAAGTGGCACATAACTCACAAGAAAATATTAAACATGCAGTTAATGGGTTAGTTCACACAACGCAATTGACAATTGCTTACCATACCACTAGATCACTTGATCCCACGTGGTACATCGTTTACACTTGTGTGTTGATCTTCTATAATCGAATTATTTGACTTCCTATTGATCAACAATTATCTTTGCCTCACTCTTCATCTTGATGATATCTTGAGGGAACTAGTGAACTCTTCACTCAATCTTTGTTGCTTCAAGACCTCACCACTTAATGCTCAACGTTGTCATGACACAAATTCGGATTTTACCATGAACTTCACTTTGGTCTTCACTATGATTAACACAATCTCTTGAGATACATAATGAATTCTTCAATTGGTACATGCTGCAAGACTTGATCACCATGACTCAACTCATCAGCTCACTATAACCATGTCTTGAAGTCATATCTTCAATCTTTCTCTTGTATTATCTCTCCCAAGATCTTGACACCATATTTCTCAACACATAAGCCCAATAATGTCTACCATTGAGTTCCTCAAACAAACTCTATCTTGGTTTGTTTCTTCATGTTGATTATATTGGCTTCAATCATCGAACACAATCTTCATGCCTTGAGGTTCTCTTCGCATTCTTCTTCTTGATTATCTCATATTTACATGTTCAATTCAATGATCTTGATTCCATCCAATAGTATGTATGAATCTCCTAAAGAATTTTGCAATATATCATGATAAAATTGTTGGTCGGTAGGAATTTTCACCCTTTACTTAATCTGATTGTATATCTCTGCCCTCGTGACCTTCATCTCTCAAATGACCTTCATGCATTGTCTATGGAACATTCCTTATCGTGAAACTCAATGAAATTACTATTGCATATGGATTATCATTAATTATCAAAACCACATGTGGAGCTACATGCACTTTCACCGATCCATAGAAACACATGGTTCTTTCACGACATTGAACATTCTGACCGCGAAACTCAACCCCTTCTTATACTGGTTCCTCCTTTGCCACGTCCATGTCGACTCTCACTATCCTCCCATGTTGTCCTAGTGATAGGAGAAAAGATCGACAAAAGCACAAAAAAAATCATTTATCAATATGAATAAAGAGTGTTCGATTACTGAATTCAGACCATCAAAGTAGAATATATCCAATATCTCGGAAGTAACTTGTTGCAACATTATGATACCGACGCATTGATTGACCTCTTAATTACATAACTGTTGTATGGATTTTTTTTCACAAATAATATCTACCCTATATCTTGTTATTATTACAAATTCCATAGCCACATATGTTGCTATTACTCACGTGTAATTTTAGCATGCCCTTTGTATAGCTTATTATTAATCACACATAACTTTAGCATATCCTTTATATATTGTTGCCATCCCAAATATGTCCCACAAACTACTCTCTCAACCGTGCAAATATACTCTACTTAATCTCACCAAATAATATATCTTCATACCTTCTTGTGGTTCCAATTATGATACACAAAATAGCAAACATGGGTTTCCTTAACAATTTCTTTTCTAGTTAGCCTAGTTCTTCTCATCACTAACTATATAAAAGACATGCCGTTTCTCGCTCTCTCCGCGCTCCAGCTACTGTTCATCACTGTTCATATGAACAGTGTTGACCAGTGTTTCGATCCGCACCGTCGGTCGCCGATCCGACGGCCAGAACCAACCCCGCACGATTTTTGGCGCAGCACATTTGCAAACAACAACTCGCAAACCGAAAAATAAACCCGCAGTCCAACTTTCCTCGCTGCGAAGGACGTATTTCAAATTAAAAGAAAACACAGGAACCTTGATGCAAAAAAGCCACACAGATTCCCTCCCCCTTCCTCTCTCTCGCGCGCGTCTCTCTTCTTCCCCGCGCACAGCCGGAGCTGCCGCCACCGCCGACGCGTCGTGCCGCCGCTGCACGCCCTCCCATTCAGATCGAAGACCACCCGCGGGACGGCCTCGGCTTCCTCTCCATCCTCGCCAAAAATCGTGAGCCGGGAAGCTCGGAGACGCCCGCGCCGTGGTCCTCTTCCCCGTGCCCGTCCGCCGCCGCCGTGCCTCGATTCGCCGCCTCCCGACCTCGCCTTGCCCAGCGCCGCCACGCTTCGGTTGCCCGCGACGCGCCGCATCCAACGCGCTAGGCCGCTCGCCTCTCTCGGCCTCCAACGACGCCGCCATGCTCGACGTCGCCACCCGAGGAAGACGGTGGCCATTGATGACGTCATCGGATGATGTCATCACGGACCCACCAGTCAGATTCCCATTCTTTTTTTGTTGTAAATTATTAAAATTTTAACGCGCGGGTCCCAGTTGTCAGGACTTTAATAATAATTACGTAAAAAAGGATGAAATTTGTTAAATTTATAAATTTTAAACCGTAATTCGGAATAAGACAAGTGATATAACAAAATTTGTAGAAAAATAAGAGCTTTCAAACAATTTTGGCATACATTTCCCTCGATTTTCACTTTTACAAAAAACTAACATTTCTTTTCCAGCGCTCATATTTTCGACACAAATTTTAAAACTAATATTTCTTTCCCATGCTCATATTTTCAACACAAATTTAAAACGTATTTTCCCGGTGATACTTTCTTCAAGCCAACGTCAAACAAAATAGTGACTTCAATTTGTGCGCTACAAGTTTTTAAAATTTCTCGACCATATAGGCACTTCCAACAAATTTTAACCATGTTTATTCAAATTTCCATATAATAAAAAGTATACAAAAATCAATAATTTTGAATCTATTCAACGGAAAAATATGCATAACATATCCAAATGGTCATAAAAATAGATGCTAGCTATTTATGACAAAAAACAAACATGCTTTTGGAAAAATATTAATAACATATCCAAACGGTCAGAAAAATAAATGCTACCTGTTCATGTCAGACAACAAACATATTTTAATAATTCAATTTGGCAAATATTTCAAAAAATCCAAATGCACTTTCTCTAAATATATGATGTAAATTTATTAGATGCTCAAAAAATGCATTTCGTCTAATTACGAACTCAAATTGAACATTTTGATTTGGTAATTATTTGGATGAAATCCAAATGAACCAACTCTAATTATGGAACTCAATTCAATAAATTTGCATTTCCACTCATTATAGACATAAATTAAATATTAATGAAAAAAAGAATTTTAACATCTCAAATCACTAGATATTTGAAGATACTCCGCACGACAAATTCCAGCGAATTTCAACATTTTAAATCCTGACGATTGCGTAATTAATTGATAACCATGTCTAAACATGCAAATAAGCTTCTAATTATTTGTGTTCTCTCAAACATGCATCATTTGTTATATGAAATTGATTGCAGTTCACTAACATACTTTTTTCTTCAACTTGAGGAAGAGACCTCGCCTGCCTCCTGCCTCCTTCAATCCAACATCTTCTACAGTACTCCGATTTTTTTTCTACAGTTCGTAGAAACCACTATTCTTTTTTGTTGCATAATCAATACTTGGTAGTGTATACAAACTGGCTGCAGATAATAGTAGCTTAAAGCTTCAATAGTTCATTGCGGAGGTAAAAGCTATTAGTGAACTTTATCACGAAAGATCTGAATTCAGTGGCTCTTTCTAATCCGGCTCCGACAGTGCTGTACTACTTGCGTTGACTGTAATGAACAATGATTTTTTTTCCGACGGGTCAGAATAATGCAAACAAAATATCAAAAATCTTAAAATTTAACGAATTTCCATACTTTTTACACAAAAGGTCAGAATAATGCAAACAATATATCAAAAAATCTTCAAATTTAACGAATTTCCATACTTTTTACACAAAAATTACACTAAAAAAAACCATTGTGCACACTTTTTTTTGTTTATTTTGCAAAGATTCATGTTTTTATGTTCTACACTTCTATTATTTTTCATTAATTAAATGCATTTTTGTTGTTGCATATAGATTTGCTTCCAACATAATTTAACTTCTACCAAAAATATCACTACTCTTTCTCACTAAAGGCGCGGCGTGACGACGCGCCACATTTACCTAGTATTCTGTAATACGGATCGTGTTTGATAGCGGGCGAGAAGCACCCAACATACCGTAGTCCTGAAGATCAAGTGAAATTCAGACTTCAGGACTACGGTAACGAATCAGCACTAGGGGTGGATCTTCCGTCCTGTTATGGCATGCGCCACCAACGTCGGGAAGCTTTTGATGTTTTTGTTACAGGGTTGGTCGACTCTAATTCGATTAGTTTTTTGCATGGCATTGCGACCTGTCTTGGAGGTGATGGTTAGTTCACAGGTTCTCATGTTCAGTTTTCTTCTTCTCATGAATATCTTCTTTGCTTGTAATATGATGAATCAGCATTATGGCGGGGTTTGCCCCTCCAACATGTTCATGTTCAAGTTTGTTTAGTCTAATGTACTTTGATTCATGTTTATTAACCGACCGAGTTTGATCGTTGGCTAAAAATATGAATAGTGCTGATACATTATGTTTTTACAACTCCAACATAAAATACTTGTGAAAATGTTCTAATGGTACGGGCCATTTGATGTGAAGTGAGCCTTGGCTCATTCTTAAAGCTTGCGGTAGTGCACCACGCCCACGCTCACCCAGTCACAAACATTGTATCGATTGAGCGTGCATCTTACATTCTTACCCCTATGCGCATGTGTGTTTGATGATACAGCATGCTTTTTCCGTGGTCTGGGAGGTATATGATGAATCATATATTTATCCGGCGAAATCCACCATTGATCTAGTCATCGTCTAAAGATCTGACCAGCAGTCATCAGTCACCCCTCCCAAGTAGGGCTGGACCTGAAGCTCGAGGCTCGAGGCTCGGCTCAGGCTCGACAAGGCTCGGCTCGGGCTCGGCTTGGCTCGAAGGTGGTGCCAAGCCAAGCCTTGACCTCCCGGACAAGGCTCGAGGCTCGACGAGCCGGCTCGGTGAAGGTCGCAAGCCGGCTCGAAGGCTCGATGAAATACAAAAAAATTGACATGTCCTTTCATAAAAATGTAACAATTATAATCACGAGTAGAGCATGAATATATTCATAACATAGTCTAACAAATTTCACAAAGTATCAACTAAACATAATAGTGGCATACTACATGACAAATCCACCAGTCCACCACACAAATACATAGACAACCCTTGTGATTCATGGTGCTGCTTGTTTGTCAGGTCCACGATTTGCATGCCTAATTAAATCAGACCAATAGAAGCGAAGTGTAGAATACTAATAGGATCACACACATTGCACTGTATTAGACTGATCTGTACATGTGCTCAGCTCGTCTGAAAGAAAACAGAGTACATTGTACATATGCTTGAACGAGTAAAGCAGCATGATGATAAATAAAAGGAGCTATGAGGTAGTGGCCTTGGTGCCTAACGAAGGACACGCAACGGAGCTGTCCAACGGGATTCATCGCCATTCCGCCGGAAGGGTAAGAAAGGATCGTCACAGGGCCAGAACGCTGCATCAGGGATTCAGAGGAGGTCGGAGCAGCAGGTGCATGTTTCTCCGAACATTCCCCTGATCCAGCACTCTGCTCCCGTGCATGTTGCATCGTCTATGGAGCAGCAGGTCAGCAGCAGAGGACCAGCCGGTGGTGGAGGAGGACTAAAGTACACTGATCTGGAGGAGCAACGACCAACGGGGTAGGAGGAGCACCGGACCGGATGGACGGCGTGCGGCGGACGGCCGGCAGCCCGCCGCTAATCGCGCGCTGCCGCGAACATCTCAGAGGCGTAGGGAGGAGACGGGGCCTTTGCTGGTGACAGGCAGGTGACCGGCGGCGTCCTGCTTCGGGGCTGACCGCCGGCGTCGGTGGGAGCATCAGACAGCAGTCGCGGCGGCCGGCGGCTTGGTCCTAACCCTAGCTGAACTGGGACAGACGGGAAAGAAACAAAGGAGATGGGAGGAGGGGATCGATCGATTGCGTTTCACGAACAGCGTGTAAGTTGGCTGTCCGGCTCGCAAGCCGACCGAGCCGAGCCTCGAGCCTGGCGAGCCGAGCCGCGAGCCTCTTTTGTAGAAACATTTCACTGCCAAACCGAGCCAGGCTCGGCTCAAGTTTTACCGAGCTTGCCCGAGCCGAGCCACGAGCCGGCTCGGCTCGGCTCGATTCCACCCCTACTCCCAAGACCCAAACCCTTCACATGACCCAAATCTACAGCCCCACATAATCATCAGCAGAATTTAGGAAGGGGTCCTCCCCCTCCAAACCTTTCTCCCCCACAAGCCCACTCCCACAACCAACAAAATTTCACCCCTCTCCACAACCACCGCCTGACAACAACCAACACCACCCTCTTCTCCTCTGCTTTCTACCTCCTCCCGCACACGCACTGTCACAGCCTCACACTCCCACTTTGACTTTGACCCCCACTCTCTCCTCACTCCCCTGTCCTCTACGCTAAACCCTGCTCTAATAAACCCTGGGTAGCCTGCTAGGCTGGTAGGGTAGGGTAGCCTCCGATGGGGAACTGCGCCGCCTCCCGGCTCGCCGGCGGCGGCGGCGGCGCGGGTGCTGGTGCGGGCGGGGACCCCGTGGCGGTGTGCCGCGACCGGAAGCGCCTCATCAAGGCGGCGGCGGACCGCCGGTTCGCGCTGGCGGCGGCGCACGCCGGCTACGCGGCGGCCCTGCGCGGCGTGTCCGACGCGCTGGACGTGTTCGTGGCCCGGCACACCGCGCCGGCGCCGATACTCATCACGCTCCCCACCCCCACCTCCTCGCCTCCCGGTTCCCCCAAGACCGCGCCGCGCCTGCGCTGCCGCCCGCGTCCCCCGCGCCTCGACCCCGCCGACGGAGAGGCGGACGGAGGTGCCGGCGGAGGAGGAGAACAGCTGCGGCGCGCAGACCCCGGAGATGGGGCGCCCGTACTACTACACGCCCCCGGCGACGCCGCCGCCGCCGCCCGCGGCGGTCGGCGGGTGGGACTTCTTCAACCCGTTCTACGGGACAGAGGAGGTGGCGGCGGTCATCAGCGACGAGGAGATGCGCGCGGTCAGGGAGCGGGAGGGGATCCCGGACCTGGAGGAGGCGGAGGAGGAAGACGAGGAGGGGGACAAGCCTGCGGCGGCGGCGAAAAACCCTAAAGCGGAAGAGGCTTCCCTCGGAGTAGCCAAGCAAGAAGAGGCGAAAGATGTGGGCGAGGCGACGGGGAACAGTGGCGGCGGCGGGCTGGAGGTGTCCGTGGTGCTGCCGGGGCGCGAGCTCCTGGCGGCGCTGAAGGAGGTGGAGGAGCTCTTCGCCCGCGCCGCCGAGGCCGGCAAGGAGGTCTCTGGCATGCTCGAGGCCGCCGCCCGCGTCCCGGAGCTTAAAGGTCCGGCCTTTATCCCCTTCCCCCAACTTCTCTTGCCTCGATTTCTCTCTCCCCCCAATAAATCTTGGTTATTTGCCATAAATGTGGTGCCCGATGGCCGAATCCCTTTTGCCGTTCCTGAAAAAATGCAAGATTTGGGGTGCAAAGCTATTCTTCTTCATCAGTGAAAGAAGACCTTTGTGTTATTTATTTAGCTGGATGGATTTGGACACTTTTTTAATACCCAGGGTGTTAGTATGGAATTTACTGTTCTTTATTTAGGACTCACTTGTGCTTGTGCTTGTGCCCCTGGAGATTAGACAGAGCATCTCTTAAAAAAGTGACTAAATATTCTCGGCTGATGATGCAATATCCGCCACACGGTCAATTTGTTCTATCACCCTTTTCTACTTTGCAGCCATGTCTCATGGTCCAATTGTTTTAGCCCTTTTGATGCTAGTATGCTACTACTTGTGGTTCTTCATTGCCAAGGTGGTCCTTTTGTGCTACAAATGAATAAAGGCAGCCTGCTTCATGATTGGCAGCATGAATCTGCACTTTCAGCCCTGCTAGAACTTAGAACAGCACTACTTGGCTTTTGCTTGATATCCACACACTGCAGAGTACAGATTGGGTGTTATTATTGGTTGCTGTGTCTCTGGTGTGTGTTTGATTGATGGTGTTAACATTGATATTCCTGTGTTGGTGCAGAGAACTCGTCGAAAATTATTCATGCCATCGCTTGGCATCGGTCTCCATCGTCCGTGTCGTCATCCTATAGGAGCGAGCTGGGAGCAAGCTCGAACAGTTTGTCGTGGACCGAGAAGAGCGAAACAAATAAGAGCGACATATTCGAAGACTATGGTGGGATGAAGTCAGGAAGTCATTCCCAGACTTTAGGGAGGTTGTATGCTTGGGAGAAGAAACTTTATGAAGAAGTTAAGGTGGGTGGTGTCTGTTAACCTTTTTGAGGTTGCAAGCCTTGTATATCTGCTGGAGTCATTTGATCTTTCCTCTGGTTGCATAAATGTAGCGAAATGCCGAAATCTTTACAACTTTGAATCTGAAAGCAACTGGAATAATTCTTTGACAATGAGTGGCACTGCCTAACTGAAAGCACACCTTAATTTTGTATTGACATGTCTTTAGTGAATATTAGGCAAGCTTAAGGACCTCCCTTTGGAAGTCTAGACATGGTGATTATTGATAGTGCTATAGTTATAGCATTATAGGGCTGTCTATAAATTGAAAGCAAATTGCTTATTTTCCATGCACCGTAGCCACTTAGTCATTCAAACATGATGTTTTACTGTACTGCATATTTGTACATCTAATTTGAATGATTTGGTTCGGTGCAGGCTATAGATCAAATCAGACAAACATACGAGAAGAAATGTGTGCAGCTGAGGAACCAAGACGCCAAAGGTTCAGAGCTGCGTTGTGCTGAAAAAACGAGGACAAATGTGAGAGACTTGTACACAAGGATCTGGGTTTCTCTACGAGCAGCAGAATCGATATCTGATAGAATACAAAAACTACGGGATGAGGAGCTGCAACCTCAACTTGTCGAGCTCTTGCATGGGTAAGCTGACCTTTTCGTTCATGTGTAGGATTGATGTAATATCATTGCAATCAACACTAATTATCCGTCTGCTCTTTGGCAGCTTTTCGAGAACTTGGAAAATAATGGTGGACTCGCATGAAACTCAGAGACAGATAATGTTTGAGGTGAATTCCTTCACCTGTCCTGCTTACGGGAAGTTCTGCAATGACGCCCAGCGGCATGCTACTCTCAAGCTGGAGGTTGAACTGAGGAACTGGAGGTCCTGCTTCGTGAGCTACGTCAGCGCACAAAAGGCATATATCGAGGCCCTCGACGGCTGGCTGTCCAAGTTCATCCTAACGGACACCATCCGTTACTCCCGAGGGATATCTTCCATTGCGCCCGACAGGGCCGGTGCGCCGCCTCTGGTCGTGATCTGCCATGACTGGTATACCACGCTGTCAAAGTTCCCCTACAAGCGCGTGTCTTTCACCATGAGGAACTTCAACCGGAGCGTGCGGGTGCTGTGGCTGAAGCAAGGGGAGGAGCAGCAGCAGAAGCGGAAGGTGGACGGGCTCGCCAAAGAGCTGGACAAGAAGGCGACGGCCTACAAGCGGGCGGAGAACAAGGTGATAGAGACCAAGCTCCTGGAGCACCACCGTCCGGCGGCGGAGCAGGACGCCACTAGGCAGCGGGTGGAGCAGCTGTCGGAGCGCAAGGAGTCGTTGAACGCGCTGCGGCGGCGGGTGGAGTCGGAGAAGGCGCGGCACCACCACTGCATGCGTGACACCCACGACGTGACCCTCAACGGCTTCAAGATCGGCCTCGCCAGCATCTTCGAGTCGCTCACCGAGTTCTCCAGGGAGTCGGTGACGCTCTACGAGAACCTCCTTGCGCGCGCCGGGCCCCCTGCGAAGGCTATCACATCCGAGCAGCAGCAGCAGCAGCGGTCGCCCTGCGTCGACAACGAAGGGCCCCAGTCGCACCGGTACTCGCACCCGGCTGCCGTAGACGCGAGATGAGTCAGCAGTCAGTATTATGATCTGGTTTAATTTAGGACATTGTTGTGTTGCTGTTGCATTGCCCCAGTTTTTTGGACCCCTAGAATGTTTTCTCTGATGTTAACTAGCGTGTAGAGTAGCAGCACCATGGTTGGAGGGGGGTAGGGTCGCCATTGTTCTGGGGGTATGCGTATGGTGCATCTGCTGCCTGTAATTATTCTTTCAGCCTGGGATACATCATGTGAGGATTCGCTGTGCTGCTGTTTCTCCTGTTGCCGTCGTGATGATGATTTAAGTTACTCCTCCACAATACCGAAACTGTTGCTGCATACTACTATACACACAATAGCGGCCAGCAGTATTCGTGCTATTGTACCACATATGCGCACAGTATTCAGGGCCTCCCTTTCCCTGAATAGTATCGCTGCCAATTGTGACCCTTTTGGAGGTATCTGTGATTTCGTTGCAGTAGTGTCTTTTTGAGTGATCAGGTGACAAGACTGAAATGCAAATGATGACCATTCATCAGTTCATTCAAACAGACTTGGTCTGATCGTTTTTCAGTTGGCAACAGAAAAGAGGCTGGTTCACTGACAAAGAAAAAATTATAATGCCCATGAGAGATGAGATTCGGCTCCAACTAGATAACTGCTCTGCCTCTTTGGGACATCAAAGTTAAAGACTTATTACTGCTGACATTGTTTATGTGCTTTAAAACTCATAGAATGTTGGCGCAAAAATACATATATATTAGTTGCAAAGTGGAGGCCGCTGTTAGTAGCAAATCCAGGAGGAAACCTTCATGTTTTGAAGCAGCACATTCTTGGCAGTGGCTTGAACTAATAGATATTGAATTTTTTGATGCCATTCATGCTAGACTAGCATTTCAGTTCGCCAGGAAAAAGAAGAGATTCATCTGAGATCTGGACGGCGCCATAGCCACAAATTATTATTCATTTAAACAAGAGGAAACCCTTGAAATGGCAAAGACCACTTCATTCGTTGCTATTCCAAAATTTGACAGTACACAGTACCAAGACTCTGGCTGGGTAAATGAATGCACACCTCCAAAATTTGAGCTTCAGGAAGCATAATGGCATACACAGTACATCCATAACACTTAACATACATCCTAAATAAACAGATGCGATATCAGGGTAATTTTCCCCCGCATCCACAGCCATAAACGAAAATGGAAGTTTGATCCCTTTTCCTATGGAGGAGGTACATACATGAGCAAAGCAAAAGCATATACACATTCCCTAACATAAATAACCTTGTCATGTTCTGGAGCTAACCATGGCAACAACAGGATGAGATCTATAAGTTTTATTGGACAAAATGGCAGCACCACTCTTACCTAGTGCTGCTGCCGCCTCCTTGTTCTTCTTGTGGTTGTGGTTGTGGAATCCGTAGGCAGCCTGGACCTCCTACTCTGGGCTGCCTGCCCAACTATGACAGCGACGGTGCTAGAAGTCGACGCCTGCTCCACAGATGACGACTGCTGAGGAACTGCCGGTGCAGCATTACCGGAATATGACCACGTAATCTGGACTGGGTTGGCACCCTCGGCGGCAGCGTTGCGCCGCATAAGCCGTGTTAGTGGGGAGGGTGAATTAAAACTAGGTGAAGCAGGAATAGGTCTTTGCTGTCTCCGAACCCCAACCCTGTTGATGACCCTTGTCGGTCCGCCTTCAGGAACCAAAGGCACCTCAGCCCCGCCTGTCGGTGGAGCTGCCTGGCCTCTCAAGTGATCCTGGTTTCCCATCAGCCGCCTCACCATGTTTGCAATGATTCTCGGGTCTGGCGTCTGCAGCTGCTGCCTCAAGCTCTCACTCCTGTTCGCGCTTGGTCTGGGAGGGACATCGTTGCTGGAAGCATCCCGTTCGCCGCCTCCTCGTCCATAGATCGGCGTAACGTTTACTTCGAGCACCTCTCCCTTGCAGACAGGGCACTCAGAGTGGGCTGAGTGTCTATGGAGCCACTGATACAAGCATGGCCAGCAGAAGAGGTGGCCGCACGGCGTAACCACAGGCTCTTTAGCTGCATCAAGACAGATGTTGCACTCAAAACTGGAGTTGCATCCGCAGTTCCCGTTCTTCTTGACAGCACCCATTCCTCCCATCTTGCCATCACTGTCGAAATTTTGCAGTCTTGATGCATCTAGAGAACTGTGAGCCCGCTGGATGGCCTGTGCCAGTCTTTCGGCTTCTGGACTGGTCGCCCGCTGGTTGCGGCTCACTGGTCCTGGCTGCACAATGCGGTGCTGTTCGCTCACCTGGATCAACCTCTGGAGACGGAGCTCAGGCGCCGCCTCTTCAATTGCACCCCCAATAGACTGCCTCGTGCTGACCATCTCTGTTCTGGCGGCAGGAGCTGGCTGATCAGGGTTTGATAGCCTTTCCACCCATTCAAGGCGAACCCCTTCCAACCCAGCAAGAGGCAGTGGCGGCCGTGGTGAGGCATTGGTATCATCTGAGGACGTATCGAACGCCACAGCCGGTTCACCAGTATCGAGGGTCTCTTCGCTGTCGGTACCTGGGCTATCAAGCCAACCAAGGAGCGAATTATCTATCGCCCACGCCGATGGGGAGTCCATCATCGGCGAGTCCAACAAGGGCAGCGCCAGCATCTCCTCTGGTGCCGGGAATCCTGCTGGCTCATCCGTTGTTGGAGCTTCCAGCACAGGACCGACCGAGCCTGGCGCTTGGGGTGGTGGTGGTGGTGAGACATTGGAATCCTGCGAGGGTGCATCAGCCGGATCACCCCCATCGAGCGCATCCTCACTGTCCGTACTCAGGCCGTCAAGCCAATCGACGAGCATCGGATCGATCGGCGGTACCTCCGGCGTGGAGAGCGCGTCGGACGGCGAGTATTCCACGGGCGGTGCCGGCGATCCTGCCGCTGGCACGTCATCCGTTCTTGGAGGTTCCGGCATGGGACCGACCGCCGGCGCCGGGCAATCCATGGCCGCACCCAGCCGACCTGGAGGCCGCGGCAACAGAGGCAGGCCCAGGTACAGGTTCAGATCCATCCAGCGCCGTGGCAGCGGGCGGATTATCTACAGGGGCCCAACCCCTGCTTTGAGCTCAAGCTTATCCGGAAGAAGCTAGTCGGCGGCGATCTCGAACCTGGGGGGAGGCTGGCTGCACGGCGGTGGGACGCGGGCCGAGGTCGAGCTCGGCGGCGGCAAGAAGAGCCCGTCGGCGTAGATCGGCTTGCGTAGGAGCTCGGTAGAGGACGTGGTCGGGGGCGGGGCGAGAAATGGCGGCTGGGTGGGGGGCGGCGCGGGTCAATACCCTAGCCGTTTGGTAGAGAGACCGTGCGGGCTCGTCGTGGGTGGGGTCAGGCTGGCACGCGGTGGCAAGCGGATTGTGTCTAAGCTGGTTTCTAGTGTGATGCAAAAGGTTGTACTCCCTCCATATATAGACAAAACTTTTTTTTTTGCGGAACAAGAAGACGAAATACACCGGAGATATTACAGAAAGAACCCCAACAAACACAAAAATACAGCTTCGTCCTTCTGCAAGTTGACCACGTCGTCGACACGCCGTTGCCGTCGGTGGCGCGCCGCTGCCGCTGCCTCCCTCGATGTCTTGGATCGGAGGCAGTCCCCAGGCGAGCGGGAAGTCGCCGAGCGCCGGCCCCAAAGGACCTACACCGTCGAGCGCCGCCGCAGTCGATCCGATGCGCCTCATCTTCTTCTTCAAGATCTTGACCTGCAAACTCCGCCGCCCTCGGAGCTTAACACGGGGAAGACGCCCACGGCACCTCCACGGAGGTGCGAGGACGAGGTTGACGACGGATCGGTGTCGAAGCTCCACAGAACGTCGACTCCGGAGAGGAGATCCGCCACCTGCAAACCAAACACCAGCCGACGACATCTCCGCCTCCAAGACGCCACCGGCCAGCTCCAAACCTACCCCTACACTATGTACAAGCCTAGATCCGTGGATTCCCCGACCTCCCGCCGCCGGAGCGGCCGCCGGAGGCGGAGGAATCCACGGATCGACGGCGAGCGAGGTGGGGAGACTCGGGTCGCCCAAAAGTTCGCCTTTCCTATGGACGAGAGAAAGGGGAACGGCCAAGGTCCGTGTATATAGACAAAACTTGCATGTATTTATACACTAAATCATGTCTATATATATATAAATTTGATCTAGGTTGAGACATTCTTTTATGTATGGAGGGAGTATGTGATTTGAGCAGAGCTACATGTGGTTGCTTGACTCACCAAATTCTTGTATACGACGAGAAAACCACATTTCTAGATATGTACTCCCTCCGTTTTTTAATATAAGATGTTTTAGGTGTTGTACATATTGTCTAGATACTTACTAAAGTGAGTGAACATACACACTTAAACATGTCTATATACATTTGTGTACACATGTATGTGGATAAATGTTAAAACATCTTATATTAAAAAATGGAGGGAGTATGATGCTAACTACTGGGCCACACATTCTTAATCTTCAGAAACACAGACTATGTTGCAGTGGAAGATTCATTCACATTTGGTAATGTCAAACATGTTACTATCTGCTGTCCTCCTGATCACGACATTTTTTAGCAGACTTTTTTTCCCCGATCAAAGGAGCTCATTACTCCCTCTTTCATCCATGCAAAATAAATAATTTGAAAATGATAATACAGCGTTCGGTGCCACATTCCACGCATAAATACCACGTCTTTCCCATCAGGTGATATGTCATCTCTTCTTCCCAGAAGCTACCACTAGCCAAGCTAAAGTGGCTCACTACCAAAATTTTCCAGGAACTAGCAGAGTTTTTTTTTAGAAAAAAGGCAAAAAATGCCTAGCTTTGAATTAAAAAAGCCGCAGAGTATCCAACGACAATTACAACATGATGATACACAGCTTAGAAGCATCAGGCACCACAAGCAAACAAAAGATAAAACAACAAAGAACAGCTTGAGGTGCCAAAGCTAAAGTCCGAGTATGCTAACAAGAAACTTGACAGCAACACCGGACCCAAGCTGCCGGACGGAGTCGCCATGAAGAAGAAACGGCAGAGGGAGGCACCCACATCACCGTGGCTGAGCAGAACCTCCGAAGCTCGAACTCTCACCAGTCAAATGTGCCGTAGTTGCCGTAGAGGGGAACCCATTCCCCTCTCGCCCAGGCTCGAGGGCGCCGACCCAATGACGAACTAGAGAACATTGCTGGGAGGAAGACACCTGACACCCGCCAATCAACACGAAGATGTCGTTGCCGAACAAGATAAGCCGCCACGGCTACCACCCTTGCCTCAATGCACGACCACCACCCCTTCAATCCCCAAACGGCGCCTCCAGGAAGGGAAGCGACGTTGCAGCGCCGCCGCCGTCCAAAGGGGAACGCAGCTTTCGCCCGAAGAAGGGGGAGGGTTGAGAGGGGATAGATACCTCAACACACGCCTTCAGGAAGGAGCACGGCGCTCCGAGGGCGTCGCCGTTGTCGTCGTGGCCCTCACCGCGGCCAAGGGTTTCCCCTGGTATCTAATCACCAACTCCAACCACCCTGCGCACCAAAAACCGGCGAGACGTCGGGAATCGAGCTGGCAGGGAGACGCACCAGGTGGGAAAGGAGGAAGCTTCTGCCACAAAACTGGAGCTAGGCTGGCGGAGCAACCCACATCGCGACCTCCGACCACCTAGCCCTTGCTGCCCATGCAGCCAAAGGAGATGACAGCACACCACAGACGCCACTCGCCGCAGAGTCGACGCTGTCCACCACGCCCGGGGCCGCCGCCCCGGCTTCCGAGACTCCCCCGCCCCAGCAGAGCAAGCCGCGCGCAAACACAGCAGCCAAACGCACACACGACGACGGCTGCCCATGACTTCACAAAGAGGCACACAAAGCCGGCGGGATCCCCTGATCCGACCGCCGTGACGTGCGAATCAGATTAGGAGCAAAGAGACCAAACGATGTTGAGCGGGGGAAAGGACCAGTGCACACCCGGAGCACCCAGCTCCGGCGGCGGGAATCAGCCTCCCCAGCTCCGGCCTCGGTGGGAACGTGGTCCCCTGACCAGATCCACCATGCCAAAGGGCCACCAGTAGGAAAAGGGCTATAGCCGCCACGCTACCGCTGGCGAACAAAAATATACGTTCGCCAGCGCTAACTACCGCTGGCGGACGTAACATTTGTTTGCCAGCGGTACATCTAATACCGCTGGCGAACAATAAAATTCGTCCGCCAGCAGTAGTTAGCCCCGCTGGTGCATATAGGAACCCAGATTTACCCAGATTACCAGGACGGCGTCGACGCGAGCCTCGCGCTGCAAGGAAGGGGCTGAACGGTGGTGTTCGGCCTTCTCCGGCCGGGCCGCCGGCGTCGTCGCGACCTCAAGGGCGGCCGTGTTGCTGCCGCCGGCTGTCTTCCCTGACCATGTCCGCGATCTGCGACCTGCTCCTCCTCCCACCGGCCGTCCTCAACTCCCCGTTCTCATAGGTGAGACCAGTTTCTTCGATCTGGGTCCCCAACTATGTGCTGCTGGTACGACTGCCTGCATCAGCTTTTAGGTTTTTGAAAGCATATAGAGATTGTATAAAATATTTGATACTCCTCCCAACCTTGCTAACACAAGCCATGGCTAACCGAATCCTCGGGTGCCTTCCATCAATCACATACCATGGAGGAGTATCTATTTTTGAGAGGTGTTTGTTAATTGTCAACGAATGGTAGCGGGTGAGAACAGTATTCTACCTGTCAAACGGACTTTTAAGAGCGGCTCCCATGAAGGACGTTATTTCTACCAGCAAGGCAGATCATCCCTCTTTCTCTTTGGTTTACACACATTCAGGTATTTCACTGTTTGTCATTGCTTACTGATGAATCAGGGCAAAAGTGTGAAGAGAATTAATTGGTTAAAGTTGTAATTAATTGGGACTGGGCACCCCGTTGCCAGCTCTTTTTGCAAAATTATTGGATAAGCGGATGTATATGCCACTAGTCCAGGTGTAAAAGTCCATTCAACAAATAGAATAAAGAATAACCACACTAATTCCTCATGAGCTAGTAAACATTGACACAAAAAGGGAATAATAACATTTTGAATAATTTAAAGGTAGCACATGAAAAATTTACTTGGAGTGGCAAGGAAATACCACATATAGGTAGTTATGGTGGACACAAATGGCATGGATTTTGGCTCAAGGATTTGGATGCACGAGAAGCATTCCCTCTCAGTACAGAGTTTAGGCTAGCAAGGTTATGTAAGCAAACAAGAATATCAACCCGTACACCAAGTTTTATATGACAAACATATTGCAAACGTTATAAGACTTCATACCGTCTTCCTTGTTAACCAAACCCTGTTATTAGAAAATATCTAGACCTTAGAGATACCACCGATGCAAACCAAATTTTCAACAAGCTTTACGGTAGTTCTTCACTAATAGGCTTAACTCATGTGATGCACAATTTAATCATGATCTACTTGTTAACTCAAAACAATTGACAAGCATCAAGTTATCCAAATTAGTGATCTACAAGATTAAGCAAGTTTTTCCTTATACCAATTACCACATGCAACATTTTCTGAACCAACCAAACACCAATCAATTTATTTCATCAACTCTCCAAACAAATATAAGTGAAGCAAGAGAGTACTTTCTACAAAAGAAAGCTAATAGCTCTGACAAGAGATACATGAAAACAAGAGCTAAAAGCTGAACACGCTAGATATGAATACTCAACAAATATAAGTGAAGAATAGGAGTATTCTCATGAAAAAGCGGAGCGTGTCTCTCTCCCAATCAAGAATGCTAGGGTCCAGTCAAGCTTTATTGAAAATAAAAGTGCAATACTGAAAATAAAAGCACACAGACGCTCCAAGAAAAGCACATATGATGTGAAAGAATTAAAATATAGTTTCACTAGAGATGACCTGATAATTTTGACGATGAAGAAGGGGATGCCTTGGGCATCCCCAAGCTTAGACGCTTGAGTCTTCTTGAAATATGCTGGGGAGATCCATGGGAGCCTCTTCACTCTTCTTGATCCTATTATATCATCCTTCTCTCTTGACCCTTGAAAACTTCCGTCACACCAAACTCAAAGTAGATCTCATTAGAGGGTTAGTGCATAATCAAAAACTCACATGTTCTATAAGACGCAATATGATTTGTTACTTTAAACATTAGCTACAGCCACTGATGTTATGTGAAGCTCTTCCACCCAAAAAAGAATTTCACTCAACACTAGTAAAAGAGAGAATGCAAAATAAAAAGGCATAATCTGTCTAAAACAGAACAGTCCGCAAAGACGAATTTTTTCAAGGCACTTGACGCTCAGATCGAAAAACTCTAACTAATGAAAGATTCAGACATTCATAAAGATTACGCACAAAAATTTCAGATTTAATTAACAATCTGGTGATTTTAGGAATTTCGTACAGTGAACAGCAAAAATCTGTTTCTGCGCAGCAATCAAAATTAAGCATCGTCTTAACATTAGAGGCTACTCTTGGCACAACAATGCGAGAAAATAAAGATACAAAGGAGTTGCTACAGAAGTAAACATCCTCCTTGACTAATACTGAAAATAAAAGATAATGGGTTGCCTCCCAAAAGCGCTTTCTTTTAATGCCTTTTAGCTAGGCTAGAAGATTTTAATGATGCTCTCATAAGAATAAGAGTTGAAAAAAAAAGAGAGCATCAAGAGGCAAATATCAAACACATTTAAGTCTAACCCACTTCCTATGCAAAGGAATCTTGTAACAAAATAAATTATTGAAGCATAAAGCAACTAGCATAGAAAGATGAAACAAATATAGCTTCAAAACTTTCAACATAAAGAGAGGTGTTTTAGTAACTTGAAAACTTTTACAACCATATTTTCCTCTCTCATAATAACTTTCAGTAGCATCATGAACAAACTCAATAATATAACTATCACATAAAGCATGCTTTTCATGATCTACAAACACATAATTTTTATTAAGCTAAAAAACAGTAGGGTTATCAAACCCACTTTTGACAATAGTAGTATAATTAATATCATTAGGCAATATAGGACCATCATCAAGAGCATTATCATATATAACATTAGGGAGCACATTTTTACTTTCTGCAATTTCCTCTTTTACTTGAGTCAAGGAGGATGTTACTTCAAATTTATCAAAAAAGATATTTCAATAGAATCATGACATTCAACAATATAGCATTCTTCCTCCTTAGGTAGGCATGGAGGGTAATTATATAATGTAAGAGTTAAAGAGTTACTGTCATTAGAAGGTAGATCCTCCTTTTGTTCATCACTCTCTTCCTCTTTTTCATCAAATGAGCTTTCAGCTTCAGCAATTTCTTCTTCCACATTTTCCTGCAAGGCATTAGTCTCTTCTTTATGAGGAAAAATCCTCTTGACATGTTCAGTAATATAAGAATTTTCATCCTTATAGTTATCAAAACAATATTTAAGTATAGCAAGACTTTCAGATTTATAAGGGGCATCAATTTTATGCTCAAGATAAGAACTAATTTCAAGTGCACCCTTAAAGACAATAAATTCTTCCATCCTTTCTACCTCATAAGCATTATAGTAACCTTTAACATAAGAAGCTAAGGTTTCATTTTCATTACAAGCACATTGGAAAGGAAAGTGTTTAGACTTCCTATGACAATCAGATTCATTAAAGCAAAAAGATTTGCCAAATATATAGCATAAATTTCTAGCATATTCCTCTAGTTGATTTAACAATTTCCATAAGTACATCCCTTTTTGTGACAAGCGGTAATTCCTATAATATCTTCGTTCATCTTCCGTGGACCCACCTTGCCAACAAGATCTAGTTTCATAGAGATAAGCCATTGATAGCAAATAAACAACTAGACATAATAACAAACCGAAATAAACTAAATGCAAGTAACTAATTTTTTTGTGTTTTTGATAATTGAAAGCAAACAAGATAAAATAAAATAAACTAAGCAAGACAAAAACAAAGTAAAGAGATTGGAAGCGTGAAACTCCCCTTGCAGAAGACTGCTGTCTCCCGGCAACGGCGCCAGAAAAAGAGCTGTTGACGGGAGAGCAAATAGTGGCAGTCTGCTGAAGCGCTTCTAACTCCCCGGCAACGGCGCCAGAAAAAGAGCTTGATGGCGTGAATCACACGCTCGTTGGGAGACCCCAAGAGGAAGGTATGATGCAGTTCAGCAGCAAGTTTTCCCTCAGAAAGAAACCAAGGTTATCGAACCAGTAGGAGCAGCAACTCTTCAGAAGGTTGTTGGTGGCCGCACGGCGCAACACGATCACCAACGTGGAACTGCACACAACACAATCAAACTACTTTGCCCCAACGAAACAGTGAGGTTGTCAATCTCACCGGCTTGCTGAAAACAAAGGATTAAACGTATGGTGTGGAAAATGAGTATTAAATTGCAGAGAATGAAAAAGGAACAGTTTGCAGTTTGTGGTTGTTTAATCAGTGTAAAAGAATGGACCGGGGTCCACAGTTCACTAGTGGTGTCTCTCCATAAAAGATAACTAACATGTTGGGTGAACAAATTACAGCTGGGCAATTGACAAATAGTGAGCGCATGACAATGCATATATGACATGTTGACTACTATGATATTTAATTGGGCATTACGACAAGATACATAGACCGTTATCCAACAGCATCTATGACTAATAATCCACCGCCGGGTTGTCATCCGAGTCCCCCGTTGGTATTAAGTTGCAAGCAACGGATAATTGCATTAAGTAAAGCGCGTAATGTAAACAAACACATATGCCCGTGGACATAGCATCGTTAGGTTATCCCTAGTGGCAACAGCACATCCACAACCTTAGAACTTTCTGTCACTGTCCCAGATTAAACGGAGGCATGAACCCACTATCTAGCATAAATACTCTCTCTTGGAGTTACAAGCATCTACGAGTAACGGAAAGCATGCAAGATCTTAAATAACATATAAGATAATTGATAATCAACTTGACATAGTATTCAATATTCATCGGATCCCAGCAAACACAACATGTAGCATTACAATAATATGATCTTGATCATGTAGGGCAGCTCACAAGATCTAAACATGATGGCACAAAGTGGAGAGACAACCATCTAGCTACTGCTATGGACCCGTAGTCCAAGGATGAACTACTCACGCATCACTCCGGAGGCAGGCATGGCGATGTAGAAGCCTCCGGTGACGATTCCCCTCTCCGGCAGGGTGCCGGGAAGAGGTTCTGAACCCTCCCGAGCTAGGGTTGACGGCGGCGGCGTCTCTGGACTTTTCGTGGATATTTGCTCAGGCACTTAGGGTTTTCGCGTCGGGGGGAATAAGTAGGCGAAAGGGCGGCGGCTGGAGACCCCCGAGGGGCCCACACCACCCTAGGGCGCGGCAGAGGGGGGACCCGCGCCCTAGGTGCGTGTGGGGCCCTGGTGGCCCTCCTCTGTTGCTCCTTCGCTCCGTCAGGCGTGTTCTGGAAAAATAGGGACCCCCGTGTAGTTTCGTCCAATTCCGAGAATATTTCCAGACTAGCTTTTTTGGAATACAAAAACAGCAGAAAACAGGAACTGGCACTTCGGCATCTTGTTAATAGGTTAGTCCCAAAAAATGTATAAAAGTGATATAAAGTAGATGCAAAACATGTAGCAATTGGTATAAAACAAGCATGGAACATCAAAAATTATAGATACGTTTGAGACGTATCAGTTATCGATGATAAGATGTTGTGCAAAGCGTGGTTGGCCATCTATTACCGCAATGAGGGGTCTCTCCGCCATAGGTGGCAATGCATCGTCCTCGAGATTAACAAGTTTACCGGATGCTATGCCCAAATGGGTTCCGTAAGTTCCATGTGGTTACTCAACAATGCACTATCCTACTCAACAATGTCGTATCCTACTTGCTTCATTTCGTTGATTAGCTATTGATTCAATTTGCATAGATGGAGGATGCCATCCCACTGTACAATGTGCTTGCGGCGAGGCCGGCGAACACGGAGTGGAATCTCCTCCATTGTTGGGACATACTCAAGGAAAGTCCGTTCGTAGACTACACGCCGGACGCGGAGAAGAGGGACAGGGTGCGGCAAGCGGAGACCCAGGCTCGGACGGAACGCCGTGCTTGCCAAAGGGAACGCGATGCAAGGGAGGCACGCCAACAACTGGAGGATGAAGCTGGGGCTCGGCTGGCACGGCAGGAACTGGACCGTGCAGCTAGGGTTCGCAGGGCACGCCGAGCTCGAGCAAGGGCCCGTGCAGAGGAAGAAGCGGCAGCGGCGGTACCGGCGAACAGGGGCCCAATTCCGCACAATCTCTGATCACCTCCGGTCTCTCCGACGAATGTGCATCCGTGTGTGATGATGCCTTGAACTCTGTCCGTTTAATTTGTGTGTTGAACTATGTCAGTGGATGTTCGAACTATGCTTTATTCGTATGATCTTTGAACTATCTATCCCTGTGATCTACGTTGCATGGCTTGCATGTTTTTGGGTGTGAACATTTGAACATTGTGGTTATAGAGCACCACATTTGGGGGTTGTCTGGTCACTGTCCGCGGACGCGTCCGGACATGTCCGCAGACAGTTTGGGGGCCGAATTTGGGGGCTCCGACTAGAGATGCTCTTATTTGTCGTGTATCAAAAATACTCCGCTAAAACTTAAATACACTAACAAAGTATTTGTCGAGTGTTATACGGCTGAGACTAGCTACATTCAGCGGTGGCTTGTGAAGGTCTTGTATGTAGGATGCCACATACCCACTAAATATAGCAGTCTCATTCGCTATTTAACGAACATAAAAACACAACAGGAAAGGCAGGGGAAATTTTCATATGAAAAAGAGATGGTATGTACCAAAGAGTTCTCATGTTAAATATAGTGCCTTAGGGGCATGTGGAGCGGGATGAAGTGGCGGGAAAGAGCGGGGGCGGGAAGGGCGGGAAAAGAGATGGTGGGAAAGAAAGAGCGGGAAGAGGCGGCAGGAATTCAACAGTCACTTAGAAAATATATGAATGGGAAAGTAATTTTGCGCTTGAAAGGGTAGAGATAAGAATACACATATTTGTCGAGTATCTTCTAATACTCGGTGAACATATGTATTTGCTTAGTGTCTGTTAGGGGACACTCGGGAGAGAGAGGCCATCCTCACGGCGCCGTCGGATACTCGGATGCAGACGAGATAGCCACATGTCGCGATGTTTGCCGAGTGTTCATTGCGGTATTTTCAAGGTTTATTTTGTTTGTTGGGTCGTGTTCCAAAAATAGTCGGCATACAAACGTCTTCGCCGAATATAATTTGTTTGCGAAGTGTGTTATGTGTGCAGCATATACATAACACACTTGGCAAATGGCCTTTCGAAGTGCGTCATGTGTGGTACTCGGCAACTCTGTTGTTATATGCCGAGTTCCGAAAACACTCGCAAACAGATGGATACACGACAATGACTCGTTTTCCGGTTCTTGGTGCTGTGTGACACGGACAAAAACATCCAACTGTAGTGTGATTTCCAGATGAAAAACAAATGAGAGTATTGCCAATTCTGACCACCGAACAGATTAGGAAAACATCCCTAAATAATCTAAATATATAATGGAGTGGGTTTCCATGGATTGATGCTTACACGAATTCTCATTAACTTCACTGAAACTAATCCCTAGACCAGATAAACGTTTTAAACAGCAGCAAAACAATCTGATGAACTGAAGTAGTAAACGATTAAAACTGAAATTGAAGTAAGCATGGTCATGAAGGCAGCTAATATAAGCATGCTCGGATGGTGGGTGGCCACGCCAGCTTGTAGGCGTACTCCGGCGACTGGACCTTGTTACGGAGCTTGTTGTACTCAACCACGTCCGGCAGGAAGGACGAGGAGAGCTCGGCGGCCTCCTTGTCGAGAGCAAGAACAGTGCGGGCACCTCCGGTTGTCCAGTAGGCGACGGACCCGTCGTCGCCACACCCTGCGAAGCGGATACCGACGACCCCCTTGGCCGACAAGCAGTCGTTGTCTGCAGCCGGGGCCCAGCGGCTGCGAGCGACGGACGAGAACGCGCAGGCCCTGACGATGCCATCACGATGGAGCGCAAACGCCAGCCGGAAGTTTGAGAGGCTGATTGGCTCACTGCCGTCGCGGAAGAAGGCGCCCAAGCAGCTATGTCCGCGGAACCATGCAGGGAGCTGAATCTCCCTGTGGCGCCGTGCCAGGGGATCGCAGACCACGAGACGTAATGGCGACGCCAGCGAATGGTCGCCCGTCACGCTGAAGAGCAGGACGAGCAGGAGGCCGCGGCGGATGTCGGCAAGCTCCCAGCAGAGATCGGATTCCGGCCGCGGGAGGAAGTCGAGCGCGAGGTTCCTCGAGGCGAGGATGCCCGCCCACGGCGAGGAGGGGTTGGAGTGGACGAAGGTGGGGTAACGGCCAGGTGGACGTGAGCCGTAATAGCGCTGGCGGACCCTGTAGTGTCCGACGACGTGGGAGGACGGCTCGCCGTGGAGGGAACGGATCAGGTGGCCGTCGTCCGTCGCGATGATGCGTCTCCAGCGCTTACAGGTGCACGATGCGCGGACGAGGTCGACAGGCAAGGGGAGGCGCAGGAACACCAGCTCGAAAAGCTCGTCTGGGACGTCCTCAATCTTGAACGCCAGCGCAGCTCTCCTTCGAGAGTTCTTGCGGCGGCGGCGGCGGAGGCGTCCGTCCCCCATGGCCGCGTTGGGTTTCATCAAGCGATTGATCACGTCGAAATATTTGGAACGCGAGCTCTTTTATGGTGCCCTAAATACCGGCCGTCAAGTCGTGAAAACCTAAAGATGGACGCTGATGCATGCTGCTACAACTTTCTTTTTGAGGCACTCATGCTGCTGCTATAACTGGGCCAGCAATATATTACGTCCAGCCGAAGGAGCACCCACCAGAATAGATGTTTTGAGGGCATTTTGGATTCGGCCCACCCGCCCGGCCGCCGCTGGACCGTCCTCACACGTGCCCGCACTCTCCAGGCTCCGGTTAATCCGCTGGCACGCGACCTATCTCTCTGTTTCGTGTCCAGGTTGCAACTGATTGTCTATAACTCGTTTCATCCATGGAGGGCAAGAACCTGGGAAGATTCAGCACCATCCTGGAGGAGATCAAGGCAAGTGCAAGCGATTTTGTTTGGTCTAAGTTTGTTCACGAGCGCATATCATCAAACGTTGAAGCTCACAATCCAATAAAAGGAAGTGGTCGATGACAAGCGATTTTGTTTCGGCTAAGTTTGTCCAATTAATTCTGACTAGCTTTCTGCTCGCGCCAGTAATCCAACCTGAAGAAAGGAACAATACCATGAAGGCCGAATGGAACACTTAAAGGAAGGGGAAGATTTGAATGGGACGAGAGATGCTCTAAAAAAGGTACCATTTATGCCACTATCATGCTTTCTTCTTAGTATTATCCTTGTCATTTTAATTCAATTTCCTAGGAGTTTGTGTCCTAGCTGAATCAACATGAATCTGCACGTCAGAGCTACAATGACCATCGACAACTAGGATCAAATCCACCATACAAAAACGTTGTGATTGGTGTGTTTGCTCTACCAAGTCTCTTATTACTCCATGTATCATGATTTTCTGCATTTTTGTGGGACCCACCTATGTGATTGTGTCTTTAGCAATAACTCTTTTCATCCCATTCTTCCGTGAGATTCTTACTCACTCTTTTCCACCCACCCATACCTTTTAGTTTCATTCTCAAAATTGTATTGGCCATATCTTTTGAACAGAGTGTCCGATTTTTTATGTGTTTGATATTTTAGTTTCTGGCGACAAGATATTCAAACAAGATCAATATTGGATACATTTTGAAACTGTTATATTGAAACTAAAATGAAATTTCAACGAAATTAATTTAACATATCTATCTTTTTTATCTTGAAATGACATATGTTCGAGTATAATAGTCATTTAAGACACATTCCACGTAGGTTACAAATTTCAGGTGTATCTCAGAAATTTGCAACACAAATTTTAGTTATTTCAGAAAACCGCACACAGATTTGGTTTATTTTAGATATGTTTCAATCAGTTACGGTTTTTGTAAACATGTTACAAATTTCATTATGGTTTCGTATATTTTTGAATAAATTTGTAAAAGGTGTGTTAAACATGATGAAAATCTTTACTTGTGTGAAACTTTTATAAAAAAATTGTCGTCTCACAACAAAGCACAATGAAATATGCATGAAATCCCGATTATACTCGAACGTATGTCATATCGGAATGAAAAAGTTATGTTTTCTAATTAAATTTCTTAATATTTTCAGCGATATGTTGTTTTTATGAAAAAGATAAAAAAATCAAAATTTCCACCATAAGTTTCAGTCATTTCAGAAAAATTCCACGTAGATTGCACACATATTTGGATTATTTCATATATGTTTCAATCAATTACGGTTTAAACACTTCAAAAAGTTTTACTAGTTTCATTATGGTTTCATATATTTTGGAATATATTTGTAAAAGGTATGTTAAAAACATAATAAAAATGTCTACATGTGCAAACTTTTATGAAATATTTGTTGTATCACAAGAGACAATAATGAAGTATGCATGAAATCCCTATTATACTCGAACATATGTTATACCGAAATGAAAAAGGGCAAATATGATAAATTAATTTATTGAAATTTCGTTTTAGCTTCAATACAATTTCATATTCAAATTATAAACTTTTTCAAACTGTGTCCAATATTGATCTTATTTCGAAGATCTCCTCACGAGGAACTCAAATATATAAAAATATCAAAAATCAGATCTTCCATTCAAAAGATATGACCGATACAAAATGAGAATGAAACTAAAAATAATGGTGGTGGATAGAGAAACCGCCTTTACAATAAAGGGTACCCTCTTGTCACTTACGCGTGGGACACCAGCGGACTGTACTCACATGTCATACAATGAAAAAGTATGTGGCCAATTGGGCAGTATTTAATAGGACATGATACACATACAAAGTTGTCCAGTTTTATAATAAAATAAGAAAGGGAAATAACCTGACAAGGATCCCGAATCACCACGCACTAACGTATGTTCGATGTGACTCCGGTAGGGCACGGTTCCATCAGAAAATCCGCGTTGCAATGACCATTGAGCTTCTCTTGCACTCACTGGAGTAAAAAAACACTTGCCGTTGCATAGGTTATGTGTGTTTGTAGAATGAAACTGATTGAGGAACCAATGGTGCTCTGTGATATGTAGAAAAACAACCACATTGTAGATTTGTAGTATGATTTCTAAATGAAAAAGAAATGAGAGTATACAAATTCTGATCCTCCTTAAACAAATAAGGAAACTAACTCCCCTAAGAAAAGAAGTGGGTTTCCATTCCATGGATCCTTGTATTCTTACCAGAATTCTCATTAACTTCCCTGGAACTTATCATTAGACCAGATAAATGTTTAAAACAGCAGCAAAACAAGCAGATGAACGGAAGTAGTAAATGATTAATAAAAGTATAAAACTGAAACTGCGACTACAGTATCCAATAAGCAAGTGGTCGATGACAAGCTCTCATAAGTCGCTCTAGCCTCTCCATGCATGCTCATCAACATCAAGGAAGCTACGATAAGCAAGCTCGGATGGTAGGTTGCCACGACAGCTCGTAGGCATACTCTGTGGAGTGGCGCTTGTCACAGAACCCGGCGTACTCCAACTCGTCCAGCACGGAGGACAACGAGAGCTCGGCGGTGTCTTTGTCAAGAGAAAAAAGAATGGGGACACCTCCGAGTGTCCAGTAGGCGACGACGGACCTGTCGTCGGCATATCCTGCGTAGCGGATATCGCCCGCCTTGCCCACCCAGTCATCCTGGTCACGGGCGTCTGCGCCCGGGGTCCAGCGGCCACCGGCGGCGGACGAGAAGACGGAAGCCCTGACAATGCAATCGCGATAGAGCACGCACGCCACCCCGAAGTTTGATAGACTGATTCGCGCACCTGTATGTTGGGTTGCGGTAAAAACTTTAAAATTTTCCGTAACCTTGCCGCCAGGATCTATTCTATGAAGATATGCTGCACCCCATAATGCTAGATTTAGAATACTTACAAACACCGTTGCGGAAGATCTTGTGTTTGTCGAAGTAGATGTCGGTGAAGCCTGATGAAAAATCTCACGTCCACGCCGGGAGGTGAGATTGTTACCGGTCTGTCGTCGAGAAACTAATTGCGCAGCCCCGCTCTAACAGTATCCACACGTACGCCGCGCCAATCCGTCAATACGTTCGCCGCCTAGAGCTACTAGCACCAATGAAGAGAGACTGCCTTTCGGCGTAGATTAGGTGGTAGATCTAATCGGGCTTGATTAGATCTATATGAGACTAGAGAGATCTAATTCTCAACACATGAGATCTACTAGGGAGAGATTAGATCAAAGTCTAATTAGAGTGCTGTCTAAATTAGAGCATTGTATAACTGCACAATATCAAGAGAGGAACTTGTGCAAGTCAACTGTTGTGTTCTCCTTGGGGAGAGGGGGGAGTATATAAAGGGGGGAGGGAGAGGTGGTGTGACGGCCCTAGGCGGCCGGCCTGCCCCTTGCCCAAGTCGGTTTGGGGGGATCCTTGTCCAACAAGGACTCCTCCGAAAAACCACCCACCTTTGACTTTTTGAGTTTTCCTTTATTCCTTTCCTAGTTCAATTAGGACTCTTTTAAATCTCCAATTTAAACAAGTAAGGAGAATGGGAGGAGGTGGTGTGCCGGCCAGGAGGGTGGGGCCCAGCAGGCCGACCCACACCAGGGGCCACTTCTTTTGGGCTTCTGGGGCTGCTTGTAGGTCCCAGACAGCAGAAGCCCAAAAGAAGGGTCTAGATTCTGGTTTGCTTATTTCCACCGAGAAACTCAAAACGTGAAGGAACCCAGAAGCTGCCCTCGACTCGTTTCTGGAGAGATTCCCAAGCTTCTCAGTGCTGGAGCTAATCGTTTTGAGAAAATAGACATGTCGTTCATCAAAATAACGACCAGATTGCCACCCCACTCGCCTGGGCCTCCTTTTCTCTCTCCTCCAAACGGGCAGGCAACGAACGAGCAAACAAGAAAAGAAAAAAAGACCCGTCCCCGATCTCACCTCGCTCGCCCGTCGCTGCCGCCGCCCGCCCACCCACGCCGCCACCCGCCCAACCCCGCCGACGTCGGATCCAGGTAGTCCACCGCCGAATCCCACCAATCCACCACTGGATCCTCTCCTGCCTCTACCCACGCCGCCGCCCTTCTTGCCTCCGCCGCCCTCCTCTCCGACCTTCCGAAAGCTCGGTCGGACCACCGACAACCTCAACCTCGGCCGGACCCCAGCGACGACCTGCATGTTCGGCCACCCCGAGCGATGACCTCAAGGTCGGCAAATTGATGTCGACCTCGCAGAACAAGCTTGAATCCCTTCTATTTTTTTTACTGAACTTGATGGTGGTGTGCTTGTGAATTTGTTTCAGATGTTGCTAGTAATTTATGAACGTAATGGTGTATGATTTTTTTTTCTAATTGCAAGTAATTTATTTCATTTCTAGCTCATTTTCTACTAGACATCTCACAACTCACAACTCAACAAAACAGATACGCCAAATAAGCCAATATCACAGCTCATTTATTATCCCTTTATTTAGTGCAAATATCAAATTCAGGGGCATTATAGACATCTCACAACTCAACAAAACAGATAAGCCAAAACTGTAGAAGCTCAAAAGAAGTCTCCGATTAGTTTCTGAGAGTTTCTCCCCACCACAGTTTCTCCCCACCGAAATCCATAAGCAGGCCTATGAATAAGCAGAAGCCCAAAAGAAGTGGCCCCAGGTGTGGTTCGGCCCCTGGGGCTCCACCCTTCTTCCTCCGGCACTCCCCCCCTTAATGTCAAACCTCCGAAACTCTTCCGGAACCAAATATACTCTATAGATAAAATCATCGACTCTATCCAATGATGTCAGAAACACTTCCCGGCATCCTGGAACATCTCATGTTCGCCATACCTCTCTCTCAGGAAATTCTGCCCTAAACCGGCATTATTTCCCTCTCATGATAACTTCACCGGAACTCCTCCGAATCACTCCGGAGTTGTTCCTGTGACATCGTAGGGACTCCGACCACTTCTCATAACCACTAAACTACAACTTTATTCTGTCAATATAAGATTGACTCACAGCTTAAGTGCGTGACCCGAAAGGTTCGGTAACACATAGACATGTCCGGGAGCTTACCAGACAATAATCAGCATTGGGACCTAGACGGCCGTACTAGCTCCTATGTGTTCACAGCTTAAGTGCGTGACCCGAAAGGTTCGGTAACACATAGACATGTCTGGGAGCTTATCAGACAATAACCAGCATTGTGACCTAGACGGCCGTACTAGCTCCTATGTGTTCACGAGTGAACGACAGAACCTGTGTGTTTCTCATTATGCTAATCCCCTTACGTACACGATACCAATGATATCTCAAGATTGAGACAATGTGCTCTAGTGTGATCAAACCCTTTGATCATAACACATATAATTCTCGTACCAATATCATTCTCTTTTCTCATTTCATATTCTTATTGTCCCGTGATAAATCACGCTGTGTTTGGCCAGACGATTGGGTGACAACAATAATACTGAGATGGCCTAGAGGATGTATCTCTCCGTCGCCTGGAGGAGTAAGTGCCATTCTCGAACAATCTCTGTTCCAATACATTATTCTAGTCCAGACCCAAAAGTCACCGTTATGGTGCCCAGTTACAGCCAGACGTTAGGTGACGATCAAAATATGAGTGTCGAATAAGCGGTCACCAGATATTCTCATGGCAAAGGAATACAACTAATGAAAACTAAACATATGATCAATTGCTACCTTCATCGTTGACGATTTGTCTCTTAGCAAGATCATACAATGGGTCGGTTCAGTACTATTGTCATTCCGACAATAAACTCTTATAGTTGTGTGACTTATACAAAGTCCATGATCAGGAAAACATGATCATCTAACAACAAGATAGGCTAGTTTTTTAGACAAGACCAGGAACACTTTTACTTGTTCGTATCTCTACACCTGTATTGGAGGTTTTCCTCTTGAACACGTTGTATTTGATATTCAAGTGCCCAATACAGTTATAGCATAAAGATATAAACATTAATAATAAACTTGGAGATAAATAATGAATAAATTATTATTGTTTCTAGGGCATATCTTCAACACTGTATTGTCGTCATCATCGTCGCCATCGCGGAGGAAGGCGTTGAAGCAAGCTCAGCCGCGGAACCATTCAGGGAGCGGGATCGCCCTGTAACGCCGTGCCAAGGGATCTCAGACTAGGAGACCTAGTGCCGGCTCCAGCGACCCGTCGGTCATCTTACCGAAGAACAGGCGGAGCAGCATGCCTCCCCGGATGTCGGCAAGCTCCCAGCAGTGCCAGCTGTATTCCGGCTATAGGAGGAAGTCGAGCACAAGGCTCCTCTGGGCCAGGATGTCCGCCCACAGTGAGGAGGAGCGAACGAAGAAGGGTCCATGTCCAGGCAGACGTGAGCGGAACCAGTGCTCGCGGACCCTATAGTGGCCGACCACGTGGGAGGAAGGCGCGCCATGGAGGGAACGGATCAGGCGGCCGTCATCCGCCGCGACGATGCGTCTCCAACGCTTGCAGGTGGACGCGGCGTGGACGAGTTGGAGAGGCAAGGGGAGGCGCAGGAAAACCAGCTCGAGAATATCATCTGGTACAGCGTCGATCTTGGCCCCCAGCGCGGCTCTCCTCCGAGCATTCTTCTTTGCCTTCTGCTTCGGTACATGTCAGATCCCCCATGGCCAAGTGATTGATCACGTCAAAATCTGATTTGGACAAAACAACTTCTCGTGTATCTTCTTTGCCTTCTGCTTCGGTACATGTCAGATCCCCTGTCTATCTGTTACCTGTCTAACTGAAGACGAAGGAAGATGGATGATCGGGATCATTCGACTAAGATCAACGACTACGATTGAACGACATATTGTTGACCATCCTGGCAACAGATTCACTGCCTTCATTGACTTAGTCTAGTTATTTACTTTTCACTGTCGTTCTGTAATAATAATACCAGACTATTAATGGACAGTTGAGCCGGAGTGAGCTATCGAACGAATATTCCAAAGCTATTTCCTTGTTTTCCTTACTTTTCTCCAATTAGGGTTCTTAGAGTAAGTAGAAAATCCCCAATTCATAGCGAGGTCTCCACATCGGGAGAATTATCGTTGGAATTCCCTAGCGGGATCTGACAAATTGGTATCAGAGCACACGGTCCTTGGCCAGAAAAAATTTCTCCTTCAAGATCGAGGTTGCGCGAGCAAATCCGAGTCTCTGGCGGCGAATCGAGCAGGAAGAAGAGGGTGGTTGGGATCTCTCGTAAAATCCCACCCTCCTCACCCTACTCGCGGCGGCGGGTGTCTTGTCGATGGCGGCGACGCCATCTTTGACGCGAGTTGACGGCGGCACCATTCAGATACAAGTCGAGCAAACTCACAGTTGCTGAGGAACCTTTCCTCGGTGGTAAAATTCCGGTGACAAGCTCGATTTGTGTATCTCTCGGTGGCGGGATTGCAAGGCGGCGGTAGAACAAGATGCCGAATTCCATGAACACGGACTCGGCGGATGCACAGGAGCTTGCGGCTCTCAAGCTCGATTTGGAGCTCGTCAACACAAGGACAGAGGAAATCGGGTCCAAAGTTGACGGTGTGGAAGAAAAGGTAACTGCTTTTTCTGCTCAGTTATCTAGACTTGAGATTATGTTGACTACTGATCGAGATCGTACCCTTGAGAAACAAAGAGAACTCGAATCGGAGCAACAGATGGCTGAAGAACAGGAAAGAGCAGCGCAACAGAAAGGCTCAGACAACAACAAGTTGACCAAGAACATGGCCAGGGTCACTCCAGGCACACTGGCGTCGACGCAGTGAGGCTCAAGAACCACCACCCTATGAATATCCAGCCACTGAAAATCAAGGCGATCCAAGTCCCTCTGAGAACATGGGTATGGATCAATGCCCTATCAGAAAGAAGGACAGTACCAATAGATGGCACAAACATATCACCAACAACAGTTTGCACCACCTACCCAGCCACAAACCAACACAAACAACAACCCACCGTTCCAGCAACAACCACCATACCCACAGTGAACCAATACCCTACCCACCACCAAAACTTCAACCACAACTATCAACTCACTAGTACAAACTTGACTTTAAAAGACAGGACCTAGAGCCGGTTTGATTAAAAATTTAATCGGCCGTTTGGGAAGAGCTAACTCAAACGGTCGTTATTTTCTGTCTGTCTCTAATATTATCTGTGATGGTTTATATTACAACTTGTCTCGAATAGGATACACATCGTAGACGGTCAGCAAAATAACCCGGCGCAGACATATTGCAGACGGCCAATACAACTGCGTGTTGCTAATTACATAACATCTGAGACGGCCAATAAAATTAATCGGCACTAACCTATATGTGCAAAAGTAATATATGCATTCAGATCTGATTCCGTGGGTGCGCTAATTAACATACTAATTAAGTAGGTGCTTATATATACACAAGGCCAGCAAAAGTACTCTAGTATATAAACGCGCGCTGCGCATGCATATATATGCAGATCACTTGCGAGACGACGACGATCCAGCGTTCCAGCCATCGGTACCCCAGCCACCTTCGTCGGCGATCTTCGAGCCGCCAGTACCCCAGCCACCATCATCATCGACCTTTGAGGCCAACTCGCCACCCCAGCTACCCCAGCCACCACCGTCGGCGATCTTCGAGGACGACTCACCACCCTAGGCAGTACCGTAGGCTATCTTCGAGGAGCCGCTTCCGCTCCAGCCACCGTCGACGTTCGTCGTCGACGACCCGGCGCCACCCCAGCTGCCAGGGCCGTCATCGATCATGAAGCCACCATCCTTCCCGCCGGCGCCGCCGTTCCAGCCATTGTCGTTCTGTTCGTCCTTGTCGTATGCAGCCTCTTCTTCGTTGCTGTCGTCCTCGTCGCTGTCGTTGGTGTCGTACAGCCCCTTGCGTTTCGGCAGCTTCTTCGCTTCCTGATGCATGTAAAATGCATACATGAACTTTGCATTATTTTACTTATATTCCAGTCATATTTGCATCGTATAAGGGTTATATCAATGTTTTATATTGATTTTGGGAATATTTGAAATGTTTCCTATTTTTATGGAATTAACCCTGCACAGTCAGAAAACGTCTTTTTTTTAGTGTTTTTGACTTTCCGGAAGCTTCGGGACTCCAAAAAGAGCAAGGTCAGAGAGCACGGTTCATAATTTTCGAGACGAACGCGATGGGCTGAAATTGAAGACCAGAAGCCCAACCAGCTGGGAGATAGAGGGTCCCACGTGGTCAGATTCCCTGGCCGCGTGGACCCACTTGTTTTCCCCCTCGTGGCTCCGATGCCGTCCGTTTTCGTCTCCGTGGTTTCGTCTTGACCTAAAACCGACTATAAAAATAGTCCCCCGAGGAGTTTCGCGAGGAGGCGGCGGAGAAACACGAAACACACGAAACAGAAGACAGTAGGCTACCGCCGGAGAAGATCGGAGGGGGGAAACGCTGCCGGAATCACCTATGGAAGGCTCCTCCATCCCCCCTCCGGAGTCTCCATCAACACCAACGTCAAGACCAGCACCATCTCCATCACCATCTTCGAGATCCACTTCATCCCCCTCATAGTTTGAGATTGTTGAACCCTAGCTATTGTTTAAGTGCTATTCTACCTGTGTATGATTAGCTACTTGTCATTGTTTTGTGGTGAGACTATATTTTCAGATTGTGTTGTATCATTTATACCACTGAATCACATCATGTCTTCACGTTGTGAGTAGTTCTCTCATGTTCCTGGGGGCATAGGATGTATTGGCAATGATCTATATATAACATGTGTTGGTATTTTGTCTAGTGTTTATCTTTTTATGTAATTCTATGATGGTGTTGTGCGAACGTCGAATGCACATCACTTCACCTAGATGGGCTCATAGGAGAACACCGTAGTATAATGGAGTGAGGGAGACTTGGGAGGACATGTAAACCTGAGACCGAATTATGAAGTTACTTTATGAGGGGATTAATATCGGGGACCTTCGAGTGTAATGCTATGGTGGGATTTTATATCTTAATAACTCTTGTGCAGTCATTTACTTGGCCACAAGATCCATCATAAGAGGTTTAGTATATTTATTTAGCTATACCTAATAATGGCTCCGTCCTAAGAAGATTAAAACTTGACAAAATGCTACTTTGTTGTGCTAGAAATATTTATGCCATGAAGTCTAGGTAGTCCTTGGGAACGTTCTCCACTTATAAGAAATACACACTTGAGCTTGTCCTCTTGCTGCATAGAGGATTGGGCTTTTCTATCTTTGAGAGTTGTCACCTGCTACTATTTGTCTGCTGCATTTTTACTGTCTTGCAATTATACAACCGAAAACACCAAAAACACTTGCATCTTTTATTGTCAATTTATCATTCTTACTAACCAATACCTTCAGCTCCTCGTGGGTTCGACAACCTTTTCTATTCGAAAGGTACTACAATTGATCTCCTGCACTTGGGAGTCATCAAGATACTTTTCTGACGCCGTTGCCGGGGAGCGTAGCGCTATTGGTAAGAAGTTTGGTAAGGAAACTTGAAAGGTGAATTTTATTTACTGTTTTATCTCATTGTTACTATGACATTTATGAATCGTGCTTCGCTGCACCTTGCTTTATATGAAAGTGCTTATGCTCCTAAAGTTGTTGAAACTGCTGTGCCTGAGATACCTAAAGTGGGATATAAAATTCCCGTTGGTAATGTTAAAAGAGTTATGAAAAATCCATTTACAGGAGATGGAACTAAGTCTGCATGTGAACACGTGGACACAATTGAAAACATATGTGGTTTATTTAGACTTCCTGGTATTTCTGATGATCAGGTAAAAAGGAAGCTATTATATCTGTCTTTATCTGGTAATGCTCGTGATTGGTTTAGGTCTTTGGATGAAGAAGTCACTATTGAATGGAGTAGTTTGAGGAATGTTTTTCTTAAATATTTTACTCCTAAAGAAAGTATTCTTGCTGCCACGGAAAGTACTAATATTTTGCAGGAAGAGGAGGATAAAAACCTAAGCTTGGGGATGCCCGTGCAACCCCAAGGAGATGATGAAAATGATGAACAACTAGACAATGAAGAGAAGAAACATCCACCTTCACCACCTATGGATGAGGGTAACACTCAAAATCTTGTTGATGATAAACTTTGCTTTTATGATTCTGATGATGAGGAGGACTATCAACCTATGCCTAATGAGAACATTATTGATAATAATTTTAAAAATGATGAGGAGTATGGTTTAGACATGCTATATGATAATGCTTTAGATGATGGTCCTATGCCTATTGATATTTCTCCATGTTTAGAACTTGTTACTACTTTATGTGAGGATAAAAATGATATACTTGTTGTTGGTAAAAATACTCTTACTTATGAGAGTCCTACTTTATTTTTGAACTCTCCTATTCACACCGTGGAGGAGAAGCTTTTATATGTTGAAAAGTACTTATGTGGGCTGAAATTATCTTACACCAATGACCATTTCACCCATAACCATCATGTTGATAGTGCTTCTTGCAATTATTTTGAGAGAGGAAAACACACTAATAGCTCACATGTCAGTTTTAATAATCCTTTATATGTTCCTAAGTTTGCAAAGTTGCACCAATCTAATAGTTCTTTTATCAAATTTGCTTCCACTACTTGTAACTATTATGAGAGAGGAAGAAAGACTTGTCTTTATGTTTCTATGTTATTTAAAATGCAACCTACTGATCACCACATGCATTGGTTACCACAAAATTACTGCTATTTATTCATATATAAAATGCCAATGCATAGGAAGTGGGTTAGACTTAAAAGTTAATGGTTTAATGTTTTGTGGTGTGCTCCTTATGCTTTCATTTCCTATTCAGTTTGGGCACACCTTTATATCATGAAAACATTTGAAACAACTTTACCTACTGTTATCTAATTGCTAGTTTAAGATTTTCACTTTATATAAAATTTGGGAAAGTAAATGAGAAGGATGAGTAATGGAGATGTTGGGGTCGACCTTGAACATGTGTTGTTCATGCCAATGGAACCATTGCAAAGTCTCTATCATTAAAACTTTTCCCAAATCTAAAACCAAATAAAAAAATGGGAAGTGTTTCATATTTTTTTCTTGATGCTCTCTTTTGCATTTCAATTCTTATTCCTATGTGAGTATCATTAAAACTATCATGGCTGTCCAGAAAACAGATTCCTAAGCTTCACTGCGAAAAATGTTAAAAATCACAGAAGAGGAATTTTGACCTGATATTTTACGACAGCAATATTCAGTTGTTATTACACATTTCATTAGTTCAAAGTTTTCTGATTTGAGCAACGTAAGTGCCTATGAAAATTCACTCTTTATGGGCTGTCCAGTTTTTGATAGATTCTGTCTTTATTTTGCATTACTCTCATTACTTGTGTTTTATGTAGTTCCATTGATCAAAGAGCAATACACAACCATAGTAATATTAGCTAATGTGTAGAATCAACTCATGATATGTCTTTGCTGTACCTAAGAGGATTTTATTTATGGAGACACTAACCCCTCTAATCAAGTTTTATGATGAGTTTTGTGTAAAGAGAATCTTCAAGTGTAAGAGATGAGGGTGATGAACAAATACCAAGAGGAACAAACACTCAAGCTTGGGGATGTACCCCTGGGCACACCCTACATATTTCGAATAAGCACAAGAATTTAAGCTTGGGGATGCCAAGCCACCTCACTCCAACCATATTGATACCAAGTAAGTAAGCCTAGCTATATGGCTATAAAGAAAGCGCTTTACGGGAGGCAACCCGGTTGTTTTTGTTTGAGTCCTCTTGCTGTAACAAGAGATTTAGGTTGTTAATTTGTTTCTGGAATTCTTAATAAAGTACCAAGTTTGACCCATTTTGGATGACTTGAAATTCGTAGCCACATATGTAGTTGCAGTTTTCTGCAGAACACTTTTTACCGTAAAAATCACTGTCAGAGTTCTGTAAGTCGGATTGCACTCATTCTTTCGCCTACAGTCTCAGAATTTCATCCTCTATATTCACGTAAATTGGCAAAAATTCCTGGCGTGTCTAGGTGGTCGAATCATTCGCGAAAAGTTGCCCTTAGTTTTCTGTCAGAATCTGTCTTTCTTTGTTTTATGCATTCTTTTGAGTTCCAACTTGATTCTTTTTGAGTCTTTTGAGATTAGGAGGATGTAGATCACGAAATATACTTAATGGGCAACTAAAATAAAATTTTGTTTAAGAATTCTACTGCAGCTTGAATTATCTTTCTACCACTAATGTCACTCATAGAAAAAGAAATGGGAAAAAAGGTGTTTTGAAGTTTTTTTTCACAGGGATTAGAGGAGCTGCACCAAGAGCTATCCAAGGATGGTGAAGACCATAAGCTTGGGGATGTGAAGACAACCCCACTGGACCAACACACTCTCGGTTTGCACACGTCTAACTTCTGTTTTTCGATCAAAGCACTTTATCGTATAAACTTGGAGCGTCTGTTATTTGCTTTTGTTATTTCGGTTTGTTATTAAGACCACCACTATCATTTATATATGAGAGAGCTACTGGAAGTTTGGGTTGAATTATGTTGGATGCTATTAAATATATATTGGGATATGGATGTTTGAGTTGAGTTTAAAAGATACATATAGTTGCATTATTCATATGCTTTGAATGATTATTAATTTGCAAGTGTGTTGTTAAGAGATATCATTTGCCATGTTTAGATGTTGAAATTTTAACTTAACTTTGTTTAACATGGATTGATTAGTTCTATGGGCACTTATGCATGCATT
This sequence comes from Poa pratensis, assembly GCA_947311845.1. Taxonomy (NCBI): domain Eukaryota; kingdom Viridiplantae; phylum Streptophyta; class Magnoliopsida; order Poales; family Poaceae; genus Poa; species Poa pratensis. The sequence goes on from CAMZMU010000085.1 coordinate 146,964,158, forward strand.
TAGATGGTCAACTTTCTCCCTATTGCTAGCCCAAAAATTCCAACAAGTAAAAAGCTTGTTTCCCAACACCTTCAACCAAAGTTTTTCCAGTGAGTCCACCATATCTACCTATTAGTTTTATGCTATTCCAAGTATGTTTATCATGTTATATTGTGTTATCTACATTTTTGAATTAAAATGCTTATGTTATTGATTGTCATGGGAAAAATTGGTTAAAAGCTCTCACGAACTTGATGCACAATTTACTTTTATTGCACTTAATAAACATGAACCATTGTGATTAAAATTATGAAGTTGTGGGTTTGACAATAGTCTTGGTTGAGAGTTAGCCCATATGTGCTGTCACATGGCAAGCTTTCAACATTGCACTTATTTATTTAGTTGATGTCATGTACTTTTGTTTATGGATGCCTATCATGGGTGAAATGAATGTGGATACTTAGTAAGTTCAATGAGCTTGTATAAATGGTTAGAGAAATGCCTGGGCCGCTAATCTAAGCCATGCATCATTCATGGTGGAAATTTGCAACATAACCATAATGTTCATTCAGTGATGCACCTCATAATAAAAAGCTATACCCATAGTAAATAAAAGAGTGCTGAGATTGTTCATTGTCTGTTTTACTTGTTGTTTTGACATGGGCTTGTTCATGTCATGGGGCAAGAGGTACCCCGGTGCAGCTCTTGATGATACTATTATTACTTGCAATGACCTTTACTTGAATTTACTTTGTGGACCAAAGTGAGTAACACATGGTGTAGGTACTTGTATTCAAGGGACATGAGACATTCAACCAATACATTGTCAAGCACACCACTCATATTTGCTTTCACTCTAAACATTAATCATTCAAGATGCTATGATAGGGGTAATGAGAGCTCCACACCAATGACTACCACATTGCAAGCATTAACTTAAGTAGAAGTATTTGGAAGTTAGATGAAACTTATTCATGCTTTACCTCTACTTATTTATCTATCCAAAGTGTCCACCTTTTATTCAGTTTTCATAAGAAGTACTCTATGACCACTATAGGATGTTTTTACTTTTCATTATGCATACATTTGGTCCATAGTACTTTCTTCTATGTTACACTTTGTGAACTTATCATTGAACATCCTTACATTGAGTAATTGATATCACTTCATAATTTATCTTGCATATTGCTATTCCTTTGAAGAATGAATCATTTGACTCTATGTAACAATAGTAATCACCTCTGATATCGATTGATAGTATTAAACTGCAAAGTCCATGTTAGTTTTATCACCTTCATACTCGGGACGAGCATGGGTTAAGCTTGGGGATGTTGATGCATGTAAAATGCATACATGAACTTTGCATTATTTTATTTATATTCCAATCATATTTGCATCGTATAAGGGTTATATCAATGTTTTATATTGATTTTGGAAATATTTGATATGTTTCCTATTTTTATGGAATTAACCCTGCACAGTCAGAAAACATCTTTTTTAGTGTTTTGACTTTCCGGGAGCTTCGGGACTCCAAAAAGGGCAAGGTCAGAGAGCACGGTTCAGAATTTTCGAGACGAACACGATGGGCTGAAATTGAAGACCAGAAGCCCAACCAGCTGGGAGATAGAGGGTCCCACGCGGTCAGATTCCCTGGCCGCGTGGGCCCACTTGTTTTCCCCCTCGTGGCTCCGATGCCGTCCGTTTTCGTCTCCGTGGATTCGTCTTGACCTAAAACCGACTATAAAAATAGTCCCCTGAGGAGTTTCGCGAGGAGGCGGCGGAGAAACACGAAACACACGAAACAGAAGACAGAAGGCTGTCGTCGGAGAAGATCGGATGGGGGAAACGCTGCCGGAATCACCTCCGGAAGGCTCCTCCATCCCTCCTCCGGAGTCTCCATCAACACCAACATCAAGACCAGCACCATCTCCATCACCATCTTCGTGATCCACTTCATCCCCCTCATAGTTTGAGATTGTTGAACCCTAGCTATTGTTTAAGTGCTATTCTACTTGTGTATTATTAGCTACTTGTCATTGTTTTGTGGTGAGACTATATTTTCAGATTGTGTTGTATCATTTATACCACTGAATCACATCATGTCTTCACGTTGTGAGTAGTTCTCTCATGTTCCTGGGGGCATAGGATGGATTGGCAATGATCTATATATAACATGTGTTGGTATTTTATCTAGTGTTTATCTTTTTATGTAATTCTATGATCGTGTTGTGCGAACGTCGACTGCACATCACTTCACTTAGATGGGCTCATAGGAGAACACCGTAGTGTAATGGAGTGAGGGAGACTTGGGAGGACCTGTAAACCTGAGACCGAATTATGAAGTTACTTTATGAGGGGATTAATATCGGGGACCTTAGAGTGTAATGCTATGGTGTGATTTTATATCTTAATAACTCTTGTGCAGTCATTTACTTGGCCACAAGATCCATCATAAGAGGTTTAGTATATTTATTTAGCTATACCTAATAATGGCTCCGTCCTAAGAAGATTAAAACTTGACAAAATGCTACTTTGTTGTGCTAGAAATATTTATGCCATGAAGTCTAGGTAGCCCTTGGGAACGTTCTCCACTTATAAGAAATACACACTTGAGCTTGTCCTCTTGCTGCATAGAGGATTGGGCTTTTCTCTCTTTGAGAGCTGTCACCTGCTACTATTTGTCTGCTGCATTTTTACTGTCTTGCAATTATACAACCGAAAACACCAAAAACACTTGCATCTTTTATTGTCAATTTATCATTCTTACTAACCAATACCTTCAGCTCCTCGTGGGTTCGACAACCTTTTCTATTCGAAAGGTACTACAATTGATCTCCTGCACTTGGGAGTCATCACTTCCCCCGCCACGTGGAGGTGAGCCGTTCCCTTTTCGATCACATCGAGCTGACGGTTGAGCTCGTAAGCGTAGTCGAGGTTCACTTTACTTAGTGCGATATCCTCCCAATAATCGTGCCTCGACCAATGTAACTTGGACTTCATATCCAAGTAGTAATCGTCGATGATATCGACAGCCATGGTGGCCATACTGGTTTTCAATTATCCGTTCTTCCGATAGCGGTGTTGAAGATCGATGTGATACTCTTCCGGTATTTTGAAAACCCAGGTTCTCTGCTTGACCATCCTGTCATTTGTTATGTCGACGCTAGTAAAATAAATTTTCTTCTCTAGAAAGAAATTTGACAGCTCCGGCGGACAGGTCTCGTAATTCCTACTGCAGAGTATAAGATATCGATCGATCAAATAGCAATTCAATAAACCAAATGCTATAGATGAAGAAGAAAACTAGCTACATGCATACTAATTTTTACAGATTATTTACTATATATAAAAACCAAATGCTATAGATGAAGAAGAAAATTAGCTATATTGCGCATACTAATTTCTACAGATTATTTACTATATAGATATATATCTCAATAAGTACCAAATGTAAAAAGCAAAAACTTCGATCCAAACCTAGTAATGGCCGATTATGAAATCGATCGATAAATTAAACCGAAGAACACATTGATCATTGCGAAATTAAAACCGAACAAACGTAGACACAGATTGAGTACAATGACGCGTTTTCCGATTATTGGTGCTATGTGAGACGCAGAATAACATCCAGCTGTAGCGTAATTTCCAGACGAAAAACAAAATGAGAGTATTGCCAATTCTGACCCCCGAAAAGATTAGGAAACTAATTTCTCTGAAAATTGGAGCGTGGTTTCCATCGATTGATCCTTACACGAATTCTCATTATAACTTTCCCTGAAACTAATCCTTAGACCATATAAAATTTTAAAACAGCAGCAAAACAATCTGATGAACTGAAGTAGTAAATGATTAAAACAGAAATTTAATTAAGCTAAGCGGTCTAATCAAGGCAGCTAATATAAGCATGCTCGGATGGTAGGTGGCCAGGACAGCTTGTAGGCGTACTCCGATGAGGGGATCTTGTTACGGAGCTTGGCGTACTCCAACACGTCCGGCATGAAGGACGAGGAGAGCTTGGCGGCCTCCTTGTCGAGAGCAAGAACAATGCGGCCAGCACCTCCGATTGTCCAGTAGGCGACGGACCCGTCGTCCCCGCACCCTGCGAAGCGGATATCGACCCCGCTGGCCGCCCAGCAGTCGTTGCCTGCACCCGAGGCCCAGCGGCTGCCACCGGCGGACGAGAACGCAGAGGCCCTGACGATGCCATTGCGATAGAGCACGCACACCACCTGGAAGTTTGAGAGGCTCATTGGCGCGGCTGGGTCCTCGCCGTCTCTGAGGAAGGCGCCCAAGCAACTGTATCCGTGGAACCATGCGTGGAGCGGGATCTCCGTGTAGCGCCGTGCCAGGGGATCGCAGGCTAGGAGACGCAATGGTGACGCCAGCGACCGGTCGCTCGTCTCGCAGCTGAAGAGCATGAGAAGCAGGAGGCCGCCCCGGATGTCGGCGAGCTGCCAGCTGAGACCGTTGGATTCCGGCCGCGGGAGGAAGTCGAGCCGGAGGTTCCTTCCGGCGAGGATGCGCGCCCACGGCGAGGGGGGGAAGGAGTGGGCGAAGAAGGGTTTACGGCCAGGCGGGCGTGCGAGCCAGAGCCTGCGCTCGATGACTCTGTAGTGGCCGACGACGTGGGAGGACGGAGCACCGTGGAGGGAACGGATGAGGTGGCCGTCGTCCGCCGCGATGATGCGTCTCCAGCGCTTGCAGGTGCACGCGGCGCGGACGAGGTCGACAGGCAAGGGGAGGCGCAGGAACACCAGCTCGAAGAGCTCGTCTGGGGCGTCCTCAATCTTGAACGCCAGCGCGGCTCTCCTCCGAGCATTCTTGCGGCGGCGGCGGCGAAGGAGTCCGTCCCCCATGGCCGCGTTGGTTACCCCTATCGATTGATCACGTCGTAATATGGTGCCCTATATTTAATACCGGCCGTCAAGTGGTGAAAACCTAACGCTGCACGCTGATGCTGCTACAACATTTTTTTTGAGGCAATCATGCTGCTGCTGTAACTGGGCCAACAGTATATTACGTCCAACCGAAGGAGCACCCACCAGAATATATGTTTTGAGGGCAGTTTGGGTTCGGCCCACCCGCCCCGCCGCGCTGGACCGGCCTCACATGTTCCCCTCTTCGTTCCCGCACTCTCCAGGCTCCGGCTATGGCGCTCGCACGCGACCTAATCTCTATTTCGTGTCCAGGTTGCAACTGATTGTCTACTGTCTAGAAGTCGTTTCATCCATGGAGGGCAAGAACCTGGGAAGATTCAGCACCATCCTGGAGGAGATCAAGGCAAGTACAAGCGATCGTGTTTCGGCAAAGTTTGTTCACGAGCGCAGATCATCAAACGTTGAAGCTCTCACAGCCTCATTATCCTTGTCAATTTAATTCAATTTCCTGTGACTTTTTTTTAGAGCAATCACGTATTTCATTAATCGAAAATCAAGTTACAATAAGCAACACATATGGAAACTAAAAGACAGACCATTCTCAAAAAAAAAAAAAAAAAAAAGGAAACTAAAAGACAGCCTGAATTTATAGATGAAACCCTAAGAGATCGAGAAATACAAAACGATCCTTAGGGTTTCCCACACCCACCGTAGCGAGCGGCCGCTGCCCAACTCCAACGTCGTCTAGACGAATGCCAGAAGAGACGCCGAGCCTCCACCATCGCAAGATTCAAGAAAGCACCATCGCCAACGAGGCTTTGTGAGTCGATGAACAGGCCTGCTGCAAGCAGCAAGGCACATGTCGCTGTGGCACGTTGACCGGGGAACGTCCCCGTGATGTCTTGGATCAAGATTTGTCGCCTCCTGTCGATGAAGTCGGAGAGCAACGACAGATCCACCACCTCCGGACCAACATCCTTGCTCCAGAAGAACCACCTCGGCCCGGCCGCCAGCGCCGTCGCGAATAACCACGAACGCCAGCGACACACCGAGAAACTGATCTCGCCAGATCTGAAGAACAGCGAGAAGACCAAGCTGCCGATCTGAAAGACCGAGCAGCACACGTTGCCATCAACTCCGAGGCGCCGCCGTGAAGGACGTCGCTAGTGTGGGAGTAGAGTTGTGGCAGATTTATTTACCCGGGCGCCGCTCCCACCACCCCAACGGCGCACCACAGCAGACAGATCTAAACCCTAACTACTAGACCAGAACAGAGGGATGAGGTCCCCTCTCCCTCCTGCCGCCGGGCGGCGAGCGGAGGGAGAGGGGCCAGCGATCTGGCCGGTGGAGCTCGGGGGAAGTTTTCCGCCGCCGCCTGGCTCCTAGGAGAAAAGAGAACGATTCTTTGCGTACTTTCCTGTGACTTGTGTCGCAGCTGAAACCACGGAATTCTGCACGTCAGAGGTACAATAGCCATTGAGATTCTCTGGCACTCACTGGAGTCAAAAGGCATTTGCTGCTGCATATATTTTTTTTTTGAAACTGTCACCGGGGGGGAAAGGCTCCCCACCTGAATATTATTGCCACAGAGAGATTACAGAGTCACGACAAGCGTGAAGAGAGGAAGTCACGCCACAGACCGGCGTGCCCCTTTTGTACCTGTGCCTTGCACCTGTTAGTCCAGAGAGTAAGATCGTCTAGGGTGTTGCGTATAGTTACAGATACATGTTGATTCACTCCTCTAAAAGCTTGGGCGTTCCTAGCATCCCAAATCTTCCACAGGATGATGAGAGCAATGGACGGCCAAATGTCACGGGGAAGGCCTGGCGGCAGCGGAGAGTCCCAGATCGAGGAGGGTGGGGCGGAGGACGTGTACAGGCCCAGCTTGGACCAGATGTCGCGAGCGTGCGTGCAGGTGAAGAAGAGGTGATCGCGGTCCTCGGCGTGGTGAAGGCAGCGCGGGCAGTCGCTAGATGAAACAATGGTCTTCTTGAGCAGGTTCCTCCTTGTGTTTAGCCTGTCGAAGTAGAATAGCCATCCGAAGATCCGAACCTTCTGTGGCACGAAAGCACGCCAGATTAGGTCCAGCTTCTCGTCCTTAAGCTGGGGTGAGAGTGCTGCGTATGCGTTTCTTGTCGAGAACTTGGAGCCGTCCATCATTCTGCGATCGTCCGGCTGACCTGTGAGGGTTACCTGCAGCATCAAAGAATTCAACGACACCAGCTCTGCAGCTGCTGCTAAGGTGAGTCTGTTGCGTAGGTTAGTTTCAATCCCTTCCTGGAGCACCGTGTGTACATGGTCGAAATGTTTAAGGTGGTGGGAGTAGATGGCGGGGTAGGCAGTGGCTAGAGGCTCTGGGAGAATCCACCTATCGAGCCAGAAGAAGGTGCTTTTACCATCTCCAACATTGCACTGGGTGATGAGGCGAAGGGTGTGTAAGCTAGACCTAACAATCTTTGTGAGGTATGATGAACTGGAGGTATGGTGTAGGGGTAGGGGGGAGTGGTGTAGTATCCAATTTTTCCAGGGAAGATCACTAGAGTGCAAAAATTTGTACGCGAATTTCAGTAGTAGACACTCGTTCTGAATCTCTAAGTCTTTGACGCCTAGTCCACCTGCAGTTTTGGGGGTGCAGACTTTGTCCCAAGCAATCAAGCATTGCGCTCCGCTACACGAGTCGTCCGCAGCCCAAAAGAAGGCTCTTCTTTTTTTGTTATACCGCTCGATATTTTGTGTTGCTAGTTTGAAACAAGACATGATATAGGTAGGGAGAGAATCGAGGACTGAGGAGAGGAAAGCAAGTCTGCCACCCTTGTTAAGGAGGTGTGCTCGCCATCCGGATAGGTATAGGTCGCTTTTGGATAGGGCAGGGACGATCGCAGAAGGTGGTAGCTTGTGAGGGGAAAGGGGGAGACCGAGATACGTTTGGGGGAATGAAGAGACGTTAGTGCCAAGAATGGTCGAGATTTGTGCCGCTTCATCGTCAGTGACATTCATGGGGATAAAGGTCGATTTATGGTAGTTGATGGAGAGACCAGTGGCGGCGGAGAAGTCGTCAAGAATTTTACGAAGGTTTGCGGCGGCTTGAGGGGAAGCTTTGACAAGGATGAGAGTGTCGTCCGCGTATTGTAGAACAGCAGCGGGCAATGTTGAAGCGATCGGGTGTTGTAGGGCACCTAAGTGGGAAGCGTGAGTGATGAGTTGGGGGAGTAGGTCGGCGATAGTGTTGAAGAGGTAGGGGGAGATTGGGTCTCCTTGGCGTAGCCCGTTTTTACAGTTGATCCAAGGACCAGGCACCCCGTTAAGGAGAATGGCAGTCTTGCCAGTTTGAAGGATGTCACGAAGCCAAGCACACCAAGACGGGGGGAAGCCTCTATGTTCTAAAATTTTTAGGAGGGAGTCCCAAGAGACAGAGTCAAACGCTTTCCTAAAGTCTAGCTTGATGACGATGGTAGGGGCTTTCCTTTTGTGACAACAGTGCAGTAAGTCTGCTGCGTACACAAAGTTTTCGGAGATGCAGCGTCCAGAGAGGAAACCCGTTTGATCCTGGCTGACGAGGAGGGGAATAAGAGGTTTTAACCTATTCGTTAGGACTTTGGATATTATTTTGATGGGGCAGTTCTGGAGGGAGATAGGTCTGAAGGCGTCTGCAGTACGAGCTGTTTCTTTTTTTGGCAGGAGAACTATGAAGGCCCTATTAATGCTGCCTGTGTCTGTTTTTTGAAGGTGGAAATCGTGGAGGAGGGTTATGACCTTTTGTTTTGTGATGTTCCAGAATTTGCGGTAGAACCCTGGCCCGAAACCATCAGGCCCAGGGCTCGCAGTTCGGTTCATGCCGTGAACAGCGTCAAAGATTTCTTGGTCCGTGAAGGGCGAGTCTAGGTGTCTGAGGGCAGGGATGGGGTTGGGGTAAAGATCGTGGAGGGAGAAGTTCCAACTGGTGGTGGGGGTAGTGCCTAGGAGGTCAGTGTAAAAGGCTGTCAGGATTTGTGATTTTTGTTCGTGAGAAGTGAACTCGGATCCGTTGTGCTCAAGAAGGGATATTTTATTGTGTCTCATTCTGATGGAGGCGGAGGCGGAGGCGTGGAAGTATTTAGTGTTTTCGTCGGCTTCAATTGCTGCTCTGATCTTACCCCTTTGCTTCCAGTAGGCGACCTTCCGTTGCACGGTTCGGTGGAGAACAGAGATCACCGTACGACGAAGCAAAATCTCTGGATGTGAGAGGAAACGAATTTCTTCAATTTTATCTAGGATTGCTATTACAGTTTTGCAATTATCTTCACATGTGGAGAGCGGAGTAATTGTCTTTTTCCACTTTTTAAGGTTGGATCGGGTGGCTTTGGTGGCGCGAACAAGGGAGGTGGCGCCGTTTGAATGTTGTTGGGCCCTGATCCAGGCGGAGGCCACCTGGGCCTCGCAGGCCGGTATTGCGGCCCACGCGTTTTCGAATCTGAAAAGGGCTGGGCGGGGGACGGAGGTTTGGATAGAGATGATTAGCGGGACATGATCGGAGATGTAACGCGTAACAGATGAAACAGATGAGTTTGGGAAGATAGAATTCCAGACTAGGTTGATGAAAACGCGGTCTATTCTTTCGAGAGTAGGTTGGAGGCGGTTGTTGGACCAGGTGTAGGCCCTGTCGAGCAAGGGCAGCTCAATTAGGGCTAGCTGGTCGATAGTTTGGTTAAAAAGGTCGGCCTCGTGGAAGCGGAAGGAGTCGTTGTTTTTATCGCTGGGCGATCTCATAAGGTTGAAATCGCCGAGAATCATCCAGGGTGAGTTCGGTGGTGGGACGACTGAGGCAAGGTGATCTAGGAATATGGGTTTTAGATGGTGGTCAGTAGGGGCGTAGACGTTTGTGAGGTAGATAGGAGAAGGGCAAGCGAGGCATGATACGATCGAAGTTAGAGTGTAGTCTGTGGTAGATTGGGAGATAAGAGTGAAGTGAGCTGGGTTCAAGGCGTTCAGCATCCCTCCACAAGATCCAGATGCGGGTTTGTCGTGGAAGGAACTGAGGTTTTTGGGAAGGAAAGTATTAGCTTTAAATTTGTCTAGGTTGTCGAGTTTTGTTTCTTGGATAAAAACGGCATGAGGGTTAATTGAGAGAAGTTCAGAAAGAACATCAGCGCATTTTGGGGCCTGTCCGAGCCCACGTAGATTCCAGGAGCAACAAGTATAGACGTGATCATGCATATATTACTGTGGGTTCACCGAGAGTACAAGGCATGATTTCACGATGCTTACAACTATTTATTAGCCTGATCAACGTAAAGGAGTGGTACAGGGAACGGAAGATCAGGGTACACGCAAAGGAGCGAGCACGAAGGCTCCTAGGAATACTAGGTGCATATATAGCTTCTCTGTGGTTGTAGAGCGGAAATTGATTGAAAATCAGTGATGCGCTATGTGACATGCAGAAAACCAACCAACTGTAGTATGATTTCTGAAGTAAAAACAAATGAGTGTATCGCCAATTCTAAGCCTCCCTGAACAAATTAGAAAACTAATTCCCCTAAAAGATGCAGTGGGTTTCCATGGATCGTTGTATTCTTACACAAATTCTCACTAACTTCCCTGAAATATATCTCTAGACAAGATAAATGTTTAAAACAGCAGTAAATGATTAATAAAACTGAAACTGTGCCTACAGTATCCAATAGAAGTAAGTGGTCGATGACAAGTTCGCATAAACATATATAGGAGTAAGTCGCTAGCTCTGGCCATCTCCATGCATGCTAATCAACATCAAGGCAGCTTGGATAAGCAAGCTCGGATGGTAGGTGGCCACGGCAGCTCGTAGGCATACTCTGTCGAGTGGCGCTTATCACAGAACCCGGCGTATTCCAACTCGTCCAGCACGGAGGACAACGAGAGCTCGGCGGTCTCTTTGTCAAGGGAAAGAAGAATGGGGACACCTCCGAGTGTCCAGTAGGCGACGGACCCGTCGTCGGCGCATCCTGCGAAGCGGATATCGCCCGCCTTGGCCACCCATTCCTCGCGGTCAGGGGCGGCTGCACCCGGGGTCCAGCGGCCACCGGCGGCGGACGAGAACGTGCAAGCCCTGACGGTGCAACTGCGATAGAGCGCGTACGTCACCCGGAAGTTCGACAGGCTGATTCGAACGCCTTCATTGTCGTCGCCGTCGCGGAGGAAGGCGCCGAAGCAAGCGCATCCGTATCCGTAGAGCCATTCAGGGCGCGGGATCGTCCTGTAGCGCCGTGCCAGGGGATCGCAGACTAGGAGACCGAGTGCCCGCGCCAGCCCCCCGCCGCTCATCTCGCCGAAAAGCAGGAGGAGAAGGAGGCCTCCCCGGATGTCGGCAAGCTCCCAGCAGAGACCGCTGGATTCTTGCTCCGGAAGGAAGTCGAGCGCGAGACTTTTCTTGGCGAGGATGTTTGCCCACGGCGAGTAGGTGGAGGGAACGAAGAAGGGTCCAGGGCCAGGCGGACGTGAGCGTAACCAGTGCTCCCGGACCCTGTAATGGCCGACCACGTGGGAGGAAGGCGCGCCGTGGAGGGACCGGATTAGGCGGCCGTCGTCCGCCGCGATGATGCGTCTCCAGCGCTTGCAGGTGCACGCGGCGCGGACGAGGTGGACAGGCAAGGGGAGGCGCAGGAAACACCAGCTCGAAAAGATCGTCTGGTAGGGCGTCAATCTTGGCACCCAGGGCGGCTCTCCTACGAGCATTCTTGCGGCGGCGGCGCCTGCGGCGGCCGTCCCACATGGCCGTGTTGTTAGGTTTTGCCTAGCGATTGATCAGGTACGTCAAAATATTTCGAAATTGCACGTTTGGAAATACTTGGACAAAACATCCAACTAATGTATACAAGAGAAATATCGTCACCCTGTTGGAAACATGGGCTTTTGGTGGACATGGGCCGTGGGCAAGTGAGAGTGGAGTTGGATTGGGCACTGTGGCTATATAGAGAAGCAACTACGAAAGAAGGCCCCTAAGGCCATGTACACTCCAGAACGCTTGGAGGGACGCTAAAAAAAGTCAAATCCTATCCATGCGGTAGCGCCGGACGCTTGGGGCAGTATTTTCTGTTTATTTCCGAAGCGACCGATGCTTGCGTATGCGGCGATGCTTCAAAAACGGCCAGGATTTATGAGATAACCGTCGGAATAGCTGGGATTTTTCCCTAGCGTCTCTCCCTTAGCGTCTGCATTGTACATGCCCTAAAAAGAAACCAAGAAAGAAGGCCTCCTTCAGCGTCCAGCCTCGGAAGTTGTCCCTTAACAAAACACTCCTTCCGTTAAAAAAAACTCCTTTGTCGAATCTTTCTATTGTGACTTTAAACATGTTTCGGCATGTAAATCAAAGAGGTGACCACCGATTCCGGAGGTGCCGGTGAGAAGATAGATCGAAGTAGCAAAAATCAATATTGATGCGGCTGTAAAGAAGATGGGCAACATGGCACAACTGATGTGGTGTGCCATTCATCATCTTGAGCGCTTATCTAGATGCTTCGGTGGTAGTATTCCCTAGCATAACAAATCCTGCCACCCTTGAAGCTTTAGCGTGCAGGGAGGCTCTTGCCTTGGCTGGCGATCTCCAACTCCAACGTGTCAAAGTTGCTAAGACTACATGGAGGTGAGTCAACTGTCTGGATGGAAATTATATGGGGTAATTCAGTCGTCACGATCTATATTCCAAGCAGGGCCTACGAATTAGGGTTTATATTTATCAACACAATGCATCTCACATCTCAGTATCTCACTAAAAACGAAGACGACCACACAATTCACACGAGCAACCAACCTCATGTTTTAAATAGCGTGCTATGAAAATATAGCGCGGTCCTTAAATATGCTATAGCGAAGCTATATCTCTAGTGGTATTAGCGGACGATTGTACATTGATTCTAGACTCCTAGTGCGTTTGCGACGGTGATCTCGCTAATTAAACTTAACTGGAAATTGCCTTATTGTCTAGCTAAATGCTGATAGAGGTTAGTGAGTGGGTTTCCATCGATCCTTCCACTTCTTACACGAATTCCCATAAACTTCCCTGAAACTTATGAGTAGACCAGACAAATGTTTTAAACAGCAGCAGAACAATCCACTGAAGTGAAGTGGTAAATGATTAAAACTGAAGTTGTTTGCCACTTATGCAACGGAAGGGAGCGGACAACGACAAGCTCACGGTAAACGGCAAGTGAATAAATAACCTGGGACGCCACCATGCATGGCATCTTCATGCTCACCAAGACCTGTTAGGATAAGCAAGCTCGAATCGTAGGTGGCCACGACAGGCAGTAGACGTACATCGGCGCTTTCCGCTTGTCACGGAGCGCGGCGTACTTCTCTTTGTCCTGCACGAAGGGCGACGAGAACTCGGCGGCCTCTTTGTCAAGAGAAAGAACAATGTCGATACCTCCCATCGTCCAGTACGCGACGGACCTGTCTTCGGCACACCCCATGAACCGGATATCGGCCCCGTTCGCCACCGGGCTGTCGTGGCCCGAGGTCCAGCGGCCGCCGGCGGCGGACGAGAACGTGCAGGCCCTGGCGACGCAATCACGATTGAGCGCGCACGTCACCCTGAAGTTCGACAAGCTGATCCACGCGCCGGCGCCGACGCCGTTGCCGTCGAGGCAACTCCATGCAGGGAGCCGGATCATCTTGTAGCGCCGTGCTAGGGGATCGCAGACTAGGAGACGTAACGGCGACGCGAGCGACACGTTGTCGCTCATCTCGCTGAGTAGGAGGAGCAGGAGGCCGCCCCGGATGTCGGCAAGCTCCCAGCAGAATCCGAACTCTGTCCGCGGGAGGAAGTCGAGCGCGAGGCTCCTCGCGGCGAGGATGTCCTCCCACGGCGAGGGAATCCAGCTGTAGCGAACAAAGACGGGTTCACGGCCACGCGGAAGTGAACCGAACCAGCGCTCGTGGACTCTGTACTGGCCGATCAAGTGAGAGGCCGGCGCGCCGTGGAGGGAACGGAATCAACGGATCAGGCGGCCGTCATCCGCCGCGATGATGTGTCTCCAGCGCTTGCAGGTGCACGTGGCGCGGACGAGGTGGAGAGGCAAGGGGAGGCGCAGAAAAACCAGCTCGATAATGTCGTCTGGGAGGGCGTCAATCTTGGCCCCCAGCGCGGCTCTCCTCCGAGCATTCTTGCGGCGGCGCCGGCGGCGTAGTCCGTCCCCCATGGCCAAGGTGATTGATCAAGTCGATCGAAACCTGATTTGGACAAAACAACTTCTCGTGTCTCTTCTTTATTTCTCTTGACGGTATCATGGCAAACTATCCTAACGTGAGACGGCAATCTAACCGAAGAACAACCGGAGAGGGTGCGGGAGGTGGGGGAGGACTCCTGGGTGATAGCTAGCTGCACGCACGTTCCGATCGATCCTTGAAATTCATTAATTGTTTTTTGAGGGAATAATTCATAAATTTTTTTAAACGAGGGTTTTCCTTTTTTTTTAACGAGGACTTGTAATTCAAATACATTCATGCAGCTTCCATGTCAGATTTCCTTCGATGGGGGATTTGATTTCTTTGGGATTGGGAAAAAGAAACAAGCTATTAACACATGGAATTAATTTTTTCATGTTTGAGCATCAGAAACTGAAGTTTTTTTTTTGTTGAGATTCATCAGAAACTGAAGTGGACTCGTCTACTTCTGACACGGGAACAGCCGTATCCGGTTCCTGCGTCTGCGTGTGTCTTTTTTTTTGAGAATTTGCGTCTGCGTGTGTCTACTCGAGAAATATCGTGCCGTATTGAAAACATGCGTTTTTAGTGGACATGGGCCTTGGGCACTTCGAGAGAGGAGTTGGATTGGGCTTGGTGGCCACAGGGGGAGTCGGGGAAAAGCAGCAGCTAAGAAAAAAGGAATCTCCGTTCAAAATAAAATAAAATCAAAACAGACAATGTAATGAACCCGTAGGGTTAACACACGGAACAAAAAACACAAGTTGTGTCGCTCTGATCCATATTCAATTAATATTTGTTTGCATCTTTTTCCTATTGGTAAAGCATTGTGCTCAGTTCCTTAATCATTTAATTATGTATAAACTGGAAAATGCTGGATATATGCATATGTGTTAACTAAATAAGCTTGACAAAATACCCTTTATCGAAAAAATAAGCTTAACAAAATCAATATAAGTTCTCCCATCAGTCAAATAAGCTTGAAAAAAACTGATTTTGCTCTGAAATGGTTCTAAAAGTTTTCAGTAGCATAGTCAACCAAATTATATGTAGAGGATGTATAAGGGAAAAAATATTTCGTGAAAATATTTGCGTAAAAGGTGTCATGAAAACTTTCACTCCATGCTGCTTAGGTGACGGGAGGTCCTATAAGGGGCATGTTGCATGAAAACTTTTGCTCCCGACAGAATGGCTATAGACCGGCACCAATAAATTATTCAACCACGATTAAGAGCATCTCTAGTAGACCTCTTATATCCGTGGAACGGGAAAGTAACCGCATTTTACCGTTTTGCGCAAAAAACGAGCCGAACAAACACCGCATCCGACCCCAACCTTTATGAAAATTTGAGGGCTGCGGAAAGAACACCCCACTACCCGCGAAAACAAGGATTTCGCGGCCGGCCCGTCGGTGCCCTGTATTGGAGGAAATCCTTGGCACGAGGGACATTTCATCCCGCGTGAGTTCCCTCCCCCATTCGGCAGCCAACCGCCACAGTCACCGCCCGCCCGCCTCCCTTGATTCTGGCCATCAATTGTCGATATCTGCCGACGGGAAGCCGCCACCGAGTCGCCGCCGCCCCGGATCCACCACACCCTACCGACTTGGGAGGCGCCGCCTCTCGTCGACCACTCCCGACCGATTCTTCGCCGTCGCCCCGGATCCATCTGTGAGTGATTCTCGGTTCGATTAAGATAGAGTATGCGGATGATTTTCGTAGATTCGTAGTTCATGTGAGTTTCCTTGAGCATTGTAGATGGATTTAAGCCCGTGCGAGAAATTTTTGCTCGAGGACTCGTTTTCGTCTGACGAATCGGACATAGAGACGTTGCTCGAGAACCACCGGAGGCAAATGGTGGCGGTGGTTTTAGCTGTGAATGAGCTCATGGACGGGAAGAAAAAGAAGTGGCGAGGATCAGAAGTCGACCACCTTTGCATCACTCGCAATCGCCATTTCGGGAACGAGCTGCTCATGCAAGACTACTTCGTGGAGGTACCTATGTATCCACCTCACTTCTTCCGTAGAAGGTACCGAATGCATCTATCCCTCTTCGTGAAGATAGTGAAAGCTTGCGAGGCCAACTGTTGCTATTTAACCCGTCAGAGGAATGTTGCGGGCTTAATTGGGTTTAGCCCATATCAAAAGATCTTTGCAGCGATGAGGGTGCGTATGGCATTCCGGCTGACTACGCTGACGAGTATCTTTGCATTGGCGAATATACTACAATCAAGTCAGTGCGTAGGTTCGCCAAAGTGATGATCCGTATCTTTGTGATGTTTATCTTAGAGCACCCAATGAAAAAGATACGATGAGGTTGATGGCGATAAATGAGAAACGAGATTGGCCAGACATGCTAGGAAGTATTGACTAAATGCATTGGACTTGGAAGAACTTTCCGAAGGCATGGCACGATAATATTGTGGCAAGAGTGGTGATGCAACAATTGTGCTTGAGGTCGTTGCTTCCGAGGATTTGTGGGTTTGGAATTGCTTCTTTGGTGGGCCGGGTATCCTCAATGACATCAATGTATTGCATCAGTCTCATCTATTTGTGAGGCTAGCTCATGGTGATGCTCCGTCTTGCAACTACACGGTTAATGGGCATTCTTATACAAGGGATACTATCTTGCCGATGGTATTTATCCTCCTTGGTCTATATTTGTGAAGACCATCTCAAATCTCACCAATAGGAAGCAAGCTGAATTTGCCAAGGCACAAGAGGCATGCCGAAAGGACATCGAGACAGTCTTCGGTGTTTTGCAAGCTAGATTTGTCATTTTTCGTGGTCCTGGTCGAGCCTTCGGAGAAAGACATATGGCAAAAAAGAGAGAGGGTGGGGAAAGAGAGGGGAATAGTGGCGACATAGGCAAGTGTGGGAAAGAGAGATGACGTGAAAAAATAGAGGGTGGAAAAGAGAGAGGGATGGACATCAAATGAGAAATAGAAATGTGTAAAAAAAGAAAAGTAAAAGAAAAACATTAATATAACATTTCTCTAGGAAAAAAAAGAGTTTCTCCTTACCAAGGTAGTTATCTTTGACGAGAGGCACTGGTGTGGCGTCATTTTTCCGTTTGTTGTGACGACATGAGACACATAGCACAGTTTCGTAGCCGAGCGACTTGGTTGTGTTGAGTGTCGCACACAGCATCGTAACTCTTTTGCCGAGTGCGGCTGCTGAAAAAGAAAAACGGCATCAAACAATGGTTTTACCAAGTCCTTTTTTCAGCGGTTAGCCTACAGTAAATGTTGGTGAGTGTCCAGTAAATTATACTACTCCTGTAAATGTTGGTGAGTACTTGGCAAACATCCTGACACTCTTGCAATAACGAGGCTGATTCCGGTAGTGTAAGTCGACCGAGAATTAAGTTAGAACTCAGTCATGTTCTTAGCCGTTGCATTCAACTCACGATTCGTGGTTATTTGGATGTTGTCAATGGGTTAGATCATTTCTAGGAGATCCCTTATACCGCGATACTGTAAAAGCAGTATAATCTTCCTTGAAAAAAAGGCAGTATAAGGGAAACACAAAAACATTTTTAAATTATCGATTGGTTCGGTAAATCAGCCTTTTCCTCGCAGACACGGAGACCCTACATATTCCACCATGTGCATCTCCTCTATGTCCCGACCGGCGCCACTCGCCTCTGCTACGCTGTTAGGCTGCTTCACGCCACCGCGTTCTTGGCCCCCGCCCCTGTTGCACCACCGAGTTGTTGCATGATGCCGCATCGCCGGCCCTCGCCCTGCATCACCGCAATGCGTCTGCGCGCCGCTGCCGCATCCCAGCCCTCACCCATGCCCGTAGTGCCGTTGCTCGATTGCGCGCAGGCTGCACTACCTTTGCCTATTCTCGCTGCGCGCCTGCGCCCCGTCCAGGCCTCGACGCCATCCTCGTCCTCGTGGACGAGTTTGCTGAGCTGGCGGACACCAACCATTGCGATCCGAATCGGCGCGGAACCAACGGTTCATGCTCGGAAATCGATAACAAATGTGGGGAACCAAACCTACTCATCGTGAATCAAAGATTGATGCCACAATCGAGCTGGCTCGCCGTGGAATCGAGCTCGAGACGTGGCGGCGCCGGCGACACTTGTGGTGGTCCGGTGACGACTGAAAAGTTTCTCCCGCCAACCATTTTTTGAGTTAAGCGAATCATAAAATTTGCCCCAAAAAGTTTAGATACAAGGGATTGGATGCTCATTTTAAATTTTAATGATGTCCTTAAAAATATCTAAGGGTCGATCCAGTTTACCGGGTCTGGTCTGAAATGGACATTTTTTCACACAAAACTGAAAAAGGGTTATTTTAAGGTTTTGACCCCTTTAAAGGATCTGCTAGAGATGCTCTTACAAGTGTGTGCAACTTAGAAAAATGAATGTTCATGCACTAAAAATATTTTATTTTGGGCAGTACTAAATCATCGTTCAGATGGTAAAAACGTGTTCACCCTTGAGACTTAACTCACTGAGATCTAGTCCCTGTCGCAAAGTATCTACCGCAGAACGTACACACCCCTTTTAACCGTCTTCGACGCAATATCATTTTCGACATGATCTATGACCTTTTTTTTCTCTCTCTGCTTGATCTCCTCTCTTCAGTTCTTGAAAAAAAATCGAGTGCTTGGTTATTTTCTGTGCATTCATGGGCTTCATCTAGAAACAAATAACCGTGTTTTAATTTTGACACTTCATGACATGATGTGTGTTTATTACTTCCCCTTCAACATTAGATGGCCTTTATTTATCTACATATGAATGTATTTCCATACATTTGGGAGTGACTAGTTCTCACTCAAGTGAGAATTAAGCTAACTCTCATTCAGAGGACCCCATCGAGTTATAGGTGTAACTGAGAATTTTTTAGTTGTAATTCACAAATCATGCTGCAAATCTGATAGGATTAAAGTTGAGTGAGATCTAACTTAATTCTCAGTGAGTGAGAAATAGCAACATGTCTACATGCATTTACATGTAGACAAATTGAATTCATCTAATTTAAAACGGATAGAGTATCATTCTTACTTTTTCTAATTTGTGCAATCTAAAAGGGATATGCAGGTCAAATCGACAAACTGATGTGACATCGAACGCATCGATCCGCCATATTTGGCTGACCCTTTCAGGGATCAACGTATAACCGTGCCAGCGCCCCCGCATCATCAAGTGGCTAAGCGAAAGCGAATTCACTACGGGCTGAGTCAATAGGAGCAAGCTGCATCAATGTTATGATAAGATCGATCAATGAACCCGGACGATTAATTCACGGATGCAGAGCCGCAATCTCTACTTTGTTATTAGCTGACCTTACGTAGCAAGTGGGGTTCGGCACTCTCAATCCACGGATGAATGTCAATGCCCCTGCTTGATAGCCAATCAAGTATGACAACGAGATACTAACAAAGCACGGCCCTGTTCAATCATATTGTACTCCTAGCTAACAGCCAACTGTTATCAGTACGCACAGTTATTGAAGGTTGAAAATTTAGCTCTCGTATATCCAATATTAACTCAGATGATAGGCATAGGCGTGCATGCATGCGTGTCGAGCCTCTTCTATAAATAGGGCAATTCTATAAGCGATACCATCTCATCCCAAGTTTGCTTGCTCTCTTACTCGATAAAACTGATCATCAGAAATGGCTGTCAAGACGCTACTTCTGCTTGGCGTCGTACTAGTCTCGGTCATGCTTCTCTCCCAGGATGTGGCGCATGCTAGAGAGCTTACTGAGGCTAAAGGTTTTCCATATCCCTCCCTCTCACGCACACAAAGATAATGTGTGCATTATATTGTGTATAAGTGTTATAATAGCTAACTGCGTACGATAACGTAGACACAAATTAATTAATCTTTCATCCCATATGTGCATGAATATACAATACCTCAAGTTGTTCACTATACTATTTTATACATGCAGAGTCTGAGGAGAAGAATGTGAAACCTGCAGGAGGGCCGGGCCACAAGGAAGAAAAGTGGGGAGGTGGATACCAGCATGGTGGAGGAAACGGGTACGGAAACGGTGGAGGGTATGGAAATGGTGGGGGATATGGAAATGGTGGAGGGTATGGAAACGGGGGTGGATACGGAAATAATGGTGGAGGATATGGAAATGGTGGTGGATACGGAAACTATGGAGGAGGGTATGGACATGGTGGTGGATACCAGCATGGTGGAGGATACGGAAACAACGGAGGCGGTTATGGTGGAGGATATGGAAATTACGGGCACGGTGGTGGTTACGGGTCTGGCTATGGACCGGGATATGGTGGCGGACATGGTGGTGGGTATGGTCATTCAGGCAATGGTGGTTATGGCAGCGGCTTTGGTGGAGGGTATGGTGGTGGCAGCGGATATGGTGGAGGTGGAGGATACGGTGGTGGTGGCGGGTACGGTGGTGGATCCGGTGGTGCCGGCTATCCTTGAGGTGGATATGGTGCAGGATGTCACAATGATTGGCACTAAGGAAATAACTAGATATGTGTATGTGTTTTAAATAAGGCATGTGTGTTGATTTGTGATGTGCTTGAATAAGAAATGGTCCTTATATATGCTCGCATATAGAGCAAGGTCCATAAGAGTGAAAAATCAGGCGAGCAAGCTAGCCTTTTGTCATCTCCTATATATGCAAGAGAATATATTTTTCATTTGGCAGTGTGCTGCATAAGTGGGTTGTATTATAACTGATAACATGTGTATCAACTTCTGTCATAATTCAGTCCCGAAAGTAGTTCAAAACTAGCTTAAACAACTCCAAGAAAAAAATCCCAATGAGTGAAAGCTAGAAAAAAAATGGAAATTCATGATATGTACTCCCTCCGGTCCACTAAAAGTATCGCTTAAACATAACTGTCGTAGTACAAAACCTATACATACTGGCGACACTAACTTTGGATCGGAGGGAGTACATCTTCTAGTGGTTTTAGGAATCACATTTTTGTGAACAACCATACTACCGAGGAAAGGGCATTTAGCAATCTAGAGAGAGACTCACACGCAAATATGAATCAAGTTTTAAAACCTAACAAATCCGAAATTAATGTGATAGATTTTCTGTCCCGAAAATGTAAAGTAGTGGCACTTGGTAAGTTTATCGTGTACTGTTGTGATTTTAGGCCGTTAAAATTGGAATGAACAGATGAGTTGGAGCTATTGTAGGTTAGAGCCGAGCTACTCGTATTATAGGGATGCCTTAGTGTATTGCAGGGTATAAGCCTCAATCACCCGTATCCGCTTTTGATCCAAAATTCCCCATGTGAATATTTAAAGCATGGCATCCTAATATGAACCGGACATGGATCCGCCAGAATATGTGGCATATCTGTTCAGGCAAAATGTTGCTGCAAGGAAAACATCTTCATCGGCATGATGTTCGGAAGCTATTAGCACAATCATGATCGCATCCAGAAACACAGCCACTTTTGCATTTCTGGGGAAGCCGTGACAAACTGACAATCAAGCACAACAACGAAGGGAAAACTAGAAGAGATACCAAGAAACATGAACTGGCTGTCTATTCGCCAAAGGTTTATTATTTGCCCTGAACCTGATACAACATACAATCAAGCTGCGACGACACGCAGCAAGAAGATAGGAAGACCCATCTCCATCTCCCACAAAGACCAAACACAAGGGAGATGGATCACAACAGCATAACCCTCCTCCCTACCTGACCAAACCAAACCAGAACCAAGAAGTGAACGAGGGAACTCCATGCGAGAAGACGACGGCCTCTGCTACTCCTACATCACGAACAAGAGCAGCTCCTGAAGCTTCATCGGCATCTTGCCCTCTGCCAATGATGCTTCTCCGAAGATACTTATATCGCCAAGTATCTCCGCATGTCCCAGCCTTACTGATCTGTATCTGACCTGTAGTGGTAGGGATCGCGTACACTGAACCTGGACGCCTTATCATCGTAGCTTTTCGCACTGTTGTATGACATTAGAAGTTGGGAAAATACGAGTCACCGATCCTGTGGTGGTAGCGAGCGTGTTCCCATCAGTGTCCCAGCGTTTTCTTTTATCTCTTTATGCTGCTTGCACATACAGTCACGCTTAATAAAACAATTAGCCCATTGGATTAGGCCTGTTTTCTAATGGTAAATACCAGATTAGGTCTGTGTGCTGTAGCATTATGCTTACCAAATGTGTTCTAGTACTATTTGTCTTCTCATTAGTCGGCCTATATTAAACAGTGATGAACATGCAAGTCCCACCGACTACCAATCGACATGCAAAAGACATCTAGAACACTTTGTTTATGTATATGGTGATCACATGCTCAGTCCATGCATGTCACTAATACCCTGCCCTTCTGTTTATAACATGGATAATCAAATGTAACTGAGCAGATGTGCTGATCTTGGTGCACTTCAAAAGAAGCCACGTCCTGTGAAAACTGAAGAAGTACTAGCGCTAGTAGTACATTAGAAGGTCATTAAAGTTACTGAAGTGCAGCTGTTCGTACTGTACATAGAAGTGACACTCTTTGACCTCTGCTGCATAACCCTGAGATGGGTTCAACATAACACAGACGCGGAAAACATTTTCTCTTCCTCGATCTACCCAAGTTCCTGATCACTTTCTTTCTTCTACCTAAGTTCCTGGTCACTTTATCAAAATACTGCACCACAGCGCTACTGTGGCGACCACATCCGAAGAGATCTATAGACCATTTTCTTCAGCTACACTATTAGCAAATATTTCCCGGGTTACCAGCTCGCATCTCTCCCATGTGCAGCAACTTGCGCAATTTTTGCACCTTCTGATCTCTAGCTAGCTTTTGGAGATAAGGTATTTGCAGGCTGAGCACGCACCTTTACTCCATGAGCTTTTTTATGATTCGGAGCTGCAAATCTAAGTGCCCAAAAAGGCCACATCTCAAGAGATTCCCTTCGCTCCAGCTACCTAGTTTCATTCTAAATCTAACCTAGGCTGCATCACGGCTAGGTGCATTGCCAGGTTCATCTATTCGATGCCAGCACCATGTATGTGTGCATTTGCACACCATAGTCCACAGGAGGCAACAATCTTCCTCTAGACTTATAAATAGCTGCCGGCTATGCGCTCATCACCAGGGCAGATTAAACAAGTGTGTGATCCAGGAGAGAACAAGAGTCCGAGGTAGTTTTGGTTGGTCGTCACCTGGAGTTCTCCTCAAATCACTTCACTAGTTAGCTTATGCCTGTTGTTGCATTGTCACTCTTTTATAAGTGTTTAATGCAGGGATAAAGAGCTGTGAATGGTGAAGTGTTTGGGGGAACTCTGGGTGGGAACCAATATGATAGGTTTGTGAGTGTGTTTGCTTTAAATACTATAGTGATAGGTCCATATATGAAATCCATACGTATGATGAAGATTAATCCAGTTTGGCACCGTCAAGAGTTTCTGTCAAGCACTTTCTAAAAACATAATTTTCGAGGCATTTTATGAAGTGTTTGGGGGACCTCTCGGTTCAGTTAATAGATATTGGTCATATGCCACAAGAGAGATTACTAATAATGAACCACATTTGTATTACCCGGTAGTGCCCTCAAACACTTTACGAAGGGCCTTTCCGAGGTATTATGTGAAGTGTCTGGGGAACTCTCGGTGTAACCAAGCATTTAGTTGATATTACAGGTCAAAAGCCACAAGAGAGGTTTCCATGTCAAATCACGTTTGGTATTATCAGGAGTTCCCTTCAAGCACTTCGTGAAATCTCTTTCTATGGGATTATGTGAAGTGTTTGGGGGAACTCTTGGTGTAACCAAACATTTACTAGCATCAGACAGATACCACAAGAGTTGTACAAATGGTGAGTCGTGTTTGGTTTTACCATGGGTTTCCTACAAGCACTTCACGGGGCACTACTTCAAGTGCCATTGTGAAGTGTTTGGGGGAACTCTCGGTGCCACTAAGCTTTGGTCAAGACTAATCAAGAACCAAAAAAGAGGGGGGAAACGCTGCCGGAATCACCTCTGGAAGGCTCCTCCATCCCCCCTCCGGAGTCTCCATCAACACCAACGTCAAGACCAGCACCATCTCCATCACCATCTTCGAGATCCACTTCATCCCCCTCATAGTTTGAGATTGTTGAACCCTAGCTATTGTTTAAGTGCTATTCTACCTGTGTATGATTAGCTACTTGTCATTGTTTTGTGGTGAGACTATATTTTCAGATTGTGTTGTATCATTTATACCACTGAATCACATCATGTCTTCACGTTGTGAGTAGTTCTCTCATGTTCCTGGGGGCATAGGATGTATTGGCAATGATCTATATATAACATGTGTTGGTATTTTGTCTAGTGTTTATCTTTTTATGTAATTCTATGATGGTGTTGTGCGAACGTCGAATGCACATCACTTCACCTAGATGGGCTCATAGGAGAACACCGTAGTATAATGGAGTGAGGGAGACTTGGGAGGACATGTAAACCTGAGACCGAATTATGAAGTTACTTTATGAGGGGATTAATATCGGGGACCTTCGAGTGTAATGCTATGGTGGGATTTTATATCTTAATAACTCTTGTGCAGTCATTTACTTGGCCACAAGATCCATCATAAGAGGTTTAGTATATTTATTTAGCTATACCTAATAATGGCTCCGTCCTAAGAAGATTAAAACTTGACAAAATGCTACTTTGTTGTGCTAGAAATATTTATGCCATGAAGTCTAGGTAGTCCTTGGGAACGTTCTCCACTTATAAGAAATACACACTTGAGCTTGTCCTCTTGCTGCATAGAGGATTGGGCTTTTCTATCTTTGAGAGTTGTCACCTGCTACTATTTGTCTGCTGCATTTTTACTGTCTTGCAATTATACAAACGAAAACACCAAAAACACTTGCATCTTTTATTGTCAATTTATCATTCTTACTAACCAATACCTTCAGCTCCTCGTGGGTTCGACAACCTTTTCTATTCGAAAGGTACTACAATTGATCTCCTGCACTTGGGAGTCATCAAGATACTTTTCTGACGCCGTTGCCGGGGAGCGTAGCGCTATTGGTAAGAAGTTTGGTAAGGAAACTTGAAAGGTGAATTTTATTTACTGTTTTATCTCATTGTTACTATGACATTTATGAATCGTGCTTCGCTGCACCTTGCTTTATATGAAAGTGCTTATGCTCCTAAAGTTGTTGAAACTGCTGTGCCTGAGATACCTAAAGTGGGATATAAAATTCCCGTTGGTAATGTTAAAAGAGTTATGAAAAATCCATTTACAGGAGATGGAACTAAGTCTGCATGTGAACACGTGGACACAATTGAAAACATATGTGGTTTATTTAGACTTCCTGGTATTTCTGATGATCAGGTAAAAAGGAAGCTATTATATCTGTCTTTATCTGGTAATGCTCGTGATTGGTTTAGGTCTTTGGATGAAGAAGTCACTATTGAATGGAGTAGTTTGAGGAATGTTTTTCTTAAATATTTTACTCCTAAAGAAAGTATTCTTGCTGCCACGGAAAGTACTAATATTTTGCAGGAAGAGGAGGATAAAAACCTAAGCTTGGGGATGCCCGTGCAACCCCAAGGAGATGATGAAAATGATGAACAACTAGACAATGAAGAGAAGAAACATCCACCTTCACCACCTATGGATGAGGGTAACACTCAAAATCTTGTTGATGATAAACTTTGCTTTTATGATTCTGATGATGAGGAGGACTATCAACCTATGCCTAATGAGAACATTATTGATAATAATTTTAAAAATGATGAGGAGTATGGTTTAGACATGCTATATGATAATGCTTTAGATGATGGTCCTATGCCTATTGATATTTCTCCATGTTTAGAACTTGTTACTACTTTATGTGAGGATAAAAATGATATACTTGTTGTTGGTAAAAATACTCTTACTTATGAGAGTCCTACTTTATTTTTGAACTCTCCTATTCACACCGTGGAGGAGAAGCTTTTATATGTTGAAAAGTACTTATGTGGGCTGAAATTATCTTACACCAATGACCATTTCACCCATAACCATCATGTTGATAGTGCTTCTTGCAATTATTTTGAGAGAGGAAAACACACTAATAGCTCACATGTCAGTTTTAATAATCCTTTATATGTTCCTAAGTTTGCAAAGTTGCACCAATCTAATAGTTCTTTTATCAAATTTGCTTCCACTACTTGTAACTATTATGAGAGAGGAAGAAAGACTTGTCTTTATGTTTCTATGTTATTTAAAATGCAACCTACTGATCACCACATGCATTGGTTACCACAAAATTGCTGCTATTTATTCATATATAAAATGCCAATGCATAGGAAGTGGGTTAGACTTAAAAGTTAATGGTTTAATGTTTTGTGGTGTGCTCCTTATGCTTTCATTTCCTATTCAGTTTGGGCACACCTTTATATCATGAAAACATTTGAAACAACTTTACCTACTGTTATCTAATTGCTAGTTTAAGATTTTCACTTTATATAAAATTTGGGAAAGTAAATGAGAAGGATGAGTAATGGAGATGTTGGGGTCGACCTTGAACATGTGTTGTTCATGCCAATGGAACCATTGCAAAGTCTCTATCATTAAAACTTTTCCCAAATCTAAAACCAAATAAAAAAATGGGAAGTGTTTCATATTTTTTTCTTGATGCTCTCTTTTGCATTTCAATTCTTATTCCTATGTGAGTATCATTAAAACTATCATGGCTGTCTAGAAAACAGATTCCTAAGCTTCACTGCGAAAAATGTTAAAAATCACAGAAGAGGAATTTTGACCTGATATTTTACGACAGCAATATTCAGTTGTTATTACACATTTCATTAGTTCAAAGTTTTCTGATTTGAGCAACGTAAGTGCCTATGAAAATTCACTCTTTATGGGCTGTCCAGTTTTTGATAGATTCTGTCTTTATTTTGCATTACTCTCATTACTTGTGTTTTATGTAGTTCCATTGATCAAAGAGCAATACACAACCATAGTAATATTAGCTAATGTGTAGAATCAACTCATGATATGTCTTTGCTGTACCTAAGAGGATTTTATTTATGGAGACACTAACCCCTCTAATCAAGTTTTATGATGAGTTTTGTGTAAAGAGAATCTTCAAGTGTAAGAGATGAGGGTGATGAACAAATACCAAGAGGAACAAACACTCAAGCTTGGGGATGTACCCCTGGGCACACCCTACATATTTCGAATAAGCACAAGAATTTAAGCTTGGGGATGCCAAGCCACCTCACTCCAACCATATTGATACCAAGTAAGTAAGCCTAGCTATATGACTATAAAGAAAGCGCTTTACGGGAGGCAACCCGGTTGTTTTTGTTTGAGTCCTCTTGCTGTAACAAGAGATTTAGGTTGTTAATTTGTTTCTGGAATTCTTAATAAAGTACCAAGTTTGACCCATTTTGGATGACTTGAAATTCGTAGCCACATATGTAGTTGCAGTTTTCTGCAGAACACTTTTTACCGTAAAAATCACTGTCGGAGTTCTGTAAGTCGGATTGCACTCATTCTTTCGCCTACAGTCTCAGAATTTCATCCTCTATATTCACGTAAATTGGCAAAAATTCCTGGCGTGTCTAGGTGGTCGAATCATTCGCGAAAAGTTGCCCTTAGTTTTCTGTCAGAATCTGTCTTTCTTTGTTTTATGCATTCTTTTGAGTTCCAACTTGATTCTTTTTGAGTCTTTTGAGATTAGGAGGATGTAGATCACGAAATATACTTAATGGGCAACTAAAATAAAATTTTGTTTAAGAATTCTACTGCAGCTTGAATTATCTTTCTACCACTAATGTCACTCATAGAAAAAGAAATGGGAAAAAAGGTGTTTTGAAGTTTTTTTTCACAGGGATTAGAGGAGCTGCACCAAGAGCTATCCAAGGATGGTGAAGACCATAAGCTTGGGGATGTGAAGACAACCCCACTGGACCAACACACTCTCGGTTTGCACACGTCTAACTTCTGTTTTTCGATCAAAGCACTTTATCGTATAAACTTGGAGCGTCTGTTATTTGCTTTTGTTATTTCGGTTTGTTATTAAGACCACCACTATCATTTATATATGAGAGAGCTACTGGAAGTTTGGGTTGAATTATGTTGGATGCTATTAAATATATATTGGGATATGGATGTTTGAGTTGAGTTTAAAAGATACATATAGTTGCATTATTCATATGCTTTGAATGATTATTAATTTGCAAGTGTGTTGTTAAGAGATATCATTTGCCATGTTTAGATGTTGAAATTTTAACTTAACTTTGTTTAACATGGATTGATTAGTTCTATGGGCACTTATGCATGCATTTAGATGGTCAACTTTCTCCCTATTGCTAGCCCAAAAATTCCAACAAGTAAAAAGCTTGTTTCCCAACACCTTCAACCAAAGTTTTTCCAGTGAGTCCACCATATCTACCTATTAGTTTTATGCTATTCCAAGTATGTTTATCATGTTATATTGTGTTATCTACTTTTTTGAATTAAAATGCTTATGTTATTGATTGTCATGGGAAAAATTGGTTAAAAGCTCTCACGAACTTGATGCACAATTTACTTTTATTGCACTTAATAAACATGAACCATTGTGATTAAAATTATGAAGTTGTGGGTTTGACAATAGTCTTGGTTGAGAGTTAGCCCATATGTGCTGTCACATGGCAAGCTTTCAACATTGCACTTATTTATTTAGTTGATGTCATGTACTTTTGTTTATGGATGCCTATCATGGGTGAAATGAATGTGGATACTTAGTAAGTTCAATGAGCTTGTATAAATGGTTAGAGAAATGCCTGGGCCGCTAATCTAAGCCATGCATCATTCATGGTGGAAATTTGCAACATAACCATAATGTTCATTCAGTGATGCACCTCATAATAAAAAGCTATACCCATAGTAAATAAAAGAGTGCTGAGATTGTTCATTGTCTGTTTTACTTGTTGTTTTGACATGGGCTTGTTCATGTCATGGGGCAAGAGGTACCCCGGTGCAGCTCTTGATGATACTATTATTACTTGCAATGACCTTTACTTGAATTTACTTTGTGGACCAAAGTGAGTAACACATGGTGTAGGTACTTGTATTCAAGGGACATGAGACATTCAACCAATACATTGTCAAGCACACCACTCATATTTGCTTTCACTCTAAACATTAATCATTCAAGATGCTATGATAGGGGTAATGAGAGCTCCACACCAATGACTACCACATTGCAAGCATTAACTTAAGTAGAAGTATTTGGAAGTTAGATGAAACTTATTCATGCTTTACCTCTACTTATTTATCTATCCAAAGTGTCCACCTTTTATTCAGTTTTCATAAGAAGTACTCTATGACCACTATAGGATGTTTTTACTTTTCATTATGCATACATTTGGTCCATAGTACTTTCTTCTATGTTACACTTTGTGAACTTATCATTGAACATCCTTACATTGAGTAATTGATATCACTTCATAATTTATCTTGCATATTGCTATTCCTTTGAAGAATGAATCATTTGACTCTATGTAACAATAGTAATCACCTCTGATATCGATTGATAGTATTAAACTGCAAAGTCCATGTTAGTTTTATCACCTTCATACTCGGGACGAGCATGGGTTAAGCTTGGGGATGTTGATGCATGTAAAATGCATACATGAACTTTGCATTATTTTATTTATATTCCAATCATATTTGCATCGTATAAGGGTTATATCAATGTTTTATATTGATTTTGGAAATATTTGATATGTTTCCTATTTTTATGGAATTAACCCTGCACAGTCAGAAAACGTCTTTTTTAGTGTTTTGACTTTCCGGGAGCTTCGGGACTCCAAAAAGGGCAAGGTCAGAGAGCACGGTTCAGAATTTTCGAGACGAACGCGATGGGCTGAAATTGAAGACCAGAAGCCCAACCAGCTGGGAGATAGAGGGTCCCACGCGGTCAGATTCCCTGGCCGCGTGGGCCCACTTGTTTTCCCCCTCGTGGCTCCGATGCCGTCCGTTTTCGTCTCCGTGGATTCGTCTTGACCTAAAACCGACTATAAAAATAGTCCCCTGAGGAGTTTCGCGAGGAGGCGGCGGAGAAACACGAAACACACGAAACAGAAGACAGAAGGCTGTCGTCGGAGAAGATCGGATGGGGGAAACGCTGCCGGAATCACCTCCGGAAGGCTCCTCCATCCCCCTCCGGAGTCTCCATCAACACCAACATCAAGACCAGCACCATCTCCATCACCATCTTCGTGATCCACTTCATCCCCCTCATAGTTTGAGATTGTTGAACCCTAGCTATTGTTTAAGTGCTATTCTACTTGTGTATTATTAGCTACTTGTCATTGTTTTGTGGTGAGACTATATTTTCAGATTGTGTTGTATCATTTATACCACTGAATCACATCATGTCTTCACGTTGTGAGTAGTTCTCTCATGTTCCTGGGGGCATAGGATGGATTGGCAATGATCTATATATAACATGTGTTGGTATTTTATCTAGTGTTTATCTTTTTATGTAATTCTATGATGGTGTTGTGCGAACGTCGACTGCACATCACTTCACTTAGATGGGCTCATAGGAGAACACCGTAGTGTAATGGAGTGAGGGAGACTTGGGAGGACCTGTAAACCTGAGACCGAATTATGAAGTTACTTTATGAGGGGATTAATATCGGGGACCTTAGAGTGTAATGCTATGGTGTGATTTTATATCTTAATAACTCTTGTGCAGTCATTTACTTGGCCACAAGATCCATCATAAGAGGTTTAGTATATTTATTTAGCTATACCTAATAATGGCTCCGTCCTAAGAAGATTAAAACTTGACAAAATGCTACTTTGTTGTGCTAGAAATATTTATGCCATGAAGTCTAGGTAGCCCTTGGGAACGTTCTCCACTTATAAGAAATACACACTTGAGCTTGTCCTCTTGCTGCATAGAGGATTGGGCTTTTCTCTCTTTGAGAGCTGTCACCTGCTACTATTTGTCTGCTGCATTTTTACTGTCTTGCAATTATACAACCGAAAACACCAAAAACACTTGCATCTTTTATTGTCAATTTATCATTCTTACTAACCAATACCTTCAGCTCCTCGTGGGTTCGACAACCTTTTCTATTCGAAAGGTACTACAATTGATCTCCTGCACTTGGGAGTCATCACTTCCCCCGCCACGTGGAGGTGAGCCGTTCCCTTTTCGATCACATCGAGCTGACGGTTGAGCTCGTAAGCGTAGTCGAGGTTCACTTTACTTAGTGCGATATCCTCCCAATAATCGTGCCTCGACCAATGTAACTTGGACTTCATATCCAAGTAGTAATCGTCGATGATATCGACAGCCATGGTGGCCATACTGGTTTTCAATTATCCGTTCTTCCGATAGCGGTGTTGAAGATCGATGTGATACTCTTCCGGCATTTTGAAAACCCAGGTTCTCTGCTTGACCATCCTGTCATTTGTTATGTCGACGCTAGTAAAATAAATTTTCTTCTCTAGAAAGAAATTTGACAGCTCCGGCGGACAGGTCTCGTAATTCCTACTGCAGAGTATAAGATATCGATCGATCAAATAGCAATTCAATAAACCAAATGCTATAGATGAAGAAGAAAACTAGCTACATGCATACTAATTTTTACAGATTATTTACTATATATAAAAACCAAATGCTATAGATGAAGAAGAAAATTAGCTATATTGCGCATACTAATTTCTACAGATTATTTACTATATAGATATATATCTCAATAAGTACCAAATGTAAAAAGCAAAAACTTCGATCCAAACCTAGTAATGGCCGATTATGAAATCGATCGATAAATTAAACCGAAGAACACATTGATCATTGCGAAATTAAAACCGAACAAACGTAGACACAGATTGAGTACAATGACGCGTTTTCCGATTATTGGTGCTATGTGAGACGCAGAATAACATCCAGCTGTAGCGTAATTTCCAGACGAAAAACAAAATGAGAGTATTGCCAATTCTGACCCCCGAAAAGATTAGGAAACTAATTTCTCTGAAAATTGGAGCGTGGTTTCCATCGATTGATCCTTACACGAATTCTCATTATAACTTTCCCTGAAACTAATCCTTAGACCATATAAAATTTTAAAACAGCAGCAAAACAATCTGATGAACTGAAGTAGTAAATGATTAAAACAGAAATTTAATTAAGCTAAGCGGTCTAATCAAGGCAGCTAATATAAGCATGCTCGGATGGTAGGTGGCCAGGACAGCTTGTAGGCGTACTCCGATGAGGGGATCTTGTTACGGAGCTTGGCGTACTCCAACACGTCCGGCATGAAGGACGAGGAGAGCTTGGCGGCCTCCTTGTCGAGAGCAAGAACAATGCGGCCAGCACCTCCGATTGTCCAGTAGGCGACGGACCCGTCGTCCCCGCACCCTGCGAAGCGGATATCGA
Organism: Poa pratensis; assembly: GCA_947311845.1. Classification (NCBI taxonomy): domain Eukaryota; kingdom Viridiplantae; phylum Streptophyta; class Magnoliopsida; order Poales; family Poaceae; genus Poa; species Poa pratensis. The sequence continues at coordinate 146,996,510 of CAMZMU010000085.1, forward strand.
CCCCGCTGGCCGCCCAGCAGTCGTTGCCTGCACCCGAGGCCCAGCGGCTGCCACCGGCGGACGAGAACGCAGAGGCCCTGACGATGCCATTGCGATAGAGCACGCACACCACCTGGAAGTTTGAGAGGCTCATTGGCGCGGCTGGGTCCTCGCCGTCTCTGAGGAAGGCGCCCAAGCAACTGTATCCGTGGAACCATGCGTGGAGCGGGATCTCCGTGTAGCGCCGTGCCAGGGGATCGCAGGCTAGGAGACGCAATGGTGACGCCAGCGACCGGTCGCTCGTCTCGCAGCTGAAGAGCATGAGAAGCAGGAGGCCGCCCCGGATGTCGGCGAGCTGCCAGCTGAGACCGTTGGATTCCGGCCGCGGGAGGAAGTCGAGCCGGAGGTTCCTTCCGGCGAGGATGCGCGCCCACGGCGAGGGGGGGAAGGAGTGGGCGAAGAAGGGTTTACGGCCAGGCGGGCGTGCGAGCCAGAGCCTGCGCTCGATGACTCTGTAGTGGCCGACGACGTGGGAGGACGGAGCACCGTGGAGGGAACGGATGAGGTGGCCGTCGTCCGCCGCGATGATGCGTCTCCAGCGCTTGCAGGTGCACGCGGCGCGGACGAGGTCGACAGGCAAGGGGAGGCGCAGGAACACCAGCTCGAAGAGCTCGTCTGGGGCGTCCTCAATCTTGAACGCCAGCGCGGCTCTCCTCCGAGCATTCTTGCGGCGGCGGCGGCGAAGGAGTCCGTCCCCCATGGCCGCGTTGGTTACCCCTATCGATTGATCACGTCGTAATATGGTGCCCTATATTTAATACCGGCCGTCAAGTGGTGAAAACCTAACGCTGCACGCTGATGCTGCTACAACATTTTTTTTGAGGCAATCATGCTGCTGCTGTAACTGGGCCAACAGTATATTACGTCCAACCGAAGGAGCACCCACCAGAATATATGTTTTGAGGGCAGTTTGGGTTCGGCCCACCCGCCCCGCCGCGCTGGACCGGCCTCACATGTTCCCCTCTTCGTTCCCGCACTCTCCAGGCTCCGGCTATGGCTCGCACGCGACCTAATCTCTATTTCGTGTCCAGGTTGCAACTGATTGTCTACTGTCTAGAAGTCGTTTCATCCATGGAGGGCAAGAACCTGGGAAGATTCAGCACCATCCTGGAGGAGATCAAGGCAAGTACAAGCGATTGTGTTTCGGCAAAGTTTGTTCACGAGCGCAGATCATCAAACGTTGAAGCTCTCACAGCCTCATTATCCTTGTCAATTTAATTCAATTTCCTGTGACTTTTTTTTAGAGCAATCACGTATTTCATTAATCGAAAATCAAGTTACAATAAGCAACACATATGGAAACTAAAAGACAGACCATTCTCAAAAAAAAAAAAAAAAAAAAGGAAACTAAAAGACAGACCGAATGATTATCCTGAATTTGTAGATGAAACCCTAAGAGATCGAGAAATACAAAACGATCCTTAGGGTTTCCCACACCCACCGTAGCGAGCGGCCGCTGCCCAACTCCAACGTCGTCTAGACGAATGCCAGAAGAGACGCCGAGCCTCCACCATCGCAAGATTCAAGAAAGCACCATCGCCAACGAGGCTTTGTGAGTCGATGAACAGGCCTGCTGCAAGCAGCAAGGCACATGTCGCTGTGGCACGTTGACCGGGGAACGTCCCCGTGATGTCTTGGATCAAGATTTGTCGCCTCCTGTCGATGAAGTCGGAGAGCAACGACAGATCCACCACCTCCGGACCAACATCCTTGCTCCAGAAGAACCACCTCGGCCCGGCCGCCAGCGCCGTCGCGAATAACCACGAACGCCAGCGACACACCGAGAAACTGATCTCGCCAGATCTGAAGAACAGCGAGAAGACCAAGCTGCCGATCTGAAAGACCGAGCAGCACACGTTGCCATCAACTCCGAGGCGCCGCCGTGAAGGACGTCGCTAGTGTGGGAGTAGAGTTGTGGCAGATTTATTTACCCGGGCGCCGCTCCCACCACCCCAACGGCGCACCACAGCAGACAGATCTAAACCCTAACTACTAGACCAGAACAGAGGGATGAGGTCCCCTCTCCCTCCTGCCGCCGGGCGGCGAGCGGAGGGAGAGGGGCCAGCGATCTGGCCGGTGGAGCTCGGGGGAAGTTTTCCGCCGCCGCCTGGCTCCTAGGAGAAAAGAGAACGATTCTTTGCGTACTTTCCTGTGACTTGTGTCGCAGCTGAAACCACGGAATTCTGCACGTCAGAGGTACAATAGCCATTGAGATTCTCTGGCACTCACTGGAGTCAAAAGGCATTTGCTGCTGCATATATTTTTTTTTTTTGAAACTGTCACCGGGGGGGAAAGGCTCCCCACCTGAATATTATTGCCACAGAGAGATTACAGAGTCACGACAAGCGTGAAGAGAGGAAGTCACGCCACAGACCGGCGTGCCCCTTTTGTACCTGTGCCTTGCACCTGTTAGTCCAGAGAGTAAGATCATCTAGGGTGTTGCGTATAGTTACAGATACATGTTGATTCACTCCTCTAAAAGCTTGGGCGTTCCTAGCATCCCAAATCTTCCACAGGATGATGAGAGCAATGGACGGCCAAATGTCACGGGGAAGGCCTGGCGGCAGCGGAGAGTCCCAGATCGAGGAGGGTGGGGCGGAGGACGTGTACAGGCCCAGCTTGGACCAGATGTCGCGAGCGTGCGTGCAGGTGAAGAAGAGGTGATCGCGGTCCTCGGCGTGGTGAAGGCAGCGCGGGCAGTCGCTAGATGAAACAATGGTCTTCTTGAGCAGGTTCCTCCTTGTGTTTAGCCTGTCGAAGTAGAATAGCCATCCGAAGATCCGAACCTTCTGTGGCACGAAAGCACGCCAGATTAGGTCCAGCTTCTCGTCCTTAAGCTGGGGTGAGAGTGCTGCGTATGCGTTTCTTGTCGAGAACTTGGAGCCGTCCATCATTCTGCGATCGTCCGGCTGACCTGTGAGGGTTACCTGCAGCATCAAAGAATTCAACGACACCAGCTCTGCAGCTGCTGCTAAGGTGAGTCTGTTGCGTAGGTTAGTTTCAATCCCTTCCTGGAGCACCGTGTGTACATGGTCGAAATGTTTAAGGTGGTGGGAGTAGATGGCGGGGTAGGCAGTGGCTAGAGGCTCTGGGAGAATCCACCTATCGAGCCAGAAGAAGGTGCTTTTACCATCTCCAACATTGCACTGGGTGATGAGGCGAAGGGTGTGTAAGCTAGACCTAACAATCTTTGTGAGGTATGATGAACTGGAGGTATGGTGTAGGGGTAGGGGGGAGTGGTGTAGTATCCAATTTTTCCAGGGAAGATCACTAGAGTGCAAAAATTTGTACGCGAATTTCAGTAGTAGACACTCGTTCTGAATCTCTAAGTCTTTGACGCCTAGTCCACCTGCAGTTTTGGGGGTGCAGACTTTGTCCCAAGCAATCAAGCATTGCGCTCCGCTACACGAGTCGTCCGCAGCCCAAAAGAAGGCTCTTCTTTTTTTGTTATACCGCTCGATATTTTGTGTTGCTAGTTTGAAACAAGACATGATATAGGTAGGGAGAGAATCGAGGACTGAGGAGAGGAAAGCAAGTCTGCCACCCTTGTTAAGGAGGTGTGCTCGCCATCCGGATAGGTATAGGTCGCTTTTGGATAGGGCAGGGACGATCGCAGAAGGTGGTAGCTTGTGAGGGGAAAGGGGGAGACCGAGATACGTTTGGGGGAATGAAGAGACGTTAGTGCCAAGAATGGTCGAGATTTGTGCCGCTTCATCGTCAGTGACATTCATGGGGATAAAGGTCGATTTATGGTAGTTGATGGAGAGACCAGTGGCGGCGGAGAAGTCGTCAAGAATTTTACGAAGGTTTGCGGCGGCTTGAGGGGAAGCTTTGACAAGGATGAGAGTGTCGTCCGCGTATTGTAGAACAGCAGCGGGCAAGGTTGAAGCGATCGGGTGTTGTAGGGCACCTAAGTGGGAAGCGTGAGTGATGAGTTGGGGGAGTAGGTCGGCGATAGTGTTGAAGAGGTAGGGGGAGATTGGGTCTCCTTGGCGTAGCCCGTTTTTACAGTTGATCCAAGGACCAGGCACCCCGTTAAGGAGAATGGCAGTCTTGCCAGTTTGAAGGATGTCACGAAGCCAAGCACACCAAGACGGGGGGAAGCCTCTATGTTCTAAAATTTTTAGGAGGGAGTCCCAAGAGACAGAGTCAAACGCTTTCCTAAAGTCTAGCTTGATGACGATGGTAGGGGCTTTCCTTTTGTGACAACAGTGCAGTAAGTCTGCTGCGTACACAAAGTTTTCGGAGATGCAGCGTCCAGAGAGGAAACCCGTTTGATCCTGGCTGACGAGGAGGGGAATAAGAGGTTTTAACCTATTCGTTAGGACTTTGGATATTATTTTGATGGGGCAGTTCTGGAGGGAGATAGGTCTGAAGGCGTCTGCAGTACGAGCTGTTTCTTTTTTTGGCAGGAGAACTATGAAGGCCCTATTAATGCTGCCTGTGTCTGTTTTTTGAAGGTGGAAATCGTGGAGGAGGGTTATGACCTTTTGTTTTGTGATGTTCCAGAATTTGCGGTAGAACCCTGGCCCGAAACCATCAGGCCCAGGGCTCGCAGTTCGGTTCATGCCGTGAACAGCGTCAAAGATTTCTTGGTCCGTGAAGGGCGAGTCTAGGTGTCTGAGGGCAGGGATGGGGTTGGGGTAAAGATCGTGGAGGGAGAAGTTCCAACTGGTGGTGGGGGTAGTGCCTAGGAGGTCAGTGTAAAAGGCTGTCAGGATTTGTGATTTTTGTTCGTGAGAAGTGAACTCGGATCCGTTGTGCTCAAGAAGGGATATTTTATTGTGTCTCATTCTGATGGAGGCGGAGGCGTGGAAGTATTTAGTGTTTTCGTCGGCTTCAATTGCTGCTCTGATCTTACCCCTTTGCTTCCAGTAGGCGACCTTCCGTTGCACGGTTCGGTGGAGAACAGAGATCACCGTACGACGAAGCAAAATCTCTGGATGTGAGAGGAAACGAATTTCTTCAATTTTATCTAGGATTGCTATTACAGTTTTGCAATTATCTTCACATGTGGAGAGCGGAGTAATTGTCTTTTTCCACTTTTTAAGGTTGGATCGGGTGGCTTTGGTGGCGCGAACAAGGGAGGTGGCGCCGTTTGAATGTTGTTGGGCCCTGATCCAGGCGGAGGCCACCTGGGCCTCGCAGGCCGGTATTGCGGCCCACGCGTTTTCGAATCTGAAAAGGGCTGGGCGGGGGACGGAGGTTTGGATTGAGATGATTAGCGGGACATGATCGGAGATGTAACGCGTAACAGATGAAACAGATGAGTTTGGGAAGATAGAATTCCAGACTAGGTTGATGAAAACGCGGTCTATTCTTTCGAGAGTAGGTTGGAGGCGGTTGTTGGACCAGGTGTAGGCCCTGTCGAGCAAGGGCAGCTCAATTAGGGCTAGCTGGTCGATAGTTTGGTTAAAAAGGTCGGCCTCGTGGAAGCGGAAGGAGTCGTTGTTTTTATCGCTGGGCGATCTCATAAGGTTGAAATCGCCGAGAATCATCCAGGGTGAGTTCGGTGGTGGGACGACTGAGGCAAGGTGATCTAGGAATATGGGTTTTAGATGGTGGTCAGTAGGGGCGTAGACGTTTGTGAGGTAGATAGGAGAAGGGCAAGCGAGGCATGATACGATCGAAGTTAGAGTGTAGTCTGTGGTAGATTGGGAGATAAGAGTGAAGTGAGCTGGGTTCAAGGCGTTCAGCATCCCTCCACAAGATCCAGATGCGGGTTTGTCGTGGAAGGAACTGAGGTTTTTGGGAAGGAAAGATTAGCTTTAAATTTGTCTAGGTTGTCGAGTTTTGTTTCTTGGATAAAAACGGCATGAGGGTTAATTGAGAGAAGTTCAGAAAGAACATCAGCGCATTTTGGGGCCTGTCCGAGCCCACGTAGATTCCAGGAGCAACAAGTATAGACGTGATCATGCATATATTACTGAGGGTTCACCGAGAGTACAAGGCATGATTTCACGATGCTTACAACTATTTATTAGCCTGATCAACGTAAAGGAGTGGTACAGGGAACGGAAGATCAGGGTACACGCAAAGGAGCGAGCACGAAGGCTCCTAGGAATACTAGGTGCATATATAGCTTCTCTGTGGTTGTAGAGCGGAAATTGATTGAAAATCAGTGATGCGCTATGTGACATGCAGAAAACCAACCAACTGTAGTATGATTTCTGAAGTAAAAACAAATGAGTGTATCGCCAATTCTAAGCCTCCCTGAACAAATTAGAAAACTAATTCCCCTAAAAGATGCAGTGGGTTTCCATGGATCGTTGTATTCTTACACAAATTCTCACTAACTTCCCTGAAATATATCTCTAGACAAGATAAATGTTTAAAACAGCAGTAAATGATTAATAAAACTGAAACTGTGCCTACAGTATCCAATAGAAGTAAGTGGTCGATGACAAGTTCGCATAAACATATATAGGAGTAAGTCGCTAGCTCTGGCCATCTCCATGCATGCTAATCAACATCAAGGCAGCTTGGATAAGCAAGCTCGGATGGTAGGTGGCCACGGCAGCTCGTAGGCATACTCTGTCGAGTGGCGCTTATCACAGAACCCGGCGTATTCCAACTCGTCCAGCACGGAGGACAACGAGAGCTCGGCGGTCTCTTTGTCAAGGGAAAGAAGAATGGGGACACCTCCGAGTGTCCAGTAGGCGACGGACCCGTCGTCGGCGCATCCTGCGAAGCGGATATCGCCCGCCTTGGCCACCCATTCCTCGCGGTCAGGGGCGGCTGCACCCGGGGTCCAGCGGCCACCGGCGGCGGACGAGAACGTGCAAGCCCTGACGGTGCAACTGCGATAGAGCGCGTACGTCACCCGGAAGTTCGACAGGCTGATTCGAACGCCTTCATTGTCGTCGCCGTCGCGGAGGAAGGCGCCGAAGCAAGCGCATCCGTATCCGTAGAGCCATTCAGGGCGCGGGATCGTCCTGTAGCGCCGTGCCAGGGGATCGCAGACTAGGAGACCGAGTGCCCGCGCCAGCCCCCCGCCGCTCATCTCGCCGAAAAGCAGGAGGAGAAGGAGGCCTCCCCGGATGTCGGCAAGCTCCCAGCAGAGACCGCTGGATTCTTGCTCCGGAAGGAAGTCGAGCGCGAGACTTTTCTTGGCGAGGATGTTTGCCCACGGCGAGTAGGTGGAGGGAACGAAGAAGGGTCCAGGGCCAGGCGGACGTGAGCGTAACCAGTGCTCCCGGACCCTGTAATGGCCGACCACGTGGGAGGAAGGCGCGCCGTGGAGGGACCGGATTAGGCGGCCGTCGTCCGCCGCGATGATGCGTCTCCAGCGCTTGCAGGTGCACGCGGCGCGGACGAGGTGGACAGGCAAGGGGAGGCGCAGGAAACACCAGCTCGAAAAGATCGTCTGGTAGGGCGTCAATCTTGGCACCCAGGGCGGCTCTCCTACGAGCATTCTTGCGGCGGCGGCGCCTGCGGCGGCCGTCCCACATGGCCGTGTTGTTAGGTTTTGCCTAGCGATTGATCAGGTACGTCAAAATATTTCGAAATTGCACGTTTGGAAATACTTGGACAAAACATCCAACTAATGTATACAAGAGAAATATCGTCACCCTGTTGGAAACATGGGCTTTTGGTGGACATGGGCCGTGGGCAAGTGAGAGTGGAGTTGGATTGGGCACTGTGGCTATATAGAGAAGCAACTACGAAAGAAGGCCCCTAAGGCCATGTACACTCCAGAACGCTTGGAGGGACGCTAAAAAAAGTCAAATCCTATCCATGCGGTAGCGCCGGACGCTTGGGGCAGTATTTTCTGTTTATTTCCGAAGCGACCGATGCTTGCGTATGCGGCGATGCTTCAAAAACGGCCAGGATTTATGAGATAACCGTCGGAATAGCTGGGATTTTTCCCTAGCGTCTCTCCCTTAGCGTCTGCATTGTACATGCCCTAAAAAGAAACCAAGAAAGAAGGCCTCCTTCAGCGTCCAGCCTCGGAAGTTGTCCCTTAACAAAACACTCCTTCCGTTAAAAAAAACTCCTTTGTCGAATCTTTCTATTGTGACTTTAAACATGTTTCGGCATGTAAATCAAAGAGGTGACCACCGATTCCGGAGGTGCCGGTGAGAAGATAGATCGAAGTAGCAAAAATCAATATTGATGCGGCTGTAAAGAAGATGGGCAACATGGCACAACTGATGTGGTGTGCCATTCATCATCTTGAGCGCTTATCTAGATGCTTCGGTGGTAGTATTCCCTAGCATAACAAATCCTGCCACCCTTGAAGCTTTAGCGTGCAGGGAGGCTCTTGCCTTGGCTGGCGATCTCCAACTCCAACGTGTCAAAGTTGCTAAGACTACATGGAGGTGAGTCAACTGTCTGGATGGAAATTATATGGGGTAATTCAGTCGTCACGATCTATATTCCAAGCAGGGCCTACGAATTAGGGTTTATATTTATCAACACAATGCATCTCACATCTCAGTATCTCACTAAAAACGAAGACGACCACACAATTCACACGAGCAACCAACCTCATGTTTTAAATAGCGTGCTATGAAAATATAGCGCGGTCCTTAAATATGCTATAGCGAAGCTATATCTCTAGTGGTATTAGCGGACGATTGTACATTGATTCTAGACTCCTAGTGCGTTTGCGACGGTGATCTCCCCCAGCCTAGGTCCACGGTGACGCAGCAGCGACGTCAGACTGGCCGGAGATGCGGCGGCAACGGCGACCATGGTGAGGCGGCGCCACCGCGATACGGGAGGCACGGCTGGGTGCGCCAGAGCCGCGCGGACGTGGGGTGGCTGCAGGCGGCGGCGCCGCCGATTTGGGACGGCGGAGCGTCGTCGACGACGTGTGCACGCGGCCGCGGCCTGCGAGCACGCCGGCGTCGATTCTGGCGCCGACGCGGCGTCCCGGCACGCGAGAGTGAGCGAGGAGGGAGGGGAGGTGACGGCGGAGCATGGCGTGTGGCCCGATTTGAGAGAGAAGAGGCGCAGCGATGGCGCCGGCGGCGATTTCCAGCGTCGCGCGGAAGAGAGGGGGAGGGAGGGGAATCAGTGGCATTTTTGCAGTGAGGTCCGTGGTGGTTTTGGAATTTGCAGATAGGACCTCTACAGCGTGAATGTGTGGACTGCGGGGCAACGTAGCGATCTTTGGGGGGGTCTATTTGCAAAAGCGTCACGGGCATGTCTGGTGGATCGTTGGATCGCCGTTCGACGGTGCAGATCGCAGTACTGTTGAACACTGTACGTACTGTAGAATGTACAGTAACGCGAGCGCTCTCAGCGCGAGAATTTGCACAGCTTTCATATATAGTTAGTGAAGTGTTGTGATCCTCAAAAAACTCGAGCTTGGGCCTCCCCTCCGTCGCCGCCAGGGCCTCCTCCCTCCCACTGCCGAGTCGCATCGTGGGCCGAAATTGCCTGCATGTTCTGGATGTTTCTGCCTTCCGCCCGGTAACCCATCTTCTACAATCTCCCGTGGGCCCCCTCAAAAAAAAATACACTCTCCCGTGGGGTGACCCCTGTGGCGACTGGACTGGACGCGAACCCTCGGGCGTGGACGGCGGCGACCACCGGGCACGAGAGATGGTGGTGATCGAGCTCGAACCGGAGTCGGAGGGCGAGGAGACGACGCGCCCGTCGTCGCCGCCGGCCTACGTGCCCGCCGTGGATCCGACGCCGGAGGGCGAGGAGGCGACGCGCCCCTCGTTGCCTCCGGGGTACGTTTCCGCCCCGGACCCGACGACGGCGGAGGAGGACGAGGAGGCCTTCGAGGACGCGCTCACCGACGAGCAGCTGCGGGAGGTAGCGCCTCCATCCACCCAACCCGTTGCCTTCGTTAATTGCTGTGTCCGCTGTTCCTTAGGGTTAGTTTCTGCTGTAGTTAGATTGTCATGAACCAAACCAGAACATTCCGTTTACCCTGCTAGTTTTTGAAACTTGATGATGCGAAGATTAGTAATAAGTGAATGATAATTGATGACCCATTGTGTTGTACTTGCTCAGCGAATGAATTTAGATTCCCTAATTTAGGGGTCTTCAGATTTCCTTGCAAAGCAAGTGTATTTTCTGCCTTCCTAGGAGATATTATCTGAAACCCGCCTGCTATTGTGTTTAATTCTTAGTATTCATGTGGCGCCATAGGTTTAGGTTCTTGATCTGGTGTTCTCACTCCTCGTGAAGTTATTGGCTGTCTAGCGCTATAGCTATGTGAAGTTGAAGTAAGAGAGGTTTAATTGAATGAAGTACATGCTTGTCTACAAGAAAACTAAGCTATGCATGTTATGTATGTATGCAGAACTGACGTTTATGGATTGCTCAAGCGGTAGGTGCTAGGTGCTCGCCAGAAATTGTTCCTGACATTTAAATTCCATGCCTACTTTTGTACTGTGTTTCCTTTCTCAAGATAGTATGAAATGTTCTGATCTAGTCATCTGTAACAATGCAAAGATAGGTAGCAACGATTAACTAAATTTGTTGTTTCACTATATTATTGGACGGAGAGTCTGAAGCTACCTGCCTGTACATAGTAATCAGCAATTGGGTTTACCAGATTTTAGCAGCCTTGTAGAAGCTGCTGTCTACAAAACAACTAAACTATGCATGTGGTGTTTGCGAAACTGACATTTAAGGATTGCTGAAGCCGTAGGTGCTAGCCAAAACTTGTTTCTGGCATTTTAGTTTCTGTGCTTACTTTCGCACGGTGTTTACTTCTGCAAGATACTTTGACACTTTGACTATGAAATTTTCTGATGTAGTAATCTGTAACAAATCCAAAGATGTGTATCAATAATTAACCAAATTTGTTATTTGATAGATTATTGACTGTAGTAACTAGTAAACAACAATAGCGTTTACCAACTTTTAGCAGCCTTGTGGAACCTTTTGGTCGGAACTTCAGATATTAGTATGCTGCTTGTTTTTCGCTAGTGCCGGACTAGGTACCTCAAACATCATGTTGAAGAGATTTCCCTCTGTTATTACTGCAGAAAGCTAGAAGCCAAGCGAATGATGCAAAAGCAGAAGGGAACAAACATTTTGGAGCTGGAGAATATGAGGACGCATTATCCCAATATAAAATTGCATTGGAAATTGCTTCTGAGCTGGAATCTGCTGAAGATATATGCTCTGCGTGCCATTCTAATCGTGCTGTATGTTTCTTGAAATTGGTAAGACGTTCTTCTGATCGGTTCAGAACTTTAGAGGACATAGAATAGTTTCCATGTTTGCTTGCCATCATTTCTCACTTCATTGATGTACATGCAGTAGTAGTTCTGCAATAGTATATAATTACATGATTGTGTAATTGTGCTATAAAGCACCATTAAGAACTGTGCTTTGTAAACTTGCTAGGCTAGGTCTGGCTAATCTGTTAAATATGTTCTGCGGGACTAGTCTTTTCAAATGTGTGACCAACGCTTCCTGACAAATAAGCTATTTTATTTCGGTCATATCTTATTACATGAAAACTCCAGTGCTAACTTTATGTAATCTAGGGAAAATATGATGAAACAGTTAAGGAGTGCAGCAGAGCACTTGAGCTGAATCCTTCATACGTGAAAGCCCTGCTTCGGAGGGCAGAAGCACATGAAAAGCTCGAACACTATGATGAGGCTATAGCTGGTTAGATTCTTTGCTTGCTATGTGCTTCATGTTGTCAATCTCAGATCATCACGCTCTACCTGTACATTAGTTTTGATGCCATTTTTGAAGTTCCACCGGTGCTGAGTTTTGTGTATCTGTTCCTCTTCACAGACATGAAAAAGATTATTGAGCTAGATCCTACAAATGCACAAGCTAAGAGATCACTGTTCCGACTTGAGCCACTGGCAGCAGAGAAAAAGGAAAAGATGAAGGAAGAAATGCTTGGTAAAATCTTTCACAAATGCTTAGTCTCTACAGCAATATTATATGCATTTATGATTTCAGCTTAACACAGCTCTAGCCATCTTATATGTTAACTGGTGCCTTCGAGACCCAGTGATACTAGTTAGTTGCAGGACATGCAAAACTTGGTCATCTACTTGCTGACACATTTTTTGAGTGTTTGAAGATGCATCAGAATATTTGCATGGAATGTACCAATGTTTTACAAAACTTTTGCTGAACAAAAAAATATTAATAATCTTGGTCTTGTGTAAGGATTTCCCCATTTTATGTTACTTATCTGCGCCCTCAGCATGTGAAATTTGATTCATTGTTTGCTCAAATTTTCCATGTCTAATTTTATATACCCACTTTGTTTGTTGCAGCAAAGCTGAAAGATTTGGGCAACTCAGTGCTGGGGCGCTTTGGAATGAGCGTGGACAATTTCAAAGCTGTTAAAGATCCCAACACGGGCTCATACTCCCTTTCTTTCGAGAAGTAGCATAGTGTAATAAATATACGATGGGTATCCTCTGAATCATGGCGACAGTTCTGGGCGATATGTTCGTAGTGGTCTATGGTCAGAACGTCGATACAGTGATGAACCTGGTGAATCCTGGACTATTATTCTCTTTTGGTACGTACTCGTTGGACGCGACGAATGCTCTTCCCATTGCAAGCTCGTATGATTTGCATATACATTTGCTGCCTCTGAATCATGGCGGCAATTCTGGGTGATATGTTCGTAGTGGTCTATGGTCAGAATGTCGATTCAGTGATGAACCTGATGAATCCTGGACTATTATTCTCTTTTGTGTGTACTCGTTGCACTCGAGAGATGATTTTCCGGGGAAGACTTGGGTAGGATCTCACCTTAGGTGAGATCGATTTTTTTGAAAATTCAAAACATGTCGAAAAATTCCGAAAAAAATAGACAACACGCATCTATGTTACATATGCAACGTCAAAAATTGGCAGCTCAAAATTCGACTTATACTTAGAGAGGCAAAAAAGAGAAATTTCGGTGTGAATAGTGTCACTCAGATCTGGACACTATTCACAGTGTAGTTTACCATTTTTGTTTCTCTAACTGTAGGTCGAGTTTTGAGCTGCCAATTTTTGACGTTGCATATGTAACATAGATGCGTGTTGTCTATTTTTTTTCGGAATTTTTCGACATGTTTTGAATTTTCAAAAAAAGTTGATCCTACGATCTCACCTAAGGGTGAGATCCTACCCAAGTCTCTCCCATGATTTTCCAAGTGCGAGCTTGTATGATATGCATATACATTTCCTGCGTGAGTAATGGTTCTTCCTGTAAACTGCTTCGTCTTTCTTTTTTTGAGATACCGTCGCTGTTGTGGAATTGCATTCGCATATCCTTAGCGTCTCCTTTCCCAGTTCATCGGTTGTAAGTCGTAACCGTTCCTGCTACCACGTTCGAATGGCAGTTTGCTCTTGAATGTGGTGCCGGAATGGACACAGAAATTTGCTTGTCCTGTTTGGGCAATGTTAATCATGCTGGGGAGTTCAGTTTTGAAACCTTGCATCTATGTGCACTTGATTGCAAATGTTGAACTTGAATTCCATGCTTTTGATTACAGTGTGGTCTCTCTTTTGTACTTGAGCAAACTGAAGTAAAACTGTGACAAACTTTTGTATCAACGAATCCAGTTATCTCAGTCCGATATTAGTACCTCGAAAAAAAAAACACGGTCACACACAACACAATCACACTTGCTCGTGGCTGGGGACCAAAATGGCACTTGGCCAACCGCGACGCCGCGCCATTAGTTGCGGCGTGCGTCGGTGGGCACGCCCACGCCGGCGTCCGACCGGCATGCAATGTACAAGCTCAGAACAAACACCACACACACGCCGCACGCTAGCTACTCCTCGGCTCGTTGGCGGCGGCACTGGCCTCCAGCCTCCGCCACCGCGCTTCCCGGACGGTGGCCTCGGCGTCGGCCTCCGCGCGCCTGGCGGCGAGGTCGGCTGTGCAGCGGTCGTAGAGGTCCGGCGCCACCTGCTGGAGCAGTGCCTTGACGCTGGCCGCCACCTGCTGCACGCACTTGCTCCAGTGCTGCTCAAGGTTGGCCTCGATGCTCGCCACGAACGCCGGCAGGATCCGCTCCATGGTGCCGTCGCCGGACGTCGCCATCTCCAGGAACCGCTCATTGTTCCACACGTACAGCGCCCTCTCCGCCACCTGGAAACCATGATAATCATCGTCAAAATTGTCATCAGTATTAGCTATAAAAGCATTATGATTACTACGTAGTGCTAGGGATATATAAGGGAATTATCCAAAGCTGGATTAGACGACAAGAAATGTGCGAGTGGAATGGAAATCATCGCTTGGCAAAGCTGCTTTTGCTGAAAATCTGGACCAATTAGTTGGTACTACTATTACATTTCTGAATTCAGATTTGTTTTCTATTTTTTCACATGAGAATTGAGCATTCATATAGAGGGAATGTATACATTTTTCTCCACGGGATTCAGTGGAGGCCTGGCTTGGCAATGGCACGTGACGGCCATGTTCCGACGGTGGCCTCATTTCCAAGTCGATTGCTCTGCTTTGCTCTGGAATTAAAAGAGCTTGTGGGATGGTGGTGCCGGGAAAGTGGGGTTTGATTTGTGGAGCCGAATTGCACGAACCGTGTACGTGCAATCGTTCAATCTAGTCGACAAATGGACCAAAGTTTTTTTTTTTGAAACGAGGGGCAAAAGCTCTTTGCCCCTTATATTAATTAAGGGAGAAGATTGCAAGAATGCAATTTTTGGTGTCCGAACATATGGACCAAATCAAACCCCACTTTCCCGGCACCACCATCCCACAAGCTCTTTTAATTCCAGACACCAAAACTAGTCGACAAATGGACCAAAGTAACATCACTTTATAAAGCTGCTTTGCCATCGTGTAACTTTCGATCAACTACTGTTCACCGGCAGCAAACTTTCTTCCCCACATGTGCCCAACTAACCGTATGGGGGCAGAAGTTGATGCAATGAATAATCTAGCTAAAAGTGTTTTAACCGTATATTCTGTAATCACATATCTAAGAGCGACCAATCTTATGTAAGCCTTTCACTGAAACAGTATCAACTAACACAAATGCATCATAATTCCAAATGTTATTTTGGGAAAATTTTGATTGAATTTCATAGTACAAAATTTGTTGGCAAGACAGAGGAGCAGAGGACAACAGAAGCAAACGAACCTGTGAGCTGCAGCTGGTGGCGCAGCGGGCGATCCGGTTGCAGATGGGCAGGGCGAGGGCGTCGAACTGGCGCTGCTCGAGCACCTCCGCTATCTCCTCCAGCTCGTCGATGAGCAGCACCTCCTTCTGGCAGTTGGTGACGGGCCACCGCCGCAGCACCCCGTGGACGACGGCGCCGGCGAGGCCGGGGTCCTTGTGCAGGAACTGCAGCACGCAGTAGACGAGCTGGCGGTGGTAGGCGTGGAGCCACCTGGTGCGGTGCAGCGGCAGCAGCACCCGCAGCAGGAACCCGCGGTGCTCCTCCTTGAGCGGCACCGCGAAGCCGTTGATGATGCTGCCGCAGATCTCCAGCACCTCGCCCACCCCGCCGGCGGACGGGGGCGAGGAGGAAGTGGATTCGTGGGTGAAGCGGAGGAGGGCGTTGGCCATGGAGCGGCGCATGAAGGCGCGCTCGGGCGTCAGCTTGGAGTAGAGCGCGTGGTAGGCGGCCTTGAGGCGGTCCCGCTCGCGCGGGTCCTCGGAGGCGAAGAGCTCGAGGAGCGCGGTCAGGAAGCGGCGGTCGACGTGCGCGCGGAGGGACTTGGCGTCGGCGGCGGCCACCGCGGCGAGGAGCACGTCGTAGACCGCGCCGAGGTGCGGCCACGACGGGAGCAGCGACGCCGCGGAGGAGGAGAGACTCTCCTGATCCGCGATGGCGGCCTCCTCAGCGAGCGGGCACGAGGAGGACGACGGCGGCATGGCGCGGAACAGGTTGGCCGCGAACATCCTGACCAGCGCCGCCATGACGCGGTGGTCCAGCCCCGGCGGCTGGCTCTGGGCCTTGCCGCTGGACCGCACCGCCACGAGGATCTCGGCGAGCCGGCACCGCTTGAGCTCCCGCTCGTCGGCGCGATGCTCTGTGACGGCGAAGGTGAAGGGTTGGCAGCAGGAGTCGATCTTGTCGATGAGGCTCTCGGCCTCGGGCTCCGACGACGGCGGCGGGAGCTTGACCGCCGCGCAGGCGGCTGCCGTGAAGACGAACACGCCATCGGGCTTCTCGAGGTTGAGCAGGTGCAGCAGCGTGGTCGACCTCCTCTTGCCCGACGGCGGCGGCGCCACCGGCTCCGCCTCCGCGCCCATTGATCGACACGTACGGCACCCTCGGTCACAGGGCGCAGCTGCTTGGTTCGCTCTCACGGACGTGGCGGGGGTCGAGGTCACGAGAGGGACGGGGAACAATCGAGGAGGCCGGCCTTAACGAGGGGGCAGGCGAGGAAGAGTCCAAACGGCGGCGATGGTTCCCCTGCGCGGTCGCAAGGGACGCGCCGAGCTTTGGAGGCGACGCCACTAGCTGCCTCTGCCTCGTCCCGTCACCTTTGCTCTGCTGCTAGGCTCGGGTCAAGGCGGGCTCTTATAGGCGGGGACACGACCGATGCGCGTCCTTGGCGCCTAGCGTCTGGATCCTCGACCCGTCGTCGTCGTCGTCGTCCACGTCCAGCTCTCGTGCTCGATTTAGAGCTGCACCATGTGAGCGAGGCCGTGATAGTGTGCGATGGAGACAGAGCATGCACGCATAAATCCAATGTTGACCGTGCCGGTGGACGGCAGGGCGAGCCGGCTCACCCTCACGGATTATGAGTTGACATTACTAACAGACAACAGAGGGTGGACCCTGATTAAGTTGTTTGTGGTGACAGCGGAGAGGTCGGGCAGTGCGCGCCAATGGTGGCTGGGCCAAGCTAGCTGCTCCTCCTACTCCGACGAGCCTGGACCAGGCCGGTGCAACAAAGATGGAACGGAGATGGTGGCGAACATGCACGCAAGGATGAAAAGATGATCTGCTGGAGATCTGCGGCACCAACCGTCCGGTTAAAACGTTGCTCCTTCCAATCTCCCATGCTCGCGGAAAAGAAGAGGTCACTGTTATGGAGACAGGTGAATCTAGCAATCAAGCAACGGGATCTGAGGCCGAGAGCGAGAATTCAACAGCGGAAATGCACAGATTTTCTTTTTAACGCGAGGCAACCCCGTTAAGAAGAAGAGAGTTATCCGGTTAATCATAGAAAACCGAGATATCAACAACACACGCCGGTCCTGAGGCCACCCACCCGCCGAGCTGCCGGCTCTATCGCCCAAGCGATCGGAGATGACACCGTACCACACCGAAGCTGTCGCTCTGGAACCGACACCAGCCCCGAGGCCACGCAACCGCCAAGCCGAAAACTCTATCGCCCAAGAAACCAGAGTAGACGCCCAAAGGAAACGAGGACATAGGAGCCACCGCTCCTGCTACAATCTGAACAACGCGCACACGCCAACCCCGAGGCCGCGCACCGAACGGGTCTACCACCCATGTGACCAAACCCGACACCCACAAAGAGAGCCGCTGCTCCGAATCACACCAACCACGAGGTCACGCCCCTGCCAAGCCGACGCGGAGCTCATCGCTGCCAACCACTGTCTTCCGCTTGTCACTCCGGTCAAAGCACAACTCCAAAGACGAAGCCCCCAAGAGAGGAAAATGATACTGGAATGTCGCCATCGTCCGATCGCAATGATCTAGAGTTTCCCCGAAGTTGACCAGGTGGAATGACGATGGCTTTCCCACAACTGCAACTCCCGACGTTGTTGCCTCCAGCTATCACTGCTGGATATAAGGCTTTCGCCCGGATCTAGTTCATGGACCTCCACCCGTGCCTCGACCGGACCCATCAACTCCACAGGCCGACCCCAAGGTCACGCCGTCGAAACTCACATATCAGAGAGCCGCCTCTCCATCTTCCACACCGGCCCCAAGGCCATGTCCCATACCGGTCAACAGCTCCGCCACCCAAGTAGCCGAAGCCAACACCAAAGAGAGCCGTCGCTCCGCCTTCCACGCCGGTCCCAAGGCCACGGTCCAAGCCAGATCACCATGCCCGCCGCCCAAGCGACCAAGCACAACACCCAAACAACGAAGAAGTTGTCGCTCCGACTTCCACGCTGACCTCGAGATCGCGCTCCTGCCTTGGTGACCACGAGTCTCGAAAACACTCGACCTCCATCAGACTGTACAACCCTGCACCGATGGCTGAACAACACCCAGACACCAGCGTGCCACACCGATGGCCACGAGATTTGACCTTACTCTGTAATCTTTTGCACAAAATGAACCAGATCTAGACAAAATTCACTATCTGATCCTTTTTGCAGGACGTGTTAGAGTAAGGCGCCATGGTGCATGCACGATGGCTCTAGTTCAGTTAGTTGCCATAGCTCAACGTGCCATGTAATGTATCATGGCGCCCTATGAAACTGCTATGTGTTGCTCGGCGCAAATGGACCGAAAATTTGACAGAATAAGGGTAGTCCGCCAAAAATTGGCCGGATTTTCGATCGGTGCGTCGGAATCTGGCTAGAACCAGGCGAGTCCGGGTGGACGGTAGGGCTAATATACAGTACTCGAGCCGGTTTTTACCGTTTACCATAAAACCAATTCGCAGGACGGAAGATGGACATGTGTTACCACTCAATACGACGGTTTTTTATGGGATCTGCTAGAGTTGGCCTAACAGTGTGTCCATAGGTTGGGGACGAGCTGACGTAAGCAGACAACAGAAACGTCATTGTGGTGTCCTTGCATACGTTTTGTCGTGCTACTCCTACGTGCCCAATGGCATCATTACGAGTTTATAACTTATAAGTGCCTAGGCCGATTAACGTTTTTTTTTTCTTTGTGGAAAGAAAAAAGGACGCCTAGCCTAGCAGCAGCAGCAACAACAACACGCACCGTAGGGGAGACGATGGAAAACATGAGTAATCTGATGACACTGAAAGATGAGTGCGGCTTGCACCAAAATAGTGGAGACAGATGAACCAATCAATCAGCGGGATCCGAGGCCGAGAAGGGAAGGGGCGACCGACCTAGATCTTCCAAGCTCGCACCGCCATGGCTCTACTCGATCATGCATGACTGTAGCAGAGGGCTGGACTGGAGCGGAAAGGTTCACATGTCGCCCATGGATTGGCGATATAGTATACGACAGAGTGAGTTATGAACGTACTCCCTCCGTTCCAAATTAATTGACTTCCATTTGTCCACACATGAATGTATCTAGACATGTTACACGTATAGATACATTTACATGTGGACAAATGGAAGTCAATTAATTTGGAACGGAGGGAGTACGTACAAGTATTATTATTACTCACTATATTAAAGCTGGCCGGATCCGCGGCCTGGGAACACTGTAGCATTTTTTTTACATTTTTTTTCCAACATTTTTTCCCCACTTTTTTTCCTCAAATTTTTTTTGTTTCCCCAAAACTTATATACATGAGATATATTCGCGTCGACAAGTAGGTTCATTCTCATGAACGGTTTTGAGATTCGCCGACTCTAACTTCTCGATCCAAATTCACACAAACATTTGACAAAAAAAAATTCAAATTTTTTGCAGAAAAATCCTCCCGTTTTTTCAAAAATTAACGGTTTCGAGTTTTGTCGACTCTAACTCCTCGATTTTGGATCCAAATTCGCACAAACATTTCACGAATTTTATAAATTTTTTTGAAATATATGCGCGTCGACGAGTGGGTTCCATCCCCGTGAACGGTTTCGAGTTTTGTCGGCTCTAACTCCTCGATTTTGGATCCAAATTCGCACAAACGTTGACGAATTTTGTCAATTTTTTTGAATATATGCGCGTCGACGAGTGGGTTCCATCCCCGTGAACGGTTTCGAGTTTTGTCGGCTCTAACTCCTCGATTTTGGATCCAAATTCGTACAAACGTTGACGAATTTTGTCAAATTTTTCGCAAAAAACCCCGCGTTTCCCAAAAATTACATACACGAAATATATGCGCGTCGAGGAGTAGGTTCCACCCCCGTGATCGGTTTCGAGTTTTGTCGACTCTAACTCCTCGATTTCCGATCCAAATTCGCACAAACATTCGACGAATTTTGACAAAAAAAAATTCAAAAAAATCTCCGCGTTTCCCAAAAATTATATACATGAAATATATGCGCGTCGACGAGTAGGTTCCATTCCCGTCATCGCTTTCGAGTTTGGTCGACTCTAACTCCGCAATTTTTAGATCCAAATTCGCACAACCATTCCACGAATTTCGTCAAATTCGAATTTCCTTCGACATTTATTATATCATTATACCAAAACATTTCATACATAAAATTTCTCTTAAAGGCCGCGGCGTGTCGCCGCGCCGATTTGGCAAATACGAACTTATGATATCTTCCCAAGTTGTTTAATATTCAGAGATAATTTAGCTAAAATCTCTCTAATTATGCACATAAAATTTAAAAATACTTCATTCACTAAATGTTTGCATAAAATAAAAGCCCATTTCCTCTAATTACGGATTGAATTTAACGAATTCCCTTCATTTTCGCTAAATATTTGGATATTCTCCAAACTATATACACAAATGGTCAGAGAAAATCAATGCTAACTACATATAGCAAAACACAAAACATAATTGCACAATTCAAAATGGTCAAAATTTGGATGCAACATAGACGAACTTCCCCATTTGTTAGCACGAATCCAAAAAATATGCAGTACCACTAACTACATACTTAACTTAAATATTATTTGGGAAAAAGAAGCACATTTCAACATTTCAAAATGCTAAAATATTTGAGGTATCCCAAGATATATCAACATGCTTGGGAAAACAAATTGGTACTTACTAATGCCAAAATACAAACAAACTTAAACAATTCAAATTGCCTACTATTTATATACATTGTAGGTGCACTTCATCTAATTATGGATTAAATTTTAATAAATGCTCACAAAATACATTTCCTCTGATTATACTACGCAGCCGGAAAAAAAATTACCAACCATTACTTGCACTACTTATGGCATAATGCACATATTTCAAGATTTCAATTCGACGAATATTTTGAAAAAATCCAAATTAATTCCCTCGAATTATGATCTGAATTTAATAAATGTCCAACTAATGTAATCCATTTGATTATGAAGTTCAACTAAATTTAGAAGGCAAAAAATGAACTTATTATATCTCCCCAAGTTATTTAAAATTCAGAGATAATTTAGCTGTAAAACACTCTAATTATGCACATAAAATTCAAAAATGCTTCATTCACTAAATGCTTGCAAAAAATAAAAATCCATTTCCTCTAATTATGGATTGAGCTTAACGAATTCCCTTACAATACATTTTCTCAGACTATGGAGTTAAATTTAATATTTTGATATTTACGATAAATTACAAAGATACCTGACTGTTCCAATTTATTTATGGAATTAAATTAATTCAACGAATGCTATTTGTTTATAATAATGCACATTTTAATATGAACATACATAGAAAATAATAAGTTTTTTTTCCCATCTAACTGATTCTGTTACTTAATCTTCTCAATTCTAAACCATTCCTTTAATACGCTTTGGACATCTGCAAAACTTTAATAAAGCATTGTTCGTGACATATTACAACAACATATCGCCAATAAAAATTTAACAAATAACAAAGGCGCGTCGTGACGACGTGCAAAATTCCACTAGTAAAATCTAACGATCCTGCTCACAACTTTCTCCCGGAGTGTCCGGTAGCTAGCTGTTCACTCCCAGTGGCCCCCGTCGCCGCCGGCATCCACGGCGCGCCACGGGCGGGGCGAGCGCGCGCGTCCGACCAAAAGACGCCGCGGCGCCATGTGCGTGCGGACATGGTCCATGCCAAGAAGCTAGACTAGGCAGGCAGGCAAGCCAACCCCCAGTACCCACGGACGCACTGCCATGCCGCATCGACTCGGAGCCGACCGAGCCACCGATGCAACACAAGAACATAGCACTAGTACCGCTAGATCGATGAATACGTAATGAATGTGGAACATAAAGGGCGATCGTACGTGCCTTGGACCTGTGAGTCCTTGTCCTGTGTAGGGATCGTAATTTTGCTGCCCTGGTTCTTTGACTACAGTGTTGGTGGATGGTCGATTACAGTACAGGTATTTGAGCGGTTCATGCTTTACTGTTTGGGTAAGAAAGCTGGGGGTGATGACTCGGATGAAAAATCAGTTTATTACTAGTACATGTGAGTATTTCATGACTATGATCGGCTCATGGTTCTTGTTATTTTGATTTTGATGTAATCCAAATTCATATAAAGATAGAGGCTAACTTCGGAGCGGAGCGAGTCCTGTCGCCGGAGGCTTGGGCTGAACCGTAGCGGGGATTTACAACGTCGTTCAACGGTACGCATCGTTGTCGAGTCGGACTACAGCCGACTTAGGATTTTACCACCATATATAACTCTTGTAAGCCGCCGGTTGAGATAAGTCGCATTTTGTAAATCCGCGGCGTTTGTAACCTCACTCGATCATAGTGAAGATTTGCTGGCTGGCGTCACTGGTTTTTTTTCTCTTCCATTGTTGGAAGGGTTTTCCACGTTAAATCTCGTGTATCCGCTAGTTGATCTTTCGCTTTATTCATCGTTTATTTGCCTATCGTTTATAACAATACTCACATAAAAGACGTTACATAGTTTTTTTAAACGAGCGTCAGATAGATAGATAGACAGACAGATAGCATGAGCCGGACATGCCGTCAGCTTCCTCTCAGGAACAACAATCCAGATGCAAGTGTGTTTTAAATTTGTTTTTCTTTTGTAACGATGGTGCAGGTGCTGACTACTACCGCGAAACCGCATTCGTTGATGCTCGAGTGCAACTGCAATGTTCCATTGTTTGCTGTTTCAGTATTCAGAAAGCTGGGGGTGATGACTGGGATGAGAATCAGTGTACATGTGAGTATTTTTAGTGCCTACGATCGGCTCGTGACTGTCATGAGTTACTAGATTCTATGCACCCGCCAGACATGTCAGGGACTCCAGAATCCAGATGCAAGTGTGCCCAGATACTACCAAGGGAACGGACACGAAAGACTGGTGATTCAGAGACAGGGTTCGGTGTTATTCCAAGGGCAACTGGCTCTGCAGCTAGAGTCACGGATACACTGCAAAGTGAATCCAGTCCAGAGAACACGAACTCGTCGAGCTGACCAAACAGGAAATGCACGCGCACGCCGTAACGAATTTAGTTTGCTAGTACTAGCTCCCAAGGAAAAACATAATCAGACAATGACAATGAAATCAGGCACTGATGTAGAAAGCAGATCGAATTAAACGAGCCAAGGAACTGTTCTCTTTGCCTTCTGTCTCAGCACGTCAGTTTACATGATGAATGCCAAGCCGTGAATCATCAAATACTAACAGCCCAGAGACAGAGTCATAAAATGCATCCCAACCTAAAGGTCAGACGAATTGCGTGGTACAAGTCTATAAGGTACTGCTTGCTTCATCAAATTAGTGTAGTACAAGCTGTTCAACCCTCCAAACATAACTGGTGAAAGAACCAGTCAATCAGGTATTGAAGCGCTGAATTTTTTCAAATTTTGCTATAAAGGAATTTCACCCACAAAACTTTATGAATATTCCCAAGGGAAGCATGGTTACTCTTACGAGATAGGATACAAACAACATACCACAAAACAAAAACGCTTGTGTTATCATCAGATTCCACGTCGATGACAATCTAGCAAAAACACAGTTCAGGCAGCAGCCACTGCCTTCCACAGGGCATCCTCCGACGGGCGCTTGATGAAGCCCCGGTCGGCCATCGCCTCCACGAGCTCTTCGTGCTTCCTGAGCTGCCCAGCCTTCCTCAGCAGGCTCAGCACCATCTCATACACCGGCTTCGCGGGTTTCAGGGATTTCTCCTCGACCATCTCCCTCAGTGTCCCGTGAGCACGTCTCCAGTTCCCCCTCCCGCAGAACATCTCGATCAGAGCTCCGTACGTGTTGGCGTTTGGCTCCACGCGTTGCGCGTCCATGTCCCTCTTTATCATCAGCACCATGTCCATCGACTTCTCCTTGTTGAACAGCTTCATGAGCAGGTTGTAAGTCACCACGTTGGGCTTGCACTGCAGCTCCTGCATTCGCTCGTACAGCTTCCGCGCAGCGTCCACGTTGCCGAGACACAGGACCAGCTTCAGCATGGGGTTAAACGTGTGGCAGTCGGGAATAATCCCCTTGGCAATCATCTTGGCGAGCAGTTTCGTCGCCGCATCAAGGTTGCTCTGCCCCTTCCCGCAATGCGTCTCCATCAGGAAATTGTACGTGATGATGTCTGGATCGCACCCGAGCTGCCGCATCTGGTTGTGTACCTGCAGCACCTGCTCAGAACGCCCAGCCTTGACATGAGCCCGCATGATGGCGTTGAAGGTCGCCGTGTTGGGCGGACACCCGTTGTCAATCATCTGGCAGAGGAGCTCTTGCGCACGCGGAACCTGACCCGCACGGTACATGGCATCAATCACCGCCGTGTAGGTGTACACGTTCGGCATGATCCCCGCCTGCTGCATCTCGGCGAACACACGCTCCGCCTTGTCGAGACACCCGGCACGACACCAGGCGTGCACTAGTGTCGTGCAGAGCACAACATCCGGTGGGAAGACTGACTTGTAGCTGTCGAACAGCGCCTGGGCCTCACTGGCAAGGCGCTTCTTGGACAGAGCGCCAAGGAGTGAGGCGAGCACTGCAGGGTCAGGGACCCCTGCGCCATACTCTTCCATGCGGCGGAACAGCTCGGATGCCTCCGAGGACATGTCCGCCCTGACGTATCGGCGGATCAGGGCGAGGATGACCTGCGACGAGATGGGGACGGAACGCTCGCGCATTTCGTCGAGCAGGTGGCGGGCGAGTGGGAAATGGTGGTGCTTCGCGAGCAGGTCGATCAGAGCGGCGTAGAACGTGGGGAGGGAGTCGGCGGGGAGCGACGGGAGGACGTGGTGGAAGAACGTGAGGGCCTCGGGGAACGGGACGCCTTGCCTGAGCGCGAGAAGGCGGCCGAAGAGTTGCAGCGCGAGGTGCGGCGCGGGCGGTGAAGGGAGGAGGCTGGCGAGGGTAGAGGAGAAGGTGGGGAGGGGATCAGAGGGCAAGGCGGCGGGGATCGTGTTCGAAGGGTGGGCGCGGCGGTGGTCGAGGATGGCCGCGTGGAGGGAGTCCAGGAGCTTGGTTTCCGCGGGAGTCAGGAGCGGAGGCGAATCGGGGGTCGGTGGCGGAGAAGGGGCGGGCGCCGGCTCTGTGGCTGGCTCGGTGGCGCATAGGCGGCGGAGGAGGATGCGGGAGGAGGGGGAGAGTTGGTGCTTGGGCCTGAGGAAGAGAGCCATGGCGGCGGTGGTGCCTGGTCTGTCGCGGTTGCCGGCGACGTGGGGTCGGTAGGGTTCTGGGTTTCGGTTTGGACCGTTCGCTCTGTTTTGGCAGGAGATTTTACTTAGAGCAGTTTCGGCCCACGTGACCCAAGAGGTGATCTATTGGGCTTCGTTGGAGTCGTAAAGTCAGTGTGAGCTTGGTTTGAGAATTGAGATGCATGCCAAAGGGGTCGCGGCCACCAAATGTGCTACTCCCTCCGTAATTCAGCTTTTTTCTGCACATACATATCTAGACATATTTCATTGCAAGGTTTACATGTATTTAAAAAAAGGTAGTAACTTACACTTTAAAAAATAATGTGCTAACAATTCTCAAAAACAGAAAAGTATTGTGCTAACTAATACTTCTGCCTCCCCTTTAAATGGAAGCTATAATAGAAAAGATGTGTATTTGCACTCGTATAACAATATTTTTTTATGCACTTATTTAATGGAAGTCGACAATAGGAGTTCCATCCTGGAAGGGTCAGATATAATTTGCTCCTATTTATTTATTATTTCACTAGGGAGAATTCCGGTTACACTCAAACACACTTATATATAATCCTCTACATTTTGTTGTAATGATCATATACATTTTGTAATGATTCTTTCCTGGCCGTTGACCACGCCACATACACACGAATAGCAGTAGCTGTGTCATTCCATCGGAATTTCTTATATCACTTATTTATACTAATCATTTCCACCTTTTTGCAATTACATCACATTCATTCTCTCTCACGTATGAACTTAATCAATATTGTTTCTATCAGAGTCTACAAAATTATACACATCATGAACAACTATGTACGAAGATACACTCCTTTTTAGAAACTACTTAAAATTATTTTGTTAAATTTATTTTTCCATCGGACAAAAAAATAAAATTGCCAGTTTTCATAGATTAATTTCAACCACTTGGATGAGGTGTGAATATATGAATATTTTCAAGCATTATTTTTTGTTTTTTAAAATATCAAGACAAGGAACTCTAACCCTTACAAGAAGTTTCTCAAATGCATAATTATCTATTTTAGGCGTAAATAAATATAAGAGATAACAATCATTGTACCCAAACAACAAATTCTGGAATATACAAAATATCTATAAGGTTTTTTTTCGTCCGGTTGTTATATTGTTCATTTTAGTGGCCTGCTAATGGCCAAGTTTGTCTTTCACATACCCGTGTTCAACAATCGAATAATTAAATAACATCATTCAACTCAACTGGCATAAAATTTGTCAATTTTTCGTTTGATCCACACTCTTATAAAAATGGTTGCCTCTTACTTGGTAAAATAGTGTCACTTACCACAGATATGCAAGGAAAATTATTCATTTCTTTCTCTTCATTTCATTTTTCATATGCATGTAATATATATGATGCAATCTTCGCTAATCAATTATTGAGTATAAATTTCCCATGTTCTCTACGCAAAAGTAATGTCCTAGACCTGTGACGTGTACGCTTGAGGTGGTGTGAACTGCACGGACGTCGCTGACATGACGAACTGATCATCAAGGATCATGTTCATCGGCATGACCGCATGAGTAGCGGGGAAGTGGGGGGGGGGGGGAGGATGGTATTTGGTGCCCATTATGCGCACGTGTACTTCTAATGCCTCGGCAATCTAGCATTGTTGTGTAGACAGTGTTGTTAAATAGTAGTTCTACTTGACTCGGCACGGCAACACCATTTTAGCTTAGCCAGCACCACTTGTTCAGCGTTCAGGTGTGTGTGTGTGACTTGCAGGGGCGGAGCCAGGATTTGAACACAGGGGGGGCGAGCGATGATCACATATGTAGTATAATTTTACGAGATATGAAGTGCCAAATAGCATATCAAGGAGTATGGAGGCAAGCTAATAATATTATATGGATATAAATGACCTAATATTTTAAGAAAATCGATATTTTTCGCAAGTTTATAAATAGCCTACCATAACCATTCGTCTATACTTTCATCCAAATTTCAATAATAGACCACCAGATTTAGTATCGGAACAATTTGCATGAAAAATCATATGCTTTCTCTTTATTTTCTCAAGTAACAAATAGCTAAACATAAGCAAATGGAGAATTAGATCTGATTACAGTTACTTACTTATGTCATACCGTGTACATACCTGATACCTTAACAAATATTCCAGTTGTCCGAAAGCACGGCAATCAATCAGCGGCAGCCGCCGCACACGCCACAACTCGGCTGCCTGGACAAGGCACCAATCAGCTGCTTGGTTTGTCGCCGCCGGCGCACGTCCTACACACTGGTGCGACCGTGCGAGATCTATCGATTCACCTGCCAAACAAGATGATGGCCAACGACCAGTGGACCACGATCGATGTAGTTGGACAGAGAGGTAGATGGACTGCTTTCGGTGTGCTGGGCTTCCGTGTGGGCTTACGCTACATAACTTTGGGCTTAAGTGGAGTACTGACTAGCTAATTATGTACGTACATTAGCTGGAAACATTAGCGTATAATACTGGCAGCTCATATAATTCTATGAGGGGGGCGATGGGTTGGGGGGGTCTGACCCCTGCTAGCCCCCCCTGGATCCGCCCCTGGTGACTTGGCCGTACATACATGTTCAAACTTGGAAAAAGTCTAAATTAAACCTTGAACTTGTAGCCCTTAGCTAAATCAAACATCAAACTATCAATTCAGCACACCGAACGTTTAGATCCCGATCTATTTTAAACCTTCAAACGGTTTCTTTGAAATTTCGCTGACTTGACCGGGATGTTGACTTGGAGTGCCCCGATTGGCTTGCCAGCCGCCGGAGAAATAATAGTGGCCGCGCATGCGCGCGACGGTGACCTCCATGCAAGACGGCAACGAACGCTTGGCTGTGCTGGAAGCTCCTCCCATGAGCATGCGCTCATCCTCCTGCTCGAGCGCTCCACCAGAACGCGGCCTTCGCTCTGCATTTCCTTGCAGGTGAAGATGGCGAGCATTGTGAGCTCGCACCGCTGCAGCTAGTTGTGGAGCGTGCTGTACCGAACCATCCCGGCGAACTAACTCACCCCAGCACCCCGCCGGCAGGGCGTACACAAGCGCCTGCGCCGTCACGGTCTGGGACTCAAGGAGCGCAGCAACTGGGGCGGCAAAGAGCAGGACTAGCAGCCTCGGTCACCCGCCGGCCGGTTGACTCCGTCTGGAACGTGCGTCGGGCGCCGTCGCCTTCGCTTGCCCCCTTACTGGACTTGCGGGCCAAATATCAGGTCGTCGCCGCTGGGTGCCGTCACGCGTCCGCGGTGGAACCCGTACGTCCGCACCGACGAGCTGGCGGTCGACATGGCGGCCATGTCGCTGGGCACAAATATGGCTTCCGACGCGTGCGGCAGCACAGCACGACGGCTCCGCTCGCCGGTCCATCGACCTCCGTCGCGGCAGCCGCTTCTGACATGGTGCGCGGCGGCCGGCCTGCCGTTTGTGGTTGGGAAATTTTCAAGAGACTGAGAAGGAGGATGGATATGACAGCTAGGCCCATGTTGTCAGCGAGACTAGACAGTTATGCCGGTCGAGAATAATGCTTTCCCGGTGTGCCAAATAGATTCAGGGTTAATATTAACCGGGATTTTAAAGTTCAGTGTGCCGATTTCAGGGATTGGAAGTTCGAGGTTCAATTTAGCTAAGCTGTACAGCTTCGAGGTTTGATTTGGACTTTTTCCTT
Organism: Poa pratensis; assembly: GCA_947311845.1. Lineage (NCBI taxonomy): Eukaryota > Viridiplantae > Streptophyta > Magnoliopsida > Poales > Poaceae > Poa > Poa pratensis. The sequence continues at coordinate 147,025,483 of CAMZMU010000085.1, forward strand.
CAAACTTCAAACAGGGCAGGAGAACGATGATAAAATATGCCTAAGGCCCCGCTTGGGAACCTGGTTAGTTTCTACCCCGTATTAAAACGACGGAACTCTCCTTTAAATTACGCGCCTAAGTAGGTCCGTATTTTTCTCCGGGCCAATTACGGAGCTAAAACTGGTCTCCCAAGAGGGGCCTAAGATATGACTGTCTCGATACTATCTTCCACGCAGCGTCGTTGACAAAATACTACATTCATGATTAATGGTTGTTGTTAACGTGAAATGCATGTTTATGTCTGGTGGACAAATCTAACACCTAGGAGGAGCACGATCTATTGATAAGATCACATCATCCCGTAATATAATTACACAGTTAAATAATGCAAAAGTGTAACACCGGAACTAGTTTCGTCAACTAAATGAACCTTTTCTAATTATGTTCAATGATGAAAATAATATACTCACTCTGATCCCTAGAACTTACGTGACCATTACATTTCTTACGACACATATAGCGGATGGGAGGGAGTAGATGTTATAGATTATGTATTCTTCTCTGCGCAACCGTTCAAAAAGTTCTAATAACATTATGCAGCAACTTGTATTGCACTTTCATGCAAACTATTCATGCTATTTGTTTCTTCAACCATGTCGATTTCAACTTATTTATATCAACTAGGTACATCCCTCAGACATAACGACATTTAAATTGTAAAATACACATTTATTTCATGTCTATTAAATTTAGCATCTCAGCTGTTATGGCCGGCTAAATCTTAGAAATTCATGTCGACAACTTTAAGTTTTAAGTTTTTTATTAGATTTTTTAATGAGATACCAATGCGCGGCTAGTTATAATTATTTTCCACTATTGGGTTTGTCTCGACAGATCTTCAGAAATCCTACGTGGCGAAATCTTGGCATATGTTTTTATCAAGGGCCACTATCTGTTAAGAAAAGCAATTTTGTAGATAAAATTATGTTTTCTCTCTTGGAAACCAACAGGCAAGTTTCAAAAATATAACTATTTGCACGATCCATTGCATCTTGTTAACAATGTGTTTATATGATTTTTAAAAGCATGCACCAATTATTTGTTAAAGGAAATAAGAACTAGTCCATGGCCTAAGAATAAAATAAACCGTGAACTTTCTTTTCATCCTCACACTTCATAATATAGTTGGTCTAATTGTGGTAGGAAAGCATGTCTATATTGCAAACTTTCTTTCCTAACATCTGGTTGATTTTCCAGATTAAAACATTGTAAAGTCAGTTTTAGTGACCATTTTAATGGTCATCAAGAAAATATATAGTGGAAAAAGTATTTTCACAAAACCCCTTTCAAATTTTAAACGCTTGTTTTTGGATCAAGTTTAGAAGATTTGTCAAAGCATATCTTGATTTTATCTTCGGTTTGAAAAATAACAAAATTTTGAATTGATGTTACAATAACAATATGTAAAGTTCTGACATCATCTATATTTTCAGTATATGATCTAATGCCGATTTGAGGCACAAATAATAGGAGATCGGCGGATGTTGGGTCTGCCCTCCTGGAGGCAAAAAAATGTTTGTGCACTCTCGAGGTAGATTCAAATAAACCAAGTAACATTCTCATGACTCCCCTCCAACCCCCTTCTCTTCCACCTAAAAAATCTCGTCACATAGGCCATGAAGAAGTACACATCCATGCACACCCTCGGACATCATTGTTGGCCCACCAGTTGGTGTTGTGGATATGGAGATTGGAGGCTCCTACTTCGTCGACCCGCGGTTGCGACCTTGTACGCGTCATAGAGACATCGATATTCCATCATTGGCACCAAGAGGGGGGCCGCAAGCTGTGGCACACTGCTATTGGCACCAGGAGGCGGTAGCCTCAGCGACGCCTGCTACTCGTACGATACCACCTAGAGGAAGTGGCCTCCACAACTCTCTTGATCGGGGAAATATTCGAGTCACAAATCATGGTGCAATGCCTGTCGGTTGTGTCCACTTCAAAACCAATGGGCATTCCTCCGAGCACCTCTCAGGCAACAGGGGCACAGGCCCTGATGGTCGAGGCGACGAACTTGATGAAGCGAACTTCACTAAAAAAAAGGAGAACTTCACGACCAGAAAAACAAACTTCCCACCTCTTGTCTCTCTAGACTTCACAATCACAAATAGCGAACTTCAGGTAGAGGGTAACATATCACAAAGAGTGAATTTAAGAAAGGGATATTTTTGTCTCTGTTTGTGCTCTGTATCTAAACTGCACATGCCGGTGCTAAAGAAATTCAGAGGAGGGAAGAGCACTTGGCGCGGTGCCACTGGGAGTTCGGAGCAGCGCGCCCGGAGGATGGAGGCCGTCGAGCAGTAGACATCGTGGTGCCGCGCACGTAACAGGATGGACGACGACATCGCGTCGGCCGATGCAATGTCGGGGACTGAGGCGATGCTGTGTCCGTCCATGGCGGCGGGATGCGCGTGGCGAAGATGGGAGGCCGGGAGGGCTCGGGCGCCGTGTGGAGGCAGGGTCGGCGTCGGTTGGGAGGGGCGGCGCCGCGTCGGGTGGACAGGGGCGGCGTAGGGTGGAGGTGGAAGATGGCGTGCCAGCGGGAGGTGAATCGGGGCGGCTCGCCGGCCAGGGAGACGGCGGCGATGGGCCTCGGCCAGGGAGACGGTGGGGTGCCGCTAGGGGTAGCCGTACGCGGCGGCGCACGAGGAGTTCCCTTCCGCGGCGGTGCCCTGGATGGTGGCGGCGCGCAGGGGCTTATTGGCGCCGGAGGCCATGTTGGGGAGGGGCGGCGTCGCTGGATTGGGTGGAGGAGTTCGTCGATGGGAGGTGGGAGTGTGGTGATCGGGATGATGGAGGAGGTGGGTAGATCCAAAAGGTTGGTGAGCCGGGTCGGGTGGGGTTAGCGGAGCGGGCGGGTTCGGAATTCAGAAGGTCTTTTTGGTGGTTGTAGAATAACTATTCTACAATCTCTTAAGAGGGGTTGTAGAATAGGATATATATATATTCAAGTCTATTTTGTTTTTAAATAATCAAGACAAAGAGCTCTAAAGCTTATAGGAGGTTTCTGAAATGCATAATTATCTATTTTAATGTAAATAAATAGAAGCGATAAGAATCATTAGACTCAAAAAATCTTGAAATATACAAAATATCTATAGGGGTTTGTCGTGTGTAGTTGTTGTATTGCTCATTACTTTCCCGCCCATGCAAAGTTTGTCTTTCACATCCCCGTATTCAACAATCAAATATTTAAATAACTTAATTCTACTCACCTGGCATAAAATTTGTCAGTTTTTATTTGATCCACACTCTTGTAAAAATAATTGCCTTCTACTTGATAAAATAGTATTACTAGCCATAGACATGCAAGGAAATTTATTCATTTGTTTCTCTTGGTTTGATTTTCCATACGCATGCAATATATACGATGGAAAAACAATGTATTTCTTTGCTGATCGACAATGTTCGTCACACACGCATGCGCAGGTGAGCGCGCGCTTGCACGCACACATAGTGTGAGGTACTCCTTCCCTTCTGTAAAATAAGACATAAATTTTGTCAAAGTAAAATCTTGTGAAATTTGATTAATTTTTTACAAAATTCATCAACCTATGCATGTCATATCAATCTTATTAGATATATCATTAAATATATTTTCATGGTATATATGTTGCATAATTATAATATCCTACAGATATACCATGAAAATATGAGTAAATTCCAATTTTTCTCTCTAATTGATAAAATAATAAATGTATATAGTCAACTAGTGTACATATTGGTTAAGAGATTGGCTATACATGAAATGACACTAAGTTAGCTCTATCCATGAGGTGTGCGTCATCTTGGCAGGGTGTAAACAAGAAAACACACAAATTTGTCCATTCCATTTTGGGCGGGGTGGCCACCGGTCAACTATCCCCGACGGATAGTTTCTGGGGGGGCGTATTTTTGGGCCTCCCTTAAAAACCCTGCTTACTGCAGCCGCAATGTGTGAACAAAAACACCTGGCATTGCTTAAAGTACGCCTTACATATTATGGAGAAAACAAGTTTGTGCATAAAGTTAAGGTGCACCTCTAGTTTGTGGTCTACCATAAGAAATAGAAAAAAGATTTCTTCTCTCTCACATGCATGTAGTATGTTGTTGCGCTGCCTAGTAAAGTCAATTATTGTGTAGAAAGCTATTTTGTTCTCTGCCAGTGACTTCACTACAGGAAGTCACCGTTGCGACTTTAGCCCCTTCACCTTCATTCGATTTTAATCCAATGGCTCAGATTTGAGCTTAATATTCAAAGTTTTTAGAAAATATCGATATTCCAGGAAGTAGTATATGTCTCATTGCATATTGTGATTTTTTTGGAGTCATTGGATAATTGTTTTATCATAAAATAGATTATCATGTTTTAAACTTAAAAAATATTAATTCATAAACATTAATCCAAAGGTGACAAAACTTCCTCGGAATATGTAACAAAACGTATACTACTTGCTACTTGCTAGATTTTTTTTAATTTTTCTAAAAAGTTTGAACCTTAGCTCAAATCTGGGCCGTTGGATTAAAACCGGATGGAGATGAAATGGCTAAAGTCACAGCGTGACTTCATGTAGGAAGTAACTGGATCCCAGTCCCGTGTAAACGGCACAGAACCGGCTGATGTGGCGAACTGGTTATCGGCATGAGTAGCATGGTATGGAACTATGGATGGTATTTTGGTCTCCATTCTTACTCGTAATGCTGCAACCTGCACTCTAACATTGTACTGTATATAGTGTTGTTAAATAGAGTAGAGGATTCTATCAACCGGGCTCCAGTGATATTTTATTTAATTTTTTAAAAAAGTAATATTTATAAGTTTTAGAAAAATCCGAAAAAAAATGTATTTGGACTCGGCACTGGTACTCGGGAGACAAAATGAATTTCCGTGTTAAATAGTCCAATTTAGACTCGGCACGGCAACACCATTAGCTTAGCCAGCACTACTTTTGCAGCATTCAGGTGTGTGCTTGACTTGGCCGCGCATGCGTACACGTTCAAACAGGGCAGGAGAATGATGAGGATAAAATATGCCTAAGATATGACTGCCTCGATAGATCTTCCACGCAGCGTCGTCGGCAAAATACTACTCATTCATGGTTGCTGTCGATTAAGGCGAAAGGCATGTTTATGACCAAGCTAGCACCAACAATGTACTGCTGAGTCACTGGCTAACGAGTAACGAGTGTGCACAACAAGCTCAACAAACAAATTAAACACACGTTTACATTGCCCGCCACAGTTTTGATTGTAAAAAATGAGAAAGAAAAGAACGAGGACCCCGTAGGTCAAAGTCGACATTCATTACACGAGACATTTTCTCCACCGGCGACACCGTGGTCTTGTCTGTGGCGTAACATCTGATCGAACAGCAACAGCTGCTACCGAATTGAACCTCCCACAGTGACGGCGGACGAAATGTGCCCTGCTCTCCCTCGCGACACCGCGGGCAGATCGATCGAGTCCGCGTCGCGCCATACGATCGCTCGCTATCACCATGCGTACGCCAGCAATCCCGTCGGACGTCGCCGTCGGGGTGACGAGACGAAGGCACGCCGGCTGGGCGCCGCCATGCACGCCCAGCCAGGCGAGAGCACCGCTACCAGCCGGCCGACGACGCGCGAGCGCCCCCGTACGGGACGTATGAGTACGCGTGATCCGGTCTTGGCCAAAACCAGGTCGCCTCATTTCATACGTGGAGGCAGGAGGAGGTCCCATGGAAAACGAATACCTCCGGCCGAGACTGTTGGCTGGCTAGAGCGCGGTTTCTCCGCGGGGATTAATACGGCGCCGGCGCGCGCCCGGAAGGAACGGACCTGCTCACCCGTTTCCCGGGCTTTGACCACGCCACACACACGCGCGATCAGCTGCTGCTGCGCCGTCCCATCTGAATTTATTTTTGTATCTATCTAGTCACCAACCATCCAGCCGGCGACCGGTGGTATATAAATATAACCCGGACAAGTCGAGTCAGAAGGGACAACGCTGAAGCGGCAATCTGGAGCTGAACAACCGATCGATCAATCGTCGGGCAAGAAGAAAGCTAGACGAGCAAGCGAGCTAGGCCGTCGTACTGTACGTTTACACGGTAGCTGTTCATGGAGAGGAAGCCGAGCAAGCACGCCAGGACCAGGAGCGGCGCGGGCTCGGCCGGCGGCGGAGTCCTGGCGTCGTTCCTGCGCTCCACCGCGGCCTCCTTCTCCTCCTCCTCGTCCACCAACTTCGCCGCCCGCGCCGGCACCGGCGGGAAGTCCTCGTTCAACCACCGCAACGCCTTCTCCGGCCCGCTGGTCTCCATCGTGCCGCCCGAGGCCCGGAGGAGGAGGGGGAGCAAGCAGGCCGGCGTCTCTGGGAGCGGGTACCGGACGCCCGAGGCGTCGTCGCCCAAGGTGTCCTGCATCGGGCAGATCAAGCGGAGCAAGTCCAATAGGAAGACAAAGGCGGCCAGGAAGGCCAAAACCGCCCCCGTGGCGGCGTGCGGGATGGACGGCGGCGCGTGCCCGCTCCCGCCTCGCCTGCCGGCGGCCACGAGGCCCAAGGGCTCGCTCGTGAAGCGGATGCTCTTCCGGCGCAGCGGCTCGCGCTCCTCGTCCTCGTCCTCCAAGTCGAGCGGTGCGGACGGTTTCAAGGGACGGGGGAGCACTGTGGCCGCGGCGCCGGCACCCGCACCCGCGGCGGGGCTGGGGCAGATGAAGCGGTTCACGAGCGGGCGCGGGGCCTTCCAGGACTTCGACTGGACGGAACAGGCGGAGCCGCGGATGGGCTCCGACGTCGACGCTGGTGTTGACGGTTACGACTACTCGTACGAGAACGACGGGTTCGTGGCGCACTCGGCGCCGCTGGTGCTCGGCGGCGGGATGGTGGCGTCGGAGCCCAGGAAGGAGGTTAACCTGTGGCGGCGCCGACCCATGTCGCCTCCCACTCCGCTACAACTCCCCTGAAAAAGTAGCAGAATCAAGGAAACCTGCATGTGCATGCAGGATGTGCCGAATGTCCCCGTTCTTTCGTTAGATTGTTGTACAGTCTGAATCTCGTAGAATCAGTATCGATTTGCTTTTGTAAATGAGTGGTCATAGGATGAATTCAAGATTTTTCATAGACGATATACAATTTCATGTTGATTATACATGCCTGTCCATTTCAAACATTTAATCAAAGTAGGTGCGAAGTGTGAAACGTTAGTTACGATGCTGCAGCAGGAGTAGTGCAGAGATGAACAAGCATATATACTTTGACCTACACGCATCTTTGCTTGCCCGTTCATTTCCTTTTCGGCGGCTTCGTCGACGTCTTCTTTTTCCAATAAATATGAGAAAACTATATCTAACCAGCCTCCGATTTTGAGATTTTTTTTACTTGTACGTGATGTGTGATGGACGAAACTGTCAACATGATATGGCTGGTCGCTCTCCCTCCCGTTAATATGCAGCGGTTTTCTCTGCACGTTTCATCTAGAACTAGAAGTCGTACTATCAACAAAAATAAAATGAAAAACAAATCGCGCACCACTCACAAAGCAACAGCATTTCGAAAGAAAAAAAAAAGGCACTCAAGCACGCCAGGTTGGAACGAGCTGCGGAACGAAGAGCCCTACTCGGTTGGCTGGATATGGATAAGTGGGCCGCATCGTCATATCTAGCCCAGGCCCATCTGAGATTCGTGCTCGTGCCGCCGGAGTATATATTCGGTAACCTGAAGAACATATCGATTTCCACTTTCCCCGCCAAACATATCCCAGTTATCGTCACAAGGTTTCGGATCAAATCCTACCCGCAGGGGACCTGCGGTTCGATGATGGAGAGTGGCCGCTCTGATCTCGCGCGCGCCGCCGGCGAATCATCTGTTGCTGACCCTGATCTTGAAGCCTCTGCTGGTGCCGGAAAGGGAAAGATCAAGAGCGCCGCACCCTCTCAAGTTTTGATTTTGGGGAGCGACGAGGGTCCGCAGGCTGGTGTGACGGAGACAGCAAGCGCATGGACCGGTGAAAAGAAGACAAAGATCCAAAGCGAACCTAGCTTTGGTGAGCATTCTTCTTGCAAGACTGTTACTGGAAGACAAGAACAAGAGCAACAGCGAGAGGAAATCGAAGGCCTTGACTGGGACAATGATAGGCTCACGAAGGAGATCGACTGCTGTTTTCGGCGGATGAAGGAAATCCCCCTCGTCGACCATGACGACTTCGACGAATCTCAATACCTGAACGAGGAGCAGCTGAGAGAGCTGAACCGGCGCCTCGCGCTGTGCCGCATCAGAGCTCATGACGAGGAGAAATACATGGATATGGACGATGAAACCCTGTCAGAGTTATTCCCTCCTAGCAAACTCGAAGCAGTTGGGTACTACAAGCATTACGAGGTCGATTCTGAATGGCACTTCGATCCTGCGTACTGCGAGTATGCTCATCTTCAGGACTACCAGCGGCTCATGCTTAGGAACAATGGTCTGTACGAAGACTGGGAATATTACCGCACAATCTGTAGTACCCTCGAGGGTGACCAGGAATTCGTCCAGTTCTGGGAGGAATTGTCAAGCAAAACCGAGTTGATCGAATGGTACATGAGACATGACAAGGATGACCCGCGAGCCAAGAATTGGGAGGCTCTTCTATTATCATGCGCTGAAGATTGCAGCAGGATATCCCCATGTTTACAGGGACTTAATTGAGCAAGGCTTCATTGAGTTTAGGCACCACGTGCAGATTGAGTTTACTTGGTATCGGAAGTATGCTGATTTCCTTTTTGAGATGTGGAAGCTGCTCGCTGGGGAAAAGATGAGTTTCGAGGATGCGTTGAGGCGGGCCTACAACGATGGCAAGTACTCCTTCATTTTTCCATGCGCCGAGTTTGAGCAGAATCTACCTCACATGGAAGAGGTGTATAAACCCATCTTGGATCGCACTGTTGAAAAGTCTGACGAAGCCGGTGTTAAGGGTTGATCATGGACTTTATTAAGGGGGGTAATGGGAAACACAAGACATATTATGATTACGCGAAAAAGAAGTTGCATATCGCCGAGGAAATCGGTTTGATCCCCTGATCTCCACCCCACAAAAGCTCCACGTGACAAAGCACCTGTGAAGCAGGGGATCGGAAGCAAAGAAGGATAGGAAACTGTGGGATAAATCTGTTAATTAGAGACTGCGTGTCTTTGTTTGGCTAATCTTGTTTAGGCTGAATGATTTTGATGTGGCTACAAGTTCTTCTACATCATACTGTTATACCTTTCATAAAGTTAATCCTTCCATTCTGGCTAATCAAATTGCTCTTTAGTTATTATCCAGCTGCACTTTTACTAGCACAATTCTTACTGCAGTTTTACTAGCATAACTCTTACATAGATGGTTAATTCTTTTATTCTGGCTAATCTAGGTTGCGTATACTTGACATAGATAACTGTTGTTTCGGATTTGGAGAATTGTGAATTCTGACATGTTTTAGTCAAAGGCTAGAAAAAAAGTTTTGTAACACAGTTCATGTATTACTCAAATCAAGCAGTTCTTCCTATCATCTTTGGAGAAATGATATTTATTTTCATGCTTTAGACAATCATATATATCATCAGATTACCATTACTTTGTTATCATGTGTTTCACATATGGCCTATGGTAGTACACTAGTACGATGAAAGAGGTGTGTACATGTGTGAACGCTTGTTTACCCATCTGATCTGCATCTCTGTAACGAAGGTCATCCGTATTGTAGTTGACTGAAGATTAAGACGTTATGAGGTAGTGTACTAGGAAGAACAGGGGAAAAAAAAGTCAAACTTACATAACTGTGGGCTTACTGCAGATAACCGTGGGCCGGGTGTGCAACGCGGTAACGGATCAATGGGCTGAAATCTCGTGCACATCAAAGTTTCTTTTAGCTGCCATCATCAAAAAGCAAAAAAACTTAAGTTTCTTTAGCAGTGAAGCTGAAACAAAGGGGAAAACACGGAGTAGCCGTCAGAAAAGCACACTGAGGTGGACCAAACCTCATCCATGATCTGATCTGGACTGCAGAGCAGACACGAAAAGGACCGTCAAGTCTGTAGCGGTAGCCCCAAATAGCCTTTATCTACGCTCCACAAATCTCAAAACTTGCTTGAAAATAAGTCGACGTTGTTGCCTTTTTGTTCGATGAATAAGGCAAAATGTTCTTACTTTAGATCAGTTGAAAGATTGAGCCAGACAATTTTCGGCAGCGGTGGCCATCCAAATCGGCACCCGATTCTTCTTTGGACTTTCCCAGCAATGGTTTCCCGGTGGCGAGACAAAAATTTCGGACTTGGCTGCGAACTGAACATCCTAAAAAAATGGATCATTCGGAAAGCAGGGGCGTCGTGATTTCGCCACACCAAACTGAGGACGTCTCGACGCAGACCCACCATCGATATATCTCAATCGCGGACTATGACAGGAGGCGGCACTCGCAGTAGTGAGTGTGTACGAACTGAAACCAATTTCGGTAGTCCAGTTAGCGAACCGGTCACGTACGAGAGACAGGAGAGAGGAGGCGATCGTGGCGGCGGCCTAGGGTTCGCCGGTGATATCTGCAGCTTCTTCGTCGCCGCCGGCAAGGATTCGACGGGTCCTCGCCTCCTCTAGGTGCCGTTCTGTCACTAGAAGGGGTGGGGACCTCGGACCTGCGCACGGCGCTTTTCGAAGGTCCTTAATGGTAGAGTTTGGTTTTGGTCGTCATCTTCTTCGTTAATGGAGATGGTATCGTCTGCAATAAGTGATCTTCCACGCTTCGTTCGACGGCGAGATATCCTTCCCGACGTCAATGGTGGTTTTGGAAGATTAAGTCTGTCTAGGTATGGTTCTTCAGATCTTGCTTCGTCAGATCAATTTTGGATTGTTTCTCATGGTTGTCGCGACGAGGTTTGTCCTCGCAATATCTATCCCGGCTACTACGTTTTCGGCAATGGTGATTCGTTCTCTCGGCTCCCAACGACGTCGACAAAGTGGTTCGGTTATTTGTCCCTGGAATATCAGTGGTGGTGCTCTTGCCGATGTTGCTTGATTAATTTAATGGCTGCGTGCGTGCACAAAACCTTGGCATTGCGGCTCAAAATTAAAAAGGGAGAACCTTCGGTGGTATTCACAGGTCTGTGGTTTGGTGGTGTTGGCGTTGTTCTACGGCTGCCTTCAGAAAAGTACAAGATTGTGTCATGGATGAAGAAAGAGCTTGAAGATCTCATAGATTTGCTAGTCTCTTTTAGTTTTGTTTTTGTAATCGATATAATCGTGTACTCTTTGCTGGTTTAATATACGTGGAAAAATTCAAAAAAAAAAGAGTGTGTACGAACTGACGGAGCGCTCGATGCCTGCCGACGGCCGGCGCTGCTCTTTCTCCTTTGGCGTCGCCGTCAGTCGCTGTGGAGTGGAGCGGGACAGATTTGAGTGCATCTGTGTTCGTCAATGCCTGGAATCTGGATGGAGTATCAAATAAGTTAGGAGGTTCTGTGTGTTTTTCCAGCGTAGATTATACTGTACATATCGACGCACACACGTCGGCGCCGATAAGTCCATGGCGTGTGCGTCTACGTGTTCTCTGAATTTGTGTTTTCGTCCGGAACTTTGCTGTCTCTGTGTTGTCTGAACCTTTCGACAGAGACGACATAGACAGCGAGGCATATCTGCAGTGTCATTTCTTGCTCCCATAAATAATACTGTACGTAGATCTGGCGCCAGTGGACCATCCCAATCCTCGCTGTTCATCTGGAAAGATGACAAATGTAAAGAAAACAACAACACGATCTTGCTTGGTCGTCAGCAGACGTAAACGGAAACCCGTGGCTCGCTCGCTTCACGCAGATGACAATTCTGACCAGCCAAGCCAATCGCGTTGGCCTGCAGGCTCGTCCGAACTCTGCCATCTTTGAATTTTTCGGACGGAGATGATAAGGCGTATCTGTATTGGTATTGTTCCATGTCGGCCTGCTCCCATGATTGATCGATCTATCACCATTCATTCACCAGTGGGCCAGGCCAGGGTCCTCATCCTCGCTGTCCCGGGGCACGCACTGAGTGGCGGGTGAAACATCAGAGATTCTAGTTCCACTGACGTAAATGTTGCTAATTGTAACCATTTATGCACGGCGCTTTGAAAGAAAGCTGAGTGCCTACCTAGTCTCGTGCTGCGTTGAAAACACTACCGGTACTAGCTCCCTTGCTCGGCGGCAGCAAGAGCGGCGGATCGTGCGCGTGCCCCGCTGCTGGCCACGAGTTTCTGATCGCGATTACTTTAGCTCGCTCCCCGTACACCTGGTGGTGCTCCATTATGCATTGTGGTTGACTTACAGTTATATGCATGGGATCTCGCAAGAAGGAGCTGTTGTTCTGGATCCATGGCTCGTGTGGCGATTTAATGCGCGAAAAGCATTCGATACAACCTTGAAACGGTCGAAACAAAATATCGATCGTGCGTATGTCGATGTTTCGTTCGGTGATGGTGCATACCAGATCTTCCACCCAGCTGGACTGCAGCAGGTCCACGATGTTTCAAGCAACTAACAGTTCACTTTTGGACCCAACAGAAATAATCACAATTATGGGTGGTACGGTTTTAGGCCGGTTCCCCGTTAATTGACTGGTCTTCTCCTCTACATTTTTTAGCTACAAAGAGGTAAATTGTCCGTTAAAAAAAAATTAAGGGTGCTACAACCCGTGTGATAAACTATATCCGTGGGTCATAATAAAATCGATTTTTCATAAGTAATGGCAAAGCGATGTGAGCGTGGTTCGGGGTTATGATGGGATTAGGGATGCTTACCGGCGCCGCGGGAGACAAAGAGGAGGTGCCCGTGGCGGAGATGAAGCCGACGTGCAGGTACAACAGACGAAGGCGACTAGCTGGTGCCAGAGACGAAGATGTGGCGGAGACGAGCCGATGCCGAAGAAGAGGAGTCGTTGCCAAATTCTGCATCCCCGCCATCATTGGTGCTGAAATAAGTGATAGGGATTTTTTCTACCACTGAAAGTGACCGACTAATAGCCAGGTGGGATTAGCTATGATGCCAAACCACGTCGGATTCAAAAGAATTCGTTCCCGCCATCTCCGTCGGTGTCGTTCCCTAGCGGCGAAGCTAAACGCATAAATTCATTGGGTTCAGTCTCTTGTGTACATCACCTCCGCCACTGCCATATCCCCTTGCACCCGTCTCGGTTTGGCTACACGAAATCAACCGATTCAGGTCTTCCCATAGGCCATGGCTCCACGCTCTTCACTAGGTCCAGCGCCTCGTACGATCAACCAAACAACCCATTTTTTTTGTCACGAGTAGTTAGACCGGTTTTTTTTTTGCGGGGATAGTACAGATATTAGAGGAGCACGATTCTTACAGAAAAGCCCAGCAAAAATAAGAAATTACGCTCAAGTCCTCCCGAGCTTCGACTCCGTTGACGAAGAAAAGCACGTACCGCCGACGCGCCGCCGCCACTCCTCCACGAACGCCTTGGATTCAGAGGAGCCCCTCCGCGGACGGGAAGCCTTCGGAGCTTGGCTCTAGAGAGCCTCCATCCTGTCTCGTCGCCGTCGTCGTCCTGCACCTGCACATCCACACTTCCAAGATTATTGAAGCCCGGAGCCGCCATCCCTCGGACTCTAGCGAGGGGAAGACGAGCTCGACCGCTCCGAAGAACGCCGAGCCCGAAGAAGACGGCAGATCCGCCGTCGAGCTCCACCGGAGCACCACGAACGGAGGAGAGGAACGCCGCCACCAAAAGCCACTCCGGCCGCACCACTGTCTCCTCAGCGCCGCCGGCTAGCAACCCACACACACCTAGTCTATATACACGCCGGGATCCGTCGATTCCCCGACCTCCCGCCGCCGGAGCGGCCGTCGGAGGGCGAGAAATCGGACGGATCGCCGGCGGCGAGCCGGATGCACGGAGAGAACCAAAAATCGCCCTTTCAGCACTGTAGATGGGGAAAGGGGACGGCCAAGGTCCGTCCTATCGGAAAAATGAGTAGTTAGACCGGTTTGTAGTGGAGGAGAACATTTCATGTTAGTTTCTCGGGGATCAGAGGAGAACAAATCCGTTTCTTCGGTGCTTAGCATACGTGGATCTATTTCTGTATTTTGAAGATTGAACCACTTGCTTGATGTCACGTGTGGTTTCGAACGACGGATTATGCATATCGTTTTACGACACGCGCCCATATGTCTACTCACGATGTCTTCGTGTTGTCTAAATTTTTGGACGGAGATGACAAGACAACAAGCCATATACTTATGTTCACCAGTCCAGCGCCTCATGGGATCAACCAAATAACTCATTTTTGTGTCGCTAGTAGTTAGACCGGTTTGTAGTGGAGGTTCTCCGGGATCGGAAGAGAACAAATTCGTTTCTTCGGTGCTTAGCATACGTGGATCTATTTCTGTATTTTGAAGATAGAGCCACTTGCTTGATATCACGTGGTCTGTATCGACTAGTCCATGACGCGTGAGTCTACGTGCTACCTTTGGTGTCACGATTTTTTGGTCCAACTCTGTTGTCTTGGTGTTGTCTGAATTTTTGGACGGGGATGACAAGACAGCAAGCCATATACTTATGTATTGGCGTTCCAGCTCCATGCCGGCCTGCTCCGATAATAGACCTGGCGCCAGTAGGCCAGCTGCCCCATCCTCGTTGTCCCATTATTCGGCAAGGAAAAAGAGAGAAAGCAACGACACAATCTTGCTTGTTTGCTGATATACATAAACGGAAACCCGTGGCGTGTGACCCAATCTCACTCTTTGACTTTACTATCAGCAAAGACAAAACCACGAAACTAGGAAAAACTTGGTTGCTTTTTCACAGGTGAGAGCAGCCAATCTCGCGTCGGCCTGACCGCAGCAGAAGATACTTACAAGAATAGGATTCGTCTAATTTGTTTATCTATTCTTTTTTCAGGGCTAATGTTTCTGGATTGGGAAAAGGTTAAAGCTGCAAGCAAAAAGGGGCACGCGGTGACAGGTATAATGGCTGTGCACACATCAGGATAATGGAGATGGTGACTTGATAAAGCTCCTGATTGTATCATTACGCACGGTGCTTAGAATAGAAAGAAAGATATTCAAGCTGCGTGGTATTGATAACACTAGTTTCCTTGCTCGGCGGCGGCAAGATCGGATCGTGCCCCGCTGCCGGCCACGAGACCGCCATTAGTTTAACTACGTTTCTGTTCATCTGCCCGTGCTCCGTTCACGTGGTTGACCAACGGTTACATGCTATCTCATCGTATCACGATCTGCTACGCCCTACGCACGAGGTTTTGCAAAAAAAAAAAAAAGGAAAAAAAAAGTTAGGAGCTTTTCTTTTTGAAACACAGTACAACGCAAGCGTTCATATACACGCGCGTACACTCACCCCTATAAACGCACACACGCACACCCTACCCCTATGAGCACCTCCGAGAGACTGAGCCGACGGATCAGGTCTTGAAATTGACGAAGTCACCACGGACACCTCGCTGTCGACGGGAACGTCGCCTCCCACTGAAAAATATTCCGTCTAAATAAGAAACACCCGCGTCAAACCTGGCGTCGCTGTATTCTCGTGACCGCGGGATCGGGTGGAACGACCTTGTCATGTAATCAGTGCCGGAATCATTTGACACAACCTTGAAACGGTCGAACAATAAATATATCGGTCGTGCATACCGATTTCTTTTCGTTCGGGGGTCGTGCGTACCAGTTTTTCTCCGCCGCAGCTGGACTGTAGCAGGTACACCGTCCACGATGCAGTATCAGCAACTGACACCCTAACTGACAGCGGGAGATGCGCGGCGTCGACCTACGTACTAACCGTTACTCACACGCACAGTTACGCACGCACACGCTTTGGCTGCTGCTTCCCCGTCTGCTTTGCCGCGGTCGGCGGTTGCAGGAAAACGACGGCGAGCCTTCGAGAACGACCCCAACAAAGTAACTTCCGAACAGATCAGTAAAATCCAAGCACGTACGGCTTTTGCTTATTTTGCAGTTAGTGGAGTACTATTATCTGAAAACAAATCCATACAAGTAGAAGTAGTAATAACTGTGACATCCAAATACGTATATTCCTCTCACTTTTTCTTATGTTCTTTTCTTCAGTTAGTATATCTGAAAATCTGTACAAGCCCTCCGTCCACATAATGATGTCTCAGCCTAGTCCAAATTTTCATGTATCTAGACATATTTTAGTGTGTAGATACATGCAAATTTGGGCTAGGTTGAGACATCTTTTTGTGGACAGAGGGAGTAGTAGCAAGTGAGATTTGGACCGGAGAAGTTGGGTTTGGGAGCTATGGCGCCAAAAATGGCCGGACCCCTCCAGCTCGTGCTAATGCTGTTTCTGGACAGGAAAAACGCTTCATATTAGCGGCCACCCTAAACCTGCTCTATACTTTTGGCGGAAAGTTCGAACAAGCCTATCGTTTGGGGGTGTCCAACAAATCTCAAAGGCTGCCCATAGGTGGGAGGGTTTGGGGCCGCCTGGACGCACCGGCCACGTCGGACCTATCATCGCGGACCCACCCAATTTCCGATTTGACTCTAAATCAGACCGAAACTCCTATCTTTTATAACATGGTATTTATTGGACGACAGTTAAACGCAAATTGACACTATTCCTGACAGAGTGGGCCCACATATCAGGAGGGGTGGTTTTATTGTAGTATAAACTTTTCCTTTACCTATCACGGACTACGACCGGAGGCAACACTGATTAGACGATGCTGTTTGTCCGACAAGGGTGAGTGTACGTGGTGACGTACGGAGCACTGGAGTAGGAGTGCTAGTGTGCTAGTACAAACGACGGTCGTTGTTAACATTGACATGACAGCGCCGGGTGTTACAGAGAAGCATACTCAAAGCTTCAGATTGTACTGTACCTTTTAGTTTCTTCTGTTGCGGGTGAAGATTATACGTTTGTTCGACGACGACAGATTATACATATCGGTTAACGACGTACCCACGCAAATCCATGCATGACGCGTGCTGCCTTCGGTGTCTGAATTTTCTCGTCCGAACTCTGCCGTCTTCGTGTTATCTGAACTAGACATTGCCGCGCCCCTTTGGTGAAATTTAAATTTGAAAGTGTTGTTATGTAAAAGTTGTGAAGGTTTGAATTTTTTTGAAATGCGAAGAAAGTGTATGTATAAAAATTGTTCAGTTTTCTAAATTTAACCGAACTGAGAAGTTATTTAGATTTGAGTTATTTTTTGTGTCTGTAAAATGGGTAGTTTTCAAAGCCATTTTTTTTAATATTCGAATGTATATGGCATGCACGTGCGGTAAAATTCAAATTTGAAAATGTTTACATTTGAGTTTTTCGAACTGTTATTTTGAATTGTAGGTCGAAAGACATGGTATTTTTTTTTTTACAATTTTAGAATGTTTTTTGTGCGGGAAGTTTGATAGTTAGCAATATTTAGGAAATTTTGATATGTTGTTTATATTATTTTGTAGTGTAGTTTTGAAGATATGTTTTTTTTAAATTTTATTATTTTTTGTAATTGTTATTTCGAATTGTAGATTGAAATGCACAAAGTTTTTTTTTTAACGTAATTGTTGATATATTGTTTGTATTATCTTGGAATGTTGTCTGAAAGGTATGTTTTTTTAAAAAATTCTAACATTTTTTGTAATTGTTATGATGAATTGTAATTTGGAAGGTATGTTTTTTGTGAATTTTAGTATGTTTTTATTATTTTGAGTTGTAGATTGGAAAGTATAATTTTTTTTATGTTATTATTCTATTTGGCAAGTTAGTTAGATTATGTTTGTTCGGATGTCTATATTTGAATAAGAAATTCAAATTTGGAAGTGGGCACATTCAAAAATTGTTCGGATTTCAACTATGTTCCTTAACGTAGAAATGTTAGGTGGATTAAATTGTCGTTAGAAGAAGAAACAGTTCTTTGGGGGAAAAAATTGAAAGTGTCTATATTAAAAAATTGTTTGTCGAGTATAAATAGGCAAGTAAATTAGTGGAAATGCATTTAGATTATCTCCAAGTATTTACCGAGTTCAAATAGGCAAATATGTTTGTATTTTGCCATAAAAATTTAATGTGACTTCATAATCAGTGAGAATGCATTATATGAGTCTTTAGTAAATTCGACTCTATAATTAGAAAAAATGCACTTAGGTTGTCTCCAAATATGTACCAAATTAAAATATTCAAATATATTTGTATTTTGCCATAAATAGAAAGCATGTATTTTTCTGGTCATTTTGATATTTTTTTTCATATTTTTCAGATGGGTGGATTTAAAGAAATTAATTTTGCAATTTCTGGCATTTTTTGGAAATTAAAAATCCTGACGTGTGGGCCACCGATGACGGCGTGATGACGTCATCGATGGCCACGGCGGCAGCGGCCACGGCGAGCGA
This sequence comes from Poa pratensis, assembly GCA_947311845.1. NCBI lineage: Eukaryota > Viridiplantae > Streptophyta > Magnoliopsida > Poales > Poaceae > Poa > Poa pratensis. Next base: position 147,043,850 of record CAMZMU010000085.1, read on the forward strand.
CGCCGGCGACGCATCGGCGCGTCCTGGGAGGCGCCCGTAGGCGCGGCGGGCGCGTCTCGACGCAAGCAGCCCGAAAGTGGCGGCGCCGCCGCGCGTGGGTGCAGCGCTACTAGCAGGGGCTTGCTTGCTTTTTGCAGACGACTCAATCGCGTCGGCTTGTCTGTCTGGAGCAGACGAATACGATTTGTCAGATTTGTTTCAGTCCTCCTTTTCAGTGCTACTCCTAGTAATTTTCTGTCTATGGAAAAGAAAGATGATTCCTGTCGATTTGTCGAACATGAGAGATTTAACTAATTGTGACCATTGATGCACGGACTGGAAGCTGACTGCCTAGCTAATTGTGACCATTAAAAACGCTGGTAGCTCCATTGCTCGGAGGCAGCAGCAAGAGCGGATCGTGTCCCGCTGCTGGCCAGGAGTTTTTTTTTTACTTAAGACTCACCAGGAGTTTTGTTTTTTGAACAAGGGGAGGGATCCCGACTGCATTATTCGGTGGGCTTACAAATTACATCAAGGACCAGAAAATAATAGAAAATTACAACCAAGCCCTTAGCTTTTACAAAAAGGACCTTAACTAGACAAATGGAAAGACAATCGGGTCCTTCTCCACCGAGCAAGAAGAGCAGCTCAACACGGCGGCCGTCGCCGGGGACGGAACCACTTGGAAACAGCGTGACGTTGGGCGCCGCCATGGAACTGGAAAGGGGCCTCCGCAATGGCTCGCTGGCCTGGAGGTTGAAGGCGCCATGGTGCATGCAGCACCACGGCTCAGAGCAGCCGCATAGGCTAGAGATAACGACGGCGCAAATTCACCGCCGTTGATGAACTCTGAAAATTGCAGCAAGAACTCCCCAAGAAGCCGCAGATCGAGAACTCCAATCTTCTTCCCCGCTACCTCCCCATACACCTGTTCGTGGTTCATTACGCGTTGCGTTGACTATATTAAATATCACACATGCAAAAAAATCCCGGGTGGTTACCGGATAATAAATTAAAATAAATAAATTTCGAATTCAAATATTCTCTGGAAAACGTTATTTAGCGGTCAAACTCGAATTATACACAAATAATAGTGTAGCGCAACGGTATTCCCCGATTCCGCTGGGTGTGCACATTCTGAAATCTCCGCGCGCTCACGCGCCGCCCGCCTATTTCCCCAACCTCCTCCGAGGTCCCAGCTGCGCCCAATCCCTGCCGTCGGCGCTCCCCGCCGATTCCCCAGCGCCCCACCGTTCGTCCGCATGGCCCTCCGGGAGCCGCCGCCGCCGCTTCCCCAGCTTCTCAATTGGCTGCCTCAGCTTCCCTAGCTCCCCAGCTCGCCGTCGCCGGCTCCAGCGCCGTGAGAAGTCCGACAACCAGCGTCTGACGGCCCACTTTAATGCCTCTTATCATTCCATTCGACAAGCCGATGTGCATGATGAGCTTCAAAGATATCTCATCGAGGAGTGGTGGTCATGGAGGGGCCAACGAAACTAGTTGTATTGTTGATGATAACACTGGATCACTTGCTGGTCGGCAGCAAGAGCGGATCGGGGCAGGAGATGGCCATTAATTAATTTAAGTAGCTTTCTGTGCATCCGCCCGTGCTCGCAGATCTTCATGTGGTTGACCAGCGGTTTAGATGCGATCTCGTCCTATAGTATATACGGTCTCACGCTCAGAATCTCTTGGCTCGTGTCAGACCTGGCGTACGTCGCTGTATTATCGTGACCACTGGATCGGGTGGAACGATCATGTAATGAGTGCCGAAATCACGTGGTACAACCTTGAAACGGTCGAAGAATAGATATATCGGATTATCGGTCGTGCATACTACTAGTACTCCCCGGCGATGGTGCCAGTTTGTCGGCCAACCCAGCAGCAACTGACAAGGATGCCAAGGTGGGTCGATCACTGAAAGTGTGAGATTCAGTAATAACTGCGTCGACCAACCGTCACGCTCACACTCACAGTTCCGCACGCTTTCCCTGCTGCCTCTCTCTGCTTTGCCGCGGGCGGTTGGCAGTTGGAGGAAAACGACGGCGAGGCTTCGAGAAGGACACGCAAAAAGTAACTCCCGAACCCGTAACACGTATATTTCCGTCGCTTTAGCTTATTTTCAGTTAGAAGGAGTACGTATATCTGAAAATCCATACAAGTACAGTAGTACTAGTACAACTGGGATTTGTACTGGAGAAGTTGAGTTTGGGGAGCAGAAGCCGACACACAGCCACCGAGTCCCGGCCAGCTCGTGCCTCATCTCTCTCGGCGCGCATGCAGAGGCCACCTCGGTCCATCGTAGGAGTATTTTTATTGTTGGAACAGTTTCATCGTCTGTTTGTTTGTTCGTTGTTGACCCACTCCTCCCGCCGCGCACGCCGCCCACAGCACGCCTACGCCATCACCATCATCAGCCGAGGCCTGAGGCAGCACGCCCGCGACGTGCCCCGCCGCCCACCACCTCACCACCCACCGCCACCCACACGAGTGAGCCGGGAACGGAGGGAGGGAGCCCAGCACGCAACGCAACGCAACGCACGCCACCTCTCTAGGCTCTAGCTCTAGCTCGCTCGGTGCCGGGCTCGACATGACAACCCCTCGAGCGTGACCGCAGCCGTACGCAACGCATAATCGGATTTTTTACAAATATAGCCCCTGCCCAATATAATTGTCAAAAATGGCCCCCTCCGAATTTTATTGTCAAAAATAGCCCTGGCGGGAGGTGGAAAAGCGACACGTGTACCTTGTGCCAACCCAGATGACGGGAAGTCACCTTCCGCCACCTCAGCTGGCGGAAAGTACCCTCTGGCTGAGTTTCTACCGACTCAGTTGGCGCCAAGTGTCGTCTCCGGGGACTTTCTGCCAACTGGAATGGCGGTGTTAGAGAGATATTTGTATATTGTAGTTTCCCTATTAGATAGGGGGCTCCCTGCATATTTACACCTGTACATGTACTATATATTGTGGCCTTTGCCTCCCGTAGAATACAAGTTGCATATTCCTAACATGGTATCAGAGCTAAGTTAGAGCTTCACGCACGCGCAACTCGTGCATTTTTTTTCCCCGAAATCTTCCCGTACAGGTCGTTCCTCGACCTTTCCTGTCCGCGCGCCGCCGGCCGTCGTCTCCGTGGGCTGCCCGCATCAGCCGCGGCCGTCCGCCGCCGGCCGTCTCCTGCTACTACCTCGTCTCCGTGGGCCACCCGCATCAGCCGCGGCCGTTCCTGTCTGTGGCCGTCCGCCGTCGTCGGCCGCCGTCCGCTGCTGGATTTCTCCTACTGCTGCCGGCCGTCTACTGCTGCCGGCCGTTCCGCGCGATCCAGATCGGCACGATCAAATCTCGTTGCTGCCGTTGCTGCCACAAAGACGATCCAGTCCAGTTGCTGCCTCCGCGTGATCGAGACCAGCTTCTCCTGGTTGTTTGCTACTCCGCGTGATCCAGCGTGGGGCTAGTTCCCGTGCGTGCATGAGCTTGGCTGGATCGATCCACTCTGAGATCCATTTTCTCTCTCCTTTGATTAAAAAAAAAAGCAAAAAAAAAAATATGTCGCTGTCCGCTGCTGATTCCTTTTTTGGCTGTCCCGAGCTTCAGTCTCTCCTCGGTGCTCCTCCGCAGCCTGTTTTGTCGCCTCCCCTGATGACGTCCGCATGCCGCTCTACGTCGATTCTCGCGGCCTCTGTGCCTGGTTGTGGCCGCTCTACTTCGTCTTCATCGCCTCGCAGCTCTACGTTGACTTCGTCTATGTCGACTCGCCGCTCTACGTCGACTCTCGGGGCTTCTGCCCGCGGTGTGGCCGCTCTACGTCGACTTCGTCTACGCCGACTATCGCGGCTTCTGCCCGCTGTTGTGGCCGCTCTATTGTCGACTCCGTCTATGTCGACTCGCCGCTCTACGTCGACTCTCGCGGCTTCTGCACATGGTTCTGGCCGCTTTTCGTCGACTCCTCGCGTGGCTTGTGCACGCACTTGTGACCGCTCTCCTTCGACTCCCCATGTGGCTACCACGCGTGCCGATGATTGGTCCTCCTTGGCTGACGCATCTACCTCGACCTCTTCAGTGGCATCTTTCACCGCGCGTGAGATCGCGCAACTCCGATGCCTGCTTGCTACTTGGGACTCTTCACCGACAGGTTCTGCTGGTTCTGCGACTGACTTTTCTGGTTGTGAGAGACCACCTTCTTCTCATTCAGGTACATCCCCTTGGATTCTTGATACTGGAGCATCTTTTCATATGACTTACGATTCTTCCGCCTTGAGCTCTATTCGACCTGTCGAGTCTCCTGTCTCTGTTCGTACTGCCGATGGTACTCCCATCCCCGTTGCTAGTCGAGGCACTCTTAGCAGTCCCGCGTTTCATGTTCCTTCTGTCGCTCATATTCCTCGACTCACCATGCAGCTTTTCTCTGGTAGTCAGATTGTCGATTCTCGTTGTAGGGTCACTCTAGACTTTGATTCCTGTCTGTTCAGGATCGTTGTACGGGCGCTTTGCTTGGTGCTGGCCCCCGACGCCATGATGGTCTATGGGAGCTTGACTGGCTTCGTCTTCCTTCCGCTGCCACCGCCGCCAGTCTCTCGACCCCTGTTGCCGCAGCCACCAGCTCTTTTCAGCAGTGGCATCATCGTCTTGGCCATTTATGTGGTTCTCGTCTCTCGTCTCTAGTTCATCGTGGTGTTCTAGGGTCTGTCTCCGGAAACGCTTCTTTGGATTGTCTGGGTTGTAGGCTTGGTAAGCAGATTCAGCTACCATATCCTCATAGTGACTCTGTGTCCGAGCGTCCTTTTGATCTCGTTCATTCAGATGTTTGGGGTCCGGCTCCCTTCGCTTCGAAAGGGGGTCATCGCTACTATATTATCTTTATAGATGATTACTCACGATACACTTGGATTTACTTTATGTCCTCTCGTAGTGAGGTTCTCTCTATCTATAAGCGTTTTGCTGCCATGGTTCACACTCAGTTCTCTACACCTATTCGTGTGTTCCGTGCTGATTCTGCTGGTGAGTATATCTCCAAGCATTTGCGTGGTGTTCTTGCTGAGCAGGGCACTCTCGCTCAGTTCTCTTGTCCCGGTGCACATGCTCAGAATGGCGTTGCTGAGCGTAAGCATCGTCATCTTCTAGAGACTGCTCGTGCGATGATGATCGCTTCTTCTCTCCCGCCACATTTCTGGGCTGAGGCTGTCTCTACCTCGGTCTATCTCATTAACATTCAGCCTTCTGCCGCCCTTCAGGGTGGTATTCCTCTCGAGCGACTATGTGATCGCTCTCCTGACTATTCCATGTTGCGTCTGTTTGGTTGTGTTTGCTATGTTCTCCTCGCTCCTCGTGAACGCACCAAACTAACCGCTCAGTCTGTTGAGTGTGTTTTTCTCGGATATAGTGATGAGCATAAGGGCTATCGATGTTGGGATCCCGTGGCTCGTCGGATGCGTATTTCCCGGGACGTGACGTTTGACGAGTCTCGTCCTTTCTTTCCACGCTCGACCTCCTCGACCTCTACTGTGGAGGATCTCTCTTTTCTTACTTTTCCTGATTCTCCTCCCGATGTCCCTCATATTCCTCCTCCTCCCCCTGATCCGGTGCCGTCTACTCCGATGCCTTCTTCTCCTCCTTCATCGACGCTTCTTCTCCTCGTCGCCTTCTTCTCCTCCTTCGTCGCCGTCTTCTTCACCTCCCCGCCTCCGCCTTCTCCTGTTGCTCCTTCTCATCCTACTTTTCCTTTCTATTATACTCGTCGTCCACGTGTTGTGACCGAGTCATCTGATGCACCCTCTACTTCTGGTGCACCGTCTCAGCCGACTTACTCTCTTCGTACTCGGCCTTGTCCTTCACCTGATTTCTTTGATCCCGCTACCTATAGTGTTTCGGCTGTCCCAGAGCCGACTACGTATCGTGAGGCTGTTGTTCATCCTGAATGGCAGCTTGCCATGGCTGAGGAGATTGCTGCGCTTGAGCGCACTGGTACGTGGGAGATCGTTCCTCTTCCTCCTCGTGTTCGTCCTATCACCTGTAAGTGGGTCTATAAGGTTAAGACCCGCTCTGATGGGACTCTTGAGCGTTACAAAGCTCGTCTGGTTGCTCGTGGCTTTCAGCAGGAGCATGGCCGTGATTATGATGAGACTTTTGCTCCAGTGGCTCACATGACCACTGTTCGGACTCTTCTTGCCGTGGCATCTGTTCGCCATTGGTCTGTGTCTCAGCTTGATGTTAAGAATGCCTTTCTTAATGGTGAGTTGCGTGAGGAGGTTTATATGCAACCACCACCGGGGTATTCTGTTACAGATGGCATGGTCTGCCGTCTTCGTCGCTCTCTCTATGGCCTTAAGCAAGCCCCTCGTGCATGGTTTGAGCGCTTTGCTTCTGTGGTCACAGCTGCTGGTTTCTCTTCCAGTGCTCATGACCCTGCGTTGTTTGTTCACTCTTCTCCTCGTGGTCGCACTCTTCTTCTTCTGTATGTTGATGACATGATCATCACTGGTGACGACCCGGAGTATATTGCCTTTGTCAAGGCACGTCTGAGTGAGCAGTTTCTTATGTCGGATCTTGGTCCGCTTCGTTACTTTCTTGGGATTGAGGTTTCGTCCACCTCTGATGGTTTCTTTATATCCCAAGAACGGTATATTCATGATCTTCTTTCTCGTGCCGCTCTTACTGATGACCGTACTGCTGAGACTCCCATGGAGCTCAATATTTCTCTTCGTGCTTCTGATGGCGATCCTCTCTCTGATCCGACTCGTTATCGACATCTTGTCGGGAGTCTCGTCTATCTGGCTGTTACTCGCCCTGATATTTCTTATCCTGTCCATATTCTGAGTCAGTTTGTTTCTGCTCCCACTTCGGTTCACTATAGTCACCTTCTTCGTGTTCTACGCTATCTTCGTGGAACGATCTCTCTTTGTCTCTTCTTTCCTCGTTCCAGCTCGTTACAGCTTCAGTCCTACTCCGATGCCACTTGGGCTAGTGATCCTTTGGATCGCCGTTCACTTTCTGCTTACTGTGTCTTTCTTGGTGGTTCTCTCATTGCCTGGAAGACGAAGAAACAGACCGCAGTTTCCCGTTCGAGTGCAGAAGCTGAGTTGCGAGCTATGGCTCTTTTGACTGCGGAGGTGACTTGGTTACGGTGGTTACTTGCAGATTTTGGTGTCTCTGTTACGACACCCACGACTCTATTGTCAGACAGTACAGTGCTATTAGCATTGCACGTGACCCGGTGAAGCATGAGCTTACTAAGCATATTGGCGTTGATGCTTCTTTTGTCCGTGCTAGTGTGCAGGATCAGATTATTGTGCTCCAGTATGTGCCTTCAGAGTTACAGTTGGCGGACTTCTTCACGAAGGCCCAGACTAGAGCACAGCATAGATTTTTCCTCTCCAAACTCAGTGTTGTGGATCCACCATGAGTTTGAGGGGGGTGTTAGAGAGATATTTGTATATTGTAGTTTCCCTATTAGATAGGGGGCTCCCTGCATATTTACACCTGTACATGTACTATATATTGTGGCCTTTGGCCCCCGTGGAATACAAGTTGCATATTCCTAACAGGCGGAAGGTGACTTCCCGCCATCTAGGTTGGCTCGAACTACACGTGTCGCTTTTTTCACATCCCGCCAGGGCTACTTTTGACAATAAAATTTGGAGGGGGCCATTTTTGACAATTACGTTGGACAGAGGGCCATATTTGTAAAAAAATCGCATAATCGCATATCCCCACCACCGCGCACCACAGCGCTCGTATGGATGGACTATGGGAGACGGGCCCCGGCCTCCCCGATCTGGATCTCGCAGCTCGCGGGTCACTGCCTGTCGCGCCCGATGTGGGCGAGATTCTGACTATCCGAGCCGTACGTGCGACCTTTGCGCAGCGTTACACCAACACCCACCCGCCCACGGGAAAGCCGGCCGTCTCTTCAACAACACTCACCGCACTCCCCCCACCCACCACGGATTTGTTTTTGCTAACGCAAACGCTTGATGGACAATACAAAGGACCCAAGATCTAAACCTTAAAAACAGCCATCTTGGAGGATGCACTCCCTACCTCTGCAGCGGAATCCACCGCCAATAGAGTAAGGAGCGTGGGAACCCTCTTCTCGCCCGCCTCCATGACCGGTCGATATCAATCGAGCCATATCAACACCTCCCTACTCGCCAAGCATTGCCCGCCAACATCATCAACCCTAGCTCCACCGGCATAACGCCACTCAGCTGGGACACGACCCAAAAAACCTAACATAGATATAGCACTACTATGATATACAAACGCAACACAAGCCTCCCCTCTCCCACCATCTCCAGCCGGCATGGGCCGCCATATCTGGAATAGAGAGGAGTCGTGGGCAGGCTGGCACTCTCACCGGGTTGGGAGGAGGAGAGACGAAATGAGATCCGCCTCATTTGCGAAGTAAATTCGAAAAGTGCAAATAGAGCCTGAGCTCCATGTAGCTCGTTTATTTTCAAAAATTCAAAAACATCACTTTTTGTTTTCAAAAATCGAGAGTAAAATCAGGTTTTTTGTTGTTGCAAAATACAGTACAACGCGGCTCACATACACACGCACACACTCACCCCCTATGAACGCACGCACGCACACCCTCCGCCTTATGAGCACCTCCAAGGTATAGATACCATTGATATCAACAAGTCGTGTAAAATGTCAACTCAAATCCATTGTAGTTTGGGCTACACAAAAAAAATCAAATCGGACAAATTTCAAGTTTTTTCAAACTGCACACTTTCACCTCCCATATTCACCCTTTTTATTTTAAAATTCATGTTGATGAAAATTTTGCAAGCTTGTCGATCATATAACTATCAATCTATATCTGCTATTTTCTTGCGATCTTCTGAAAGGTAAGATGCAATTTTTTCTTCAAAAAGAGCTACATGGAGCTCGGAAAGTCAAAACACCTCACTCGTAGTAAATTCCCACTTTTGGGAACGACTTCTTCAGCTCATTTTGAATCTTTTTCACTTCTTCAGCTCAATTTGAACTTTTTGTGAAAATGGAAGAGGGACCTTTGTGGTGGAGCCAAAGAGTTCTTACCTGATAGGGGACCAATCCGACCGTCCAATACTCCTCCACTGACAAAATTTTCATTCAAAACCCTCTGTAACCAAGCCCCTAAAAATAATCTTTATACTTGAAATAAGAAGAAGATCGGCAGTGGGAACGTAAACCCCATGGTTTATTACGTATTGATTTCTTCTGTAAATGGAGATGGATCGGAGACAAGTAAACCCCATACTATTTTAGGCTAGATTGCCAGCGCCGAGATCCTCACACACACCTCACCCCCACCTCCTCCTCCACCAGCTTTGCCGTTTGCCAGAACGTGGCCTCGCCTCGCCTGCCGCCCCCCGCCCCCCGCCGGATTCCCCGCCGGACACCGGGGTCGTCGCGACCCGCTGCGGGAGGCGTATATAAAAGCGGTGGCCTCCGGAATCCGGGGCCCGGCTGCAATTCCAAGCTGGCCGCCGCCGCTGCCGCCGCCCCGCCAACCCCCCACCCACGTCGCCGGCGATGGCGTCGCCGGCGGGCGGCGACGACGCCTCCCCGGCCAAGCCCATCCTCCTGCACGGGACCTTGACCTGTGGATCGTCGAGGCGCGGCTGCTCCCCAACATGGACATGTTCTCCGAGCACCTCCGCCGCTGCTTCACCAGCTGCGGCACCCCTTCCTCCTGCGCGCCCAAGCAGCCCACCCCTCCAACCGCGGCGGCGACCGCGGCGAGGCGGGCGGCGGCCGGCGCCACCACCGGCACATCATCACCAGCGACCCCTACGTCACGCTCTCCGTCGCCGGCGCCGTCGTCGCGCGCACCGCCGTCATCCCCAACAGCCAGGAGCCGCGCTGGGAGGAGCACTTCTCCGTGCCGCTCGCGCACCGCGCCGCCGTGCTCGAGTTCCAGGTCAAGGACAACGACACCTTCGGCGCGCAGCTCATCGGCACCGCGCTCCTCCCCGCCGACCAGGTCGCCGCCGCCTGCGACGAGGAGGTCGACGGCTGGTTCCCGTCATCGGGCCCAACGGCAAGCCCTACAAGCCGCGCACCGCGCTCCACCTCCGCTTCCGATTCCGCCCGCTCGCCACCAACCCGGAGTACCGCCGCGGCATCCCCCGGCGACCCGGAGCAGAGGGGCGTCGAGGACTCCACTTCCCGCTCCGACACGGCGGCAAAGTCACGCTCTACCAGGACGCGCACGTCAACGAGGGGGACCTCCCGGAGATCGAGCTCGAGCACGGGAAGCTCTTCCAGCACAACCAGTGCTGGGAGACATCTGCTACGCCATACTCGAGGCGCACCACATGATATACATCGTCGGCTGGTCGATCTACGACAAGGTGAAGCTCGTGCGCGAGCCGTCGAAGTCCAGGCCGCTGCCAGAGGGCGGCGACCTCACCTGGGGAACTGCTCAAGTTCAAGTCGCAGGAGGGTGTCAGGGTGTGCCTGCTCGTCTGGGACGACAAGACGTCCCATGACAAGCTCTTCATCAAAACGGTGAGGCATCGTCAAACTAGTTTTGTGTCTAATTTTACTGCTTGGCAGTTTGAGGACTCTGGAATTGTCCCATATGGGATTGATGGCTCCTTAATGATAATGAGTTCTGTGGATGTTGCTCCATACTAGATACGGATTTGTTGTTGGTGCATTTTAGGGATGTTCAGTCAGCCAAGCTGTACTTGTGCACTACAATTTCCATATCCGTATGAACGAAATGAGAAATCGGGCCGGTGATGATTGATTTCTGTTCTAGACTTGCAGCATTTCTCTTAACCTGGATATGTTGGCTTGGGTTGTTTTCTCAGTTTTCAATTTGCCATAAACTATGACCGTATGTCTTATGCAAATTCACACCTCAGTCATGTTCTCTAAATCTGCTAAACACTGTGCACAGTTTATCATCCCCATCGTTATCCATACACCCTGTTCCTTTTGGTGTGTGGCTCTTTAAGGGGTTCTTTGTGATGATATTTAAGAATAAGCCCTCCTTACTATGCTTTTCAGGGTGGTGTGATGGGAACACACGATGAAGAAACTAGAAAGTTTTTCAAGCATTCTTCAGTCATCTGCGTTCTTTCACCTCGATATGCCAGCAGTAAGCTGAGCATTTTCAAACAACAGGTAAGTTCAGGCAGTATTTTTCCTAGGTATTTTGTTCAGTTTTTTGACTGCAAGCAATGGTTATCCGGTAAACCTTAAGCAAGTTAGTACTCCCTCCGTATCAAAATATAAGACTCTCTACCAACTTACCACACACATGTATATTGCACGATACATGTGTGTGGTAAGTTGGTAGAGAGTCTTATATTTTGATACGAGGGAGTATTAACTTAAGCTTCCCTTTAGCAAGAAAACATTATGATGACGTGTTGTTGCCATATGGATAGTAAATGTGCAACTAAGTTCAAAAATAGCTTTATACCAATAAAATCAGGGGACGACAGTTCTTTTGACCTTAAATAAGCATTATCTGATTCTTATGAATACGTACTCTGCAGGCTACTCATGTGCTCTTTTCTTGCCACATTTGGCAATCTTGAACTTCTATCATGCAGGTTGTTGGGTCATTGTTTACTCACCATCAAAAATGTGTGCTGGTTGATACACAAGCTTCGGGAAACAAGCGGAAAGTTACTGCTTTCGTTGGAGGCCTAGATCTTTGTGATGGGCGTTACGATACTCCTCAGCATAGGCTTTTTAAAGATCTCGACACAGTATTTGAAAATGATTATCATAACCCAACATTTTCGGTGAGTTCATTTCTGCCAATATGTTATACATAACTTCTCTATGCTCATCAAACTGGAGTCGAAAAACTAAGCTTCTCAGAGCTGGTGCAATGATGAATGCCTGGCTGCCAGTGCTTTTCTTGCACAACATTGACCTCATCGAGTTTTTAATTTTTCTAGCATCATATGTATTCCCTTGATGCAGGGAAGTTCGAAAGGACCAAGACAACCATGGCATGATCTGCACTGTAAGATTGATGGACCATCTGCCTATGATGTCTTAAAAATTTTGAGCAACGCTGGAGAAAGGCATCCAAATTCCGTGATCGATTTAAGAAAGTATCTCGTTGGAAAGATGATGCCCTGATAAAGCTGGAGCGTATCTCATGGATACTCAGCCCTTCGCCTAATACTCCAAATGATCATGTTAGTTTGTGGTTTCAAAGGAAGAAGATCCTGAGAATTGGCATGTTCAGGTGTTAGCACTGCTCTTGTAAGTTCTTATGTTAATACTTGTGAATTCTAGGCATTGGTTAACATTTGTTAATGTTTCAGGTATTCCGGTCAATTGACTCGGGCTCTCTAAAAGGATTTCCTAGTGAAAGCAAAGATGCTTCAAAGCAGGTTAGTCTGGCACATCTTCACTTCTACTTTTGCTATGACAACATTTGGTAAATCTGAATCTATGCTGAAGTTTGTGGTGCTGTTATTTCGTAAATTCCTTCATCCTTTTGTCCTGCCATTCAAAAATATGTTTTGGTATAAAGGACTAATCAGTTAATGGACTTTCTGCAGAATCTTGTGTGCCGAAAGAATCTTATAATCGATAAGAGCATCCACACAGCATATGTCCGGGCAATCAGATCAGCGCAACATTTCATTTATAGAAAACCAGTATTTTCTTGGTTCTTCGTACGCATGGCCATCCTATGTGAATTCAGGTTTGAGGTTTTTTTTAACCCATCTGCAACTTGGCATTCTGATTGTTACGTATGTAGCTAGCATGCATATTATTCTGCTGCTAAAACAGGCAAAACAGGCACACACATAATGCAGATAAGCCAGAGAGAGCATAGATTTGTTTTTCTCTGTGTACTTTCATTAGACAGGTCACATTCTTTTTAGTTTCATTCATGATTTTTGTTGCTGATGGGACTGCTGTGTAAATTTAACTTTCATCTTCCATATTACGACATGGTTCACAAACTGGAATTTTGTGCCCTTGGGCTGTTGCAGTGCTGACAATCTGATACCAATGGAATTGGCCCTCAAAATTGCAAGCAAGATAAGAGCTGGTGAACGTTTTGCTGTTTATGTTGTCATACCAATGTGGCCTGAAGGAGTCCCTACCACAGCCTCTGTGCAAGAAATTCTCTACTTTCAGGTAAGCTCTATTTTGTAAAACCATTATCGAATTCTGAGATTTATCAAGAAATGGAAATCCCAATCTGAGATTTATTGATATATGGAAGTTTCATTCTGCCTTGCCACTTCAATCTCTGCCCTATGAACAGGCCTAACACTCTAGTGAGCGTTGGTATATTCCCTGATTGTATGCTGTTTTCTGTTTTAATACAATAATATTCTACATGTGCTCGCTTCCCTTTGTTTAGTTCAACTCCATTCTGTGTTCGTCCTTGGTTTGGGTAACCTCCTCTGGTTCTTTTGCTAAGTTGCAGTAATTTTCATAGAGTAATGTTATATGTAATGTCATTATAGCCTAAGAGTTGCAAAAGGGTAATGCTAACTGTACTGAAATTATACTATCCACAAAGGCCTACCATACTATAAAGAGATCTTTGGACTTGCCCCTTTGGAAACCTTCATTGTCCAGCCACTGAAAGCAGATACTATTTGTACTAAGCTGCAGTAATTTTCATAGAGCAATGTTATATGTAATGTCATTATAGCCTAACAGTTGCAAACGGGTAATGCTAACTGTACTTTAAATTATACTATCCACAAAGGCCTACCATATTATAAAGAGATATTTGGACTTGCCCCTTTGGAAACCTTCATTGTCCAGCCACTGAAAACAGATACTATTTGTACTAAACTCTAAGGAAGATGATACAGTAAATTTAGCTCAACATGCATGTATACTGAATCAGGATTTGGGGCCTGAGAATATTTCACAGGGAACACTTCACACATTTTGTAGGGAAAGGGTACCCCCGGATCCCACTATTCATGATATCAGTCTACAGAGTTCAGACTGCTGCTCCCGCAAGCAGTTCAAAAGGTTTTGTCAGAAAAGAAAGACATGATCTGGCACATGTCAAAGTACGAGAATAAGGCACACCTCAGTTCAATATGAAATCAGGGTTACAGCAGCACTAAGGCTGCTGTAAAAAAGCAGCACTAAAAAAAAGCAGCACTAAGGCTTCAGATACTTCTCATTTAACTATCATCTTAAGTATCCTGTAGGAGCCCGGATCCCCTTCCAATACGTCTCAGTCCTTTAGCTGGTACATTTCACTCATGATCCATCAAAATCTGTAATCTACACTCATTGTATGCATGAGCATGATGGCTGGTGATACTTGATAATTTTTATGCTTGATTTTGCAAGAGGATTTAGAGTGAGGAACATAGGAGTATATATATTTACAAAGTATTTGGTACGTTTGTCATTGTGTTTGTGAAGTGTGACATTGAGTGTGACAGATTACTTGCAGGCTTGATATCGAATAGCAAAATATTAACAGTTTATTCTTTTATCTCACAGGCTCAGACAATGGAGATGATGTATAGAGTAGTTGCACAAGAGCTCAAGGCCATGAACATCGAGGATGCAAACCTCCAGGATTACTTGAACTTCTACTGTCTTGGCAATCGGGAAGAACCATCAACAGATGGTAGTCCTGAGTCAGACAAATCTACAAGTGCAGCGGTAATGTGTTGTTGTGTGCTTCATTTCTTCATAAGAAAGAACATTGTGCGAAATTGATCTCTTGTATCAGTGTTAAATACTTACGTGCCACTAGGTTACTTGTCTAACAAACTCCATATCTGTGTAGGAAGATTAATCTTCCTGTCTTCACTAAAAAACAAAAAAGACACTAAAGTGCTAGTGAAAGTCAAAACATACAGATAGCTGGAGATACATCAGTGGTTTTAAAAATTGATTCTGACCTTATTTAACCAAAAGTTTACTTAATAACTGTTGGTATGGTAGGATCTTTAAGGTATTGATTGTTGTAATTTATGATGTAAGGTATATATATTTATTTTAGACGGTAGGCTCAAGGGCGAGCCTTCAATAGTAAAGTTTCTGTACTTATAGATTGCTTACGCAAGGGCGAGAATTATACAACATTACTACTCCCGCTAGAATCAATACGAGGGATATTTATCTCCTTTTATGAGTATTAGTTAACATGCCATTGGGTTTCTGTCCCTTTAACCTACACTTCCTTTAATGCTTACTTCAACCTACTCTTGCTGTCTGAACAAGTGAATAGATGCCTAAAGAATTGGCAAAGATGATTTACCCATCATGCATTCATAAACCATGTTCCAGCCTTTCCTTTTGTAGAATTTTAATATGAATGAACCCTTATTTTAATCCCCCCTCTTAAAATTCACAGGGCCTGGCTAGAAAATATCGGCGGTTCATGATCTATGTTCATGCAAAAGGATTGATTGTAGACGATGAATACGTCATTTTGGGCTCAGCAAACATCAATCAAAGGTCCTTGGCTGGTACGAGAGATACTGAAATTGCAATGGGCGCCTACCAACCTCATCATTCATGGTCTACGAAGGGGGGTCATCCTCACGGCCAGGTTTGTAAAATGGCTTTCTCCTTATATGTGAACTGCTGAACCTTGTCCAACTTCTCGTTAAAAGTCTATAACAACATAGGCTTGTTTAGAAGTATTGACGCATCTTCCGTATTTAGCTAATTTGCCTACATATTTTACATATTTGCTTGCAGGTATATGGATATAGAAATTCTCTCTGGGCTGAGCACCTTGGGATTGTTGATGACCGCTTCAAGGAGCCTTCCAGTCTGGACTGTGTGAGATTAGTGAACCAAATCGCGGAAGAGAACTGGGAGAGATTCACATCAGAAGAGATGAAAATGTTGCAAGGGCACCTCCTCAGATACCCGTTGAAGGTAGAGCCCGATGGCAACGTCGTCCCACTGCCAGACCAAGAATGCTTCCCTGACGTTGGTGGCAAGATCTGCGGAGCTCCAACCTCACTTCCTGACTCGCTGACAATGTAAACATCGCCGCAGCGCAGATAATCGGCATTTTCAGAGTGCAAGCTGGTTCTTTTCCACACCTGTAAAAACTACATGATTCTTTTGTTGTTGTGTTGGCGCTGGAGGAGAGTTCGATGTGTATCGTAATCTGTCATCACCCATAGCGTGGGGTAGTGAAAGCGTGAGTGCTGATGGTGTCTGTAGAGTTGTTGCATGCCTTCGTAAGATTTTATAATGTGTGTAAATGAAACACGGCGGGATCACTGATAGTGTTTGGACATACCTATAGTCATGACAGGATCATCAATAAGAGTTGGTCATTTGATTGATTTTGAAGGTCTGTAAATGACATGAGCATTGATACTTTGATAGTGTATGGATGTATGTCATTCTACTGCCAGTTATACGCCTACAAGTTCGCAACCATTTTGTTTGGTGACCGTGACATGATTTCTTACGCACGACCCAAAAAGGAAAGAAACTGCCCACAAACTGAGGAAAAGATCCACCCAAAAACTATTCGAGTTGTCGAGCAAGCAATGGGATCGATACGATCCTAAATCTTTGTCAGCCCCTCTACTTCTCGGCGCGCTGTTGCCGTTCCTCCGGCGGCGCCACCGTCTCCCAATCCCAGACCGTACATGGCCATGCCTGAGCAACATCTTGGGAAGATGAGATGCGTCCGGGTCCGGGACAGGCTCTTAGAGGGGTGCTGGACTCTGGATATATCTTCTCTCCTTTTATCTAGTTAAGCATCTCTAGTGGCTCCTCTAAACGGGCGTGGAAAGGAGATATACACGATTAGGAGAGAAAAAAGGTTCCCAGCGGCTCGTGTATATGGGCGTGCACCGTTTCCACGCCCACCCACCTGGGTACCAGGCGTGTATACTTCCACCACCGAGCCACGCTCGTGGAGTGAGGAAAGAAGGCAGAGCTCTGGTCCCGCCCCCTACTGGCATATTGCTTGCTCTTTGATCTACACAAATACAATTCGATTTGAAAAGTTGTGTACACGAAATACGTGCGTACTGATGAGTTGGTTCCATTCCCATACCCGGTTTCAAGTTTCATCGATCATAACTTGCCAATTTCGAACCGATGTTCAGAACTTTTTTGGTCGAATTTTGTCAAATTCGTCACACTCGGTTGAAGTTTTGAAAAATCCTTTGACGAGCATGTTCAACTTGATGTTTCTCACAACTTTCGTGTTGAAACTTTCCATTTCGGTAGACGTATACGGATACATCTTGTACTGAACTTTGTTGTAAGAACTATGTGAAGCAAAAATATTTTATTGATAGCACTGCATTACAAAGACATGGATTACATCACTCATTGCATAAATTAAAACTGGATGAAAAGAAATGGATTACAAAGTTATAACTAGGACATCACTCATCTCCAAACTTATGCCACATATGGTCAATTAGATCAAGTTTAAGCTGAGAATGTTCATCGACATTTCTAATCCGGTGAGTCATCTGAATAAAAGAGCTCAGTTGTTCCGCATGAGTACGAGAGACTGTGAGCTGGTATGCTCTTCACAAATGTTGCCCACCGTGGATAGATACCATCTGCAAGGTAATACCCCATTGTGTACTGATGGCCATTGATGCTATAATTCACTGCAGGAGTTTCACCTTCGGCTAGCTTCGAAAAAACAGGAGAACGTTGAAGAACATTTATATCATTGAGAGACCCTGGTAAACCAAAATAAGCATGCCAAATCCAAAGATCCTGTGAAGCAACTGCTTCCAAGATCATAGTGGGCTCGTTCACATGGCCTTTAAACATGCCATGCCATTTTTTGGGGCAATTTTTCCAACCCCAGTACATGCAATCTATGCTCCCTAACATACCAGGAAATCCTCTTTCCTCCCCTATTGCAAGTAACCTAGCAATGTCTTGTTCATTTGGAGATCTCAGGTACCTTTCCCCAAAAACTTCACAAACTTTGATCACAAATTTCTTGCAAGACTCTAAATTAGTAGCCTCAGCGGACCGGATGTACTCATCAGCACCATCAGCTGCTATTCCATATGTTAGCATCCGCATTGCCGCGGTCATATTTTGCAGAGGATGTAACCCAAGAGCTCCAGAAGCACTTCTTTTTTGCGTAAAATAACCATCATAATCATGCTCCCTCTCATGCTCAAGTATACCATCAGCTATGCGGTTGAACAAATTACGGGACATCCTAAATCTGTGCATAAAAAGTAAATGAGACAGGGAAATGAAAAATGGGCCAAAGCAGAGAAGTGTACTAATTACGAACCTTCGTCGAAACAAATATTCGGGATAGCGAGGAACTTCTTTGAAGTAGTCGTCCCACAGAAGAACAAATCCGGCATCTCTTCCTCGATCGATTGTCCGACGTCCATGCTTGGAACCACCATGGCGTCGAGCGTTCATCCTCTCTTCCTCCTCGCACTCGGCGAATGCTGCAAGTATGAGTTCATCGTCGCCAGATGAAGATGACGAAGAACTCATGTCCCAAGAGATGTGTTCATTGTGTTGCGTGAGAGACGACTGAGAAATCTAGGAGTGAGAAGAGAAGTCACAGGTAGAGATGCTGGAAGAGAGGTGGTCGGGGTGGTTTATATAGACCAGAAATATGGCCGTTGAAAATATAGCCGTTGGAAATATAGCCGTTGGAATATAGCCGTTTGAAAATATAGCCGTTGGAATATACACGTCCTGATACACGTTCCACTGAAAAACTGGGAGGTGTAAAATTTAGCAACGTGTATATGGACGTGTATATGGAGATATACACGTCCAGATATACACGTCCATATACACGTTCCACTAGAGATGCTCTTAGGATCACAAGAGTACAGCCGAGGCTCGAGATCGAAAGCAGACGAAATCGGTTGTGGACGATAGGCTCTGCTGGCGATAGACAGGGCAGGCGGGTTCGCCTTCGATTTCCCTTCCCCTCCTCCGTCGATGACGGGAGTCTCAAGACGCAGGTCGCAATGGCTCGCTGCCTCCCTGCTTGGTTCAGCGACCCTGAAGGAGGAGGAGGAAGCTGACCATGAAGGCCCTGCTGGTGAGTTCATACTTACTGTAAATGGCTCTGGATTGCACTAGTAAAGTCTCCCTGCAACACCAATTACCACCACCATGTATGAGTGCACATTCTTTTTCTGACCTGCCTACTCAATATTAATAATAAACACATATGCAGATCACCATGTATTTCCTTCTATCAAAGTAAATGTCGAGATTGGTAATGAACAACAGAACAAACCCATCTCGGAAGGTGACTCAACACTTCCTGCTGTGCCGCTTCATCAACTGCCTGCCTACACAATATTACCACCATGTATAAGTGCACATTCTTTTTGTGGCCTGCCTGCCTACTCGGTAGAGGAACGCTGGAGTTTGTTGGGCTTTGGCCCAGTTGGTCGCACGTGGGGTGAGCGGAGAGAAGCGCGAGGGACGAAGATGCTGGACGAAAGGGGCGACGTAGTGGCAATTCTTTTGGCTTATGAGTGTACCCACTTTATGAAAGATCAAGAAGAGAGGGAAAGATGGATATGCTGCAATTAAACTTAAGAAACTTAGAAGCCGTATATATACTTTTTTATCTGCAAGACTGCAATCATGTAGATGCCGGGTAGGTTAAGAGCATCTCCATCAGCACCCTTCAAATGACCCTCCAAAGCTTATTTGGGGGTCCGGAACTCAAAAAACTCCACCAGCGGGACACCTCAAAGGTTAGGCTGGACCAAAAACATGTCCGTC
This sequence comes from Poa pratensis, assembly GCA_947311845.1. Classification (NCBI taxonomy): domain Eukaryota; kingdom Viridiplantae; phylum Streptophyta; class Magnoliopsida; order Poales; family Poaceae; genus Poa; species Poa pratensis. The sequence continues at coordinate 147,063,518 of CAMZMU010000085.1, forward strand.
AGTGCCGGACACGGGGCGGACACAGCCGCATACATGCAGCCCCACCTGGCAGCCTCTCTTTATTTCTTTGATATCTCGCGTGCGGCACCGACGGCAAACCACCGAGCGGCACATCCAACTCCGGCCATCTCCCGCTTGCCCTCCGCGCCAGGTGCACCGCAACGTTGACCTCCTTCGTCTCCTGCAAGCACGGCACCTGGAGGAGCACGGAAGCCGCCGCGACGACCTCGTCTTCAACCTACGGCCGGGCGCGCACGATATCGTCTTCCCGTCTTCTCCAAGCCAAGTCGTCAATGCCTGGAGGTGCGCGTCATCGACTATGTCCGGAACCGGAAGGATTCGAGATAGAACGCAAGGGATTGTCACCGACAAGGTTATCTTCCTCCTACGGCTGGGCGCACAGCGTCATCGTCCCCGTCAGCCCACGCTTCTCCAAGCCAAACCGTCATGTCCTGGAGGTGCGCCGTCGTCGACTACGTCCGGAACCGGAAGGTGACGAGGTCGCCCGGGACGGAGACGAGTTTCAGGTTCAGCGCGATGCAGACTAGTTGTCTGCGGGCTCAAGTTCGAGATGGGGCAGGCACTCGACGGCACCGCAAAGAGGGCCCGTGCACAACCACCGGCTGCTGCCGTCTCCGCCTTCCCCAAAGGCACAACCTCCTCACAGTGCCGGTTCGCCATGGCTGTACTCAGAAATCTGAAACTCTGAACTTACCTGTCAGTTTCAGGTAACATCGCAAGTGGCCGGCGCGCCGTGGCTGTTCGTGCCTCGGCCGGAACCGTGCCTTGGAATAGGTTGAACAGCGTGGGGTCGGCGGCGAGCAGCGTGTGGAAGAGGTTCAGGCTGGTGCTCTCGGCTGCTTCGGCGTCTGGCCGTGGAGGTCTCCCGTGCGTGCGGCACCGAGCGGGAGCAGCAATGGAGCCCCTGATGCACACGACTAATAGTACTATAGTATTTCATCTGATCTCCTTTTGCCAAGGTGTGCTAGCTGAATATGCCCCTGGAGAACGACCCGGTGATGCCCTTCTTCTCGTTGCTCGCCGGCGCCCGTGCTCGTCGGCATGATTCTCTACGCATGCGACCTCGCACGGTGCTGCGCGTCGGCGCTGTTCACGGCGTTCTTCCTATCTCCGTAATGATCGATCTTCTCTGGGAAAAGCAGCTTGGTTGCGACCGTAGTACTAGTACTACTACGTTTTGATCTGATCTGTTCTTTTCTTGATGTTTTGCGGTGCCAAATCCGGTCTGATGTGCGTGTTGGCTTAACTGAATGTGATAAGTTGTGCCCGATGGAGACTAGGAAAAAAACTAGAGAATAGGGGGTGTTGTTTGGAGGGTGCCGCTGGGAGCGCTGCTTAAATTTTGAGCGGACACATCTCCGGCACCCCCAAAGAAGACTCAATTGGAGGGTGCGGACGCATATTTGGAGTCCCCGGTGGATATGCTCTAAGTAGGGGTGGAGAACATGCATGGAGATGACAATTACCGTACCTGTGCTGAGTCGTGGGAGGGCAGCTCGGCAGCACAGCGCAGACGCAGTCTTGACGATCCCTCAGCACCCTCATGTTGCAGCTCGATGGTGGTTGTGTTGCAAATCAGTTAAGCCAGGATGATTGATTAAAGAAAGACGGAGATGTAGTTTGGTCGTAGTTATGCTGCATATATATTTCAATTTATAGGCAAACACCTGAGACTTCTTTGGATTCCTTTCTTGGACTGGACGTACATGTTTTGCTTGCTGCTTGCAGTCGGAGACGACGAACACATCACATGAAAGAACTGGATGCTCTGGTCTGGAGCAGCTGCTTCTTTCCGTGTGCATGAGGTACCGGCTGGGCATCGATGCTAGCTGCCACGGCCCAGGCCGATCGCCTTCAAAATTGTGGACCCAGAGTGGATACACTGCCAACACGGCGTTTAGAATCTCGAACCTTCATTGCAGAACTGGCAACTGGCAAAGCACAGCACCATAATACTAGGTCACCGCCATTCTCGCGGCAGAAAACAACAGTACATATATCTCTTACATATCAGAGGTGAACAAAGTCACCTTGCTGACATCATATCTTGCTTAAATACGTGGATGTACCAGAGTACATGACAGACTAATTTCTGACAACTAATACCAAGGCCCGAGTACTATAGCCCCGAGACAACATATTTGCGGCACCGGCATGACCATCCTCCAATCTCTCTCCAAAGGCTCCAGATGCATGAGCCAAACAAGAGAGAGACCCAATAGCAAGTTGAGTTCATCCCTGTAGATATATTTAGTTAGAACTTAGAACTAAGAAGTAACTGATGTGGATGAATAAAATCTTTGCTTACACGGTTTAAGAATAGGGGCTTGTATGTAAAATCGGTAAGTACGGTACAGATGCAAAATTCAGGCGCATAATATGCTCATTCCTGCTTCGAAATAGTCCCACAGCCATCCAGAGCTTAGGAGTAAAAGGCACATAAAGTTGCCCTTTCATGCTTCTGGAGAATCTTAGGGCCATGTAATTCAATTTTGATGCAATGAAGATTTAGATTAACAGAAACATAACATTTTTGTGGAAAATAAAAAGGCCCGGCCCCTAAAAGTGCAGGTTATACAACAGTCTTTCTTTTGAATACTTGGTTCCATGAACTATGTGTACTAAGATCTACAAATGTACCATAAGCCCAATACATTTCCCTTCCTCTATCTTCCTACTGTAAGTATATATGTAGCCAATTTTCGATAAGCCTGACTCTTGACGCCAAAATTACAAACTCCCCTCCACCAAATGCGTCAATAAGCTGATCAGCATGATATTGAACAAGGCCAATTATACTCAACAAGGATGAGATTGATTCCAATAGACTATTTTTTGTTTTCACCTTTTCTATCACATGGTTACATCTAATTTCAAAACGCCTTGAGGCACCAATGAAGCATGAAATTCGCTTGAATAGGCTCAAATTCAGCACCCAAACCATTGTTATCAGACACAGCTTGGTCCAGCAGTTGGACCAGAGAAGCGCAAAAGCAAGGACCAAAACTGGCTGGGATAGGACCATGATGGGAAAACCCAACCAGCCATATGGATTTTAAGTCAGCATTTATTAAAACGGATGGTTCTTAATTGCCGGATAAAAATGTGACTGAAAACTTGCATAGCTTACCTTATTAAGTTCAATGTGGATATACTGGTCCTTCAAAGGTAATATATAGCTGAAACTTATAGACACATGCTGTTCTAGTTTTTACTCTTATTCTTCAAAGGTACTGTGATATATAGGTGAAACTAATAGATTGGTGGGATATTACACAACAACAGAAGGATAAATGACTTCCCTAGTATGAAATTGTTTTCTTTATTTTTACAGTCACATGGCAGTACTGATCAGTAAAGAAACAAACCATGAGATCTTTCCTGGTTTGAAAAGTTCTTACAGTAGCATGAATGATTAACTTACTACTTTATGTATACCATTTACGAATTCAAACAAAAATAAGCTTGCCATTTACGAGTTCACAGGAGACTCAGAACAGGCTTACCGCTTTGTTGTTCACAGACTTGGTTTCGACAACGATGGTGGGAAGCCAAAGTACAAGTGAACCAAACTGGGATGATATGTTAACACAGAGACTTCCTTAAGTTCAAAAGTCTTGACCTCCAGAGAATAAAGACGTATAAGGTCATCCTTTGGCAACAACTCATTTCCATTATCATCCCAGGTAGCTGTTGGAAGACTTAGAAGAAATAAGAATCCCTCCGTTGCTCCCATTGCTTCATAGCAGCATTGAGGAGGCAACTCCATAACATTTTTAAGCTGCCACTCATCGGAAGATTCACCATTCTTTTGTTGAGTGGTGTGATAGATATAAAACGAGCTAGAAATGTAACAACCGAGGTAAGTATTGACCTGATTACAATCACCTGCGAGAGTAAGCATCTCAAGGGCTCCCTTTGTACCATCAACAATGGTAGACACGCATAGGCCCGCGGGATGCTGATTTGTAAGCTGCACATGGTAGCCAGTGAGAAGGTCGACAGCGGAAAACTCCATAATGGCCGTGTCCAGGACGAGCAACTTGTCCATCCCAAGATATGCCCAGTTAGACTTAGGACAGGGTAGCATTCCGCCAAAGAGCTCCGGATGCCCAAAGAGCTCCAGCTGGTAGATGCAGCTATACACCACTGCCCAGTGACAGAAGAGAAGACAAACACGACGAGCTTGCTTTCGTAGAGTGCAGGGCAGACCACCTTGAAGGATGTCTCGTCCTCATCCTCGCCAATGGGAGCGAGTTTAGGTCCGAATTCAACAAGGTAATCTTGCTGGGCAGTCATTTCCTTAGGTATGACTGGGAGCAGCACATATCTCCTTGACACTGGATCGCAGACCGCGAGCGGGAGGTTTGTGAAGTAGGCACCGGAAGGAGGTTTGTGAAGTAGACACTGCCGCCGGTGTCCTGGACGAGGACGCGGCCGTCTCTGGCGTCACGCGGTAACCAGTAGTCCACACTGCATTCGGGGAGGAAGGAGTAGGTGAAATCGGCAGCGTCGTCGAGGGCGCGGGCGAGTGGGGCAGAGGGGTGGGTGCCTGCACGGGGTAGAAGACTTGTTCGACGCTTACGAGTCCGAGAAGCGGCGGCGGATGCCGTTTGCGGTAGCGGCGGAGGAAGGGGCGCTCGGTGATGATGCGGTGGAACCGGGGGCAGGAGGTTGAGGCGCGGGCGAGCGCGGCCGGGTGGGCAGGCGGAGGAATATCTCCTCCAGGATGTCATCGACGAGATGCGGCGCCGGGGTGGCCATGGCTGGCGGCCGCCGCCGGGATGGGATGGGAGAAAGGGGATGGGATGCTAGGGTTTGGGGCGTAGTGGTGCGTTTGGTTTGGTTGCTAGTGCGACCCTGTGACCTGTGCAGGCAAAGGGAGCGCACGGAAGGAATGAATGGGGGCGGCTCGAGGTTGCTAATAGCACTCTAATGGAGCTCGAGGTTGCTAATAGCACTCTAATGGAGCTCGAGGTTGCTAATGCTAATCCCCTCTCCAGACCCGGCCGCCATTGGCCCCGAAGCCGACGGTTGATTGTGCTGGTCTCGGAAATTTCTTGAGAACGGAAAGCGTATTATTCGCTATTTACGACTTTCATCCCAAAGATGTATTCTTACACGTTTGCTTTCTTTGGACATAGTACCAGCTAAACCTGCCCAAGCAAAACAAAATTAAGGACCTCTTCTTAGAAGGACGACAGTCCACGTATACCGCAAAATTTAAAATTATAAATTTCAAAAAGTTCTAAAATATGTGTGTTTATGATCCTGAAATTTGCATAACCAAAATTTTGAAATACACGTAGATAAAAAAAAATACGAATCCACTTAAATATTCACAAAAACACAAAATGACACTTATCACATAGCAATTTCTCATTTTTGTTCTTTGTGTGTATTTTGAATTTGGTTCTTAAAATTGTAGAGAACGTAAACACATATCTTTGTGTGTATTCAAATAACAAAAATTTCAATTTTTTTAAAAACTTGTGAATATGATTTTGAGTAGTGGTATCATCTTATCATTTAAGGTGTGGTATCACTATTATTTTCCGTGTACTTCAAGTCGATTGACGTGCCAAACCTATGGTGTCAAGGCCATTGAGGTTATTTACACTATTTTGCCTCAGATTCATCCTGTAAAAGAATTATGCATCTCCTATTAATGTGTGCATATGCAAAATACACATATAGTACCTGACAGTGTAGAACACAACTGATTTTATAAATTAAATTGTCATCTCCTATGATTCAATATGATCTGCCTCTTGAGCTCATGCACAACAAGGGTAAAAAGACACTTGGTTTCATCTAGCAGATTATCCCGTTCAAAAATCAAGCTCACGTCATTGACCGATGCCCCCACGCCGACAATCCGACGCGGCCATACACCCTGAAGTCGCCGCCGCACCGTCTGCTGCAGTGTGGTGGGTCCCCGGGATTCAAAAAACCAGGCAAGATCAGCAGCGGTGAGGGCTTGACACGCTGAGAGGCGAGGCGCGTCGGCCAGGTGAATGTTGTAGTGTGATATGCAGAGCGATACCTTTACCACGCTCCACTCCGGCAAAGCCGCGCTCCACTCCCACTTCGACCCAGGGGCGGCGGGTCCGTCCTCCACGCGCGGCCTCTCACTCATCCGTCGCTCGAGTCACTCATTCATCACGGGAGGGGACCAAGCGAGCCAGGAGGGCTGGAGCCGAGCTCTACGGCCGGCCAGTTCTCCTTGAACCCCCCCCCCCCCCCCCCCCCGATCCTAGTACTACATGGCACCTCAACACAAGATTTTTTTTTTGACTGTAACTACGGCGGGCCTTGGCCAGCCAGAACATTTTATTCCTTTGATGAGTTTGTGCGTAGGATTACAAAGATTTACATTGGGAAGGAGGGGAAATACATGGGGGTAGAGGAAAGATCAGGGTGGTTCAAAATATAGACACCAGGCCCTTAGGTGATTCGCAACCGGCGGGGAGTTGCAGCGATATGCCCATAAGCGCACATCCTCGAGACATCTTGTACGAGCGAGAATCGCGGGCTCATCGATTCCGTTGAAAACCTTTGCATTACGCCGTTTCCAAATACTCCATGCTATGACAGTGCAGATCGTGGACTCGGCATAGCCGTTACCCCGATCACTCCAAAGCTCCTGGACCGTGGAGAGTTGCCTCGTATTGTTGGGGGAAGAAATGGCTCCACATTTCCTGCGCCTTGTGGCAGCCAATCAGAAGGTGATCAATGTCTTCAACCTGGGGGCAGAACGGGCAGCTGGGCGACGCGCCAAGCTGATGTCGATAACGTCGGTCATTGGTGGGTAGCCGTCGGCGGCGGACCAGCCAGTTAAAGATCCTGCACTTGAGGGGCACTGCATTTTTCCAAACTTTCGCAGCCAGATCGTCAGTTGCAACATGCCTAAAAGAATTAGCATAAAAATCTCTGTTCGTAAAGGGTTTGTGGGAGTGTCGGCAGATCCGGTAATCATTCTCGTGGTGATTAAGGTTAACAGTCGCAAGAATCTCCATCAGAGAGCCCAGTTCAGAGCTAGCACATGACGAGAGGCGGGGGACAAGAGCAAGTGAGACATTGGATCCCAGAACAACAGCAACCTGCGCGTGAGGTCGCGTAGAGTGCGAGAAGAGGGCAGGGTAACGAGTAGAGTGAGGCGAGTCTCCAATCCAGCAGTCCAGCCAGAAAGCAGTGTGGGCGCCGTTGGCAATGGTGACTGTGGAGTGAAGACGGAAGGAGGAGAGGTTGTCGACAATGCTTTTCCACATAGGCGTGTCAAGGTGGTGAGAGTCCCCGAAATCTCTGCTGCTGGACCATCCGTACTGTCGGTGGAACCAGAGGTTCCAGGGGGCATCCGATGGAGAATGAAGCTTGGAAAGAAATTTAGAGAGAAGGGCAGAGTTTTGAGAGGAGATGGAGAGGACTCCCAGACCGCCAAGCTTCTTAGGTTTGCAGACCTCACCCCACGCCACCTTGCAGTGGCCGCCAGTGCACGTCTCCTCGCCCGTCCACAGGAAAGCGCGACGACGCTTGTCAATGGCTTCAATGACTCCGGCGGGAAGGAGTCCCGCACTCATGGCATGAGCGAATTTAGCGGTAATGACAGAGTTAATAAGAAGGAGACGACCTCCAATGGGGAGGGAGCGCCCGCGCCATCCCGATAGGTGGAGGTCGCATTTTGCAATGATAGAAGAGAGGTCAGCGAAGCGGAGTTTGTGGAGGGATAGGGGAAGACCGAGGTAGGTTTGCGGGAAGGAGGAAACCGCGCAACCGAAGGAGGTGGCCATGGCGTCCGCCTCGGAGGGGTCAGTTTTAATGGGCACGAAAGTGCTTTTGTGATAGTTGATGTCAAGGCCAGTGGCTTCCGAGAAGGAGTTGAGGAGATTTTTGAGGTGGACAACGTGTTGAGGGACAGCACGGATTATAATTAGGGTGTCGTCAGCATATTGCAGAACGGGGCAAGGTAGGTCGTCCACAAGAGGGTAGAGGAGAAGACCGTTGCGGGAAGCTTGGAGGAGCAGTTGCTGAAGGACATCGGCCACAAAGTCAAAAAGGAAAGGGGAAAGCGGATCTCCTTGACGGAGGCCTCTACGACATTGGATCCATTTTCCAGGGGTTCCATTAAGAAGGACAGCAGTTTGGCTAGAGGTATTTATGGCTTTGATAAGGTCCCGCCAGAGCGTGGGGAAGCCTTTTGCCTCAAGGATTCTGTCGAGGGCATCCCAGCTTATCGAGTCAAAGGCTTTGCGAAAGTCAAGTTTGAAGACGGCTGCCGGGGCATTCCTTTTATGACACGATTGAACAATATCAACAGCGTAGACAAAGTTTTTCGCAATGGATCGTCCCGAGATGAAGCCAGTTTGATCGGGATGAACCAGAGCGGGGATGAGGGGGCGGAGGCGAAGAGTAAGACATTTAGTGAGGAATTTAAGGCTGAAATTTTGAAGGGAGATAGGGCGAAAAGAGTCGGGTCGGTTCGCCCCAACCTTTTTCGGCAGCAGGACAATGTGAGCTTTATTTATGGGACGCAGGTCAGCCTGGAGCGAGTGGAAATGCTGCAAGGAGGCGAAAAGAGAATTTTTGACGAGGTCCCAATTTTTCTTGTAGAAAGCCGGGCCGAAACCATCCGGTCCAGGACTCGAGTTGTCGTTCATAGAGAAGACAGCATTGCGTAGCTCGGTAATGGTGAAGGGTGCCGCAAGTGCAGCTGCAGGAATTCTAACCAATGATGCAACAAGTCGCCTTGTGGTCTTCCACCAATGACGTCGACAACTCGCCCTGCACCCCGGCACCATGGACGCCGTCCTGCTCATGGTACGTACGGCCCCGCATCTGCTAATTTAGTTAGGGTCCCCAAACAGAACAATTTTATCAAATGTATTGACATTGGTCTAAAGAAAATAGTCATGAAATTCTATAGAGGCATCATGGCTCAAGTTAAATTCGCCACATTCTTCATATTGAACGCGAAAGTGCTAGTGTTAATGAGCTTTGAAGTTGATGCCAAACATTACACCCGGGACTTAGCACAACACCACAAGGAGCTTCTGCTGGCGAAAATGACTTCAAGAGGTGCTCAGTTTCGTTTACAATGACGTCTGCGAGTTGGATTTAAGTCATCCATTCCTATGTAGGCGTTGAACTTCTGTTCGGTTTGTTTATGAGATTTTCTTGCCAATCGACTGTGCTAGAATCAAGAATCAAGTGTATCTACTACTACTAGCTTAGTCTTTCTTTTGTGTATGAGATGCCAACTATGTATGTGTTCTTTATATTTTGTGTTATGTCACAGCGAGTAACTATTACACAATCAAGTCACACATTGTTCCATCTGTCCAATTTTACTACCGAGAGAGAGACTGGAGATTTCGAAGGATATCACTGTTCCCATTACTTGGGTATCTCTAAAAAATGCTGCACCACTGTTCTTCGTTCTTTGTAGCCAGTTCATTTTGTTACTGTGTTTGCCTTGCGTTGGGTCTGTTTATATAGTCGTCCTACGAGTACTTCATGAAGACTATTGATTTTTTAACCGCTCAACCTTCAGGCAACTAGGGATGTCAGAGCCAAGTTCACTGGATTCAACAAGTCATTTAGTTGCGTTAATAGACCGCCCCGCAGTTCGACTCTCTTTTCTTGTGATCTGCATCATTTTTTTCTATGATGCTTAAAATTCATACTGTATTAACAAGTCTATTTTTAGTTTTCTATTTCATGTTTTGCAACATTGGTGTCTCGTAGCATTTTTCTAATCTTCGTTAGAAAACGAAGTGCCGCTAGGAGAACTGAGGGATTTCGTCGCCTAATCGGTTAGCTAGGTTTCACGTTTATTCAGAATTGTTACCTAGATTAGATAAGCTACTCAACTGAACCAGCTTTTTCATGATTGCATCAGAATTAGATGACACAAGTGCAGTATGTGATGCCTTTTTTGATCTTTTCAACGCTAATTATTTGTGTGGGTTAATCTGAAATACCTTCTAGATCGGTTGCTGCTTATTCAGACCTTGGTGTCATGTAGTAGTAAAGGTGCTCCATTTCTATTCCGAGGTTTGCGTCAAGATCCAAGTGTGTCTTCTGTATATATTATTGCAGATTTTAATTGCTATGATAAATCGTTCCATCTGTAATGATGTAATGGTATTATGCACAAATGAAACGTGTTTGAGTTGCCACTCTATGGATTTGCTTGGTTAAAGTTGCTTTATTATGGATGTATAGCTGTTTGAGCAAAACCTTTGTTAGTCATAGTATAAATCATTGCTTTGGACTAGATCATGTATGGTTGGAGATTGAATTGCCATGACACAGTCAATATACAGTAATCTTTTACTTCCTGTGCTGCTGCTGTCTAGTTTCTCCTGATTGATCAAGTTGCAAATTTGCTTGCCTCTTTCTGCTGTGCGCCATTATTTTTCTACCTACAGTTTCTCTTTTCTGCCTATCGCGTGATCGGACTAAACAAAATGTGGCGACTTTGTTTGGTCGATGGCAAGCCCTTCTATTGACGTAACCGAGGAGAGCCGCGACGCGTCCTAGGAAGCGTACTTGTTTCCCCTCTGCACTAATTCCGACCTGGGTTTTCTAATTTTCTATTCTGCGTAAGTGTTGCTTCTTACGGAAAATGGAGGAAGCTTTTGAGTACCTGACCAAGGCGATCCTGTTGTAACCAACCTCATCAATAATGTATGGTAAGAGGTAATGATGCAAAATGCGACTTACACTTCTTATTCTGCTGTCCTTGTGTTGAAATTTGACTCCACCCCAAGCAATCGTGGATGATTTACTGCCCATGTGGCTAGAGAGTGGCAGATTAGTTGCAGCATGTCCTCGACAGGTGGTATTCACAGAGGATTTTCTTCACAATGTATGCACAGATTGCATCGATGTTTTGCTTCAGATGGACAGGTATTGACAAGAGCTGGATTATGGTGGACCAGTCCATGTCCTCGATCACAAAAAACTTAAAGCCCCACTCGAATTGAAGTCAGATTGAGCTGCAAGACTTTTGGCTGGATCACCTCGAGGAAGGCGGCACCAATATCTTATCTTCAAGATCATCCTGATGTTGCCAAGACAGTGCTTGTAGTGATAGGCTAAGGCCAGTTCTTTTGGGGCTTATAGACAGCTTAACAGTCCAAAAAAGTCAGCCCAAAAGAACTCGAATTTAAGCAGCTTTTTTGGACAGCCCGTCTTGCCCATTTCTTCACAATGGGGAGAAGCTGGGTACCCCCTACTTCCCGCCGCCGCCCCCACCTTCCTTCGAGTGAATCGAAAGGTTGTTTGGCATTGCCCCTATTGGACCTCGAATTTACAGAAGATTGCCACCGCGCAGCAGGGTGCCGATTCAGCCGAACCGGCCACTTTTCTATTCTTTCTTTTCCTCTTCTTGTCCTCTCCCTCTCTCGTTACCTTTTCTCAGTTTGGACTGTTTTTTGTTTTTGTTTTGCTTCGGTGTTCTTATTGCAGTGATACCTATGTTGTAGGCCATGTGATGCAAGTGTGTGGAGCTCTCTCTTTGTGAGATGCTTCTATTAAGCGATCGCTTGGATGATAGATCTCGTTTTCTAATCTCACTTTCGAAATTCTGTAATGAACGTTGTATGGTTTTGTTTCCTAGAAATGGAAGTGGGGATTTTATAAAACTACAGGTTATTCTATAAAATTTATTTTTGAGTGTATCCACGAATCGGCAAAAAATCACCAAATTTTTTTTAGGCTGTTGGACAAGCCGCGGCACCAATCCCATCCTCTATGACACTCAGCATTGCGTCTTTCTCTTCCTCACTCCATTGCCAATCATGCTGCGCCCTTCCCAGTCGCAGAGCCCCTTGTCCTGGACAACCCCATACCTCGGGAGCTAGTCAAGGTCGAGCAAGGTCTCGATGGAGCATGCCATCAGCGAGAACTTCGTGGGAACGACTGAGATGAACTTATTTATGAATAGTGTCCGGCTCGGTAATGGTGATGTCGAGCACCCCAAGCTGTGAAACAAGGGACGACAATCAAATGGAGAAGTCGTCGATGTTCTCGTCGTTGCCAAACTTGATGGCCTCAAACTGCTTCTTTAGCGTCGCCGTCTTCGCGTCGTGGACACGGGTGTCTCCAACCCGCATCGTCTTGATGGACTCCCAAGCCTCCTTTGTCGTCGGCTTCGACGCAGGGGTGGAGATCATCTCTGGCGGGACGGCGAGCAGAAGGTACTCCAGCGCTGCTCAGTCCATATGTCGCTCTGTAGTGCTGTCCTTGATGGTGGTCCATACCCGGCGTGCCTCAAGCTTGACAGTGTAGGTTGACCGCGTGAGCAGCGGCCACGAACTACCGGCCTCCCGCACAACCTGCTGGACTACCAGCATGCTTGCGGCCTCCTTCATCTCCGTCGGTACGAGTGCCTTGCGGGCGCTCCACTCGTATACCAATTTTTGCCCCGAAGCTTGTGAGAGAGAGTAGAGGGAGGGGTGTGTGCGCCAAAGTGGATGTTTTGGTTTACCTCATTTTTCTCTCTTGTATTACTTTCTCTAAATAGGGGTTGTGCCGACTGCTTTACAAAGTCAACTATGTTGTCAAATTCGACTAATGTGACGCGCCTTACCCTGACGACCGACTCCGCCACTGTTGACAATGTCAGGATTAGAAAACACTGTACGTGACGTTTAACACGTCATATCTATCTATTTTGTACTTGTGCTGACTCACCATCTCAGGACATCGACTACAGGATAAAAGTCCTTACCCGAAACCCGGCTACCGGCTCACTAGACGGAACCGACGTCCGACTGTCTCGACCCAGAACAGATTCCAAAGTCGGGTGAACTGTCTCGACTCGGGACACTACCCAAAGTCGGAAAACACCACAGGCTTCACAACCGGAAGTCGATCTGTAACGTGGGCCTATTCCAAAATAAGTCATCAGACATGTTGAGGCGCCGGAGCTCCTGGCAGAGCATGTCATCAGGGAGCGCGCCGAGGCCGTCCTCGTTGAGGACGCTAGACACGCGGAGACGCCGGAGGTCCCGGCAGAGCACGGAGATCCCTCGATCGTGCGTGGACAGGGTCTCGATCCGGCGAGAATGGTGACCTGGCGTTCTCATGGGCGGCGCTGGATTGCCGGTGGTTGAGCAGTGTGAGATCGATTGAACAAGCGAGCTGGCCGCGCGTGGCTGAGATTATATTGGGTGAGCGCGGGAGCATAGAACTCTGGAAAAAAAAGAACAAGTTCGAGTTCGATGGGTTTGGCCCAGCGGCGCATGGACATATGGATATGGGCCACGTCTCCGTAGTTAAATTAAATTTCCTTACGCAAGAATATGCAACCTTTCTTCACGCAAGGAAATTAAAGAGAGAATTCCTTATTTGACACTGGATTAAATATGCCTTCCCTATTTGATCCTGCTAAATTTTTTATTCCCAATTTGACATGTAAACTTCATTTCTTTACTATATTGACACTCTAGTGCATTTTAAGCACTAACAGTGTTAAATATGAATGTGAAAAGACGGTTTTACCCCTGATAAATTATATGACCAAAAAACTCTATACGAGTGCATATTTGACCAAATGAGAACCATAAGTGTTAGTTGGATATTAATGCAAGCAATATTATCAGTCCAAAAATTATTGAAGAAGTCACCAGATTTTAGTTTAAAAGGCAAAAAAAATTGGCAGCACCTCCCCTCTAATTTCATCATATCCCTGCACACAATTCATATATAATATAGCAGTTCCATAACATAGCAACCAAAAGTGCCATAACCAGGTTCGCACACACAATAGTTGCATAACGTATGCAACACACACTAGTAGGAAAAGGCTTATAGCCACCAGCCTACCGCTGGCGGACGCCATTTCCGTCCGCCAGTGTTACTACCGCTGGCGGGCTGGTTTCGGAGCCCGCCACTGGTTTTGCACGTACCGCTGGCGGACACCCACTCTGCCCGCCAGCGGTAGTAGTAGGAATTTGCGAGGAGGTGGGGCAAACTACCGCTGACGGACGGAGTAAGTACCCGCCAGAGGTACGGAACTTACCACTGGCGGACGGTTTTGGGTGCCCGCCAGCGGTAACTGGCTCGGCTGTGCCCATCCGGGGAAAAAATATCCTAGGTTACCGCTGGCGGGCACGCATATTCGTCCGCCAGCGATAACCTGGGAAAGTGGCATAAGTGCGGCCACCAACCCCTTCCCTCCATTATTGCACCTCACAGTTGCTACTTTCCCCCATCAAATTCATCACTTTTAGCCAATAAAAACCTATTTAGTTGATAGATCCCACTAAATCTCTCTCCCACATCCAACTTTGACAAAAAAAATCCACTCAAGTCACTCTTATCTCAAGATCTAGATTTCATCTCCGGTCGACTTCCGCGGTTTTTTGACGTGTGTTTTACTTATTAAGGTGATCTTTTATCGATATAAATGCATATTCTTAAAATTTGGTCGGATAAAATACGCTCGTAACCATGCAAAATGATGAAATGGCTTGGAATGTGTGAAATTTTGTTGTGATGAATAAATTTGTGTTGTGGTGTGTGAAATTAATAATGAGGGTGCCAATACCATGCCGGAATGTTGATTCATTTTCCGTTTCGGCAACTTTTGGCACTCTCCTTAGGTCCTATTTGTCACTGAAGAGTGCATCTCTTTCTGCACCAATCATCTGGAGATAATTGATAACCCTGTTGGTTTGCCCCCTAACAAGCACTTTGGCAAGTTAGGTGGGTCAGGTCACAAAAATGGCGCGCGGGACTTACATGTGGGCTTCGCTCATCGAATGGCCGACTTTAACAGGGCAAACTTAGTAGCTCTCCAACATCTTGAAATGGTCGATACTTGGGTGAAAAAGCACAAAAGCACGATTAAGCAGAAGTACATTGACCAGGGCAGACAAAGAACCGAAGGAGAAATAATCAGAGAGCACAACTCCTCTTTCTTGCGTTGGTTCAAAGATGAGCTTGTCGCTCCGCCAACGGATTGTGCAGAAGGTAGACTCTTATACGACTTATCACGTGGCCCCGCCCCCAACCTCGCGACGTTTCAAGCATATGATATCAGCGGGTTCACTTTCTACACGGAGGAAAAGGACAAAACTTCTGACTATCAAAACTCAGGGGTAACGATGGAATCCTACGTCGGTGACAAGAAGTTCAGATACTACGGAAGGATAGAGGAGATCTGGGAGCTTAACTACTCTGGAGAGAAGGTGCCGATGTTCCGTGTGAGATGGGCTAGGTTATCCACCGTCAAAAAAGAAGACCAATACTTCACCACCATGGTTTTACCCGAAGCCGGCACTTCATCAAGCACAAACGTCACCGCACAAAATGAGCCATGGGTATTGGCTAAGCACGTGTCTCAATGCTTCTACATAACCGACCCGTCAAAGCCTAGCCGTGTAGTCGTGAGGAGAGGCAAAAGAAACATCATTGGAATGGATGGAATCGCCAACGAGGACGACTTCGACCAGTACGGTGACCCTAATATTGAAGATGATGAAGATGATGAACACATACACATTCAGAAGAAGCAGAACCACGCTACCCACGAGAGGAGGTCTTCCATTCAAAAGAAGAAGTCATAATGTGGGGCTAAATTATGCAACTAAGACCAAAAAAGGCAAGAAGACGGCCAAACGCTAAGAGAGAAGCGCGAGACGTGTGTTATTTTAAATTTGTATTTGACATGTTTTGAACAATGATGTGTATGAATATTTATGTAAATGCACTCAACTATTTTAAACGTATTTTGCTATGCGCAATTGTACTTGAAAATACTAAGTAATAACAAAAAAAGAAAAAAAACAACAAAACAGAAAATAAATAAAATGTACCGCTGGCGGACACAGCTCTCCGTCCGCCAGCGGTAACGACATACCGCTGGCGGACACCCGGCCCGTCCGCCAGCGGTAACGTGGGGCCACCCACTTAGGGCACCCGCCCCCAACCTCTATCCAGATCGTGCGCCCTCTCCCCGCCCCCAACCTCTCTCCACACCCGCGCCGCCACCCCTGCCGCGCCGCCCGCGCGGCCCCCATCCGCCCCCACCCCCACCCGCGTCCGCCGCGCGCGCCGCTACCCTCCGTCGCCCCGCGCGCCGCCTCGCCCGTGCGCCCTCCACCGGCCCCTCACCCCGAGCCGCCCCCTCGCCCCGAGCGCCTCCGCCCCGAGCGCAGCCACCACCTGCCCGTGCGCCCTCCACCGGCCCCTTCTCTCCTTCCTCTCCCGCACCCGGACCGCCGCCGACGAGCTGCACCCGGACCTCCTCCCCAAGCCGAGCACCACCACCGCACACAAGGTGTTTGGTAAAATTCCTAAACTTTTTTTTGCTACTGTTGTTACTTGTGTGGATGCGTGGTGAATTTGTGGTGACTATGGTGGATTTTTGATGAATGTGATGGTTGTGGTGTGATGCAATTGTGGTGGTGGTTATGATGTCGGAATGCGATCGACATTTGTGATGAATATAAAATGTTTGCAGGTACCCTTGAGTCCCTTGAGATTGCCGGAACGTTGATTAGCTTCCGTTCCGGCAAATTCGGGTACTCCATATGTCCTAATTTTAGCAAAGGTCATGCCAAAAAAATTCGTGAATTTTCGCATGACCTTTTCTAAAAAAAGACATATTTGAGTGCCTACACTTGCCGTGACGGACATTCCGGCAAACTTAGACTCATAGGTATCTTAGTACTTAATTAAGTGAATTTTCCCTGTTATACTAAGTTCGACTTTTCTCGTTAGTGTGAACATGGCTGACAACGACGAGGCCGGGGGTTCTCAGATAGGAGGCGAGGATCCGATGCAGGCGTTCATCGAGAACGAACTCACAAGCACCTTCAAATCCATGTTTCCTACCGTCTGTGAGTTCGTTCGGACTTGGATGAATGGAGGCCAAGTAGGGCCTCCCCCCATGATCGGCTACGGCTACGGCAACTCTATCACCAATTTGATGCCTATTGTGCAAAATCATGATACGCCAGAAGATGCGCCGGTGAACAAGCCTAAGAAGGCACGAAAAGATACAAGAAACATAAGTTGGACGACTCCAACAGCCGGCCGGAGCAGGGGACTGATTTCCGGTTTGTGGACAGGATACCCATCAAGAACTGGCATACGACGCATCACTTGGGTAAATCGATCCTGCCGGCGGATTTGGTCGAAAAGTTGTCTGGACATTTGTTGGACCTACATGAGCTTGTTCTTGTTATGGAGACGAGACTTCTCGAGCAAGAAAATCCAACATACCCAGTTTTTATTGCAAAGGTACCAAAACGGTTGGGCTTTGTCACAGAAGATGGCGCAGACCTGCTCTTTGTGAGATTTGATGATATCTTCAGAATGTTCCATATGCTCCCGCTCCACCCATCCATGGTCCGCCTTGTTGCGCTCCATATGGCGTACCAAATCAAAATGGAGGATACACCCGAAATCGTGGTAGTTGACCCCTACTATTTACAAGAAATGTTCGTGAACAACCCTGAGGGTAGGAAAAACGCGACGCGTTACCTCAAAAATCTCTTCCTCGACAATGTTCACAAACGCACCTATCTCTTGCCTTATTTTCCCGAGTAAGTCATTCATACCTGTCATAATTAACATGCTTCCATAGATTTTCATCGTTGAATTTGCATTTACAATGGTGAAATTTTGCACAGAAACAAACACGGCACCCTCATCTGGTTGGACATGGTAGATTTGAGTGCCGTGTATCTCGACAGCGGGGATCGTTATGAAGACAAGGCTACTAGAAGGGACTACACCGACATCAAGATTGTTCTGAATAATGCTCTCAACGGCTACGCCTTAAAGGGTGGCCCGATTAAAAAAAAGAAGACATATGATGAAAGCTATAAATTCTCCCACAGAACGTATTTCCCCTGCATCAAGCAGGATTCAAGGAGTTTTATGGAGTCATGGTACCTAATCTATCAAATGCGGTGGTTATTAAAGTTTCAACGACGAGGCCAATTTGTTGGTGATATTAACAAATGGTGCCAAAGGCTGAAGGAACCCACTGATTATGTTATCAGAGATGAGTTCCGTTACATCCAGAAGATGATCGCGCGAATCATCATGTGTGACGTCCTAGAAAAAGATGGGGAGTTCTACTTCGGCTTTAAACCACCACCTAACGCCGAGATAGAACATCGCATAAGATGTTCGGGTGATTAGGCTATTCAACTCGTTAGATGGTGGTAACGCGTTCCCGTAGATACCGAAGAGAAGGTGAGCAACAATTAACAGTCTTCGTAAACTACATCCCTAAATTAACTTGCCTAGTTTCGAAAGTCGTTTGATTTTGTGTGATCGATGCTATATTTTCTTCTATCTTATGTACACACATCTTTTTTCTTACAACTCTTATTTGGCTTATACTTTTATATCTTGTGTACAGAGAAATGAAGAAGTGGTATGTGGTGTACCAAGGTCATGTTCCAGGAGTCTATGAAGAGTGGGAAGACTGTCTAAAGCAAGTGAACAAGTTCAAAGGCAACAACCACAAAAGCTACAAGAGTAAAGCGGAGGCGGAAGCTAGGTACTTCAACCACCTTCTTGCGGAAGAGAGGAAGAACCAGATGAAGTCCAACATCATCGTGAACAACCACAATGTTACAACTGTAAAGCGGAGACAGACGCTAGATACTTGAATCACCTGCTTGCGGAAGAGAGGAAGAACCGGATGAAGTCCAACTTCATCGTGATCCCCTTCTTACTCATCGTCATTGTCATTCTCTTGTATGTGATTGTGATTTAGATGACAGTAGTTGATTTGGAAAACTTCCGTGTATGAATCTATCGACATGTATTCGTGTATGACAACTTTTGACGCTTTTGTATGTGGAATTGTCTATGTTATTGTTATTTTGGTCGCCTGTACCTGAATATACTGTATTTATATTCGATATACTGCTGGAATACGATTTTCTGGAAAAAAATAATAATACCGCTGGCGGACACAGAGGCGTACCGCTGGCGGACAGCGCTCCCAGAACCCAAACCAGCGACTAGTACCGCCGGCGCCGTGGTGGCTTACCGCTGGCGGACGCTTGCCAGCCAGCGCTGTGGCAGATAACGATGGCGGGCGGAAATTGTGCCCGCCAGCGGTAACCAGCCTTACCGCTGGCGGACGGCCGCCCGCCAGCGGTAATTATTACCACTGGCGTAATGATCGCTGGCGGGCGGCGCCCGCCAGTGGTAGGCCATTTCCGTCCGCCAGTGATAGGCCTTTTCCTACTAGTGACAAGTTCACAAACATCACATACATGAGATAAAGTCCATGTACATCCCATGAGCATAACACAAAAGTATCCAGGACATGAATCACAGGCTGAGCCTTCGGCGGCTTCTTGTGCTCATTGCAGGGCTAGAAGGGTTAAATTTCTTGCTTGTTGTACCCATAGCTGGGATGTTGATTGCGTGGATCACACGTTCGCTGGCAGACCCCAAGAGGAAGGTATGATGAAGTATAGAAGCATTTTTCCCTCAGTATGAAACCAAGGTTTAATCGAACCAGTAGGAGCAAGAAATCGCTTCGGAAGGTTGTTGGTGGCGGAATATGGCACGGCGCAGCACCAGGGAATCCGGCGCCAACGTGGAATCTGCACACAACACAATCAAACTACTTTGCCCCAGCGAAACAGTGAGGTTGTCAATCTCACCGGCTTGCTGAAAACAAAGGATTAAACGTATGGTGTGGAAAACAGTAGTAAATTGCAGAGAATGAAAAGGAACAGTGTTTGCAGTTGGTTGTATTATCAGTGTAAAAGAATGGACCGGGGTCCACAGTTCACTAGTGGTGTCTCTCCATAACAGATAACTAACATGCTGGGTGAACAAATTACAGCCGGGCAATTGACAAAATATTGAGCGCATAACAATGCATATATATGACATGATGATTACTATGATATTCATGTGGGCATTACGAAAAAAATACATAGACCGTTATCCAACAAAGTCTATGACTAATAATCCACCGCTAGGTTGTCATACCGAGTTCCCCGTTGGTATTAAGTTGCAAGCAACGGATAATTGCATTAAGTAATGTGCGTAAAGTAAACAAATGCATTAGACCTAACGGCGTACCCTTAAGCTAAGTATCGGTTATTTTATCCCTAGTGGCAACAGCACATCCAAAATCTTAGAAGTTATTGTCACTCTCCCAGATTACCGGAGGCATGAACCCAGTATCTAGCATAAATACTCACTCTTGGAGTTACAAGCATCTGCTTGGCCAAAGCATCTACTAGTAACGGAAAGCATGCAAGATCATAAATAACATATAAGATAGATTGATAATCAACTTGACATAGTATTCAATATTCATCGGATCCCAGCAAACACAACATGTAGCATTACACTAAGATGATCTTGATCATGATAGGCAGCTCACAAGATCTAAACATGATAGCATAAAGTGGAGAGACAACCATCTAACTACTGCCATGGACCCGTAGTCCAAGGATGAACTACTCACGCATCACTCCGGAGGCAGGCATGGTGATGTAGAGCCCTCCGGTGATGATTCCCCTCTCCGGCAGGGTGCCGGGAAGAGCTTCTGAACCCTCCCGAGCTAGGGTTGACGGCGGCGGCGTCTGTAGAACTTTTCGTGGATAATGGCTCGGATCTCTAGGGTTTTCGCGTCGGGAGGAATAAATAGGCGAAAGGGCGGCGGCTGCGGAGCCACGAGGGCCCCACACCACCCCACGGCGCGACGGGGGGGGGGGGGGGCGCGGCCCCATGGTGTGGGCGCCACGTGGCTCCCCTCCGTGTCTCCTCTGGACTCCGTCTTCGTGTTGGAAAAATAGGAGGTTCTGTCCCAGTTTCGTCCAATTCCGAGAATATTTCCAGACTACCTTTTCTGGAATACAAAAACAGCAGAAAACAGGAACTGGCACTGTGGCATCTTGTTAATAGGTTAGTCCCAGAAAATGCATAAAAATGCTATGAAGTGTATATAAAACATGTGACAATTGGTATAATATCAACATGGAACATCAGAAATTATAGATACGTTTGAGACGTATCAAGCATCCCCAAGCTTAGTTCTACTCGTCCTCGAGTAGGTAAAACGATAAAAACAAAATAATTTCTGAGGTGACAAGCTACAATCATAATCTCGATCAAATAATACTGTAAAGCACATGTTATGAATGAAGTGATCTAGGTCAATGGTCTATAGTTTGCTAGCAAGTAGATAATGAGCAAACAACTGAATCATATAAGCAAAAACTTTTCATGAATAGTACTTTCGAGACAAGCATCAAGGAGTTTTGCATAAGAGTTAACTCATAAAGCAATAGATTCTAAGCAAAAGGTGTTTAACCAACACAAAGGAAGATTTAAGTTTCAGCAATTGCTTTCAACTTTCAACATATATATCTTATGGATATTTGTCAACACAAAGCATATAATAAGTGCAATATATGAGCATATAAAAATTGTTGCACCAAAGTTGACACTAGTGTTTGCTTCTAAGATAGAAAGAAGTAGGTAAACTGACTCAACATTAAATCATGTGCTAGAGCTTTTTAAGTTTTTGAAATCATATAGAGAGTAAAAATAAGTTTGAGAGGTGTTTGTTAATTGTCAACGAATCAGAAAATGGAAAGTACAATATGACCCCTGCCAACCAGACTTTTAAGAGCGGCTCCCATGAAGGACGTTATTTCTACCAGCAAGGCAGATCATCCCTCTTTCTCTTTTGTTTACACATGCAGATATTTCACTGTTTGTCATTGCTTGACTGATAAATCAGGGCAAAAATGTGAAGAGAATTAAGCGGTTAAAGTTGTAATTAATTGGGACCGGGCACCCCATTTGCCAGCTCTTTTTGCAAAATTAATGGATAAGCGGATGTATATGCCGCTAGTCCGGTGGTAAGGTCTGTTTGACAGTTGACATAAAGACATCCACCCCGTCCTCATGAGCTTGGTAAACATTGACACAAAATAGGATACTTGATCAGGTTGACTCGAGCTGCCCCTTGATCTGCACACATGCGTACATGGCAGGAACAAGTATGAATATGAGAGCAAACAATGCATAACAAGTGAACTGAAAATAGGAACATTACCTCTTTGATCCTCTAGATCCAGAGTTGCCCCCTTTTCTCTTCTTGCTACTTGAATTTTCCAAACTTTGGCTATTGTTTACATCTTTTCCCTTTTTTGTTGTAATTTCCAAGTTTTGACTATGTTGAGAAAGCAGCTAGTTAGAATTCAACCTCGATTTTCATGTAGTCATTCGCATAAATGTAAAATAGCTAACCTGGGTGGAAAACACATCCTTGATGGTGCTCCATCCACACAAGGCACAATGGCTGATTCAGTTGCTTGTGTCGTCTTTTTCCTCTTCTTTGGTGGTTCTCTATATAAGCAATAAGAAAAATAGTCAACATGTATACTTGGTTACAAAATAAACAATACAACAAAGAGTAAACCTATATTATTACCTCACTGCCATCATTGCAGCAATGTCTTCTGGGTTACCTTTTTTACAACTTTGCCAATGATGGCCATAGTCCTTACAAATTGGGCATAGGTGCTTGCCTGATTTTCTTTTCTTATCACCGCAGCCTTTATACCTCTCAGTTTTAGGCCTACCAGCTGTGGCTTTTAGAAGTGGGGGATGCATGAAGAATCCATGGTCACATTCAGGCCATTGGGTCTTGTCAGGCATAGCAGGAATTAGTTGGGCATAAGCTGCTCCAAATTTTTCTATGGAGTAATACAAGTCAACATGGTTCTGTATATGTGCGTGGCTAAGAGATGTGATGAATGCAAGAGCGTGTTTGCAAGGAAGGCCAAAAGTTTGCCATTGTCTACAAGAACATGTCCTCTCTTGCAAGTTGACCACAAACCTAAAGCCGCTGCCTCCTAATGCAGTCACTTCAGCCACTTCGTCTGAGCTTTATACCACCTCCAAGTTTAATTCTCTAGTCATTGCATTTAGCTTCTTGATTATGTGGGGCAGAATCAATCCATGCAACTTCTTTGCCACGTTCCTCCTTCGGTTCCACATGATCATCAGCAACTGTCGCGCCTTGTCCATGAAGTCGTCCAAGTTCAAGGACTTGTGGTGCTTAATCCAATTGTTAAAGCACTTTGCCAAGTTGTTGGTCACATAATCCACCTTGCATATCGTCGAGAATTGACTCCTAGACCACAACCTATTGTGCCACTTCCTTATATATGTAGTTGCTGCTGGTTTTGCTGCCTCCATTGCAACCCAATGTTTGTCAAACACATACGGGTTCCATGAGTAAGCAGCAGCCCAAAGGTGATCATCAAACACATTTCCATGGAACTTCTTTTTAAAGTTGATCACCAAGTGAAACATGCATTCCCTGTGTTCAACTTCTGGGAACACTTCTTTTACCCCTGTCATCACTGCCTGGCCAGCATCGGTGCATATGGTTAAACCTGGTGGTGGTCCTATGGATTGCCTAAGCAATTGCATAAACCAGCTCCAGTTCTCATTGGTTTCAGAATCAAAGACTCCAAAACAAACTGGATACATCCAATTGTGTCCATCGACGGCGGTAGCACTAGCAAGCTGCCCCTTAAACCTGCCTGTCAAGAATGTGCTGTCTACTGCCAAATATGGTCTACAGCCACTACGGAACCCCTCTAAGCAAGGCTTGAAAGCAACAAAAATTCTTTTAAACCTGATTTTATCATTTATAGTATGATGATCGATCTGCACTATGCTACCAGGACAACAGCTTTCAACTTGTGCCTTAAACCTATATAGATTGTCAAAGCTGCTATCCCAATCACCATATAATTGCTTCAAGGCTAGCAGCTTACCCATATACACTCTCTTGTAATGGATTTTGACCTTGTGATGTTCTTTAAGATTTGTTTGCAATGCCTTTGCTCCTAAAGTTGCATCTTCAATGAGCCAATCCTTCACCTTCTCACATATCCAATGCTTCGTTGCATTCTTCACCTTCCTTTTCCTTCTTGTGCTAGAGCAATCATGCTCGCATGGATTTTTTTTCACCTACAAAACAGGAATATAGTCAATTAGTTTCAAGCACTTATGCAAAAATGTTCACAAGGAAACAATGGAGAATGAAAGTTATCTTCAATTACCACTACGGTACATTTATCATCCGTTGTAGAAGCATGTATCCTCCATGGACAGTTATCTTCATCTCTTCTTCTACAATAGGCCCTAAACCTATGTGGTGCACTCTTCTCAGTTTTATATTCAAACTCATGTTTGACTGCATGTTGAGAAAGAGCCAACTTAAACCCAGCCATATTGGGATATTTGGAACCTTCGGTCATTGGAGGGTCTTCTTTGTTGTACTCTATAAGTGGCACATGATCTGCCTCATGCACCTCCTCATCCTCCTCTATTTCAGGCTCATCTTCCTCTATTTCAGACTCATCCTCCTCTATTCCAGTCCCATCCTGGTTCTCATCCTCGCTTTCATCCTCATGTACACTCTCTTTGTCCTTCTCTTTATCAGAAAAAAGAAGCACATTTAGAGGTGTGGGTTCTTTCTCGAAATACATATTCTCCTCGTCAATACCAACGGGTTGCAGAGATAACTATCCTCATCTTGTTCCATGTTTATTTCAGGTTGGATAAACACATCACTAAAAAACTCAGTTATAGGCTCATATGGTTCAGAAGGATCACAATAGGCAATGAACATTTGCACAACCTTTGTCTTGGAGAATTTCTCAAACATAGACAACAAATCTTGGTCAGATTTCACTTCTGGATATGTTTTCAGAACATCATCGTAATACTGAACATGTGGAACTTCCAAATATCGTGGCGAGTAGTGCTCTACAACTGATCCAACCAAATCCTTATAATTAGCTAAGTCTAAATCAATAAACTTGTCAAAACAGAAGCATCTGATTTCTTTTCTACCCTTTTTCCGGTTGCCAATCAATCTAAATTTCAGCAAATAAGTTGACTTTGGATCCATCCTGTAATTCGAACACATATATACCATAAACATCTCTAAGAATTGCTACTTTGCATCTCTAACATTTGTAATGAGCAGGCTAAACTCACCCTTCCGGACATGCCGATGATGCTGCACCTGAGGCCGACCCTGCACCATCTCT
The DNA here is from genome assembly GCA_947311845.1 of Poa pratensis. NCBI lineage: Eukaryota > Viridiplantae > Streptophyta > Magnoliopsida > Poales > Poaceae > Poa > Poa pratensis. The sequence goes on from CAMZMU010000085.1 coordinate 147,088,627, forward strand.
GTCCGCATCCGCGCACAACCCTGAAGCCACGGCAGTCGCAGCACCATGGCCCGAGCCCGCCGCCGAGCTAGCTGAAAGAATCTCCAGGGCTACGCCCAGGCCTCCCTCCACAGCCACGCCTTGACCACCACCCGCTGTGCCAGGGTCGCCCTTGCCGCTCGCCGCCACGGTGCCCCCGCCGGCCGACGCAGTCATGTCCGCGCCGGCCGACGCAGCCGTGCCCGCACCGCCGGCCGATGCTGCAGCCGTGCCCGCGCCGCCCGCGGCCGCTGCAGCCGTGCCCGCGCCACCTTTGACCGCCATTTCCTCCGTCCCCCTCAGCTCCCGCCGCTGCCGCCGTCGCTAGGAGCCACCGTGGCTAGGGTTCCGGTGGGCACTGGGTGGGGAATTAGGAATAGGAAAGAGAGAATGCGGGTGACAGGTGAGTCTGGGTCAAGATATGCGAGACAGTTTACCTAGGGGTATTTTAGTCTAACAAAATTATAACTAACGGCAAGACTGACGGTAGTATCAATATAGGAAAGAAATGAAATTTACATGTCAAATTGGGAAGAAAAAATTTAGCAGGGTCAAATAAGGAAGGCATATTTAACCCAGTGTCTCGAAATTAAACCTAGACTCCGCTAGCACTATATCGGCGATCCGCCCTGTTGGTCGACCCATCTTCAGGTTTGTTTCTTTTGTCCTCCGTTTCTTTTGCATTTCTTTTTTCATGTTTATTTTCTCAGTTTTGTTTTTTCATTTTATTATTATTCTCATTTTTATTTTTCGATATTTCTTTTTCTGTTGTTCCGAAAATACATGAATACATTTTGATCATGAGCCATTTTTATTATAGGTGAACACTTTTTAATATTTTGATATTTACGTCTTTATAAATGTTAATTTATCGTGAACTTTTTTTTATCGTGAAACATTTCTATTGTAAATTCTTATTATAGTTCAACACTTTTTAAATTTTCGGAAATACATGAATAACTTTTTTTATTGTGAACCATTTTTTATTTCAGATGAATATTTTTAATTTATCATGGACAATTAATTGTGTTTGTAGGTGAATTTCTTAATTTATTGTGAACCTTTTTCCCAAGACAAAACGCATTTTTTCAATAAAAAATAATAATTAAATATGATTTTTTAGGCATTCTCTAGATACGGAAAAAAAAACATGTCAAATAACATGAAAAATTATAACAAAACAAGGAAAACCCCACAACCGGGCCGTCCCATGTTGGATGAGTCGATTGGTCATGCGGACGATTCGCTTGACTCAACTCATTCAAAGTGAGACATAATGCGACCCCCTAGATTATTCATGTGAAATTTATAGTCCCTGTAGACTCAAACAACCTAGCGGACGTATCAAGATTATATAGCCCAAAAACGTTAATGGAATATACCGGAGTAATTTTTTGTTTTCTTTGCTTATCCCAACATGACCTCGTTATGATGCGACTCTCCAATTCGATTTGTGGCAACAATGAAATTAGGACGCCTACCCTGGGCAAAAAAGACAGAAGAATAATAAATGCGAGTATGTAGCCCCGCCAACAACTGACTGCATATTCCACTTAATTGTTACATAATATATCCATAGATTCAGGATCGGTCAAATAAAACTTAAGTCTGGAGCAAATAACAATGAATATGATTTATATCGAACTTTTATAAATTTTTTGGTGTTATTTCTATCATGTTATGCTATAAAAACTCTAATTATATATTTTTTCGCATAGTTTAACCAAATAATTGGCAATATTACTTAATATAAGTTGTTGTGTCTTGTGTTTCTAAAATTCATTAGATTTAATAGCTACCATTTGTAGAAAAAATTGTTCCAAAACTATGTTTTCTACAATGCCTAATGTTTATAATTTAGAAATATTTTTGGTAAAGAACTAAAGACATGCAAAGAGGACGATCTGACAGATGTCTCCATAGTAGTTTCTAGTGTATGATCAAATAAGCATCTTTACAAATACTCGTAAGGTACATAGTGAAACAACGACCTACATTTTCATGGTCAAAATTATCTAGCAAGTCAAAAATTAACAAAGTGTGCATACTTTATACATGGTATTGAAAAACATTGTTTAGAGTAATTACTAATTACCAATGAAAAGTTAGTATGGATTCTATGATGTTTTCAAATATAAATTTTATTATTTTATATTATCTTATAAATTGTGGTTGTTATCATGTGGTACACACAAGAACTACACCAGTCTATGAAATAAAAACATAGATGCAGGGAATTAAACATGAAAACAATGTTGCATAGATTTTTTGTAAACCTGTAGGGCTCACCGGAAAGAGAGTAGTATGGTAACTAAACTTGTTGCGCATTTGTATGTTTTTAAGTCCCAAGAATCATGTGGTGTGTATTTGCTTTCACAAATTAATCATTTTATTATATTACGATACTCCCTTCATTCCAAATTATAAACAGAGGTGGCCCTACCTTAAATGAGATTATGTGAGATTTCAGACACGACCGCGTTAGCATAGTGACTAACAATTTACTCGCTTAGCTAAAACCGTGTTAATTAATACCTGATTAGGTGGTGATGATCGACCTTTATTAGACCAAATGACTAACGGTAGCAACTTACACCAGACCGAGTTAAGTCCACGTGCTGAGGCTCTAAACCCTTGGATTTGTAGCAAAATATTAATGCAACGAGAATTTTTGATTAAGATCCTATGGCGATCCGTTCTAGTCGCGAGGCGCGAGCTATCTTTGTTTACTGCTCGACCGATTCTTGATTAATCTTGTCTCAAATGATCGTCACTCTCCCTTTTCTAACCAGTTGATCTTTCGTTGGGTGTCCTTGATCTGATCGATCGATAAATCTTGCGCTAAAGCTCGGATTCAGGTAGAAAGTAAGAGCAGTAGCATATTCATAGGAGAGCTTTGTAAGCTAGATGCACTGACACTGATCCGTAGAAGTACATGTGTTGTCAATGTGGTTATTCATTGTATTACATGCACCATTAATTCGTCAAATCTCCAATCCAATCAACATAACAATTGTAAAAGTGCATATAAAACTAGACATGTTTGGACAAAGTAATGGCTTTTAGGAGCATGTCTGCTACCTGGATGAAATGTAAGTTCGTAAAAGTAACTACCATGTCAAACAATTACGACTTTTATTACAACTGCATGCCTTTTGTAGGTTTGCAATGTCTTGTGCAAAACATAAAGGTTCATAATTTAAAATAATAGAAAAAATCAATCCGCCGGGAGGAAATTTTGTAGGTACTAAACTTGTTATTCTTACAGAGAATGCGAAACTTGTAATTTTTTCATTTATAACTACCCAAAAGTCATAGATATGTCAATGCTCGATTGGTTTAAAGAAAATGAAGTTGAGATAAGCATTAGGAAAACATTTAGGGAGGGGACAATCCTGCATGGAAATCTTTTGGAAAAAAGTAAAATTTTGTGATGCTTTTGGAAATTTTCTTCACAAGCAGAATCACCATAAATGCAGAAGCCTCAACTGTTGTTGACGTCTAGCCACTATTTCCCATGGTGTAGGTCACGTTAATGGAGTTTTAGACACTTTGTGAAGGTTTAGTCACTTTTGTGTTACCTTGTTGTTATGTTTTTTATTATTATTCATTGATCTTTATTGTGACATTTTTCGCACGAAAATGACTCAAATCTCCAAAATTATCAATCACCTCGCAGACACTCCCTTTGGTCGTATTTACTCCCTCCGATTCAAAACAAGTGTTGCACAATTAAATTAAGATTAGTTACAAACTGCACACTTATTATGGATCACATCGAAGGGAGTATGCGTCAAGGAGTCGAGCACACTTTGCTTTACTATGAAGTAGTTTACGTTTGTTTTCGGCAACACAGAGAACACAATATACACAAAAGTATCGTGTACAATTTTGTGAAAAGAATAATATTAATAAATTTCATTTTCTCGAGAGTAGTAATTATTTCTCATATTGGATACAGTACTGCCTAAAAATCAGCAAAAAAAGAATCAACAAAGCATACACGTACATTTGTGTACGAGTTTAATTACATTTTTTTGGTCTACGTGCGTAAATTAAACCAATCCAATTGCACGTGTCCGTATTGGCTGACTCAGCTGGAGTATGCATAGTACATCTTGATGTCGGACGTGGAGAAGCCGTTGAAGTTGGAGCCTGAGGCTGTGGTGTAGGCGCCCATGTCGTCGAACACGAGCCAGTCCCCCACGCTCATCTCCGGCAGCTGGTACCCGGTCACCACCGTGTCGAGGGAGTCGCACGTCGGCCCGAACACCGTCGAGGTGTAGGTCTTCTCCCCAGCAGAGGGGGCGGCGAGTGGCCTCGGGTGGGGCACGTAATGGTCCATGGGGATGCAGCTGAGGGTGCCGTAGAGGCCGTCGTCGATCCAGTACTCGCGCACCTCGCCGCGCGTGCGCTTCCCGATGACGCGCGCCGCCATGGTGAACGCAGTCTCGGCGAAGTACCTCCCCGGCTCGCCGATGACCTCCACGCAGGGAAGCTCGCCGAAGTATCGCTCGAGGGCGGCGTTGATGACAGTGGCGGCCTCGTCGAACGCGGGGCCGGACATGAACCCGCCGCCGATGTCGAGGACGCGCATGGGCGGCATGCCGAGGGCGACGGCCTGGTCGAACACCCCGCGGGCGGCCTCGATAGCTCCGCGGTACACGTCGGTGTTGGAGGCGCCGCTGCCGACGTGGAAGGAGACGCCGGCCACGTTGAGCCCCGCGCGCTGGGCGGCGCGCAGGAGCGGGAGGACCTCGTCCTGGTGCGCGCCGTACTTGGTGCCGAGGTCCACCCTGACGTCGCCGCCGTCGGGGCCCTTGATGCGGAGCACGAGCTCGCAGCTGGGGTGGCAGCGCTTCACCTTGGCGACCTCCTCCTCGGAGTCGTAGGTGGTGAGGTTGACGCCGACCTCGGCGGCGTACTCGAGGTGCGCCTCTGGCTTGCACGGGTTGGCGTACACGATGCTGGAGGGCTCCACGCCCAGCGCGAGCACGGCCTCGATCTCCCTGCGGCTGGCGCAGTCGAAGCCCGCGCCGAGCGCGGCGAGCGCGCCCAGGAGGGCCGGCTCCGGGTTGCACTTGACGGCGTAGCAGGGGCGCACGGAGGAGAGGGCGCGGCGCCAGGCGCGGTGCAGGTCGACGACGCGGGCGAGGTCGAAGACGTAGAAGGCGCTGCGGACGCCGGTGCCCGGGGCGGCGATGGTGCGCATGAGCGCGGACACGGCGTCCTTCTCCTTGAGCGCGTCGGCGCGCCTGAAGGCGAGGATCTTCTTGTCCTTGACGCCGGGCGCCAGCAGCACCGCCTGCATCGGGCTGCTTCCAACCATCTCGGGGACGACGACGACGACGGCGGTGATGTGAAGGTGAATTTGGTCAGGTCACGCTTAAACAATGAGGAAATGGGGCGAGGAGATCTCGGCGAATGCTTCTTGGCGTGTGTGCGGCTTAGCTGCGACGAACTCGTCGTGTTTATATAGTGCGCTGCCGATGATGCTGGCCAGCTTGGTCGGGATGAACCTAGAAGTAGCCGGCCGTGTTAGGTGGCTTGCTGCGGGGCGGGGTCAGGGAGCGTAGTGCGACGCTGCGGCAGGTGTGCCGCTGCTGCGGTAGGTAGTGGAGCTCTGCTTTGCTCGGTAATCGGTATCGCCGCCTCCTTTTGCTGTTTGAAACGGCGCGGTGTGCGGCCCAACGACTAGGCGGAACACTTGTTCGTCGTTTCTGCCGGGCTGGCTCATTCGAGGTCTCTTCCTTCGCTAGATCCGGGATTCTTGGGTTCGGTCAAAGAAAAAGGGGATATGTTTTTTATTTCGGGGTGTAGAAAAATGGAATATGTGCACGGTGTTGTGTTTTTAATTGGAGAAAACATTTGTAGTGCACTTTTCTTTACTCTCTCCGATCCATATTAGTGGGCATAGATTTGTCTAAATTCATATGTATCTAGTTAAGTATTTAGACTAGATACATGTGTATCCAGTCAAAGTTGTGTCCACTAATATGGATCGGAGGTAGTATATGAACTGGAGTGCACTTTCTGATTGGACTATGCTTTGTCAAAAAAAAATGGAGTATGAAATGTTATCAGCACGTGTTGAATGTACCTGCTGCGGAGGCTTAGCCGTTTTGGGCCGGTAAACCAAATTTTTATGGATTTCCATCCTTTGGATGAGTGTTGGGCCCTGGATCACTTTGTTGCTGACATGGGCCCTGGACCTATTGCTTTGTTCCCAATTTCCTGTGGGTCAGTCCAAGTTTTGTTGTTTGCCTTTTTTTCTGGAAAGAGTTTTTTTTTGGGTAGAGCATGTCTCAGTGTATAAAACATTTTATGTATGTATTCCATGTCATCATGAGGAGACCAAGAAACGTTTGTACCATGGATCGACCATCTCTTAGAATTGTATCAAGCAAGTAATATTTGCATGTTTCTAAGATTATGATGTGATTAAATTAAAATAGGAAACATCTAAATAAGACACGACTTCTTCTTGTAGAATAAAAAAAATGGTTTTTTGTTTACTAAGAGATCATGTATGAATTATTGCACCGCTTGTTTTCCTCCTCGTATACGTTTGGTGTTGGGCCTCTTTGTATCCGAACATAATTTATGCAGGTTTTTTCCCCGAATTTTCGGCCTCCAGTAACCAAAAATAAATACAAGAAAGGGTTTTCTCAACTTCTACAATAAGATTTTAAAATAATCATGGCCGGTGTTTTGTACGAAGACATGGGGGGGGGGGGGGGGGGGGGGGGTGCGAACAACAGAATAATCATGGCTGAAAACACAACGACAATTTTACACTTGGACCATGCATTTTCCTGGATGGATTTTTTATTTGTAGGCTGCTTTTCTTATAATGACATCAAGCAAAGTTGATCCTAAAAACATAGAGACAACATCTAAATACGCGAGAAACTTTGAGTGCTACTTGAAAAACAGAGCAAGGCATGCTTAGCTCACGCCATCTTTTCGCGCCCTATGAAGCATAGCAGAGTGCGTGGGAGAACTAGGTTGATGCATAGTGGTAGGTTCACAGTGGTGCATTCCTGCTGATCAGAGTATGAATCGTGTCAGGAGCGGGCTTCTTATAGAAAAAAATAGCGCCAATGTTATTTTCGAGAACTGAAATGGGTGTTTTTTCGGGGTCAGGTCCTTCCTCTATCGAATATCCATAACTAGCTTTCCAAGCCAGATGCGTTATTTCCAAGTTTCCTTGGATAAGTGAAGATATGAAGTCCCCCCAGTTAGAGTGTGTTTAAAGAGATTGGAGGAACTCTTCCTCGGTCTCCATATCCAAAGATACTAGTCATTAGAGCTTAAAGTGTTCGGTTGTACTCTCCGTTTTTGTCATAGTAAGGGAGAGCGCGAGACAATCTCTCTAAGGAACTCGAAAAAATAGCACCTTAACTTCAGGAGAAGGGGTGCCCCGTCACAAAAGGGGGTCGGTGGAGTTTGACCACGAGACTCCGCGAGTGTAAGATTCTTGATGGTTCCTTCCTTATTATTTATTGCAAGTGAGTCTCTTCCATTCGTTCATTAGCTTTAGGAAAAGGAAATCCTACGGGTTGGATTGCTCATGTGTCCATGGGACAAATCCCATTTGAAATGGATGGTGTGAGTTTGTCAAATGCTCGACAAGCCGCTAGATTAGCGGCGCATAAACCATGTCCGTCGCGTGTCTTTGTATTAAGCTTAAAAAGAAGAAAACAACGCCAAAGAATGGCTACAACACCACACTAACCTAAGACAAAGCTAACGACTACAACACACGCTACAACATATAGACAGCCAAAATAATTTGCCGGCTCCTGATCTCCTTACTTTATCAGCACGGCAGATCGCTTGGACTGGCAAAGAAGTCTGAAATCTCTAGGTTCGGCATAAGAATTCAGTCTAGACGGATGTACCACCTGTGAAAACGACTGACAACGATGCTTGGTGAACCACAATGAAAAACAGAGACGTACGTGATCTTTGGTTAACTTTTGTAGGCATCGTTCTATTCTATCCGGTTGAAAGAAATTCACGTACGTGGCGACCGGAATAATTACCGACGGTAGGTGCGCCGGCGACGATGGCGACTGCCGGTCCAAATTGGGGGCAACAAGAGACCATCTGTCCGTGACTTTCTTGGACGAAACGTGCGTTTTCACCCACACATTCCATCCTTGCTGTAGAGTGGAACCCTTTGACAATCTCTCTAAGGAACTCGTTCGTTAGCTTTCACCGCTGGGGAAGCTAACGAAGAATCCAGCTTACCCTGTCGGGCAATTCGAATCAGTTCAGGGGGGTTGGTGATGGAGGCCGGCCGCCTCGTTCCGTCCGCTAAGTTGCAGGCAGCCGATTTGGTCGATGCCGCGCGAGCTTCCGTTCAACGGTCTCGACTTCCCGTCCATCGGTCCTGTCGTGTTGATCTGAACGACGTTGGGTGTTTGGTGGCTTGTCCGATGACTGAAGAAATCGACAATATGCCAACCATGGCCTTTTGAACACAAGAGAAATTATGTTCACATGCATTCTAAAGTAATGCTGAATCTCCTTTTATATGCTGGTTCTCGTCCCCTGAAAAGGGGCTACATGAGGACCCCGGTGACTCAGAGGTTTAAAATTGTTTTTGTGTTCTACGTACATGCATGTACAAATATACTGCTTCATCAAAAAATATTTAAAATGTAGTCATAAATATGATCATTTATGTGCTACAATCTATAAATTACAAATACGCTACAAACACGGGCGTTCACATACAAGCGATGCACGAACCGGCTGGGTAGTTAGCCACAATTAAGACTGATGGATCGGTCGACGGGGTAGGTGATCATGAACAGGAATTCCACGGTGACGTACAAGAATCTGCATGCATGCCGTCGAAACAACAAGAAAACGTGATAAATCAAACAGACTCTGACTGGTACAGTGTGCTGAGAATGCATGAACAGTGATGCTGGAACTTAATCATGCTGGAACCGGTTACCCGCCGCGGATATATAACAGTGATCATCGTTGAACAGTCTGCAGGCACGTCTGAATCTCATCTAGCTGAATATATGCGACCGATTCTAGGTGACTAATTAACCTGGAAGATAAGATTATACTACTCCTACATCATACATCCACGGTGTTGGTAAGGACTCAGTCGCATCGAACGAATTGACGACGTACACTGTTGCACGATTAGGTGAAGAAAACCTAAACAACGGACTGTTGAAATACCAATTGGCGTCGCTAAATTAAGTATTTGGCACATGACATGAGGCGGCTGTGGTTACCTTTTGAATTCCACGACCAGGTTAGGTTGAGCACATTGCGAGTCGTCACTCGTCAGGATGATTCAGGCAACATGAGTTCACACACACACAGTGGTTGGAGATGGACTCCAACATCGACTGACCGTGAGGTCTTGCAGGTCAAAACAGAACATTCCACGGCCTGCCGGTCGCAGCATCAGCAGCGGATGCATGGCGATGGGAAGCAGATGATTGGCAGAAAACGAAACGTTTCCAAACTCGACACAGTACGTCCGACAAGTACTGTGCTCGTCCTTGTCTCAAATGGGGATTTCGCTCCGAATCCAGCGTGTGGTGTTCTCGGACCGCTCTGTCTTCTGTGCACGTCAGATTATGTATACAGTAGAAAAAGACTAAATTTTCCATTTTTCTTTGCGAGGAAGAGTATATTCCAGTTGTAACAGTAACTGAACTCGGGGTAGAGAGGTCTCGTTTGGGTATCTACAATGCAAGGTGGTTTGGGAGATACTTAACAAAATGAACCGGTTTTAATCTAAAAGCAGATGGTGCTTATTTATACAAGAAATATGGTTAATTAGGCATCTCTCCTATAAAAATAAGCATGAGTGCTTAACAAAAAATCTGGTTTATTTTTCGTAAACACATCTCTAAGCACTCCCATCCCAGATGGCCTTAGGGCCAACCATCAACCATCATCCTGCATGCTGCATCCGTCATACAATGCACCGGCCCTCGAAAGCGGAATTTTACAAGGGCATATGGGGCCAGGGGAAAATCTGGGCCCTCTACATTTTCATGTACTATTCTCAAAGTGGGTACTCCATCACCCTCACAAGCATGATTTTTAAAGGTGCAATAAAGTGATGCTGTATTTATTTTAGTGAGGCACATGCTAGATTGCTATCTTTGGAAGAAACACCCAACCATCACTCCTAATGCTCGTGAAACGTCCACCGGGTTGATCCATTTAGATGAAGACCATGGCTAAGACACAAAAGCTATGGAAGCACCGTAACACTGTGGTGTTCAGAGAGCAGGCACCGAGCCTGCCCCTTCTTCTCAAGACATGCAAAGATGAAGCTCACTTGTGGAAAGCTAGATTGCCTGCAGGATGTGCCGAGGACGCTGCTTCCTGGCTGCTCTGCTTGGGCGATCATAGAATATAGGTCCTAGGTCGTTTTGGGCGAAATGCCCTCTTCCCTCTTTCTTTCTGTAAAAAGTCCTTCTTCCCCTCCTGTCCCCCATGTAAAATCATCACCCTGTAAGAGATGTTCTGCTTCAATATATACGAGAAAATTCAGGTGGGGACTTTGTCCCCCCGGTGACCATAAAAAAAAAAGACACAAAATCTAGGCTATATAACCCGCCGGCCGCCGGGGCACATGCATGGAATTGAACCCTAGCTAAAAGAAACACCAACGGAAAGGGCTTATTTGCGTTCACGAAGTTACAAATTTAAAATGTGCAAAGCTAGCTACGGTGCTGGCATCTTGTGCTACCACATTCAGAGAACCGAATAAAGCGTTTGCACGCACCAGCGCACTACTCCTCTGGGTTTTAGTCTTTTAGATGGCCGGCAGGCTGAATAAAGCGCCAAGCGGGGTCAGGTCGCGGGTTTGATTCACACTTTTATCTTACTGACAAGTCGGGGTGACATCTCCACTCTCGGTCTTGTTTTTTTCTTTTTTTGGTTTTAGACTATCTGGAAAAGCTTGCACACCTTTCTAACAGTACGTAGTTTCCTGGCTTGGATAAGTCAGCCTACGCCACTGCCCATGGTTGCACCATTTGTATATATGTTCCCTATATATTTTGCATAGATTCATACTCCATAAGAAAAACAGCAACACCTACTACTGAGTCAAATGCCTTGCTCTTTCCCATGCATGCTTCTCTAGCTGTGCTCTTAATTAAAGCGTACGACTCTCCTAATCAACCCAAGTTTTCAAGTCGTCCGAGAATCTACTTAAGAAAAATCTGCAGGGCCTAGAGATACGCAGCGGGCGGGTTTGGTCGCCCTAATTCTGTTAAGATCAATAGAGAATAAAACAATATATTTTAATCAGTGATCGACGTCGATGGCGTATGCTGCTAAGAACTGGTCTGGTCAATCCCGCATGGACGCATGCTATTGCTGCTAATTTGTTTCTTCTTCATGATCATGCTGGCTCTCGTGATTATAGCTAGGGACGAATTAGTCTGCATGGGTTATCTGTACTTCGTCTAACAAATTTATTATTGTTACTACGCAAGCATGGATGCAGCCCTAGCGAGTCCTCTGGCAGTGGCGGCGCTGGGTGTATTCCCCTGTCTGCCGTGGAATACCCAAGATTCTGGCGCTGAAAAAACATGTATATATTTGGCGGAAACAGTTTCGCGTCGCTAAGGCGGAAATGTCTCGCGTTGCTAAGGCGGAAGTAGTCTCGCGTCGGCGTCGCTAAGGCGGAAACGAGAAAAAAGCCCAGCCCGTCTCGCGTTCGCGTCGCTCCGTCGCTGCCAGGGCCAGGCACATCGCACTCGCACACACGCAAATCGGCAGACCGCAGACGCCTCTGCCCTCGCTCCCGTTTTCTTCCTCGACCTAGACCTGCGAATCTGCGATGACGGACGACCGCCGCCGGCCGATGCAGCCTGGAGCAGGCGACGGCCTCGCGCCCGCGGCGGCCCCGCCCCAGCCGACCCGCGCCCAGGGCGCCCCTCCTCCTGTCCGCGCCGCCCCGCCCCCCAGCGTCCCCGAGCAGCTTCTGCGCAGAAGGTACGGCTCGCCCCCAATTTCTTTGATTCATTGCTTGATTTGCTTATTGCTTGCTCATACTAGATTCGTAGATGCAAGTTTGCTCCTAGTAGCTTCGTAGATGTAAGTTTTTAATTTTTTGTTGCTTGTTTTTTTGTACCGTAGAAGAAGAAGAGTGGTGTTCTTGGCAGTAGCATACATTCAATGTGGGAAAATGCTGCAAAAACAAGGAAAACGAATGAATCATCCACACCGAATCAGACAACAACTGCATCTAGTGCTGTTCATCTTGAGAGCAATTTGCAAATGGTGTTATGGCAAGCACCGGAGAGTAGAGGAGAAACCTCAACACCTCATGTAGAAGTAGAAGATGATGAATCTATTGATGAAGATGATGAAATGATGCAAGCAGATTTAGAGGCACTTGAACATGATCCTGGGAAGCGGATTCCCATCTCAATGTATGATGTCAATGATCAAGATAGAGTAAGAAGGAGATTTATTGAGATGGGGCCATGTCAACCAAAGAATCATAAGTTTCAGTTTACAAATAAAGGTGGAAGAGAGCGTCACTTTTGCGGTGTTTACAAGGGCTTTTGCGGTGTTTACAAATAAAACTTGAAAAATCTGTGTGAGCTTTCAGTTATGCTTGTCAAGACAAAGAAGCATGAACAATATCATATTGTTTACAAGCTTCTTAAGTTGGTATTGATTCTGCCAGTAGCCACTGCTGGTGTTGAAAGGATGTTCTCTTCAATGAGCTATTTGTAGAATAAGCTAAGGAACAAAATGGGTGATGACTATTTGAACTATTGTATGGTTACATTTGTTGAGAGAGATTTCTTCAGGCAAGTAAAGGATGAGGATATCATCAATCTCTTCCAAAAAGGCAACCGCAAAGTTATAATGTAAGATGGATCATCACTTTATCAATCAAAAGGTACCTATGTATTCATGTCGTTATGGGCTTATAAATTGAAATATTGTTATTTTTGTTATGCTAGTGTTGTTTTATTCATATATTGATAGTATTGTGATGTTTGATCCATATACTACATTTAAAGCAAAAAAAAAAAAAAAAAATTAGGTGGAATACCCAGGCGCCATTTCCTGGCGCCGCCACTGTCCTCTGGTCTGTCCACCATAGCTCTTTCTGGCTCAACCCTCCGGCGTCTTATCTCTGCTCTAATCAAAAGACTAAAGACTCCCACGAAAGATGAAAAAGGCCAGGGCTGAAATGATAAAGCTAGGGTTCCGCATGCAAGGCGTCCACACGTATCTAGTTAAATTAACACAGTGTATGTCTATGTCTTTGCATTCAAATTTGTGTAGATTGGGGGAGAAATGTCAAGATTAGATCCGACAACTAGCAACGTCCACATATACATTAATTAAAACGGCGGTGCCGAAAGAATCCTTGTTCATGTATGACTAATGCGATCGACTGGCCATCTGAAATGATCCTCGGAATGTTGCAGCTTAGTTTGCACAAACTTGTGGTTCGTTGAACTAGGTTAGCCAAACAGAAAAACACTAAAGCTAGTCCGCGTGATTATCACAATTAATAATGACAAAAGCTAGGGGAGATGAATGTCAAGAATATATCCGATGACTAGCACTGTCAACATATATACATTAGAAGGACGGAGAAGGATCCGTTGTTCATACCCCCACCCTAAGCTCGTTAATAGAAGGCGCATAAATTTTAGTTAAAATCAAATAATATTAGATTGGCAAATTTATAGAAGAAACTAAAACACCGACAATGTCAAATAAACATCACTAAACACATAAGGAAATGCATTGTCATATTATATCTACATAGTTTAGTAATTGTCGACAGGGGGTGGTGTTTTGGCTCTAGGGTGCATATTTAAAACCCATTTTGAACATATTTCAAAATGTTAAAACATTTGGATTTTTTTTCCAGGTATGATGCTTAACGTCCTATATGTTGACAAACTTTCATCTTCTATGGCGTGTGTAGCAAAGACACAGTGCTAAATTAATACTTTTCATGAGACATTTTTTATCTTTTTACACAGGCCACAAAAAATGTCGGTTTTCCGCGAAATGACTTTGTGAACACAGGAAATGTGAAGAAGTATCAGCGATTTTTTTTCATTTCAGACTTTCTTACATTAAAAATTGTGTCTTTTCAATGCCGGGTGCATATGAATCGGAGAGTCAAAGCGGATTTCCTTTGTCAATAGTGTTAACATTGATTGACGTTTTGGAAAATATTATATGCCCTGTTTTGAGAAACAAAGCTAATATGTAACTAATATTGTCGACAGGTTGTATGAAGTAATATGAGAATATTGCAACATAGTTTGTAGACTTGCAGTAGCTGAACTTATGTTGGGCTGAACTTATACTCCGTAAACTTAGTTGCGAAAAATCATGAAACCGGCAACAATATTGGGTACCAAAGAGTAAAACGGTAAAGCTGGTCAGGGGCCAACGTAATTACCACAGTTAACCGTACACTTAAAGAGATTAAGGTTACAACAAAATTTCTGTAAGTTCGGTAGGTTTTTTTTTGGACAAATTCAAACTAGATTCATATTTATTAGAAACTTGTTTACATTTGGTGAATTTGAATGAGAAAAATAAAAAGAAATTCAAAAGTTTCGTGAGTTTTGTTGGGTCCCAAATACTATCATTTCCAAAATTGGGATGCCAAGCGCCAAGTTCAAATTACAAAATATCCATCGGCCAGTAACTAGCTTTAGGTTTAAAGACCACGTATCTAACACCCTAAACAATTGCAGCTTTGTGGCGGTGTGCATTAACCACAATTAAACAAATGTTTTTAAATAAAAGCCTAACAAGAAAACCACAATATAGTTAATCCCGTCGATGGAGTCTGTTGCTAAGAACTGGTCTAGTCCATTTCAGCATGGTCGCATGCTATTGCTGCTACTTCGTTTTCTTCTTCATGATCATGCTGGCTCTCGTCATTCTAGCTAGGGATGAATTAGTCTGGATGGATTATCTGTATTTCGTCCAACTAAATCACTACAGGAATGAGAAGCTAAGCCGACGACAAGCCGTCGGCATAGCCCAGAATGCCGTCGCCTTAGGTCCGTCGGCATACATGCCTGTAGACATAACCCAGAAAGCCGTCGGCATAGCAAAAGCCGTCGGCTTTGCCGTCGGCATTTGTTTTTCCAAAATTATTTTTTCCAAAAAATTTATTTTAATTTATTTTATATTTTTTTAATTCTATTCCGAAATTTACCACTTTTGTTTTTTTTTTAATTTCGATTTCCCACTTAGCCACACACTTAATCTCAGGTTAAAATAATTACCCTGATCAAACTTCCCATTCGGTCACCCATCCTCAAATTGCTCCAGCCCAAGCACGCTTAACTTTTGAGTTCCTCCAAATTAGCTTCCAAATGAGATGTTAGAACTTACTGATATTAGTATGTATCAATCATATTAACCACTGGGTCATGATGTTACACTTTTTATTGTTTAAATTTTGAAAATTTATTTGAATAAATAAAAATGATTATGTATAATATTTTTTAAATAAATAACAATAAAATTTATTTTACTTTATTTTCTCCTTTTTACATTTAATATGGAATAATTCATATCTTTAAATCCGTAAATCAAAATTTAAAAATAAAATGTCTAAATCGATTAGAAAAATGAGAGGAATCCAAGTATGACATCCACATCATTTTTTTCATCATGTTTATAGCTTTTTTCAACATATTTTTGGTACTTGCTTAATAAAAAAAGTCATTTTGAAAAATGGAAAAAAGATATTTATAAAAATATTTTGAAAAAACTCAGTTCTGCAACATTGTTTGCCATACCAAGATACATATATGTGTCAAATATGGGCACATTATCACAAATTACTCCACGAGAATGATCATATCTAGGTCATTTGACTCGAAACTTCTACATGTTTATAGATGATTGACCTTTTTGTGAATAAGTTTTTTGGAAACTTTGTCAAAACTCAAGTTTATTATTTTTCCTAACAACTAGTACACATAAAAGGACTACATGCCAAAGGATTTCATTTTTTGGGTATTTTTTCACTTTTTTTGAAAAAACGGTTAAAATGGCCGCTGTGCCTATTCATCGAAAGCAGTCGCATTTTTCAAAACTATCGATGGTTCTGTGATATAACCACTACTGGTGTATTTAAAATGAATTTTGTAAAATTTTCAGAGCAAACTATCACACACTTATAGTTCAAAATTCAATTACTTTCGAAAATAGGCATAAAGTCATTTAAATAGACGAAATTAGGTAGAAACCGAGAAAATTCCTAATATTGCTGGATTATCCATAAAATTGGTCTAATTTTTGTGATAATTGGATGGGTGCCATTTTCCACCATATTTTTGTATTTGCTTCACAAAAAATGTCATTTTTTACAATTAAAAAATGATATTTATAAAAATATTTTGAAAAAACTCAGTTCTGCAACATTGTTTGTCATACCAAGATACAAGTATGTGTCAAATATGGGCACATTATCACAAATTACGCCACGATAATGATCATATCTAGGTCATTTGACTCGAAACTTCTACATGTTTATAGATGATAGACCTTTTTATGAAGAAGTTTTTTGGAAATTTGCCAAAACTCAAGTTTATCATTTTTCCTAGCAACTAGTACACATAAAAGGAGTCCATGCCAAAGGATTTCATTTTTTGAGTATTTTTTTTACTTTCTTTTATTTTGTTGAAAAAATGGTTAAAATGGCCGCTGTGCCTATTCATCGAAAGCGGTCGTATTTTTCAAAACTATCGATGGTTCTGTGATATAACCACTACTGGTGTATCTTAAAATGAATTTTGTAAAATTTTCAGAGCAAACTATCACACACTTGTAGTTCAAAATTAAATTACTTTCGGAAAATAGGCATAAAGACATTAAATAGACGAAATTTTGTAGAAACCGAGAAAATTCCTAATATTGCTGGATTATCCATAAAATATGGTATACTTTGTGTGATAATTGGATGGGTGTCATTTTTCACCATATTTTTTGTACTTGCTTCACAAAAAATATCATTTTTTACAATTAAAAAAATGAAAAATGATATTTATAAAAATATTTTGAAAAAACTCAGTTCTGTAACATTGTTTGTCATACCAAGATACACCTATGTGTCAAATATGGGCACATTATCACAAATTACGCCACGGGAATGATCATATATAGGTCATTCGACTCGAAACTTCTACATGTTTATAGATGATTGACCTTTTTGTGAATAAGTTTTTTAGAAACTTTGTCAAAACTCAAGTTTATCATTTTTCCTAACAACTAGTACACATAAAAGGACTCCATGCCAAATGATTTCATTTTTTGAGTATTTTTTTCACTTTCCTTTATTTTGTTGAAAAAATGGTCAAAATGGACCCGTGACATAATTTGTGATAAAGTGTCCATATTTGACATATAGGTGTGTCTTGGTATGGCACACATTGTTACCAAATTTTTTTTAAAAATATTTTTATAAATATCATTTTCCATTTTTAAGTGCCAAAAAATGACTTTTTTTATTAAGCAAGTGCCAAAAATATGTTGTAAAAAGTCATATACATGATAAAAAAGATGATATGGATGTGATATTTGGATTCCTCTCATTTTTCTATTCGATTTAGACATTTTATTTGTTAAATTTCGATTTACGGATTTAAAGATATGAATTATTTCATATTAAATAAAAATAGAAAAAAATCATAGCTATGCCGACGGCTTTGCCGTCGGCGTAGCCCTGTGAACCTATGCTGACGGCAAAAGCCATCGGCATAGCCCTGTGTCAAATCTATGCCGACGGCATATCCTACGCCGACGGCCATGTGACGGGCTGGCCTCGTTGGAGCCTATGCCGACGGCCCCGACAAAAAGCCGTCGACGTAGGGTATGGCCGTCGGCATAGAACCTCTTTCCTGTAGTGAATTATTATTGTTGTCTGCCCACCTGACTTTCTAGTGAAAGCTCCACCTCGCGACCTTAATCATGTCAAAAGACTAAAACCCCCATGGATAAAAAGGCAAGGACTGAAATGGGAGAGGAAATGGTTGGGCAAGACGACTTCAGTTCACACGTGAAAGTATCTAATTAAAGATCGATCTAAGAAAAAGTGTCTAGTTAAATTATAGTTGTTGTATAGAAATATATTTTCCTGTGGTGTATATGGCTCCGCGTTCAATTTTGTGTAGATTAGGAGAGGAAGGTCAAGATTATATCGGATGACTAGCACTGTCAACATATATAGTAAAATGATGAAAAAAGCATCCTTGTTCGTACAGAACTAGTGCAATATCAACTTGTCATCGGAAGTGATCATGATAATTTTGCAGCTTAGTTTGCCCAAACTTGCTGCGGTTCAACTTATTTTAGAATATTCGTTAGCCAAATAGTGAAAAAGTAAAGCTGACCAGTTTATTTAACCATAAAATAAAATAAAAGCTAATTACATAATATCCATTGGCGGGCAACGCAGCTATAGGTTTATGGACCATATACCTAACATCCTAAATTATTGCAGCTTGGTTGTTGTGGTCATGATGTGCCTTAACCATAATTAACAGAGCAAGTTTCCAAACAAAAAGCAAGCAAGAAACCTGCAAAAGTAAAACTCGGTCAAACAAGAAACAGTCTGCAGATTAAGCTATTTCATTCATTCACTTCATGACTGGTTCCTCGAAGGCTCGATCGTTTGACAAGAACATTCCCGGGACGAGGGAAAAGTGTTGCTAATTAGCTTGGCTGTAGTAGTTAAATGACATGGACCATTGCTACAGAGAACAGTTCAAAAGTAGATATGTTAGAGAATAACACAAGTTGCTGCTCCCAAATTCAAAATGCTATATAACTAAATTCCACTTGGCCATTATTAATTATTTTTCCTTTTCATCAGATCGAAATGGAACCAGCATCACAAACTTTGTCTAAATAAAGGAAATTAGCACTTTATCCTTTGCACGAATTTTACATAATAATGGCCGGAGCCGATGCATGCATGCGTGCATGGTTATCATTAATTTCCTCGTCTAACTCGCGGGCGGTATGGATGCATGCATGCACCAGCATATGCGCTTTGTTGCATGGATCTCTCTTTTTGCAGCACTTTTGGCAGATGCAAGGTTCGCCGCCTCTAATAACCATGCTTATTAGATCATTAGTGCCTTCTACAAAAAGTACAACTACTTGATTAGATCAAATCATTCATAATTTAGTTTTTTTTAACCGAATTCATAATTTAGTTCATGGGCAGCAAAACCACTAGTAGCTTTAAACTTCCAACATAAATTAATTAATAGCGGTGTTAGCTATTCCCTCCGTCCAGAAAAAGATGTCATTAATGTAGGTGTATCTAGACATATTTTTGTGCTATATACATCCATTTTAACAACATCATTTTTTGGACGGAGCGAGTTTATTTTTCTACTATAGTCCGGATGGAACGAGGAATTTCGATTGACATTGAAGATTGAACACTGATATCTCGAGGCTTGGTCGTTGGAGCCTCAACTTAATTAATTGTGGGTGTGACAGTACGACAAGTACTCTAATGCTAAGTAGAGCACGACGATTATCCTCACTAATGCAAAGCAGCGCAACTAAAAAAAAAAGCCTTGCATGAAGTGCATGTGCGCTTCGCCACGGACACTTCTTGGAAAGTACTTAGATCGTTTAGATCGTCGTAGTGAAGTGTAACACGACCTCTGACCGTGCTAAATTCTGAGTGCGTTTCGAAAGCCCTGGAACGCCTTTTGTTTTATACTCCCTCCGTTCTAATTAGTTTACTTCCATTTATACGGATGTATGTATATAGATGTGTAACAAGTGTAGATACATCCGTGTCTTGATAAATGGAAGTCATATATTTTAGAACGGAGGGAGTACTTTTTACCACTAACAATCTATGAAACCAATTAACTACTCTCTCCGTTTCTAAATGTACGATGTTTTAGATACTACACATGTTGTCTATATGCATAATAAAAATGAGTGAATATACACATGAAATATGTCTAGATACATTTGTGTCTATATGAATGTGGACAAAATCTAAAACATCTTATATTTGGGAACGGAGGGAGTAGGTACTAGGTATATTACATAGTGTAGCGTTGGGTAAAAAAGGTAAGCCTGCTTAATTCCGCGGGATTTTGTGTTAGTACGTGCCCGTACATTGCGTAAGTTGAATGGACCATGGAAAGTCAGGACCTTGTACACCGAACATGTCTAGATACCCTACGCATGCATGGTGCGATTCGACGTGCAGTAGTCGAAGGCACTTCCAGAAGTGCAGCTACCTATAGTTGATAGAAGTGATCCCATTAACTTAAAAAAACGAAAATAATATTTAATAGTTTCACAAAACAGTAAAAAAATCCGGATATAGCCAATGGTGTATCCCACGGACGTGCAAAACATTAATTTCAAGTATTTGATATTCTGATCGACGCAAATGACAAATGTGTGAATCCGAGTATGCATATTTTCAAATATCTAAATTTATCAGATTTTGTCATTTTTTGTAGCCCATAATAGAAATAATTTTGCATTGCAATTTCCCCTACCTACATGATATATTATTTTCTATATCCAAAAAATCATAATTTTTTGAAACCTATATTTTTTAAATATTTAAAATGAAGAGAGCACCGGATCTTGGGCTAAAGATACTTTCCAGCCAAGTCAAAAAAAAAAAAGATACTTTCCAGCAGTTGGCATGCACTTAGTACTTTCTAACACCTAGCATGTTCATTAATTCCTGCGTACTGTCGGAAGCACCCGTTGAGCAGTCAAACACATGATAGCTAGGCGGCCAGGTCAAACTCTCAACTACGCTCCCAATTTAACAAGCTTGGTGGAGCCGTAACAAAAGTAGTTCAAATTTCACCTACCTCACCCAAAACAAACCCTATATATAGCAGAACACGAAACAAACAAATCGTACATCACAACAAGCAACACCGTCTCGGCTTAACAAGCTACCTTGAGCTTCGCTAGCTCTCTTGTTGCGAACTAACTGATTCTCTATCGCCGTTCACTCTCGATTAACGACAGAGCAACGGCATCCGGCTCCAAGCCCGCAATCGCAAGCACCTCGTCTGCTGCTGCAATGGAGGTAAAGGTGTTGAGCTCGAAACTCGTGAAGCCCGCCTACAATGCCGGCGCTGCACCACCCACCGAGTACATCCCTCTGTCCATCTTCGACCAGGTGACGTACAACATGCAGATGGCCATCATCTATGCCTTCGCGGCACCGGCTCCTTGCACGGCCGCCATAGAGAAGGGCCTCGCAGCGGTGCTCGCCCTGTACCGTCCCTTCGCCGGCCAGATCGGCGTCAACCCTGACGACGGCACGCCCGCCTTCATCCTCAACGACCGCGGTGTCCGCCTCGTTGAGGCCTCCGTAGACGCTGACATGGTGGATATGGCGCCAGCCAAGCCCACGCCGGACCTGCTTAAGCTGCACCCGGACATCGAGGGTGAGCTGGAAGAGGTGGTGCTGCTGCAGCTTACGCGGTTCCGGTGCGGCTCCCTCTCCGTCGGGTTCACCTCTAACCACGTCGCCGCCGACGGCCACGCTACCAGCAACTTCCTCGTCGCCTGGGGCCGCGCCACTAGGGGCCTGCCCATGGGTCCCCCACCTGTGCTACACCACAAGGACCATTTCAAGCCACGGTCATCGCCTCGCGTGGAGCACGACCACCGCAACAGGGAGTACTACACGCCATCAACTACCGACGCCGTCGGCCACCACGGCGACGGTGCCGACAACATTGTCATCCACAAGGCTCACTTCACCAAAGACTTCATCGCCGGGCTCCGCGCCAACGCGTCCGAGGGACGTGGCCGCCCGTTCAGCAGGTTCGAGACCATCCTTGCCCACCTCTGGCGTAGCATGACGCGTGCCCGGGACCTGAGCCCCGACGAGACCTCAGCGATCCGGCTGTCCGTGGACGGGCGCCACCGCCTCGGCAAGCCGGCGGAGTACTTTGGCAACATGGTGCTCTGGGCGTTCCCGCGCGCCACGGTAGGTGACCTCCTGAACCGGCCGCTGAAGCACGCCGCGCAGGTGATCCACGACGAGGTGGCCAAGGTGGACGGCGCCTACTTCCAGTCCTTCGTCGACTTCTCGACCTCCGGCACCGTCCAGAAGGAGGGGCTCGCGCCGAGCGCCGTGTGCAAGGACGTGCTGTGCCCGGACGTGGAGGTGGACAGCTGGCTGACCTTCCCGTTCTACGAGCTGGACTTCGGCACGGGGAGCCCGAGCTATTTCATGCCGTCTTACTTCCCCACCGAGGGCATGCTCTTCCTTGCGCCGTCGTACATCGGCGACGGCAGCGTCGACGCCTTTGTCCCCGTCTTCGAGCACAATCTTCAGGCCTTCAAAGAATGCTGCCACTCGGTGGAGTAGGTGGCCATGGCTAGGAAAAGTGAGCCATATAGATATTCGTTCATTTCATTACGAGGGCGGCGGAAAAAAGAATGTTGGAGTATATCTTTTTCTTTCTTGTTGAGAATTGTGTAGGGTCGGGCTATATGTATTTTCTCAAATGTTATCACGCATACATGTACAAATAAAATGAAATTTTGGATCAAAGGTTTTCATAACTCAGGAAATGTCCACTTTTTATCCGGCTTGAATGCTAATTATAAAAATGTCAAAATTAATAATAAAAGTTCTAAACAACATCAAAACCGAAATTAAAATAAAGGATCTGTACTTCTAGCCTTACAGAATTACGACAACGAATATATGGATGTGTAGGGAATGCTAGGAAATTATAAACAACAAAGTGAATCATCAAGAAAGATGACTATGTATGATTTATGTCACCCAACAGTTCAGACATCTGTAAATTATTTCAATCTGGTTAGTACACTAGAATTTAAAGCCACCCTTCAAAGGTTACCCCAGTTATTTGTAAAGATTTATGCATCCACGAAGTATTAGAAAGTTAAAAAAAATCATGAACGTGGGGTATGTTAGGTGTTGTGAGCCTATTGAAGTTCAACGTAAAGAAGATAAGTATTTTACAAGGAAAATCTATCAATCTCTTAATATTTTAGCGCATGGCATAAATATTATATAGTCATGTTTGATGCTCGGAAAAACTTAAATTTAGTAAATACAAAGTTACTATTTTGCAAAAGAAAGACCAAGGCATGCATGTTTAAATCAAATTCAACGCTTGAACTGTTCTAGGCTTTTTGGTGACCTTTTGAGTGAAAACCTTGTGCCTAGGGGTTGATTCAGGCTGATTGTCGGGCTTTGGCAGCGGATTGCCCATGCTCTGTTCTAGTTTATGGTTGACGACCTATCTGTAACTTTCATTACTTTTAGAATTCTTTATACCGTTGTTGATGATCAATAGATTGGTTGGCTTTTCGGGAAAAAAAACTCCTATTGCCATTAATAATTATACAGTTGCGTGGCGTCGGCACACGGTACGGGACACGACAAGCTCATTTGCTTACCGTTGAAATTAATACACTGGCACACCTGCACTTGAACTTTTCGATATTACATGTAAACTCAGAACATCAATACATAATAGAGCACCCTCTACAACCATTTGGAAAGTTGTTGGCCCATCTGAAATTCTGAACTGACTGACTGAGAATTGTGGGTGGGCACGCATCACGGATTTTCGTGTCGACAACGAGCCGTTAATGATGATTTTGTTAAATTTTCAAGCTTGGTGAGTTCAGCTTTCAGTAAGTCTGCACGGACAAGTGGTGTTTGCACATGTTTTATGCCTTTATATAATTACATTCCGAGGGTGGAAACAAGTTACCCATACTTGTTTCCTCTAGGTCGGTAAAGAATTGTAGTCTTGCTGTCGTGGCGACAAGAGTACCAGACTACTCACAAATTCAAACTCCGAAAGGAGGGGCGGCAGGGAGTTGGTGACGCCTGCCAGCGCAGGTCGCGTTTCGTCGAGTCGCAGCCGACCGCTGTGGTCGTGTAGATGCTAAACACTTCTCCTCCCATGTTCTAACAAATGTACTGCCGTACCATTTTCAGTCATAAAAAGTTAATTGCTTTTTCTTTCTGCATGCGTAGATGTTGTACATGCGCCTGGGCTAAGCGTGTGTAATTTTCTGCACTTGAATTTTCCCTGACTGCGAAGATCAATCCTCAGTGGCGTTTAGATGGTCAAGAAATGTAAAAAAGTACATGTACAAAGTTGCAACGTAACACTACTTTGTCTCTCCACGCTACCGGGGGAATCCGTTATTGACTTTACCAAACAATTGTTATTCCATGATTATTTCTATGCTAAAAGGCCGGCTTATTCAACCTACAAGTTAATATCACAGTTACAAAATTTATAAGAGGTTATACCCGGCTTCTGCATAGTTATGATGCACACCGTTGAAAATATATTGCACGTCTCTCAATGTCAAATTGAACTTTTGATTGATTTGTCTGGTGTGTCAGTGTGAATTCAATTTTATACTCCCTCCATCCAAAAATAAGTGTCTCAAGTTTGCCCAAAAGTGGATGTATCTATACATGAAATATGTCTAGATACATGCACTTTTGAGCAAACTTGAGACACTTATTTTTGGACGGAGGGAGTATCAAATTCAAGAGGTCTCCAATTTAAACCCTTGCCAACGCAGTATTAAAAATTTATTTTTCAGATTACACGAACCCAAGTCTAATGATTAAAATAGCCTAAATTGATCGGGGAGTGCTGAAATATATTGCATGTTTCTCTTCATGATTTAGACTTTTGTTTGAATTGGCTGGTGTATGAATTCAATACACACAACCACACAAAGTTAAGATAAAACGATAAATGACGTAAAACAGCCATGATTAATTAGGTGCAGAGAGTTAATCATAGCCTCCTAAATAATAAGTGTGGATAACGTCTTTGCTACCCTCCGAGTCACCAAAACCTGTTAAAAGCATATTAATTATATTCATCTGAACTGAATGACTTGAGATAACGGCGAGCCAACACGCAAGCCAGATTTTCGTGTTGACAAGGGGCATCCATGATGATTTTGTCAATCTTCAAGCTTCATGCATGAGTTCAGCTTTTTTTGTAGACACGGTGTGCACGTAGATGTGGAACTGCGTGTCTGTATTCAGGGCCGGTACTGAGATTTCGGGGGCCCGGGGCGAAACTAAACTTGTGGCCCTTATAGACATCATAAAAATAATAATGAATATACATGTAAAAAATATGTTTTCAATATATTGTCAATGCACCTAAAAGCACTACGCATATCAACTAATTTATACATATTACCTTAAAAAATTCTTCTAAAATTTCTCGATGCAAAGTCACTTATATTGTTAACGCCGATGTTTGTGTCGATACTTTCTTCTTGCTGGTCAGATTCAAATTTTTTGTTTTGTGTGTTGCTCTTCTCCACGACAACTATCGCCAACTCATCATTTGGGTTTATCGAAACACCAGTGTTACTCTTGAAAAACTTGAATATCTCCTTTCTATGATTTTATCATGTCACCAACACGCTTCGCTCTTTTCCTTTTAGCGGCACCAGTTTCATAAGTTTTGGACCACATGGCAACGCACAATGCTAAGAAACAATATATACATCAAATGTTGAGAATAAATTATACCGGAAGAGAGTATTATTGATTAGGGAATCAGAACATACTATTGTATGTCTATATACCTGAGATGGTTGAATCAGTTATGTGCGCACAAGTGAAAACGGAAAAGAAAATACCCAAATCGGTGCGACGTGTTCTCCAATCGGAATGAATAAAATACATAATTACTTAATTAGGCCACGATTGGTTCGTTGTTAATTAGACAAAACGATCGGAATATTACACAGACCTTGGTTGGCCCTGCTGAAAATATGGTGCATGGGCCGGAAAGTTTCTCTGTCTGGAAATTCTAACGACAATCCAAGCGAGCCCTTAGTGGTTTTTGACCGAGAGAAAGATGGACAAAGCGCGTATTCTGGAACTCTGGATCAGTACCTTACGTCGTCCATGGAGAGCGCAGAGCGCTTGGACGACGGCGGCCTGGGACGGCGATCGCTACTGACTCGCGATGGAACAGAAAGACCGGAGCGAGCTGCTAGCACTGATTGGATCGATCGATCGGAAAGATCGCTACTTCTCTGCGTGGCTGCGTACGATCCCTTTGCCTCCTGGCCACGCACCACACAGTCCATTAGCCCAAATGCTTTTTATTTATTTTTCTGATGGGCTGACAATACATATAGCAGGCGTATAACATATTTGGGTGGGGGCCCCTAGATTTTGGGGGCCCGGGGCGGCTGCACACCCTGACCCCCCTAGGGCCGGCCCTGTCTGTATTCATCTAGACAAGGTGCAAATAATAAAGGACCAAAGAAAACAGTGGCAAATTGGAGATGCCAAAGTAAAGAAGGACAAATTGAATACTTACCAAGTATTCAATTTGGAGAATGTTACACTATACACTTTCCCAGTGGCAAATTTTACTCTCAGGAGATGCCAAGGACATGCTGGGCAGGGTGGTGATTGGGCTGGAGAGATTGGCTCGAGCTCATCCGCCTTTGCCTTGGCAAGTTCCAGGGTGAGGGAACCGGTGCTGCTCGATGGGCCTCTGAAGAAGAAGGCGAGATGTGGAGCCAAGTGCAACAAAGAGGATGATAATTAGGAAGCCACAACTCAAGACCTGGCGCATACCCTGGAGACGGCATCGATAGTGATGATTGAAGACGAGGACGGATGGAAGGTGGTACGCAGCGCGTGATCTTCCTTTCCAGCTGGTGATCGATGAGGTGTTCTCCTACTATGTTGCATGTTATATTTTGTCAGCAGCCAGTCTAAGAAAACATTAGTGTTGGGCTGGTTTGCATCTGTTTAAACTCCCGTTCTGGGTTCTGGGGCGACGTGTGGTCGTTTACCCCGAGTGCTATGTCGATGTAAAAAACTTGTAAGACGCTGTTTCGTTTTCGTGAGGAAATGGAACTGGGGCGAGGCCCTTTTCTTCTAAAAAAAATACTTACCAAGTAAAGCGTGGCAAAAAAAATCCCTGAAGTCCCACAACCCCACGCTTTAACTTTTCTATATTACATGTACACTCATAACATTATAATAAAATCAACCTCAAGAACCATTTGAAAATCTGCTCGTCCATCCGATATTCTGAATTAATTCACAAAGAACTGGGTGGGTACGTTTCATCACGGATTTCCATGTCGACAGCCTGCCATAGTGATGATTTTGTTAATCTTCAAATGGCGAGTCCAGCTTTCAGCAGACGCGACGTGAGTCTGAACGAACAAGTTTTTGTTGCACGTGTGTATATATGCGCTTACATTCCGAGGAAAAAAAAAGTTACCCATACTTGTTTCCTCTAGGTCGGTAAAGAAAAAGGACTTAATTTCCCAGATTGCAATGTAGTTAGGGAGAATTGAAGAGATAGAATGTAGTCTTCCTGTCTTTGGCGACCAGAATACCATACAAGCGACAAATTCAAACCCCGGCAGGATTGGCGGTAGGGAGTTGGTGACGCCCGCCAGCACAACTCGCGTTTCGACTAGTCGCAGCCGACGGATGTGGTCGTGTAGATGTGAAGCACTTCTCATCCCATGTTCTAACACATGTATGGCCGTACCATTTACAGTCGTAAAAGGTTCAGAAAACAAAACATGTTGCGTGCCATTTCCAGTCGTAAGAAGTTCAGAAAACAAAACATGTTGTGTGCCCAGTTCTTCTGGGACATGGTCTCATGTTTAAGTGTCATTAACTGCCTTTTCCGTTCTGCATGCATGCGTAGATGTTGTACTGCGCCTGGGCTAGCAGAGCGTGTGTTCTTTTCTGCACTTGAACTTTGCCTGATTGCGAAGATTAGTTCACCAAAACCTGTTAAAAGCATATTAATTATATTCATCTGAACTGAATGACGTAGGATAACGGCGAGCCAACACGCAAGCCAAATTTTCTTGTTGACGAGGGGCATCCGTGATGATTTTGTCAATCTTCAAGCTTGATGCATGAGTCCAGTTTTTCTGTAGACACGGTGTGCATGTTGATGTGGAACTGGGTGTCTGTATACGATATACATTCCTAAGGGAGAAAGTACCCATACTTGTTTCCTCCAGGTCGGAAAATAAAAGGATTTGAACATCACCGATAGCGATTGAGGCGAGAAGAGAGAGCTATAATGTAGTTTTGGCGACCAGAGTATCACACTAGCGGAAATTCAAACACCGGCGGCAGCAGCTAGTCCTGGGGAGTTGGTGACGGCCGCCAGCGCGGCAGTGTTTCCGCTTCGTTCCGCCGAGTCGCAGCAAAGCGTTTAATTAACTTGTATGGTATCGCTGAAGATGGTAAACGCTTCCCATGTCGTAACACCTGTATGGTATCGCTGAAGAAAGTTAAGCAGAGTTCTGCACTCAATATTTAACTGGGTATACTGTTTACATGGTCAAGGAACGAGCTAAAATATATGGCGATATGCTACTTGGTCTCTCCAAGCTACCACGGGAATTGACGAAGCTTTCCCATGATTAATTAGGTGGAGAGAGAGTTAGTCGTAGCCTCATAGGCTCATAAGATAAAAAATCCTGTAACATTTTCGCCACCTACTGACGTTTGACAATCGGTAGCCCGTATTTTGATCTGAACTATATAATCCCGGCGGTGCATGCCTCTTCTTTCCACAATGTTGAATCCCATGATATCAGATCTAATCAGTCAATTAACCCGGCAACCTACAGAGTGCACAGGCTTATTCCACACACACAAACAGAGGCTCCCACGACGACTGACCATGGTCTTCCTGTTAAGAAACAAACACGCGACTGACGACCCTGATCTGCTGATTATTCTACAACCACGGCTGATCTGTGCGTGACCGTTTGACATGTTCTCCTACCTTTAACTAGCATACCTACCCCTGCGGCGGCAACATCTTAATCGTCTACTCCATCCGTCCACAAAAGGGTGCCGTAACTTTGTCTAAATTTGTATGTATCTAGATATGGTTTAGTGTGTAGATACATGCATATTTAGACAAAGTTGAGACATCCTTTTATGAACGGAGCGAGTATTACATTATCCGAATTTTTTTTAGTTTGTATGTGTAGTACTCCCTCCGTTCCAAATTAGATACCTTCCATTTGCTCACATATGGATGTATTTAGACATGTTACAAGTATAGATACATCCACATTTAGACAAATAGAAGTCATCTAATTTAGAACGGAGGGAATACATAGATCCTTATTAAACGCCATTGCGATTTGTTGTTTTTGCTAGTTATTTTTTTTCGAGAACCCGCAGATGAACTGCACATTTTTATAATAAGCTTAAAATGGGGGAAAGGGTGATCCATTTATTAGGGAAACCAGACCTGGAAATCATACAACACTCGGTTAATTTGAGAAAACTGAGGGAAGACTACTCCCTAACACCGACCATGACAACACACAAGTCAGAAACAAGCTGACCGCGTCACAATTGATACAGAAGGCTCTGAAGATATGAAGTTGCTACTTTTGTAAAAAAAGGTGGGTTCAACTGAAAACTCCACACAGGTGTTGAACTGACACGCTGCTTGACGGTTGATTATCGACTGACATTAGATGCAACGGAACTAATTTTAAACGACTCGCACATGGAATGTAGAAGTTTCCATGTACCCAAAATGAGAAATTTGTGGCTTCATATTATGACAATAGTTTAGATAATTTCTTAGATTGATGAGGCTTTGACCATGATTTCGGGTAAAAACTTGATGTCGGTTCATATTATGACCATATTGATGTCAGTTCATGTTGTTAAAAAAGAGTTTGCTCAGGAGACAATTGACAATGATTTCAGACCATCATGTACCCAAAGCACCAAGCTGACCATTACTGAGCAGCTTCATCATCTTGAGTATAATGCGGAGGTATGCGAGCAGGAAGTAATATAATTATGTGAAGATGATTTTTCTCTAGGAGAGGAAAATGTTGATGAGAAAATATATTCAGATGTGGCTACTGATCCTAATAGGATGGCAAGTAGGAAATATTTGGTTGGTCCCAACTTTGTGCAAGATGAGAAAATGGATTGCAAATATTATGACAAAGATGAGGACAGAACAATCATATTCTTTGACAAGAACAAACCCTACAACTGATGAGAGGACGGATATAAGAGTGTCCCGAGAACTATAGATATGAAGTTGCTACTTTTGTAAAAAAAGGTGGGTTTGAATATATCTATAAAAGAGTGACAAAAAACTAAGTGTACATTTTAGGGAAACTAAAGAGTGTTGATGGAGATTACAAGTATCCGAAATGAGGGGTGAATATCCATTTCTGATTGCAATATTTTATTTTAATATGCTATCTTTTCAATTTTCATTAATTCATCAACACATATTACAATCCAAATCAAAGTGAACACCAAGAAACATAACTGCCTTAATAGAGATTTAAGTTAAAAATTAGATCTGCTTCAGCCAGGTGGATTGCAGCTACTATATTTGATTGGGCGAGACATGATCAAACAATTGGAGCATCTGTATTTAGAACTTAGCTACATGATAAGTTCAATATGGTTCTTACCACTGAGTTTCTGATTGGAAAGAGATAGTTTTTTACCTGATTCAACACAAGTGGAATGACAGTTTTGACATGTTTTACAAATTTAAAGGAGAAATGTAGAACACATCACCTGAGAGTGTTGCTGACTTAGATTATGAGTCCGTGAATGGAAAATTAAAATTTTCAAGAGGAAAATGTATACGATAACAGGAGATATTTAAACATATGCTTTGTCTGTCTGAACACATGTTGGAGTTTTTTGCAGGCATACAGACCATATTTTGCGATAGACTCAACTTTTTTTAGAGGACAGAACAACAAGTGTTTGAGATGGCCATAATTGGCTCTAACCTGTAGCTTATGCTATTTTTAAGAGTGATTCTAATGAAACCTGGACATGATTCATGCAAAGGCTGCATGCAATATTAGGTCAGTCTTTAGGCTTGGAGATATAATCTGATACATGAAAGGCACAAGAGAATATTGTTGATGATGTCTTTCCTGTGGTTGAGTGGGACGCGAGAGCACGTTAAGTCAGTGTTAGCATTGTTGCCACATACAGATGGGAAGAGAGTGGCCAGGGAGAGAGTGAGGTATGATATTTTCGAAAATCATGAGACTATATATAAATTACATGGATCGTTAGCAATGGGCCGATTCAATCTCTGTTTGTACAGAGGCCAACATCTAAAGCGGAACCCGATAACTCTATGTTTGCAATATATTGACAATATATTTTATTTATCAATGTAGAGCATACAAAACAACACTCATGATAGCCTCTAGGTCACAAAGTTCGTGATAAGAAGATATACCAACAGAAACAAATATAACAGGAGTATCACATTTGTTAGCCTTCCCATAATTGACTTCGGAGGCATTTTCAGAGAGATAAGCACACCCAACTTCTTGTTCTTAAATTTTTGATTCTTTAATTACTGGAACATGTGGTTTAACTTCCACCTTCTTATAGGGAATTGTGTCTTCTTCAAACTTCTATCAACAAAAAATAGTTAAAACTATATGTTCCTTAGCTTTAGTAGGGAATAGTACTTTGTCAACATAAGTATTAGGCTCAACATGACAAATATCATCACCAAGAACATCACTATAGCATGAGGGATATCAAGAGGTGTTTATTAGGCTTAGTGTACATGACAACAAAAGTAGTTTCTGGTATGTTCTTATATAGTCATACATGATACTCATATTCGATGTAGTCTCGACGCTTTTTTCCAATATTTTGTGCATCACATCATCAATCACTAGTAGGAAAACGCTTATAGGTGGAATGCCTTTTTGTGGCGCACCAAATATGCATGCGCCACAGAAATTATTTCTGTGGCGCACGGTTTTGAATGCGCCACAGAATTTCGCAATTCTGTGGCGCACAAAAACCGCGTGCGCCACAGAAATACACATTTCTGTGGCGCATGGGGTGGGTGCGCCACAGAAAGACACATTTCTGTGGCGCACCATCCCACATGCGCCACAGAAACATGACATTCTGTGGCGCACCCACCCCATGCGCCACAGAAACATGACATTTTTTGGCGCACCCAACCCATGCGCCACAGAAATCTGACTTTCTGTGGCGCATGTGAGATGGTGCGCCACAGAAATTTTAAAATCAGATCCCACCACCCCCCACCCCCAGTGGATCGCCTTTTTAGTCTCGCAGAGAGTAAAAGAAAACGATAAAAAATTCAATAAACAAAATCCTTTGACATGTAGTTAGGTTTGAGTGTCTAGTAGGTCTAGAAATTTTAAAATATGAATTTTGACCTTTTTTGCAACAAACAGAAAAAATATTAAAACGGCCATAACTTTTGAACTTTTCTCAGATTCGGGAAATTCCAAAAGAGTAAAAAGTTATTTCAAAAAGAAGATTTTATTCTACAAAATCAAAAAAATTCAAAAAAATCGTAATTTCAAAAAAATTCAAAAAGTCCAAAAAGAAGACACAGAAATGTATAACAAAGAAGATTGTTGAATTATTTGGCTTTTTTATTTTTTTGAAGTGTTTTGACTTTTTTGAAAATTTTGGATTTTTTGGATTTTTTTAAGTATTTTGAATCTCCTTTTGAAACTTTAGAAGTTTTTGAAAATTTTGAAATTTAAAAACACATACCACACATATACACATACAAGACTTAAGAGGGTTAATGGACACGGCGATTTGGGTAGTGGGTGCAGCTGCACCCACTACCCAAATTTTTTTTTCCAAATGTCAAAAAATTCGAATTTTTTTTTTTTCATGTAGTCCAACATATTTCAAGTCAGCACAAAAAGTTACGCGAAGAAAAAACTTTTTTTTGCAACCTGTGCGAAAAAGACAAATTCGGACATACCGAAATGTATATGTACGTGTCGGAATGTTGTCTTTTTTGTACAGGTTGCTAAAAAAGTTTTTTCACCATGCCAATTTTTGTGCTAACACATCACGCTGTAATGTACATCCGGATTTTTTTTCGGAATTTTTTGACATTCTGAAAAAAAACTAAAAATAAATTACGTAATGGGATCATCTAGACCCGCAAGCCGTTGTGAATATCTGGAGGGTTCATATGATATATATATATCAATAAGACTTGAGTAGCATAGGGGTAGCTGGACTGGATAGAACTTAGAAGTTAAGCGTGCTAGGGTTGGAGCAATTCAAGGATGGGTGACTTAGCGGGAAGTCATCAGTTAAAAAAATTCAAAAAATAAAAAAATCAAATAATTAGGAATTTCCATATTATTTCATTTTTTGTTTTTTCTGAATTTTTTTGAAGTTTTTTTTGCATTTTTTGAATTTATTGAAATTTTGAATTTTTTGAGAATTCTGTGGCGCATATGTTGTGGGTGCGCCACAGAAATGTGAGAATTCTGTGCCGCACCCACCCGATGCGCCACAGAAAAAAAATTTAGTGGCGACGATTCTGTGGCGCACCCACCGTGCGCCACAGAATTCCAAAAAGGTGCGTCACTGATAGCTGTTTTCCTACTAGTGAATGTTGTTCTCTTTCTAAAAGTTGGTGTGGGTATCCACACATTGAGCTGGTATGTAGATGTATTTTAAACTCTATATCCCAGTTGAAATATGTTGTTGTACCTAGACAATCAACAATATGAAGAAAAAATATAAATTAGATTTCGTACTTGAATGTGTGTTCATGATGTAGATAGACATGAAAATTGGAAAATATGATATCTTCAAAGGGGCATCATTTTAATCAATACTTGGTGTTACGTGAGTGTAACATACAAGGATCTGATCATTAGTTAATGTATATAGTAGTTAACTTCTAGGCGAAGTATCCAGTGAAAACTGGGATTAGTTGAAAACCAGAAAACTTCCTCTCCCTTCCGTCGGATCGTGCGTTTTGGTTTTGTCAGACTGAATCTTTTTTTTATTCGAGATGGAGACTGAATCTTTTCAAGTAAATGGGGAAGTGGAGGGGGGTATGAGTAAAAGTCTAATTAAGTGGCAGGCGTTTCCCACTTTCGATCTAGGTCGTCTCGTGTCAATCCGACGGATGGGAGAGGAAGTTTTCAGGTTTTCACCTAATCCTTGTTTTCATTGGATACTTCGCCTCTAATCCTTTATATGTTCAATCTTGTCCACAATTATTCGCATGGTGCTTTTTTTGGTAACACCAAGCAAAAATAATCCTATCAACATAACAAGTTGCAGAAAGTTAAACTATTTGCATGTATCTTCATTGTCTAATAGCATTTGTACAAGTTTATGTAATAATGTAGAAAGTAAAACTAGCACAATTAGTGCCTTACTTTAAATGGGCAAGGCTTCATTCAATACCAGTTCAAATTCACTAGTGAGTCATCCTAGTGTACCCTTTTTGTAAGGAGTAGAATGAATGGTTTCAGAAATTTGATAAACCTACACAACAAATGATGAATTAGTGGAATCTAGTACCATATCATGATAATCATCTGAGGCATCCCAATTTTGCATCGAAAGCAATATTTAATTAGCATCAACATGAAAATACTTCAGTTGTGATGCATATTAGTTTTCACATATTAATCCCTATAAGTTAATTGCAATAAACTATCATGACTTATGTTTCCACCTTCATCCATGGAAGAATTTTCACAGTTGAACACATCTTCCCCACATGTGTTTTATGAATTGGATATGGATGGGAACAAGACACTATTTCCAAGGTCTTGTCTTTAACCACTTCCATATCTACCTAGCGTGTTTGCAATTTTTCCAAAATTCCATCATGAATAAGTTTGGAATGTAATCTAAGAATTTCTCTGAAATTTTGGGTGCCAATTTGCATTTTGTATTGAAACTGAGTTTCACATTGAATTAGCATATGTTTAGTTCAACAAAACTTAGAAGAATCATCTGACCTTTCTTCGAAGATATTCTTTGTATGTATCTTGTTAAAAAACATGCATGTTTCTCCATGTTCATAGAAGCACAACCTAGTTGTGCCATTATGCATGTGGAGAAACATGCATACTTTCCGAACAACATACATATAGAGGACAAATAGCTTCCAAGTTTTGTTGAACTAAACATATGCTAATTTTATGCAAAACTTGCTTCCTATATGGAATGTAAGCTGGTAACACAAAACCTTAGACAATTCTCAAGCTACATCCTAAACATATTCATGATGAAATTTTTGAAAATTCCCAACCATGCTAGGTAGATATGGAAGAGGTGAAAGACAAGACCTGGTGATAGTGTCTTGTTCCAGTCCAGGACCGATTCATGAGACTTACATGGGGATGATTTTTTCAACTTGGAAAAATTATCTCATGGATGAACATGAAAAGATAAGTCCTCATAGTTTATTGGAACTACTTACAACGACTTAAATGTGAAAATATATGCATTAGAGATGAAGTATTTTCTAGTTGATGCTAAATATTGTTTTTATGCAGAAATTTATGTTTCAAATCATTATCATAATATGGTAATTTTGACTCCAATTCATCATTTGTGTTATAAGTTTAGCAAATTCAGGTGCGACTCATTCCATTTGTTGGGAAAACGATACACTATCATGTGTCACCAATGAAATTGAACCGGGATGAAATGGGGTTAGGTCCATTTAAGGTAAGGCACGTATTGTGTTATTTTAGCTTCCAATAGTATTCCATAAAACTTTAAAATTCATATTAGGGAAAGAGGATACATGCAAGTAATTTGAGTTTGTGCAACTCGTAATGTTGATAGGATTGTTAAGGACTACCTCTAAAGGACCATGAATGACTTCTCAATACAGTAAATTTAAAAATGACAAGATTTTCCAACGAGAATGTATATATTAGTCAATGATTACATCCATGTATGTTATGCTCATGACAACACCAAGCCCGATTAAGATGATTCTCCTTTTTAAGAGATAATTAACCTTTTCCAATTACCATGTCAACGTGAATCATGACCTTACATCCAAGTTCGGGATCTATTTACTTGATATATTTTTTCAACTTCTAATGTTGTACTTAAGACTTGAGATTTAATTGTAATAAATAATTCAAAATATATAAACATACGGGCTCAAGGGAACAGAGTATGGACGCCCACAAACTTGTTGAAAAGAGATGCCCAAAACAATATTGTCGATACAATATGTTTGATGAACATTATATGGCTGCCCAAAACAATGAAAAAATATCAGAGACTACATCGACTATAAGTAGAATTTACAATTATACAAGAACATAGCAAGTAAAACACCATTATAATATCCTTTCCATAGATATGTAGATCATAAATGTAAGAAAAATGAATGAATTTAGAGACAATACATGAGGAAGATTGAGAAATTATGGTAAAGGCCCACGACGAACAATAACAACTCGTCGTAATTTTTTTTGGAGAGTAGAGGAAAAAATATGTGCTAAAGAAAATGCAGCAGAGGCAATCTTTAGTACAATTTGAGCATCATCATTGTTCCCTTCTAAAGTAAGTAGACTCCATTAATTCTGAAAATATTTTTCAAGTGTGTGTCCGAACTAAAATTTGCACCAGCATGTCTAGCATGAAAAAACAGGGATTTAATGGACCTGATCCAAATTCATACATCGGTTAGCAAACATGTTACACGATAGTAAGGCGTTTCATGAAATGGCCCAAAAGAAGCAACGAGCACTATTTTTATTGTTAACAAGCATATATATATTATAAACAGGAAAAAGAACAAAGAGAAATATCGAACTTAATCAAAGATGTGAAATCTATTTTCAACCGAACAACCCAATTAAGACATTCACACATAGATATATGATGCATTTTTTTGTTTAAGTCGATGATTCTTCTAAGTTAGAAAGAGGTGGTAGAAATCTTATCAGTTAGCTCTCAATCCTCAAGACTATGCCAAGTTGAAAAAAATGAAATTATGTTTTGAACTTTAAACTTATCCATATGGTTTATAAAGATAAGTGCAAGCATAAGTGGTTAGCCTCTATCTAGTACTCCTTCTGTTCCACAATATAAGCCTTTTTAGCAAGCTAAGTAGCTAGCTAAAACGGCTTACATTGTGGAACAAAGGTAGTGGTAAGTTGCTAATATTAGAAGTTGGAACCTTTGCCACTCACACTAAAATAAAGTTGAAAGCAAACTTGGCTCCTCCTTCCTAGGGTTCTTCTCCATTTTGGTTTCAAATTTATGTATGCTTGGCATATCACAGACAAGGATGTACCAACCGAGAACCATTTTATCCCATAAAAATATAAGTACAATAGTAGTATTAATTCATTAGGGGTAACATAAGTAGGAACTCAAACATTTGTAGACAAGTGCAATGAAGAAAGTCATAAATAAATTAGAATATTCCGAATTATGTGATGCATTTCATGCACATGCCTCCCCTTCCAAACTTCAATATCATGAAAGGACCACATCTCTAGATCTATTGCCAGATGTTACTGTGTGAGAAGAACTTTACAAACAACAGTAATGGAACCTCCCTTAGTAAACTCATTTTGGATAACTATAGACAAAATTTAAATATAACACATGCATCTTGTCTTTATGTTTTGGCATTTAAAGGTTGGTCATCGATAGAGCATAATAATAGGAAAGTAGCGTAGTAAATATTGGACTACAGATGAAGTATGTGATGGACATGTCTCCTGGTGATGTGATGAGTTCATAGTGATCCCAGGCATGCAGGTCCTGTTATGGTGATAAAATCCAAGCCTAACACGGAACACTACCTGAATATATTTCTGAAGTTTTATCACACACTTTGCAGTTAAAGATTTAAGTTTAGTGCTCAAGTGAAGAAAGAAGGCATATTTAGAAAATTCACTTTACTAACTACAAACATTGTGGATAGTTACTGTACACCCATGTTCACACTATTACAATAGTCACTCAGTGTAACTATTTATAAAATGCATCCAGCGAATAGTTTACACAAACACTAGACACACTTAAACAATCTATATCTCAAATTGCACAAAACTTCAGTTGGTTTGGTCATGGAATTTTAAAATCGAAGACTAGAATTTAATAATCTATAATTACCTTAAAAAACATGTGTCCATAAGCATATACACCATAGTCAAATGACTAACAATCCATTATCATTACTTTGATATTGTGGTTATAATGGAAAAGATGAGAAGAAAGCTGCATTTGTGACATCGTCTCTCCCGCAATGTTAGGTAACTCTTGAGAAAAGAAAGAATAAGCTAACCCTTCCACAAAACACTACCTGGATATATTCCCAAAGTTTTATCACACACTTTGGATGTAAAGATTTAAATTTTGGTGCTCAAGTGAGAAGAGAGAACATAGATTTTGGAAGTTTAGTTTAGTTTCCATTTATAACTACAAACATTGTGGATAGTTTCCATACACCAAGGTTCACACTAATACAAAAGTCACTCAAGATAAGTCATTGCAAATGAATTAAGCGAATAGTGTACACAAAAAGGAGATAATTAAACAATCTATTATCTCAAATTGCACAAAATTCAGTTGGATTGGTTCGGGAATTCTGAAATCGATGAGTAGCACTAAACAATTCATAATTACCTTCAAAAAAATATTTCCATAAGCATACACACCGTAGAACAGTCTCTCAAGATATGTACATGATATTTTCTCGAGGGCGTTGGATCTGGAGAAGAGGGTGGTGTTGAATCTAGAGAAGTGGTTGAGGGAGTCTTGCCGTGGAGATTAGCACACATTGGATCGTGAGTGGATTGGGGAGATGGGGTGGCGGCGACAACGGTGGTCGGTGGGGGGGGGGGGGGGGGGGGGAGTCTAGGGTTATGATGGGGGTGGGGTTGTATATATACAAAATGAGGTGGAGTGGGCTTTTAGTGGGCTTGAAGTGGTTACAAATTTCCTTCATTGTCCTTAATACGGGCTCGAAGTGGTTACAAATTTCTTTGAAGGGCCTTAATACATAGCTATCACTACTTTCAGTGCTCATGTAAGCAACACTGACAGGCCCACTATAGCAGGGCCAAGTGATGTAGTTGCAAATTGGCCTTAATACATAGTCGGATGACTAACAATCCATCATCACTACTTTGACTTTGTTTGTTATAATGGATAAGATGAGAACAAAGCTCCATTTGTGATCTCATATCTCTCGCGATGTTATGTAACTGATGAGGAATCAAAGAATAACCATCTGATTTCAACAAGACATACTTAAGTCAGATTATTTCCGTAAAAACTGATTTTATATATATGAACCACCTTTTGGTCCTTGATAGAGTTGTGTGGAGTGAAATTTTTGATACTCACTTTAACATGCACATTGACACATTTAGTAGGTGTTTAGTGATATTGGTGGACTTGTTCCGGACACCCCTTATGTATGATTAGGAAATTTTATCTGGGCTAGTGTGTGCATTTAGTAAGAAGTTGTGTGTGCTCGCGCGTGCGTGCGAGTTTGTCCGTGACAAAATATGTGACAATAAATAAAATCTCTGAAGAAAAAATTGATTATAATGGCTAAGATCGGAATGAAGTTGCATAATTTGATCTAGTCATCTGCAATGTTACCTAACTCGTCGTGAAATGTAACAAACTCTAGCTGACTCGGTTAGACTGAGCTATGGATCTAATAATACATAAGTCATTGTTGATCGAACAAAATCCGACGATCAAGCTTCCAAGTCGTCGGCCTGATATTTCCATTGCCATTGACATTGACATGTATAATTCCAATCCAACATGGATCCGTTCAAAAACCGTGTTTCCCAATTTGTTAAAGGTTAGATGAGACGATCGATATTGACATTTTCAGGTATATATATAGCTATCTCACGCTGAAAACTTGTAGGGTGTCGACCAGGCTATATATAGCTAGCTGAGGCAAACAGTATTTTTTTTTAACTTTAGCTGAACCAAAAGTTATAGCACGTATGGAGAATACAGTATAGCATGCATGGCAACACAAGGTTGCGTGGTACCTAGTGTCATTGCTCTGTTATCTTCCGATGCCGCCGAAACTGCCCGTGAGGACTTGGTAAAAAATTGTGAGCAACTTGAAATTATATATGGAGTGCTACAGTGGGCAACTTTTGTTAGTCTAATGCATATTTCTTCTGCGCTGTATTATTGCATTGATCCATGCATGTTATTTAACTAGACACTGACATGTTTCGCTTGTGCATGGTGTGCATGCTAGACGGAATAAATTTTTTTTCGAGAATGCCGCGGGGGGGGGGGGGGGGGGGGGGGGGGGGGCGATCCCACCGGTTGTTATATTACTCGAAAGGACCCAACCAAACACAAACACTGTTTGTCACAGAAATACAGGGGGTAGGGGGCAGAGTTACAAAGCTGAATGTCGAAAGAAATTACAGAGATCATCAATCTTAGACGGAATAAATTTGACTCGTTCCCGGAATGTTCCTTGTGAGACCAGCTTGTTATTTAAGGAAGTGTAGGGAGATTAGGACTTACGTAGCTCTCCCATTAAAGGGACGTACTTAATTTGTAGATTATATATGCCTTCTTTGACTTTGTGTTATTCTTATTTCGCAACAAAATTGCAGTTTGATGACAAGGACGCACGGTAAAATGAACAACAATGTCCTTGCCTCTGTTTTTTTGCAAAAATAACGGCAACTTCTTCTTGCCTCGGTTTAGCAACGTTTCGCTTTCTGCTCGCTCGGGTCCGTCGTCTATCTTCTGGATTGTCATGGCAGGCTCCATGCAGCAACTGAAAATACAGGTTTGCTGATCCGTCACCTCCGACGATTACATGGCGCATTCAGCCAGTTTTAGCTAGCTGCTAGCTTGCTACCTGCCCCGCTTGAGCAATATGGATGAGCGAGTTAACTTTCTTGGATGCATACTCTTCACCAAATCAGACGCACTGAAACAAACACAACATTTTGTTCTTGTTTCGACTACATTATCCGAACATGCATGTTTTGATCGTTGATTAACGCCACGTCAAGAAAGTAACATCCCTTGATCGACACTGGTTATGAATTCAAATCTGCTGTTTGTTTCCCACGTTGGTTGGACTGAGTAAGTAGAAGTCTTACACCCAGCCGTCTGCGTATTCGAATGGCCACCCAAAAATAAAAACCTGACCTAACCCACGAATGCGTTGGCTTGCCTGCGGAACATGTAAGTCCAAGCATATATATTTCATCATGATAAATTAGTGCCAAGGAAGGCCAATGTGTTTATGGAGTAGTGCACTCGGCTAGACGGTTTTCCAGCTGAGTTATTTTTGTTGTTGTTGCAAACTTAAGTGCATTCTGACTTTTGAAATACTATATCAAATTGAGATATATATGATGCCACCGTCCACAATTTCACCACGGACTGCTCTCACTTTTGAGCTATTATTCGTTGGTCCAAAGTGCTTGATGTTATCAAGATTCAATAAAGTGTACCAGAATTTCTTGTGTACCCACTTCTTAAAATTTAGGAAAAATGAAAATTCCAAAATTTAATAATATACTGCGCAAAACCCTTAAGTTGAAAATACCCCAAAAAGAGTGGTCAAGCGATTCTGTAAGCGGTGACACTTCGTTACACCCATCTGCATGCAACATAAAGCCTGACAACTAAATCTCACAGATAACACTATACATAACGAAAATATCTGAAACATCCGACCAGATAACAACAAAACACCAACTAAATCAGTAACATGTGATCCCTCCGTGATCATCAGGACCGCAGGAGCATGGTCGGAAGAAGAAGCATCAACATTCTTCCTAGAGATGTCCTTGGTCTTCTGAATCAGTTGTTCAGTCTCTTTTCTATTTTGTACAAACTTGCCTAGAATTTGAGAGAGGAGCATACCGTAAAAATGACAGTCGCATGGGACCATATTTGTATTTCTCAAAAGTCATTTTGTTCGAATTGTCCGAATGAACCAGCAAACCGCAGAAAGAAAAAGATAGAACTTTTCCCCATGCCAAAAGGTATAAAACAAAGAAAGACAAAACACTTGACCATCTCGGTCTCGAGGACGGCGACGTGATACGTCATTATCCTCTTGGGAGCGTCGTCATGGAGGCTCGTCCCTCGGGCTTGTTCTGGTTTCTTCGGTGACAAGTTTGGTTCTCGTTGTTCTTCTTTTTTCTATCTTTGATCGAATTTGTAAGAAATTCCCTCATCACTTTGTAGGGTTCTATTAATAAAACGGGATAAAAACATATATTTCGAGAAATATTTTACCGGGACGGAGGGAGTAGATTCGGAACCGGCATGCTGTTAAACGGTGACAGACGTTAGGAGTTTAGCAAATTACCGTTGTTACTTCTTACACTTCCTAATTATTACTCGTGCATTGCAGAAATAATTGCGAGTCATACGCTTCAGTGGAGGCCGGGTCAAATGTCAACAGAATTACTCTGCATGTGTCATCCCACCTACCGATTTCCGGGGCAACCGTTTTTTTTGACACAACCAACTCCCACTTTCATTCACCGATCATCCACATACAAGGTACACAGAATTGAAACAAAGAAGAACAACAAAGCGAGGATGGAAGAAACGAAACCAGGAGCACCGAGATCGCTAACCACGCCGGCGACGAAGACGAAGGAGACCTCCTCCAGCTTGCCACTGCCAGGGAACTGATTGCCCTATAGAAGACGCCGCCATGCCCGTCCGCCGCGCCGCGGCGGAGCTTGAATCGATGAACGGCCGGGGCGAGCGCCCCCTGACCATCTTCTCCACCTTGCCGGAGTCGCCGTCGTAGCCATCGTCGGAGGGAGTCGCGGATCCCAGCAAGCTCCAAGATTCGCCCAAATCCCCGGCCAGGACGGAGACCGCCACTGGATCTGGCAGGGGATCAAGGCACGGCGCGGATCCACCGATCCGCGGGTGCCGGAGAGGCTGGCGCGCCGGCCCGGAGCTCCACGAGCGCCGCCGCCGGGGAGGACGCACGCCTGCAACAAAAACCACGCCCACGACACCACCGCCTCCACGGCGCCGCCGGCTGCCCAGAGGAGCCTCCCTTAAGTACACGCGAGACTCGAGGATCCCCCACCCTCCCGCCGCCGAGGCGGCCGGCGGAGGGCGAGGGATCCGGTGGATCTACGGCGGCGAAGGTGGATCGGCCGGGGCAACCGGACGTCCTATATATAGAGCGCACGCGACCACAAATACGTACACAGCACAAGGCCGCAAAGCAACAAGGGACGTACTCCACCTACGAGGTTATTTTATCATAGCTCTGTTGTGTCTCACTCCGAATATCGCCGATCAGACTCTGATTCACGAAACAGAAACTACTTGCCCAACTCCTGTCCAAAGCTCAGCACAGAGCAATGGAGGTTAAAGTGTTGAGCTCGAAGCTCGTCAAGCCGGCGTACAATGCCGCCACGGCGTCTCTGGCCGGAGACGAGTACATCCCTGTGTCCATCTTCGACAGGGTGACCTACCGGATGCAGATGGCCATCATCTACGCCTTCGCGTCGCCGGCTCCTTCCACCGCCGCCATCGAGAAGGGCCTAGCAGTCGTGCTCGGCCAGTACCGCGCATTCGCCGGCCAAATCGGCGTCAACCCTGACGACGGAGAGCTCTCTTTCATCCTCAACGACCGCGGCGTCCGCCTCGTGGAGGCCTCCGTCGACGCTGACATGGTGGACATGGCGCCAGCCAAGCCCACGCCGGAGCTGCTGAAGCTGCACCCGGACCTCGAGGGTGAGCTGGAAGAAGTGGTGCTGCTGCAGCTCACGCGCTTTCGGTGCGGCTCCCTTGCCGTCGGGTTCACCTCCAACCACGTCGTCGCCGACGGCCACGCTACAAGCAACTTCCTTGTCGCCTGGGGCCGCGCCACCAGAGGCCTCCCCATGGGCCCCCCTCCGGTGCACCACCACCTGGACATGTTCAAGCCCGTTCGTCGCCTCGCGTGGAGCAAGATCACCGCAACAGGGAGTACTACAAACCCTCGCCAGTGCCATCGTCGGCCACCATGGCGACGGTGCCGACAACATCGTAATCCACAAGGCGCACTTCACCAAGGATTTCATCGCCGGCCTCCGTGCTAAGGCCTCCCAAGGTCGTGGCCGCCCGTTCAGCAGGTTCGAGACCATCCTCGCCCATCTGTGGCGCACAATGACACGTGCCCGCGACTTGAGCCCGGAGGAGACGTCGGCCAT
The DNA here is from genome assembly GCA_947311845.1 of Poa pratensis. NCBI lineage: Eukaryota > Viridiplantae > Streptophyta > Magnoliopsida > Poales > Poaceae > Poa > Poa pratensis. The sequence continues at coordinate 147,132,739 of CAMZMU010000085.1, forward strand.
CCGGCTGTCCGTGGATGGGCGGCACCGTCTCGGCAAGTCGGCAGAGTACTTCGGCAACATGGTCCTGTGGGCTTTCCCACGATCCAGTGTAGGTGACCTTCTGAACCGGCCACTAAAGTACGCTGCGCAGGTGATCCACGACGAGGTGGCCAGGGTGGACGGCCCCTACTTCCAGTCCTTCGTCGACTTCGCGACCTCTGGCGCCGCCGAGAGGGAAGGGCTCGCGCCCAGCGCCGTGTGCAAGGACGTGCTTTGCCCGGACGTCGAGGTGGACAGCTGGCTGACCTTCCCGTTCTACGAGCTAGACTTCGGCACAGGGAGCCCAAGCTACTTCATGCCGTCCTATTTCCCCACGGAGGGGATGCTCTTCCTCGTGCCCTCCTACATCGGCGACGGCAGCGTCGACGCCTTCGTCCCCGTGTTCCAGCACAACCTTGAATCCTTCAAAGAATGCTGCTACTCCGTGGAGTAGGTGGCCGATCGAGCTCCGAATTGATCCAAGGAAGACGAAGTACACAGTAAGGCGCCACGGGATGATTAATTGGTCGGGCGGGAAAGAAGAATGTTACGTACGTGCCAAATCAAACTGCATGGCAACGCGGCGCGGTTGTTAGATGTCGGGGTCGGTTGGTGGGCGTTTCATTTGTGACGCACTTTATGTAAGCGCAATAGATTGATTTATTATGCCATGCATATACTTGAGATAATAAAGTTCAACCATTTTTGTTATCTTCCCTTTGGCTGGGTTTTCTTGATTGCAAACATCTTGATCACGCCGGATGTTTAATTTGTCAAGTGTTGGTCATCTGTACAAGTCAAAAAGAAAAAAACTGTTGGTCATCTGTGTAAATCAACATAGATATATAATGTTCAGTTGGTTGAGATATTTGTTTGTCCAAGCCATCCAAAATATTTAGTACGGTTTCAACATTGGGAAAAGCTATATATCAACCGACTGTTGCTACAGCCGGTCGCGACGGACGCGCGCGCATACGCATCTCTCCTTTTGCTTCGATGCGCGCTGCGCGAAACCACCATGCCACGTACCACCTACTGTCACGCCTCCAGACACATAGGCATGCGGAGCAGCAGCGCTGCTACTCCAAGTCGCTTCAGCTGGCCCACTTTTTATTTTATTTTTCTGGCCACACGACGTTGCACACAGATGGATTTTATTTTTTCTGGCCACACGACGTTGGTCCGTGTGCAACGTTGCGTGCCACGGCTGACCAGCTTGCTTCTTTTATTTTCCCTTAACCTTGCTCCACATCAAATCCAACTGTGTGTTGCACGTGCACAAGCATTGCCCATCCATCCACCTAGCAATTTGCTTGGCAAAGACAAAATTCTTCGATGGATTTGTCCGGGATCACATGATCTAGCTCCGGCGAGCTTCAGGTGCGGTGGATTTGTTGCCGATGTGCTTGAATCAGTTTTTGTGGTGCCTCCATGGTAAGTGTGGAGATCACTGTTTATGGGATTTTTTCAATGTTGCAAACAGTGTTGTGATTTGCTACAAGCGTTTTTATTTTTTGTTGTATAAGACCGATTTAAATGCAACAATATTTTCTGGGCATATGCTACAAAGTGTTTGCTCAAATATTACAAACATGCTTTCTAAAATGTTGGATATGTTGACCAAATGTGTTGGATTCGTTGATATTATTTGTTGCAAAATGACGACATTTTTTTTACGTGTTCCTGCATATGTTCTTGGTTTTTGCTACATGGTAACATCCAAAATGCTACAAGATTTTTTTGCCGCTAATATTTTGAAATGATCGTACAAAAAATTATAATTTGTTGCATACATATAATTGTTTTGCTACATGGGCATGTTTAAAATGCTACAAAACTTTTAAATGATTTTGCCATGAGCATAAAAATATATAATTTGTTCCATATATTGTTTATTTTTGCTACATTGATATGTCTAGAATGTTACATCATTTTTTTGCTACATATCGCAAGTTTTACCGATTCGCAAAAAAATGGCGCAAAGCAATTTGTATTTCTGAAAGTGCTACATACATATATAAAATGTTACGTTCGGAATTTTAAAATAGGAAAAAGCTATTAATCAACCGGATGTAGCTACAGCCGGTTCGTCACGTCGTGCGCGACCATCGGCCCGTCGTCCCGCGTGCTGGAAAAGGTCCCCATCATTCACACCATTTTGTCTTTCCAGCTTAGTGGTTCCTGTGGTCCAAGGGCCATGGCCTATTCCTATCCACACTAAGCAAATTTTGTCCACCACCATTTCGTTTTGCCTTTCACCGGTGGTCCACATACGGCTCCACATGCGAAAATTGCTGCTAGCTTCAAGCCATCGTTGCTACAGTACTGTTTTAGCGTGTACTCCTTTTAACTAGCAGTGTAGCAACGAGAGATGTGTAGGCGTTCGTGCAAAAAAAAAGATGTGTAGCCGTTTAACTTGCATGACACGAAACACCACATGAAATGTGCATATGCAGATGCTTCATGACCTTGGGGGAACGCCATTTTCCGTGAGCAAGCAAGCGCCCAACCATGTCATGCCCGTCATGACGTCCGCAGAGAGAGAGAGAGCTCCGACCAGAAGGAAGATGATGGAACCGTGGAGGATTTTATTCGGGGTCGCCAAATCAAATGATGGCGAGGCTTTGGCTATTTGGATTTTCAGCCGATGAGCTTGAGGATGGCGAGCTAGGTGATAGCGATGGTTGTTGATTTGTCGATGTGACATACGATGTTACGATTTGCTACATACGTGCACTGTTTTTGTTGTATTAGATTAGGTAAAGTGCTACAATGATTTATGAGTGTATGCTACACAGAGATTGTTACAATGTTGCATAAGTGTTCCTATAGTGTTGGATGAGTTGGACACTAATGTTGGATAAGTTTATTTTTTTTGTTGCAAACGGCGACTACTTTTCCAACATTGTTTGTGTGAATAATGGGGATTTGTTGCATAGGTTGTTGATTTTTGCTACATTGATGATTTTTTTGCTACATGTTTTAAGTTTTACATATTCAGAAAAATGTTACGAACAACGACATCGTATTTTCTCAAAATGCTACACACACGACAAATGCCTAGTGCTTGCTGTTTTGTTGCATCAGTAATTTTTTGTTGTACACATAATAGTAGATTTTGTAATGGGCCCACTCATGTGTGAAGCACATAACATTATCATGGAATGCATGCAGCCCAGACCGCGACACGATTTTTATATTTTGGGTGCAAAAAGATGAGGATTTGCTACATTCCGTATTTTTTTTGCTACATGAGTATCTTTTGAACTGCAGCAAAAAAATCATAAACTTTTATAGATTTACAAGATATAATGTTGTATGTTGAGATTTGATCCGCGGTGTAGAGAAAATATAGAAGAACAAACTACCAAGTTTCATTCAGTATGCTGCTGCGCTCGGTGGCTCTAGCAAATACAGCATGCATGCATGCAGATAAAGTAGTATATCCTCCATCTCTGGTTGCTGAGACTGGGGTGCTGCGCTGGGTCGTGCATGCAGGAAATACGTATAGATGAGGGCCCACCCAGTCACGCGGGGAAGCACGTCTCCTACCGAAAGCGACGGCTCGTCAGCGTCTGAAAGCGACGTCTCGCGCGCGACGCATCTGGAGACCGACCAACACGCATCCGACGGCGCGGGAGGCGGCTGTAGCGACGGGTTCCTATAACCGACTGACGCGTAGCGTTTGCCTTCAACATTACTCAATCCAAGGTGAAAGCCAAATATTATTCCTTTCTTAATCACTATTATATATGTTCTAGGTTTGCACTCGTATTTATCCTCTTCAAATGCTATCTACATTGGAACATAAAAATTCTTGTTTCCTAGATCTTTTTGAACCGATATTTTCTTAAATGAATTTTTTATGTATTTTCTCTCAAGATGTGTACGTTACCTAGCGTTTTTTTTTTATTATTTCTTAAAGATTTTTTCCTTAATTAACCAGTCTCCCATGATTACCTCGCAATGTGAATTGCATCTTTATACAACTGAGGTAAACATGCACCAAAGAAAGCAGAACAATGTTTGGTAACTAGATTCACCTCTGTAAGCATGTAAGGTGCATCCTCGAGACCATAGTATAGCGCTTCTCAAGTGCGTCCATTCAGCTCACAGGCTCCAAGTTACCTTTTATTTTGAACATTCGGAAAAAAATTCAATGTAAAAAAATAAAAATAAAAAATATATATACATATAGCCAGCGATTTATCTTGTAAGTGTGCAAAATCTGAATCCGAAAAACGTTGTATTATCCGCTACACAAAAAAGACAAAATTGCAGATATTTTTTTACTACCTCCGGTCCAGAAAAAGTTTCGCGAGCTAGGCTAGCGAGTTGTGCTTGGTCCGTTATTTCGTAGCGACGGAAATAACGGATCGGAGGGAGTATCAGATTTTGTCTAAATTTTTTTTTTTTGCAGCTCAGAAAACAAAGAAATACGCATGATGTTTTGCACTACTGTAGGATATACAGTATTGGTTGCATCCAGATTGATTTTAATATTTTTTGAATTTTAAAATACTATTTTCTAAATAAAGGGCTCCAGGTAGCCCGAGTTCCAAACGGCTTTTTTGGTCGCTTCTTCCCCTATATTTTGAATTTTTTTTTTATGTTGGCTGAAGTGTTGCTATAAAGTCTGAACAAACTCTTTCCGTTATATCACGTGGCACTGTCTTATATCTAAGTATGGAGCTGCATGATATCAGCTACCTCCAAGTTCAACTTTACATTATTCTAAGTGTAAGTTCGGCATAATTCGAACATGAAAATGTTTTCTCCAACATACCAAAGAAATCTATGATGATTGACATGTGCTAGGATCACTTCAATGTGCGCTACAGGAGATGAAACCTGTTTTGACAAGCTGAAAATCTCATGGAATAGCGCAGAACGTCGTGAAATATCCTATTTTGATGTTTTACATATTCGTCTTCGTGTCTGCTCTTCCCTGTTGTAGAACATACAACGTATGTCATCAAGTATATAGACCGTATGACACAAAACCTAGAATTCACAAAGCTTGAGAGCAAGTCAACTGAATCCCGGTAGCTAGCAAAACTCACTCGATCGTATAAGTCATAACGCCTTGCGTTTCGTGCAGTGATTGAATGTAGACGCATGCGATGCCGATAAATCTCTAACCTATTGGCTATTCCCGCGTAGATCTGTGACCATGCATGACCCAAGAGGCCAAGACCCATTCTGCAGTATATATCTATGTGACGCAAGTGATCACAAGTCGCACACACCTATCTATCCATCGATCCTTGTCCATACTCACCAACACCATGTAGGGAGGAAATTTCCGCAGACTATCTAAAGTTCTGCATGGGGCCTCCGACGAGCGAGGCAGGAACCGAATGCTAGCTACTCTTCTGCTGGCCCGTTCCCATCATATCAATCGTGTGGCTCCGACGAGGCTCGTGACGCCGGCCAGCGAGGGTCCTTGTGACCTTGTATATGCGTGCGCGGAAGCACGGGCCGGGCTGCATGCAAGACACCGACGGAAGAACTCAACAAAGTTTCCGGTGTCGTGTTTGTGTAGGCTGCAGGCAGGGTGGTCCTCGATCCGACATATCATGGCCCGGACGTGTAAGCAAGAGTGCAAGACAATGATGATCGATGTATTTAGGCTCTCTTTCGTCAAAATGCTCATGTTTTAAATTTTTCTCAGGTAATAATATTGATCATATACGATTGTGATAGACAATTCGATCTGCTTCTGTGTTAATCAGTAGTTCAATGTAGTAGTACGTCAGGACTTCTGTGCTGTGAAGTATTTTACATATGGAGCCTTAAGTTTTGTCAATATCAGCTCACACACAACTTTTTAAAAGGTGTTTTGTAAACAAGTGCAAATTTTTTTGTTTGGCCGGCCCTTCAATTCAGACTTTGGACATCCGATCGCCGAGCAAGACATGGGCACTGTCAACCATATCATGGTGGGATGAGTATATGCGAGACAAGTTTGGTTCGACTATTTCCGGCGACTAGAAGTGAGGGCGGGCATACCACAGCTCATGGACCGTTTGCAGTCTTGGTGATTTCAGGAGCGCAGAGGATCCAGTAAGATGGATCGAAGGGGTTTTGACACTTTGGCAACTCTAACATGCTCGATGCTTTAGAAGCAGCGCAATGCACATGCTTTCCACAACATCCGAGGGCAGTTTTAGGCAAATGGCTTGGTTGATCAAATCATGGCTTTGTAGAACTGCTGGTTTGAGAGGGAGTAATTGTTTTGCGAGAGTAGTTCACTAGATATAGGTGTGTGGAGTGGAGGGGTGTTTGGCAGACGTTGGCTGCAACCATCCGTCATTTCTTGTACTCAAAACTCCCTTTTCTATAAATCTAAGGTACGCAATTGCGTACTCTATAAAAATGTTTCAATCGGGCTTTGCACGGGTATCGGAATGGACGTAACAACAAACGTTTCTTTAAGCTGAAACATATCGAGGTTTCCATAACAGCTAGGTTTCATTTTTTTCATAGTTTTGCCGGTCACCCTTTGCCCTACCTTCTAGATCTGCTCTGGCTGCAGTACCCCATCGCAACATCTTGAGAGCACGATGCACCAAAAAATGTTGCATCGCGTCTCGTGTCACACACCGTGACCCTCGGCAGGGGTAGTACATAATGCTATCAGACCTTAATGCATGCTGGAGGGAATATCTCTAGTACGTGCTACCACCCGTTTAGTTACTTCTTGTGGTATCATTACAAAAAATACAAATTGAAATGTTCAAAAAAGTTACAAAATAGTGTGAATGTTCACACGACATGTGTCTACAATCTGTAAAATTTTCAGGCAGATTTCGAAAAGAGCATTGAGAAATAAAAAAGACAAATCTAGCATATTTTTTACTTGTCTTGTTTGTAACGCTAATGACATTATTCATGCAAGATTTATATTTTTTTTTGTTTCTAAATGCTCATTTCGAATTTCGACCTGAAAGTTGTAGAGGTTATAGACACATATATTGTGAACATTTGTTTGAATGTTTGCACGGAGAGCACCTAAATAAATTGTAGCACTAGATATTCTCTCAAACTTCGGTATAAAACGGCGAGGGCTTTACGGCCCAGCATGTATGTCACCACTATTGTTGTTGCACAAAATCTAAGGTCGTCGGCTGATGCTGTCTCCGAACGTCCACGTGAACAAATCTAACTGACAAATTAATCGTGCTACTTACATCGGTACATGTGCTAGATCGAGCATCGCATTCCACAAGAAGCATTCGATCGAAGACATTGGTGGCACACTACCGAGGATCGATCTTCATCTGCTGCGACTTGGCGGAACGAACGGAGATACGAGAAGCAACTAAGCGCAGCCGCCGCCAGCTCGTCACCAACCTCCACGGCGGCTCCCAACGACTGGTTTGAATTGAAATTAATAACACGAGGCTGGTCGCCACGGCTGGAATTTCTTTTCTCTCTATATTCCCCATAGCCATCCGTTGAAAAGGTCAGTTGTCTTTCGAGCCAAGAGGAAATATGCAAGAGTAAAATACAAAATAAAAGTGTGGAACAAAATTTGTCTAGTCTCGTGGACTAGGTAAAGTGTTCCCGTACGGTTAAATGTACTTTATTTTGCGGCAGGTTAGGTGTAGACTATTCCTGAGTTTCAGGTGGCTTTGGGTTCTCAGCACAGTGTGTGAACATGAACGTCAAGATTTAAATTTTGATGACTGAAGTTGTTAATCTCCACGACCTCACCCTATGAGACTTCTCGTCGAGAATAACAGCATTGCATGACAATCCAAAAGATCATCCCCGGAAGGAAAAATCCAAAAGCTCTAAAGGGAATTCAACAATCAAAATGCATGAATGATAATACTCCCTTTGTCCCAAAATATAAGTCACCCTTAAATTTCGCTGGTCAACGGTGTAAAAATTTAACCATGATTTGTACTTATGATATAGTCACAAAATTAATATAAAGATATATGAAATGAAAGAATTTACAAGACGAATCCAACTATACCATTAATACATTCTCAATCCATAATTTCTTATATATTAATTGTAAAAGTCAAGCATCCAACCCCAGCATAAAAATGGCGCGCCTTATATTTTGGAACGGAGGGAGTATCAAGCTTTTGCCACATGAACATGTTTGTATGTCGAATCTTGAAAGATGGACAAAAATGGAGAAATTATCTAGTGGAAACCACTTATACCAAAAACATGAAACTAAGATATAGCCCATTAAATCGATAATGTTTCACCTAGATCACAGCTCCATTCTTTGGGCAGGTTTAGGGTACAAAACCGTAAATTATGTGATTTTAAATTATAAAAGTATGTGAGAATGATGGGATCATTGTCTGAAACGAACATGTTTGAATCCTATGATAAATATCAATGTTTTCACTTAAAATCATTTGCCATTGGATATTTCTTGCAAATATGAGGGTGAGCAATATTATTTTTAAACGGGTATGTGTCATTTTACACGAATATCACGTGCTATCTAATACCTAGTTATGTCAATGTGTGATATTTTTGAAAATATTCAACAAACAAAATATATTATTGATCCAGGAGCGCATATGGTCCAAGATCATTTTGTTGTTTAACCGAGGATGCCTTGTTTTCTGTGAACTAGATGAGAGTATTCAACCCTATTATTCTTGATTTTTCTTGGTTTTTAATAGTTGGTTGCTGCTTGCTTTCTAGGATAAATTTGCTTTGAAATTTTCTCACCTCTTTAGGTTGCTCGTATATGTCAATGCAATTGGCTTTCAAGGGCTTGCAATAGGGTAAACTCACTCTACTTGACATTTCTTGATCTTTTTTGGGTCCTTTATACACTATTTTAATACAAATATTAGTTTAGTTTTAGCTTAGTCTTCTTTTTACTTAGTCAACTTTTTTTTTTTGCAAAATGAGTCAATTCAGTGTTTTCATAAATTATTTTGGTTTTTATAACTTTATTTGATGGGTTGTTTTTTAAATGTATACTAACACATTTTGTAAGTGGAGAAATTTTTACTAGATATAATTTTATATGTTTTCTTGCAAAAAAAAAAATCACTTTTTGGTCCACTGAATGTGTGGATTGAATGGCGAATATCGTTTATGTAAGTGATTTTTTTTGAATTTCTCAACTTGAAAATCTATACATTAAAAAGTTAATCCATAGTTTTACGATCTTGCATGATTTGCAACGTGTGTGTGTACATATATGTAGGATGTAGACTTATACAATTCTCACAAAAAAGAATCATTAATTTGCACCTAATTGACATTCTGTTCTTTGACAAGTTCAAAGTCACGCCAGTACGCCATAACCACCTATTGCGTGGAGTAGCAGCATTCTTTGAAGGCCTGAAGATTGTGCTCGAAGACAGGGACAAAGGCGTCCACGCTGCCGTCGCCGATGTATGACGGCGCAAGGAAGAGCATCCCCTCGGTGGGGAAGTAAGACGGCATGAAATAGCTCGGGCTCCCCGTGCCGAAGTCCAGCTCGTAGAACGGGAACGTGAGCCAGCTGTCAACCTCCACGTCCGGGCACAGCACGTCCTTGCACACGGCGCTCGGCGCGTGCCCCTCCTTCTCGACGGTGCCGGAGGTCGCGAAGTCGACGAAGGACTGGAAGTAGGCGCCGTCCACCCTTGCCACCTCGTCGTGGATCACCTGCGCGGCGTGCTTCAGCGGCCGGTTCAGGAGGTCACCTACCGTGGCGCGCGGGAACGCCCAGAGCACCATGTTGCCAAAGTACTCCGCCGGTTTGCCGAGGCGGTGGCGCCCGTCCACGGACAGCCGAATAGCCGAGGTCTCGTCGGGGCTCAGTTCGCGGGCGCGCGTCATGGTACGCCAGAGGTGGGCAAGGATGGTCTCGAACCTGCTGAACGGGCGGCCACGTCCCTCTGACGCGTTGGCTCGTAGCCCGGCGATGAAGTCTTTGGTGAAGTGCGCCTTGTGGATGACAATGTTGTCGGCGCCGTCGCCGTGGTGCCCAACGACGTCTGTGGTTGATGGCGTGTAGTACTCCCTGTTGCGGTGGTCCTGCTCCACGCAAGGCGATGACCGGGGCTTGAAATGGTCCTTGTGGTGTAGCACAGGTGGGGGACCCATGGGCAGGCCCCTGGTGGCGCGGCCCCAGGCGACGAGGAAGTTACTGGTAGCGTGGCCGTCGGCGGCGACGTGGTTAGAGGTGAACCCGACGGAAACGGAGCCGCACCGGAACCGCGTGAGCTGCAGTAGCACCACCTCCTCCAGGTCACCCTCGATGTCCGGGTGCAGCTTAAGCAGGTCCGGCGTGGGCTTGGCTGGCGCCATGTCCACCATGTCAGCGTCCACGGAGGCCTCCACCAAGCGGACACCGCGGTCGTTGAGGATGAAGGAGGGCGTGCCGTCGTCAGGGTTGACACCAATCTGGCCGGCGAAGGGACGGTACTGGGCGAGCACCACTGCCAGGCCCTTCTCAATGGCGGCCGTGGAAGGAGCCGGCACCACGAAGGCGTAGATGATGGCCATCTGCATCTGGTACGTCACCCTGTCGAAGATGGACAGAGGAATGTACTCGGTGGGTGGTGCAATGCCGACATTGTAGGCGGGCTTTACGAGCTTGGAGCTCAACACCTTCACTTCCATTGCTAACTGTCCAGGTACTTGCGATCTCGATCTCGGATCGGAGAAGGTCGCGAGCTAGCGTTGGAAGCTGCTTGGGAATGGGATGTATTGTGTTGCAATGTGCGTAGGATCGATTTGCTCGTTTCGTTGTGCGAGTCGGGGTATATATAGGGACTGGCCGGGTGGAAGATATATAGTTGGTGAATTCCGGCTAATATTTATACAAGTCAGTCGTGTGATGGGTTTCTAGTCTTAGCAATGCGTTGTGCAGAGACATCTAATATCGAAAGTCTCACCTAAGAATGTTAAATTGTTATTTTTTTTTGAATTTTTCCATATATATTAAACCAACAAAGAGTACACGATTATATCGATTACAAAAACAATACTAAAAGAGACGAGCAAATCTATGAGATCTTCAACCCCTTTCTTCTTCCATGACACAATTTTGTACTTTTCTGAAGGCGACCATAGAACAACGTCGAAAACACCAAACCACAGATCTGTGAATACCAACGAAGTTTCTCCTCTTTTAATTTTGAGCCACAATGCCAAGGCCTTGTGCACGCACACAGCCATTAAATTAATCAAGTAACATCGGCACGAGCACTACCACTGATATTACAGGGACAAATAACCGTCCCACTTTGTCGACGTCGTTGGGAGCCGAGAGAACGAATCACCATTGCTGAATACGTAGTAGCTAGACAAACTTAATCTTCCAAAGACACCATTGACGTCGGGAAGGAGATCTCGCCGACGAACGAAGCGCGGAAGATCACTTATTGCAGACGATGCCATCTCCATTGACGAAGAAGACAACAACCAAAACCAAGCTCCAACATTAAGGACCTTTGTATAGCGCCCTGCGCAGGTCCGAGGTCCACACCCCTCCTAGTGCCAGAGCGGCACCTATAGGAGATGAGGACCCGTCAATTCTTAGACGAAGGCGACGATGAAGATCCAGATGGCGCCGGCGGCGACGGCTAGGGTTGAAACCCTAGGCCGCCGCCTCTCTTTCTTTCTTTTCTTTCAGTTACCTCCTCCAAAATTTGGATTAATAGGAGTATAACTGATGATTAAATCTGGGCCGGCCGGTTCGACTGAAGTTTAAATTGTTATTAACTCAGGTTTGGAACGCACGTTTTTTCTCAAGAAACTGCATGCGCCCATTTTCGGCGCAAGCACCTGCAATTTCAATTCCTCTCGTTGGTTAGAGTAGTATACTACCTATATATTGGAGGCGATCCAGCGTTTTCGATCAGTGTAAGAATGTGTTGACTACGCGGTGATTGAAAACTTTACATCAGTCGCCGGGCTAATTTTTAGCTAACTTAATTAATTAGAAAGGGCGAGGACACCTTCTAGGTGAAAACACTCGTCCAAAGTTGCGACCGATTCAAAACAAACCTGTGTTGAAAATCAAACAATACTCTTTGGGTCTACATATCTAGCATGCATATGCTGGCATGATTCGGTTAATAATTATAGTAAACCGTGTTTGACCGAGCCAGTTTCGCGTGTCTACAATGACATATTTCGGATAGAATTTAACAATAAAAGGTTACAGCCGCTACCCTGCCCACAAATTATCGAAATTGATATACAAGTTTATACTTTATTTCCTATATAAGCTACAACTTTATAGTTTATTTTCCATAGAGTTGGCTATTAAATCAGTAGAAAAACACATTTTTCTCTCTTTCCTTTTCAACTCATTTACTGTTTTTTATCTAGGTGCAGTCTTTCTCCTTACCTCTGCCTTCTACACAAGACAAAAGTACCATGTATAGGACGTTTTAAAGGATGATGCGTATAAATTTAATCAAAAGTCAAACCTTACTTAGTTTGAACAAATATATAGAACAAAATATAAACATCTACAATATTAAATAGATAATTATGAAAATATATTTGATGACAAATTTATTGGTAATTGACTTGGTATTATAAATATTCATTTTTTTATAGCATTGGTCAAACTTAGATGTCGTTAACTTTTAACTAAATTTATACAGTACATCTTACTCATTAAATAGAAAATACTACTCACTCCGTTTTTTAATATAAGATGTTTTACTTGTTGCACATGTTGTATAGATGCATACTAGAATGAGTGAACAGACATACTAAAACATGTCTAGGTACATTTATATATATATGAATGTGGACAAAGGTTAAAACATATTATATTTAAAAACGGAGGGAGTAGTATACTTTCTTTAAGGAGTAAGCAACCACTTGCCTTTCCTTGATCCAGTTCTCCCGAAAGGAAAGAGAACGAGAAAAGCCAAAGACACGTCGTATTTTGCAGGAAAATAAAGCACTCTTCTATTAATAAGTGATGCACTTTCTTCCTTTTTCTTTTATCTCCTGCTGGTTTGTATGAACTCTGTGTGGTCATTCCGCTTAATAAAATGGAAAGGGGCCTGAAAGCCCGGTTGGAAAAAAAATTAATAAGTGATGCATATTTAGGTTGATGCTCCTTTTTAATAGAATCAAATCGACCGTATGCATCACTTTGATGCAGAGGCTGCGGCGAGGCTCCCATTTCTAAAAAATATTAAAAAAATATTAGGGCGATGCTATATCCACATAAAGTGCTAGCTAACCGCACTTCCGAGGCTGGAGCCAGTACCTTTGCTTGCTGCTCTGGAGCACAAATAGTTAACGGATACTTTTGCATGATCTGTAGGGTATTGGCATCACACAAGAAGCATGATCATGCATGATAGAGGTGGCGCTGTCAATGCATGCATGCGTCGGTCATTAGGTCAAGAATCTTCCAAGCCGCCTCAGAGGATCTGTTGGCGATTTGTACAGCACGCTCACATGAGTATATCTATATACCTTTGGCATTCGCTTTTGCGTTGATACATGTGCCTATTGAACTAACCAGTACTGTCATGCATGCTGCGATTAGCCGGAGTTTTATCTTAGCAAAGTCGCTTCAAAAGAAGCTATAGAATGCTCCTACTTGAAGCAGAGCAAAGCTTCGTTCGCTCTGAGCGGCTCCGCGGAGTAAATATTCACTATTTTAATAATTAGAATGCATCACCTAATTAGAGTAAGTGTCTCTGCTTGAGTGTTCCCTCTCAGGAACGCACGAGATGTTAGTAAAGAACACGGCTAGATTAAAAACTATGTAGTTGAAATTCTCGATGGAGTACAAACAATGCGGTTGAGAAACTATTTCTTGGGTATTAAAAAGTAAGGCGATGTTTGGCAGTGATGATTTTTTGAAACCTACGTATTCGAAACTAATGTAGTTGCATGGCTAGGCGATGAATACTGTGGTAATGGAAAAAAATCCCACCCACTTTTGGAATGCTACAAAAATAGTTCAGTTTCTGAAAATACCATAGATATAATAGGACCCTAAATAATATTGCAGTTTTTGCTAAAATCGCACGTCAGATTATTTTAAATGATGATATTTTTAGAAACCACACTATTCTTAGAATAGTTAAAGACTTTGGAGAGGAAATTTTGTGCTCCCGAGCACAGGTGATCCTGGAGTTTTAAAAGGTCAAACAAAATATTTGGGAGTTTCAAAAAACAAAGTGAAAAAAAAAATCGAATGTAGCCAATGATGTATCCAACAAACATGTAAATTGTGTCAAAAAACACAAACGTGTAAAAAACTACATCAAATACTTGGTATTTTGGGTTGCAAAAAAATGAGTAAAGTGTAGATCTGAATATGTATATTTTCAAAATTCAAATCTTAAAATTTATCAAAATTTCCATTTTTGTATAGCACATAATACAAAGTATTTGAAGTTGATCTTTTGCACAGTTGTGGGATACACCATTGGTTACATCCGGAATTATTTCCACATTTTTTTGAAACTCGTAAATATTTTTTTGTTTCTTTAAATACTAGGATCATTGGTGCTCGGGAGTCAAAGACACTTTCTGAAGACTTTGATGTAAAACACACCCTAAATGGGCACTGGTTAGTGATAACAATTAGGCTACTCATAATGGGGAGTAAAACAGATTAGAATCATGCATACCATTACTTAACAAAGAGTATATTGTAGTTGTATTGTGTAGATCGTTCTATATTTTCCAACAGAACAACTTCTGGAGAACCCGTAGTAGTAGTGTCAAAAACTTCTGGATTACAAGGGCAACATATTCACTTCATGTGGGACATGGCGATTCGGCTCATAGGTATAGATGCACCCGTTAATTAAAACATCTTTTTTTAAATGTCAAAAAAAATCAAAAAAAATTTGGATATACATTAGCACCTATTATGTTAGCACAAAAAGTTACGTGAAGAAAAGACATTTTCTGCGGGCTGTGCAAAAAGGACAAAAACACGTCGCGTACAAAGTCATTTTGAAAAACCGGAATTTGTCTTTTTTCCACAGCCAGCAAAAAATGTCTTTTTTTCGCGAAACTTTTTGTACTAACAAAAAATGTCTGTATGTATATCCGAAATTTTTATTTGGAATTTTTTGACATTTTGAAAATTGATTTTTGAGCAGTGGTTGCATCTAGACCTATGACCCGATATGGATTTCCGCTTTATGTGCTACTATAGACTGTTTGAATATAAGGCTCCGTTTCTCGATTCTTCTCAGTATTATCCACCAAATCAGTTTCATACGAAGCCTTGATTGGTTCCCAAAATTCAAATCATTTATGTGTTTCCAAATATTGGATTTGTCGGTCCAATATCTAGCTATAGATATGTAATCAGATCCAACACTTGTAATGAAAACTCAGAGACCATCTTCCAAAATCTAAATTGGCACTACATACATTTAAACAAAAGATGATCAACAGTTTCCAACTCACTGTGTAGTACAGAGATTTACACAAGATTTATTTGGGAAGATTATTTTTTATGTCGTCATTGTCTTCTGACCGCAGCGAGAGAATATGTTAACGTCTGGTGTCATCAGTAGAGACCAGACATCATGTGTATAAACCGAAACTAAACCTCTGAAGCTAATGGTGCTATGAAGGCAACTTGTGGAGTATTGTCCATTAGCAATGTGTTTCCGGATAAGGGAATCACAATAATAGAATAAATCAATACTAGTAGCTATTTGATCTAGTTCAAGCCATTTTTCCATCAAGGAAGGGTTGGAATTTCTCCTAAAGGAGAACTAAAGTGTACTTCCAACCCTGACCTGCTTAATTGTTGCGAGTTAATCATTATACACACAATACAAATCATAGAACTGCCTACATATATAGTGGGGACTCGGGAAGTACCAAACTAGGTATCTTCACAAAACCTGATTTGAACATCATCACCCACAATACATCTAGAGCCAAAATTAAGAACTCTAACTCTAGCCAAATGTGAAAAGAAATGGGGGTACATTATTTCAAAAGTGGGAGGGACTGCTAATAACGATATCTTAGAAATCTGAAAGAAACAAAGAGGGAATGAACGGATGTGATAAGCCCCGAAAACCCACATATATGTGGAGTTGCTTTTGGGGGTCACCACAGACGAAAACACATAACATGAAGAAACATACATGTACACACAAACCACAAATCATTACGGATTACAAGGAGATAATAATGCATGGATGCATGCAAACCATACGCTAAGGCTTAATTTGCCGGTTAAATTATGTATACTAGGTAAATTTGCGCGGCGTTGCCGCGCGGTGTTTTGGATTTTTAAAAAAGTTTGTATTGTAGATTGAATGTTCAGTTTTATTTGAAATGAAGACAATATTATACAAACGTTTTTTGAATTTCTGGAAATTGTGGAAGTAGAATGATAGCACGTGTCAGGAAACTAATATTTTGAAGAAATGTTTTAAAGAAGGTTGGAATGCACGGTAATTTTTATGGTGCAGTTAAATATTGTAGGTTGTAAATTATCGTGCAAGAGTTTGAGTAAATATGATATGTACATATATATATATATATTTTTTTATTCCATCGCGTAGGAGCACCTACTGTGGACGGTGTGATTTGAAATGTTGAAAAGTTTAAATTTGGCGTAATTTGTCGTTTGGAGTATTTTGCACATATTCGGCATTTTCGGAATGTTTTCCTGTAAGGTGCATTATTGGTATAAAAAGTTATTTTACATGAGGTGCATAATTGTTATAAAAATTTAGCAGTGTATTTTTTTTCTAAGTTACAAATTTTTTTTTGGAGTAAATCCGAATATTTAGCAGTGTAATTTTTTTTTCTGTAAGTTTTATAATTTGCATGATAAAATTATATTATTTGTCGTATTTTTTTTTTCTGAAGTTGTTTGATCATGTATAGAGATGGCCTAATTGATATAAAAAGTTGTTTTACATAAGGTGCATAATTGATGTAAAATTTTTTTTTTAGTTATTGTTAATATTATTTTTTCTTTTTGTCATAAATGGCAAGTTGGAAAAGTCTTTTATTTTTGTGTATTTTTGAAATATATTTTGAAACTTGAAAGAATGTCATGGATTCAAAAATAATTTTTTTTAGTACTTTTTATTTTATGCAAATTGTAAATTGTGAGTTGTTGAGTATATATTTTTCTTTTTTTATTAGTAAATTAGAAGTCTTTAATTCTTGTGTATTTGTTAAATATATTTTAGAACTTAGAAAAATTATCGAATATTTTTAGAGAGGAAGAATGCCATGCAAAATATAGGGACTTTTCTGGAACCGTTTCATTTTTGCTGGAAAACGCAAGGACTTTTCTGAAACCGTGTGGTAGAATTCAAGTTTGGAATGCAAAGAGTGTTTGTGTTTGGAATTGTTGTAGATTTCGAAATTATGTTAAGTTAGAAAGTCATGTAGATTTTAAATAGTTTAACGTTAGTGAAATTATTAGATTTAAAAGGCAGTTGGGAATTTTGAATATTTAAATTTTGGAAATGACCGCTGTCGGAAGTCGTTTAGATTGCAAGGGAAAAAAAAGTTCAGGAAATTTATATGGAGGAAAGTCCTTTGAATTTGTTGGAGTGGACAAATTTGGGAGTCATTTATGTTTGAATTGTTTGCATGTTTAGTAAATTCCCAGATTTTGTAGGCATGTCGGTATATTTGTAGCTGTAATATTTGTTATAACCGTGGTGTAAAAAATTCAAATTTGATAACATCCACATTAAAAGTTGTTTGGGCTTCAGGGTATTGAAATTTGAAATTTCAGTGTGGACACGGGTGTCCGAATGGTTCAAGTTTGGAATATTTTGAAATTCGAGTAAAGTTTGCACTGAAAATTTATTCGAATTTCAGAGTTGTTCAAATTGTTCAAATTGAAATTTGAAATTTCAGTGTGGACACGGGTATCCGCCGCGCCTCGTCGCGGCCAACCCGTAGATGGCGGCGCCGCCGGGTTTGGGTCGCCGGAGCGGCGCCGGCGACGCATGGAAGCGACGGTGGCCATCGCGGACGGCGGCGGCTATTCCGGCGCGGCCGCGCTGTCCCGGCGGCTGATTTCCGGCTAGGAGGGAGATTTGGTGGCGGCGGAGCTCTCCGTGCCCCTCGATCTAGGCCGGGAGGAGCGGAGGGGCGGCGGTGAGCGGCGGCGGCGGCGGTGAGGTCGGGGCGGCGCGCGTGAGAGAGAGGGAGAGGGGGGATGTGGCGTCGATTTGCAAGGAAGTCCCTGAAGTTTGCGTAATTTGCATATTAGTCCATGTACGTGGAGAGTTAGGACTGCTCCGCAATTTGCGATAAATGCGGGATCCTTTTTGTAAAACGGTCGCGCGGGTGTTCCTGGCCGTGAGATGAAGAACGAACGGCTAGATAAGCGTGTGATACTATTCTTTCAACAGTAGTTACTGTAGTTTGTACAGTAAATGCCGCGGTGGAGCATTCTGAGAGCCAAAATTCGTGCGGCTTTTATATATCTACTAGTTAAATTTTGCGCGGCGTCACGCCGCGGCCTTGCTGAGATTAATTTGTGGTAATTTGTGTTTTTTTTTTTAAATCGTGGTATATATATTGTAAGGAAAGGCAGTAGTTATAACGTGTATAATGTAGTTAGCGCAAATTCAATTTGAAATCATCCTGAAATGTGCATGTAATAAAGCGTTATTTAAATTTAAGTTCATATTTAAAGAGATTTAAGTTTACTTTAAGCATTTAGTAAATTGAATCGCATAATTGGAGCGAGTTTAGGTATATTATTTGTAAATGTTAACCTAGTCGGTTTGGTATGATATGCTTGTGTTTTATCTTACATATTAAATTTAACTCAATATTCGGAGGGAATTTTAATTGAACCCAATATTCGGAGGGAGTACATTGCTTGAGCATTTTTTGAATTTAATTTTAAACTCATAATATGAGGAAAATGAATTTGCAGGAAATATTTTGTATAATTATTTATTAAAGTAAGTCCATAATTAGCTGAAATGAGTTTGTATTTTCTACAAATATCCAACTAATCAAGCATTTTTAAATCTAAATAGAAATTAGAGAAAACTTAGCCATATTATCTCTAATATGTTAGCTAAATTGAAATGATAAAATTTGTTTCCTATTCTGACGTAAGTAGTTCATTTAAATTCATAATTAGAGGAAATACATTATGATTATATCGAAATATTCACCAGATTGAGCATTTATTAAATTTAACTACATATTTGGAGAGAGATTAATTATATTATATCTAAATGTGAACTATCTTGAAATGTTTGTATTTTGCTTTAATCATTTATTAAATTAAGTCCATAATTAGAGGAAGTGAATTTGTATTTGCTTTAAATATCCACCTAATAAAGGTTTTTTAAAATTTAAGCATACAATTAGAGAAATTTTAGTTATATTACATCTAATATGTTAGCTAGATTAAAATGGTAAAATATGTTTTCCTTTGTGACATAAATATTCTATTTAATTTCATTTTAAGAGTAAAAATATTATGGTTATATAGAATTATTAACAAATTTGAGTATTTATTTAGTTAAATTGCATATTTAGAGAGAGTTTTGTTATGTTATCTTTAAATGCAAACTGGTTTTTAAATGGTATGATATGTTTTTATGTTGTCTTAAATAGTTAATTAAGATACTTAAGTAGAGGGAATAAAGTATATAATATTTTTTTAATTCGAAATCAGCTTCATTTAATCAGAAGAAGTGCATTTTGTTTTTTTTTAAATGTTTACCGATTTTGAAATGCCCAAAAATATTTGCATTATGGTACAATTAATTAGAAATTATTTTTCTGGTTGTTGCGGTATATTTTGCATAATTTTCTAGTAGGTAGATTTTAAACCATTAATTTTATAGTATTATTCATTTTCTGTAAATTATTTAAGTGAGTTAGGTCCAATTTAAAAAATGTCAAAAAATGTTTGTATTATGATATAAGTAATTAGAATTTGTTTTTCTGTTTATGCTGATATATTTTTTACATTTTTCTGATAGATAGTTCTTAAACTATTGATTTCGTAAATTTTTTTCATTTTCTGCAAATTCTTTAAGTGAACTGGACCCGCTTGTCAGGGTTTTAGTATTCACGCCGCGGCCTTTAAGAGAAATTTTATGTTTGAAATGTTTTGTTATAACGACATAATAAATGTCGAAGGAAATTCGAATTTGACGAAATTCGTGGAATGGCTGTGCGAATTTGGATCTAAAAAATGCGGAGTTAGAGTCGACCAAACTCGAAAGCGATGACGGGGATGGAACCTACTTGTCGACGCGCATATATTTCATGTATGTAATTTTTGGGAAACGCGGGGTTTTTTGCGAAAATTTTGACAAAATTCGTTAACGTTTGTGCGAATTTGGATCCAAAATCGAGTAGTTAGAGCCGACAAAACTCGAAACGGTTCACGGGGATTGAACCCACTCGTCGACGCGCATATATTTAAAAAAATTGACAAAATTCGTGAAATGTTTATGCGAATTTGGATCCAAAATCGAGGAGTTAGAGCCGACGAAACTCGAAACCGTTAATTTTTGGAAAAACATGAGGACTTTCCTGCAAAAAATTTGATTTTTTTTTTGTCAAATGTTTGTGTGAATCTGGATCCAAAATTGAGGAGTCAGAGTCGACGAATCTCGAAACCGTTCATGAGAATGAATCCACTTGTCGACGCGAATATATTTCATGTATATAAGTTTTGGGGAAACAAAAAAAATCTGAGGAGAAAAAGCGGGGAAATTGGATCCAAAATCGAGGAGTTAGAGCCGACAAAACTCGAAACCGTTAATTTTTTGAAAAAGGTGAGGACTTTTCTGAAAAAATATTGGAAAAAATTTGTCAAATGTACGTGTGAATCTGGATCCAAAATTGAGGAGTCAGAGTCGACGAATCTCGAAACCGTTCACGGGGATGAAACCCACTTGTCGACACGAATATATTTCATGTATGTAAGTTTTGGGGAAACAAAAAAAATCTGAGAAGAAAAAGCGGGTGAAAAAATATTGAAAAAAAAAAACGCTACAGTCCCGTGAACAGTGCCATCTACAGTGCCCGGGCGCTGGTAAGCCAGCGATCTGCGCAGCTTTTATATATACTATGAATGAATGAATGAATGAACGAATCTATCTATTTGCTTTGCGTCACTCCATGGAGTAGCAGCACTGCTTGAATGCCTCGAGGTTGTGCTCGAAGACAGGTACGAAGGCGTCCACGCTGCCGTCGCCGAGGTATGCCGGCACGATGAAGAGCATTCACTCCGTCGGGAAGTAGGATGGCATGAAGTAGGTCGGGCTCCCCGCTCCGAAGTCCAGCTCGTAGAACGGGAGTGTCAGCCAGCTGTCCACCTCGAGGTCCGGGCACAGCACGTCGTGCAACACCGCCGTTTTCTCCAGCCCCTCCCGCTCCACGGCACCGGAGCTCGCGAAGTCGACGAACGACTGGAAGTATGCCCCGTCCACCCGCGCCACCGCGTCGTGGATCAACTGCGCCGCGTGCTTCAGCGGCCGGCTTAAAAGGTCACCAGCCGTGGCGCGCGGCAACGCCCAAAGGACCAGGTTACCGAAGTAGCCGGGCGGCGTGGCCAGATGCCGCCGCCCATCAACGGCGATGCGGATGGTGGATGTCTCGCGGGGCCCGAGCCCCCGAGCGCGCGTCATGGCGCGCCATACGTGCGCGAGAGTGGTCTCGAACCGGCTGAACGGACGGCTGCGCCCCTCCGACGCGTCAGCGCGCAGCCCAGAGATAAAGGCCCAGGTGAAATGCGCCTTGTGGATCACGACGTTTCTCGCGCCGTCGGCGTGGTGCCTGTGGTTGGAGTTCGGCATCGGCCGATAGTACTCCACGCCGCGATGCTCGAACTCGACATGCGGTGGGTCGCGCTGTCGGAAGAGGTCCGGGTGGTAGTGCGGCAGAGGCGAGGACTGGCCGATGGCGCGCCCGCGGGCGGCGCGGCCCCATGCGACGAGGAAGTCGCTGGTGGCGTGGCCGTCGGCGACGGCGTGGTTGGACGTGAACCCGACAGCGAGCGATCCGCACGCGAACCGGGTCAGCTGCACCTGTACTACCTCCTCGAGCTCACCCTCCAGGTCCGGGTGCAGCTTCAGCAGCGCCGGCGTGGGCTTGCTTGGGACGGCGTCGGCGAGCGTTGCGCCGTCCACGCGTGCCTCCACGAGCTGTGCGCCACGGTCGTTGAGCAGAACCCCCGGCGCTCCATCCGGGGCAGCTCGGACCTGGCCGGCAAAGAGCCGGTAAACCGCCAGCACGTCAGCGAGGCCACGCTCAATGTCGGCGGTGGAGGGCGCCGGCGCAGAGAAGGCGTAGATGATGGCCATCTGGATGTGGTACGTGATCCTGTCGAACACCGAGAACGGCACGTGCTCCGTCGTGTCCGGCCTCGCCGCGCCCTCGGGGTACCGCGGCTTCACCAGCTTCGAGCTCACCACCTTCACCTCCATGGCCGCTAGCCAACTATGTACGATCGATATGTAGATGGGTCTCGTTAATGCCTTGGCTCTTCCGGCGGCAGTGCACGACACTGACACTGCTGCGAGGGAAGACGACACGAACTAGCGGTGCTTCGAGTGTCGTTCTACCACGGGAAAGGGTATATATGAATACAGCGCGGGAATGGTTGGTATTCGCACTTGCAAGCGGGTCAATAGCTCCTATGCGACGTTTTTCAACGGCAATTCATGGGCAGCGACGTCGTTGGCAGGCTGCGACATCGCTCTTTGCACAAATTGTTCTGCTGCGACACAACGCTTAATCGTAGGTGTTAGGATTATAGCGAGCCGGGTGGGACCCACCACTTATCCACGTCAGCAACGACGACCGTTATAATCCTCCTCCCCTGCGCACGCATCCTCCCGGGCATGTCTTCTTCTTCTCCGGCGACGAAGCGCGGCAACTCCGACAAGCTTTTCTGAACTGAACTGAAGATTCATTTGCGCAATTTCTGAACTGAATCATTAAGCGGAACTGAAATGTGCAGAATTCATGAAATGTAACTAAACATAAACTGAAATTGGACATATTACATAGCTTAGTTGTTCGTGGCGATCATCGGATCAAAAGCCACACACGCGGGCACAAGCCCGATTACAGAGTTACCCTAGCTAATTGGGCGTCGATGCTGCTATACCCCTAAACGCAGATCCAAAATTGGGCATCCGGATCCCCGGCGGTGCGGCGGCGACGAGGCGGCGGGGCCGCTCAGTCGGACCAGTCGAACTCGGAGTCGGAGTCCGAGCTGACCTCGATGACGGGGTGGAGGGAAGCGTCGATAGCGCTCTGGAGGCGGAGTTCGTTGAGCTCCTCTGGTTCCTGACGGCGCACCTCGACGTCCTGCTGCTGCTTGCTGCGCTGGATCACCTCCTCGGTGATCCAGTCCAGGTCCTCGTCGGCGGCGAAGTCCCCGGGCAGCAGGCCGCGGCGCGGTGGGCGATCCTGTTGCTCCTGCTCCTCCTCCCTCTTCGGCGGTGGTAGCTGTGGCGCCCGTGCCGCCATGCGGGAGCTCCCCGCGCCGGAGGAGCTCCCGTGCTCGTAGCGGCGGCCTCGCGCCGCCACCCTGCGGTCATACTCCTCCACCTCACGACGGGCGTACGCTGGAGGCGGCGTTAGGCCCCTGTTGAGCCAATTGTACGCGCCGCGCTTCCGACCGACGTCGAAATGAACCCGCTTCGCGCGTTCGGGGTCAGCCGACCGCTTCTGCGCCTTCCGGTCCTCGTCGGAGCGATTTCCAGCGCCGGAATGGCCACCGCGGGAGCTGGAACCCCCACGCCTCATCATCTTCGTGCGGTGGCGCTGGATCTGTAGGTGGCGGCGTCGGTTTCCCGTGGATTTGGTCGCCGGCGGCGAGTGAGTGTGGGGAGCGGCGCAGATTTGAAATGGTGCGAAATAGCTAGGGTACGACACATCTGAGTGGATTAGAAGGGGAACGGGAGGCGGTCGGGAAAAAAAACGGTGGGCCGTGGCATGGGAAAAAAACGGTGGGCCTTAGTTGGTTGGGCCGTGCCGTTCGGCCGTGGCGAGGCGGTGAGAATAGAAAAAAAAACATTTGGGGCTGTTTACCCTACCTTAGGTTTGACCTAAATCAAAATAAGCATAAAATATTAAAAAAAAACATCAAAAAAATGGAAAACCTATGCACATAGTCTTAGTATGTCATATACTAACAACTCTAGTTGATTTGGCTGATTTAGACATGGTAGACAAAAAACTTGATTAGAAATGGGGTTGTTTACCTTACCTTTAGATCTCATTTGAAACACATTTTGTTCAAGACTTAGCAAAAGGTCTCGGTTTGATGACCAAGTTAGATTAAACTTGTTTCATGTTTATGTATTAAACTTGTTTCATGTGCACACTTTCAAATGTTTCAAACTGTTTAAATGTTGGTCAAACTTAGGTTTGACCAAATTCAAAATAATCATAAAATATTCAAAAAAATCAAAAAAAAAAATGGAAAACCAGTGCACATGTTCTTAGTTTGTATATACTAACAACTCCAATTGATAAACAAGGTCTAGATACATTCAAACAAAATATGCTTGAATGTGGTGTGAAATCTCAAATCTAAACTATGAACTCTGATGTGTGAAGAGATGTGGTTTTGGATTTGCAACATGAAATTTACAAAAAACTCACCAAAGTTTCATTTTGGAGTGACTAAGAAGGATCCAGGCTTACTTTTTGATTTTCATGTTTCAAACTTGTTTAAATGTTGGTCAAACTTAGGTTTGACCGAATTAAAATAATCATAAAATATTCAAAAAACATCAAAAAAATGAAAACCAGTGCACATGTTCTTAGTTTGTCATATACTAAAACTCCAATTGATAAACAAGGTCTAGATACATTCAAACAAAATATGTTTGAATGTGGTGTGAAATCTCAAATCTCAAACTATGAACTCTCATGTGTGAAGAGATGTGGTTTTGATTTGCAACATGAAATTTACAAAAAAACTCACCAAAACTTATTTTGGAGTGACTAAGAAGGATCCAGGCTTACTTTTTCATTTTCATGTTTCAAACTTGTTTAAATGTTGGTCAAACTTAGGTTTGACCGAATTCAAAATAATATAAAATATTAAAAAAAATCAAAAAATGAAAACCATGCACATGTTCTTAGTTTGTCATATACTAACAACTCCAATTGATAAACAAGTCTAGATACATTCAAACAAAATATGATTGAATGTGGTGTGAAATCTCAATCTCAAACTATGAATTCTCATGTGTGAAGAGATGTAGTTTTGGATTTGCAACATGAAATTTACAAAAAAAAACTCACCAAAGCTTCATTTTGGAGTGACTAAGAAGGATCCAGGCTTATTTTCATTTTCATGTTTCAAACTTGTTTAAATGTTGGTCAAACTCGGTTTGACCGAATTCAAAATAATCATAAAATATTCAAAAAACATCAAAAATGAAAAAACCTGCGCACATAGTATATATCTATAGAATAGATGTGTAGGAAAGTTATTTGGCTGATTTAGACAAGGTCAAAAAAATCTTGCTTAGGAATGGAGCCGTTTACCCTACCTTTAGAGCTCATTTGAAACACTTTTTTGTTCAAGACTTAGCAAAAGGCTCGGTTTGATGACCAAGTTAGATCAAACAACTACATAATAGTATGAAATCATTGCAACATCCAAGCCTAGCACAAATAACATGTAAATTTGAATTTTGGTTCAAAGTTGAATTCAAAAAATCAAAAGAAAATAAATTTTGGTAAGTGTAAATAAAGAAGTAAATTTTCTTTGAGTAACAAAAGCTTCATTTTGGAGTGACTAAGAAGGATCCAGGCATGGTTTGAGCATAAAACATTCAAAAAAAATCAAAAAATGAAAAAACATAATAAACCATTTGATAAGTACATGTGACTCTGGGTTTGAATATAAAAAAATCAAAAAAGGGAAACCTTCTATAGATGACATCTTTTATAAGCCTCTACCTAGTTGACAAGGTTTCAACTTGAAAAAAATCAACAGAGCAGTGTCATTTGGACAAGACCGGTTTTTCACAAAAACTCAACAGAGCAAGGTTCAAACTAGCGGAAACATATAACTACAAGTTATACTAAATGTACTGTGGCGCACAAAAATAAAAATGTTTCCTAACTCGTTTTCAATCGGACGGAACGTGCGAATGCCACAATCGGGCGTCCAGAGCGCGCCCCCAAAGGTGTTCGACAGTTCGCCAAAGGTAGCTATATGTTGCCTCGCACAACTATCAAGAACAAGGAACAAAGAATAACGCAAAGTTAGCTAGATGTTCCTCTTGTTGACAAGGTTTACCTGCCGGAACGTGTGAATACCAACATCGGCATGTCCAGAGCACGCCCCCAAGGTGTTCGACATAGTGATTACATGGCCAGTTCTCAAAAGTACTCCCCACACGCTCCCAGCGCTGGGCAAACACTGCCTGAAAGAGTTTCAGGTAGCTAACAAAATTCACAACTTCCGGACTACAGTCTGCAGCTCATTCTTCCAGCGTCCATCTTCCCTCCGAACGCCATGGCCCCGGAGCTGTCTCTGTTGTTGCAGCTGGCTCTGTAGCTGATTCCTCTAGCTCAATTTCATCTCACAGAGAATTTCTGAGCACACCAATCTGTCCTCCGCCAGCCCGGCAACTTGACTGAAATCCCTAGGGTCACCGCTACTTCGAAGTCCAGGCTCAGCGCGTTGAATCGGGGTTTTTGAGCGTGTTGAAATCCTGCTCGATGAGCTCCGGCCCGAGCTGCTCTGGTCGCCCGCAGCAATGTTGCGCCTCTGTCTCGCCCTCGGCTGCGAATGATGACAAAGTGGAAAATCCTTGCCGCCGTAGCCATGACGCAGCCACGCCTGCTTCAACACCTGCTTCACCGAAATCCGGTATCGCTTGCAATGCACGATCGCGGTTGGATCCCTCGCCGCTGCCCGAGTCACGAATCAGGCCGCCGGTCTCCTCTGCGACCGTCGACCCGCACCACCCATCCTCCACCCTCCCTCGTCGCCGTTACCTGCGATTGCGACCGCAAACCCTGCGTCGACGCCCGCCTGCTCGACTCCGATTGCCGCTTCTCTTCTCGCGCCGCCGCTCGACTCGCCCGCTCCATCAACCGCCGTCGCCAGGATTGATTTCTCCAGCCCGGAGAAGCCGAGACGACAGGACGGCGGCGCGTGGCAGGGAATATCTCTCGCCAGGAGGTCATGGACGGCAACCGAGATGGTTCCGCCATGAACAGAGGCAGGGTCGCTACAGTGCACGGTCCCACTCGTAATAAACTCATCCATGTAACGGTCAAACGGGGTTGACCGCGTGGGGAAATGAATTAACGGCCATGTCGCAGCAGAGCAATTAGTGCTCGCAGAGATGTCGCAGCAGAGCTATTACAACCAACGACGTCGCTGTATATCCAATTGCATTGAAAAACGTCGCATAGGAGCTATTCACCCCTTGCAAGCATGGCGTGCATGTTCACCTTGTTGCCATCTGTTTCACACTCATCATAAAGTGACTTTCTTGCAACATGCGTTTTGCTTTACTAATCTTGACAGGATGCTAATATAACAGTTCTAATGCCGCCGTTCTGAGACCGCGGCGAACACGTGGGAGTTGTATAAAGTTGTAAGATCCTTCTTCAAATCTTTAATTAGCATCTACTTCTTATATACATTTTCTATGCGAAAACAGGTTGATAAAAAATTATATCATATGGAAACATATTTGACTTTGTTTCTCGGCTCTTTGTTTACCTCGTGCAAACTATTTTAGTATTAGTTTGTTGCTAGTTTGAATATATAAATATTTTATTTAAGTACTACAGAAAGATGATCGCAATCAATATATACATATTGGCAAAACATTTCTACCTAGAAGTGTGGAACATGCTGCAGAGAAAATTATTGGAGTACCTTACTTGTACTGTATTAAGCCATTTGATTGCCTCACATTTCCACAAACTGTTTTTCTTCTCACCTCACACGCTACTACGGAACCATCTCTATTCGAGATATGTATATAATCCGCTCGAGCCAGTTTAGCACGGGCCACACTTAACTAAGATGTTCAGCGTGGTTAGAGTTGGGTCAGCATAACTAAGATGTTCAATGAATAAAGTACCCTGGGACGTTGGAGATGATGGCCTGACTTGAAGCTTTGGCACTGGCTGATGATTTACCGGTTTATGACCTCTTTGTTGAGTCTGATTGCAAGCCAGTGGTTGCCCGCGTTCAGGAGGTTGGGGCCCTATATATTGTGCTATTGCGAAAGAAGTAAGAAAATTAAACATCACACTGAGGCGGCGATTTGACTCTAAAGTCTAGATGCACCCATTACGTAAAAAAAAATTAGTTTTTTCTTCAAAATGTCAAAAAATTCCAGAAAAAAATCCGGATCTACGTTAGAACATTATGTGTTAGCACATAAAATGGCATGGTGAAAAAAAAATTGTGTGAGCTGTACAAAAAAGACAAAAATCTGACACGTATAAATACATTTTCGTGTGTCCGAAATTGTCTTTTTTGCACAGGTTGCAAATAATATTTTTTCTTCCCGTAACATTTCATGCTAACATAATACGTCTTGAACTATATGCGAAATTTTTATTTTGAATTTTTTGACATTCTTAAAAAAAAATTGGGTAGTAGGTGCATCTGCACCTACTACCCGTTGTGAATATCCGTGTCACATTATGCTTTATTCATGAAAGTATGACCTCTAATTTTGAGGCTCTCGAAGCCTTCCAAGTATGCTGCGCCATGTTTGGCTGGGAGGCCATATATATGACCAGCTGCTTGTACCTGTAAACATTTCGTCGAATGAATAAAGTTAACTGCGATTGATCTAGAAAAAACTAACCATTCGGCAATGTCAATGCAAAAGTTCCCTTTGTTCTAGACTAGAATATAAAGTATTTCACAATGCGATTTTACGCGTTTATAGTATATATCATTGACTACCTCAAGACATTTTTTCATATATATATTTGAAACATTGAAATATTGTTTTCAAATTTACAAGAACAAAAGTTGGATTTTCTGAATATAAGAGTGTTATAAGGTTAAAAAATTAGAAAGAGGAGAGGAGAAGAACGCAAAATAACAAGAGAACGAAAATGAAAGAAATACAACCAAAAATAAAATTAAAAAATTTCCTATATGGGCTGGCCCAGTGAATCACAACTAGGCCGAGTTAGCTAAGACGTAGTAATATAATGTGCGGTGCACCAGCAATGGTAGGCCACAACCACGACACGGGCTTACGCTGAAGTACGCCAGCGGCCCGACGCGAATGATGAAGCTAAATTCCAGCACACTCACCACGCAAAAAGAATAAACAATGAAGAAATCAAATCCATGAGTCGTACGTGAGCTTGCAGAACAGTGATAGACAAATTAGTCTACTTAATCCAGACGACAACACGACGAAGCCATGATACGTGCATGGACCTCTAAATGGGCTTCATTGCAAATGTCACATGATCGATCGACCACGGGACACACCTACGGAGGACTTTCGAGCTGTACATGTTTTAGATTTTTGTTGGTATACACGTATCTAGATTTGTTTTAGTGAAAGATTCACATAAATCTTGCATTTAAACATGTCTAGATCAATGTTCAAAAAATCGGCCGATATGCAGATTAATCAGCCGATTTATCGTGAATCGTGTGGTGACCGATAAGATTATAACATATCGGCCGAGTTTATCGCTGGCGCCGATTTTTTGGTCTGACAATCGATTTTTGGCCGATTTTTTCTACTTATCGGCGATTTATCGACCTGACAACCGATTATAGGATGATAATTTTGTAGAACTATACATTAGCACGAATTTTGCCCATTTTGTTGATTCAAAGGAAGGGAATAATTGTTGCACTTATATCTAATACTCCAATGTAATTTTTTAGCATAGCATATTTTAGAATTTTTAGTGCCGAGAGTTGACATTTACAAAAAAACTAGCAGATAAATAGGCGACCGATAAAATCGATTAATCGGCCGATAAGTGATTAATCTCTAATCTGAGTCCAGCCGAGCAGTAAACGATAAGCAATATCTTGAACATTGGTCTAGATACATGTGGACCGACAAAGTCTAAAACATTTTACATTTTGATACGGAGAGAGTAAATGGTAATTGACCACGCCGACTTGGACGAGTTTGAACACACCTAAGGATAACGGATCATTCAATCGATTTGACAGACACTTACCGACTTACAAAAGGAAAATCACGCGGTTGGGAGAGGAAAAGAAAGGTCTTACTCTCACCTAGCTTAGCAAGAAAAGGATCAGGGAGCGCGTACGTGCCAGAAGTCAGAAGGTGTAAGAGGCTGCTCGAGTGGTAGTATGTCTCACTCCACTACCACTACAGATATATGCCTCCTCGATATGGCTAAGCTCAGTTTTGGATAAACCACATTACCACAAGTCCACAAAGCGAGAACACAATCGCGATACATCGATCGCTAAGACAGGGACAGATCGCATGCACATGTTAGCGGTACCTTTCAACATTCATGCAAGTATCTTTTTTACTAAATGAATCCTTAATCGGGCATTAAGTTAAGTATGGCCCTCCGCAAAACTTTCACGTGGATATGGCCCTCGGATCAAAATGTCATGTCATTTGGCGTTCTGAAAAATCAGAACCTCTGGAAAACTCAGAAAACGCCATGCACTTTGGCGTATCCTGAGGCAAAAAAAGACAAAAATTTCAAAGTCATTTGTGTAAAGCCAAATGATATGGCTTTTCTCGGGTACAGAGGCTCTGAGAATCTCGGAGGACGCCAACTGATATGACGTTCTCTGAGATTCTCACATCCTCTGTACCGGAGAAAAGCCATATCATTTGGCTTTACCCAGATGAAAAGCCACATCATTTGGCTTTACCGAAATGGGTTACAATTTTTTGCGTTTTTTGCCTCAAGATAAGCCAAACGGTATGACGTTTTCTGAGATTTACAGATATTCTCATAACGCCAAATGACATGACGTTTTGGGCCGAGGGCCATATTCGCGTGAAAGTTTTGCGAAGAGTCATACTTATCTTAATGTCCGATTAAGGGTCATTTAGGAAAAAAGATACTTCATGCGTGGAACCCCAGCAGCCATCGCCGGCCGGAACCTTCAAGATCAGGCACTAGGTTTTCCTTGCGCGTGTTGAATTTTAGTGATCACTAGTTAAATGATCAATCAAGGTCGAGATCATGGACCGTGGTGCAGCTTACATGTACGCCCTAGTTACGATGAAGATCTAACCACGACGTTCTGTCTAAAAAAAAGCATCACGTTCTCGTCTCGATCATGTCTAGCTAGAAAAGCTAGCGTGTGGCAGCCACGAGGAGCTCCGACAATCTGCTCCGCGCCGAGGAATGTTGGACGATCTGCATCCAACCTTCTGGAATAGCATTACAAAATTTACAAGCATCACTAAAATTGGAGTGCCAAATCATGTGAACATCATGATGACATGTGGGTTCAACCAGTCAGCCATACAAGATAGTCATCTTTTTCCTCGTGAAGATCGGAGAGAACGAGAAGCTCGCTTTAGCAGCAACAGAAGTCGTTCAAGAGCAAAGATAAGAGGAGTGGTGCTATGGACAAGGCGTCCACGACCACTTGATGGATGGTTTCAGTCTCTTGGCCCGTCAGCTTGGTTGTTGCCATTCCTTGGTGCCACGGTTGAGTTGTTGAGATTCAAGCTGCGGGGTTTCACGGGAGTCAGCTCGTTGGGCGTGTTTGTCAGTCTGTTTTGTAGTCATGTGTGCGTGTGCGCATGTGTGTGTGGGAAGTGGGGGAGGGCGGAGTAGTCCACTTTCTAGATTTTCTGATAATTAACTAGACAACTCTCTTCTTCTAATTAATTAACTAGTCAACATCGAATGTGTTTGCATCTGTTCATGAGAAAATAAAATTTAGCAGGTCACTACTCAATATATAAGCGACCGATCCCACGTCTACCGGGGGGACCGACGAGTTACGGATACTAGAGAAAAATCTCAAACTCTAGATACCCCAGAATCCCAATTAAGGGTAAATTCGGTAAAGAAATAAGTTTGAACTCAATATATATGCATGATTTATTGTAAATTTTTTGTGTGCAACTTGAAACTTGAGATCAGGATTATGCCATGTACATTCATCGTATTTTCCTTACACTGCGACTGCATGCATGCATACTGTGCAGTTGAACAACTCGAGTCTGGGTAACAGCTCCCTCATTTCGTTACTAGCTCTAGGTAGATATTTCGAAGATTTAATTATTTCATCGGAACAGCGCTAGGTGAGATTGACGACTGAAGTACTCCTATTTGCAAATGCAATATTAAACGGATGAGCAGGGTGGCAACTATAAACCGAGCTTGACAAACGGGGTCGACAGCCTGACTTAATCAGGTCCATCCGAGCTCGGGTCACCATGCATGTGTTCGCCAACTTTCACTGTAGCTCGAACTTAAGACTATAGCTAGAAATCTATACTATACTACATTTCACCAACCAATTAATTGTAGCTAGACTCACAGTTCTATAACATACTTGTTTTTCCAACCGGAAAGTTCTACAAGACTTGAGCATCCAGAAACTACAATGTAGAATTCTAGAAGAGCCGCGCACAAACTAAGAAGTGAACCAAGAAACCACTAAATGCTAGGGAAATTAAGCACCAGTCACTCCAGGATTTAGATTCAATGCCGAGTGTTTGTGGCACCCTGCAAAAGCCAGGTTACACTCGACATAGCTACATGCCGCATAAACATGTTTACCGAGTGTAGGTATCGCTCAAACGGAAGCTCACGAAGAAGTCAAATGGCTTGCGTGCAAACTCCACCTTCACGTCACGGCAATTCACACTGCAATACGCGGCCACAACTGTCACTACATCCTCCGATGACACTGATCTCCGCCTACCTTCCACCACATTTCGTTTGCCAAGAGTGCGGCTCGGCATGCAATGGAAATGTTCCCGCGAGATCAGTCTCGTCACGTCTGAACTTCTCCTTGGGAACGTTATCCGAATGGCCATGCTAAGCGGACACGTGACTCGGCGAGAGGGGGGTAACTACTGGAAAAAAAAATTGAGCGTACAGATCTCTAGCCGAGTGAGGCTTTTTATACTCAGCACTGATTTTTTTTCGGGCCAAATGTTTTCTGCTCTTTGTCCCATAATTTGTTTTCCAACGTTATTCCGTGGGAAATAGAGTGGGTGTGCGAAAAAGCGCGGAAAAGATGAATAAACTTTCTTTATTTTCATATCAGGAAAAGAAAACGAAAAAAAATCTGCTTGTTGCGTACCAAGGTTGCACTCGGCAAACACTGCTCCGTTATGCTTGCCGAGTGCACCTGACATGGTACTCGCCCACTACTCGTCACAGCCCTACGTGCCGTCATTTTTTCATACTGTGTGGCGCTAGGTGCCGCGTGGTGCTCCTCTTTTGCAGAGTGCCACGGCTTTTGCAAAGTGCTGCTCTTGGCATATTCTCATGTTTGTCGAGTGCCTTTATTTGCCGAACATCGCCAACAGAAACCACTCGGCGTATAGACCTTTTTACCCGGTGCATATTTTTGCCGAGTGTTTTTCGGAATCACTCAGCATTTATCTGTCTTTGTCGACTACCCGATGAATTCCCCTCGTCAAATTCGCCAACACTAGGCAACGTAGCGATTTCTGGCAGCGAGTTATCACGAAATCACGGACCCAAGTTCAAGTGCGCATAATTAAGTACCCGGTTCACTATAGATATATACACGAATAAATAACGTGTGTTATCCTGCCATCTTCAGCACAAATAGCGTTTCGTCGGCCGAAGCAAAGCGTCCCGGGTGAGATGATCACGTAGATCATACGATGGGGGAAACAATAATCAAACGTGCGGACTTGGACTTGTTCGACCACATCGATTGATCCGTCAACGGACTAGCGTCAAACAAAAAGCCTGTAGCAAGCAATGATACAGAGAGTACACAGTCACACAGATCAAGTCAGAAGGGATTACAGAGTACACTAGTCTCTCCGGTCTCCGCTACAACAAGTCGATGATTTGAATCGGCTACAGGTGCTACACCTACCTTTACGATATTGGCTAATCAACTTTAGACTAAAGTCTTTAGTTTCGTATAAGCCACTTACCGTAAAGCGAGGTTATAATAGCAATATTTCTTAAAAGATACTGTAAATCTTACGGAAAAAGATAGAAAGGATGGAGACAACAAAACAAATATTGGCTTTGGGACTTGACGTACTTACGCGTTAGCAGCAACCTTTAACACTCATGCAAACCCCCTGTCAGCCATCACTCAGGCCGCGACTGAAACCGATGTGTGTTATATGTACACGCCAAAATTGACGTATTACGGGGGTCTCCGATCGATAGATTTTGAAAGCATCTGACCATCATTTCACCCTAGGCTAATAAAATTTCGACTAAAATGATTTATTGGTCTTGCCATCAATACAAAGTGCATGGTTCAATGGTTGAGCAGCTGCTTACATACATGCCAAGGACGACAGTGGAGCTTCTGGTGTCGCTTGTTTTCGTAGGGGAGGCAGGGAGCAAAAGCTTTAGCCAATGGCGATACGGTGGTAGCTAGCTAGCTAGCTAGCCGCAACAGCGACGAGCGAGGGCCGCCATAGCCAAAAGCTTTGTTTGTTGTTGGATACAGTGATAACTTGCTTGCTACTCCGAGACGTATGGCACGCTACCGGCTACCCGCCGACAAGATACTGCTCCTGCTCTGTCTCTTCTGCGTTGTTCCGTTCTGGGTTGTTATGGATGCTCTGTTAACTCGAGTACGCGATCGATCAGTCTCGACGCAGCGTAATCTGGTGAAGATCAGGGGAAGCCCTCCAGGAACCAGTCATGTTTAGTGATGCTGAATGAGTGCGTGTGCACACAGATCGACGTGCATGCATTTCTGATCCGTTCAGATCACGGCATTTCTGATATCTAGACGTGTTTTAGTGTGCATATTTCAGTTTGTATCTAGTCCATATTTGAATGTCCAAAAGATGTTGATTATTTTAGAAGCGGAGGGATTACCTTTTTTTGGTTTAACGGTTTGCTAGGCATTTTATTTCTTCCTAATACTTATATCAGTATGTTGCATTGTTTCTTCAATTACTCACTCATATTTCATATTCTAGAGGCCCAAGGGCAACCTCGTCATTCGGAGCAGCACGTATCTAGAAGGCGGAAATGCGGTATTTGCAGTGCTTTCTTTTGAAAGTATCTGGTCAGGAATGGGTCATTGCAATAAGAAGTTAGTTAAGAAAGCTCGCCCGGGTGGGTAGAGCGGAGTGTCAGTCTACTGCACTGTGCTGCCGCTGCATCAGACCACGACCACGAGCCGAGTCTAACATCACATTATGAAGTGATGAACATTGGCAACAAAAGGCCGCACCAGGTCGTCCATCATCGTTCCGATCACATGCACGTGTTCAATAACACGTAGCTGCGACGATAAGTCAACAACTTCCACTTCGATAAGTTTAAACATATCGACGGACCACCGTCAAATAAAAAGCAACAAGTGGCAAGCATCGAATAAAAGAGTGAAGATCAAGTCAGAAAGGATTTGTGATTACTAGCTAATCCCCGGTCTCCACTACAGGTAGCTGATCTGGATTAGCTAAAGTACTACACCTACCTCGACGATATGGGCCGGCTAATCACACTTTCGTTTTGGATAAGCCAGTGCACCTACCATAAAGCAGAGGGGCATACATATCTCGACCCAAAAAGATAAATCTTCCGATAAATTCTTCCGGGAGTACGTGTTAGCAGCAACTTTTACCACTCATTCGATACCCCTGGTAGCCAACAGCAGCTATAAGATAAAAAGTGAATCCGTGTGTACACACTGATTACATGATAAAAAAGTGTCAAATTTCCGAGGTTGCCGGTTGATAAATGTGAAAAAGGTAAATAGATGGTTCCCGGAAGAAAGCGTCAAGGAATATCCGTCGGTCTATTGCCCAAATAAAAATAGGTGACTAGTAAATCAATTCCAAAGAGGCAAATGCAAATTGTCAAAGGGTACGCTCTTGCGAAAATCCTAAGTCAGCAAACATTTTCTTAAGCCTACTAGGTAGAAAAAAATGATTTTCTTGTGCCTATGCCGATGTCCCAAGCAGTTCAATGTCTTTTTATTGAGATTCAGGAAGGAGTCATGGCAATAAAAATTAGCTTATCACCATCAACAGACCTAACACTAAGTACAAAACCTGACCGGATCTAAAGCCGGTTAAAGCAAAATAAAAATCATCCGTCTGGCAAAAAGTCCGTCGGGCGGTAATAATTCCTAGCCTTCTCCCATACGACTTGAGACGGTTCATATTTTTGTCCGTCTCCCAAAAAAGACCAGTAGAGATGGTCTGGAAATTTACCGGCTCTGAAAATGTTTTAGACGGTCGGAATAATCGGCCAGCGTACCTCTCAATGACTGAAAAACTTGTACACATACCGAAGACGAATGCGCGCGAAACATGAAGATCTTGATGAACTGAACTTAATTAGGCGGAACAGATCAGAGAGAGATGAATTTCATAACTTAGTACCGGCGGCCGGCCAAATCTTGATTGGATCTTCGCGAGACTACCATCGATCTATATCGATTGATCCCTGACCGGCATAGAGCTATTCTACAAAATATGTACCGTGCGCCTCACATCTTGCGCACGAATCGATATTGATCCCTCTGGATCGATCTAATTAAGCTAATCCTATCAATATATGTACTACTAGATCATGATCGATCATGTCCTATCTATACTACTCCTCGTCGGAGGAGGAGATGAGAATGATGACGGCATTGGGGATCTCGTCCTTGATGGAGGAGCCCCAGTCGTCGCCGTCGTGGCCAGCCTCATTGTGGTCAGGCATGTCCTCATCGGAGTCGGAGAAGAGGCCCTCGTCGTCATCCTCGCCTGTCGCCTCGCAGCCATTAGCCTCCGGCATGCCCTAGTCGTTGTCGCCGCCCGCCTCACCGCCATCGGCGTCTGTCATGTCCTCGTCGGTGTTGGAGAATCCCCATTCGTCGTCGGCGTCCTCACCGTCCTCGCCTGCTGCCATCGGCCAGCCTCCACCATGCCCTCACCTCCATCGCGGCCCGCCAGGACCTCCACCATTCATATAAGGCGGTAAAATATACATTCTTCCGGGACGGTGAGCTTTGCATAAGTGTTAGCAGCAAAACTTTTACCACTCATTCGAAACCCCGGTAACCATCAGCCTAGTTATAAGATCAACCACGACTGAAAGGCAACTTGTGTCGTGTCTCCGTATGTACACACTGATACATGAGAAAAGTGTCAAAATTCGGAGGTTGCCGGTTGATAAAGGTGGTAAGCATAAATATATAATTCCCGCAAGAAAGCGGCAAGGAATATCAGTCGGTCTATTGCCCAAATAAAAATAGGTGACTAGTAAATCAATTCCAAAGAGGCCAATTCAAATTGTCAAAGGGGACGAGGTCTTGCAAAAATTCTAAGTCATCAAAGATTTTCTTGTGCCTACTAGCTAAAAAATAATTTTCTTGTGCCTACGCTGACGTCCCGAGCAGTTCAGTGTCTTCCTATTGAGATTCACGAAGAGTCGTGGAAATAAAAATTAGCTTGTCACCATCAACATAGACCTAACGAAATCTTTGTTGATTTAGGTGTTGGCCCGATATGAGAGTGTGGTATTTTCATTTTGCTCAAAGGGAGGGTGTAGTTGTCCTTGTAGGTCCTCGTGCTTCTCTTGGTAGGGGTGTAAAGGCAACGTGTATAGTGTTTCTTCTTCGTAATAAGTTCCTCACACGTATAATAGGCACATGTGACTGGTAAAAACATATGGTATTTTTTGTATGTTTATCTACTGCGACTTTTTTTTTTCATCTCACAGAGTATCATATTTTCCTAGAAATTTCAGGTTCATGTGTGGCTACATATATTCTAAATATCTTTTTTTTTTTCACATATTCTAGAAGCATATAGACATGAATTTGTTTCACCAAGTTACCATATCACCATCGTATCACCCTAGGGTCCGAAAATTCCAGTAAGGACGGCCATTTGCAATTATTCATCTACCGCTGGAATTTAAATATATTTTATCGATGCAAATTGGATTTGGATAGTGGTTTGTCTTGGAATATATACACAAATGGCATGGTTCAACTGTCTTGTGCCTCTTGGCATATATATACACAAATTGCGTGGTTCAACTGTGAGTAGATCGAGCGGCATGGTTCATGATTTCTTGTTCTGTCCGCGAGCATGTTCTTTGTCCTTGACAAAGGAAGCACATCATTCACACATACCAACGAGGACGACGACTGTTGGAATTCATCGGGCCAGGACATCCGGCACTCTGTTCTCGGCCAGTGGTAACCAAGTTAGTTGGATAACTTCCGTGCACGCTGCATACCACAGATCGATCGCTAGCCGCTGACAAAGAGTATTTATCTACTCTGTCTGTTTTGCTCACTTGTCTGTTCTGAAGGATACTCGATCTGCAAACTTGCGTGAAATGAGCAGAGTGATGAGTAGAGCTCAAGGGAACTCCAGTTATGCGTAGATGCCGATCCTGAGTTACATTCTGATAGCACAAAAAGCTTCGTGCTGATCGTTTGCGCAGACAGACGTACATGCCTCTGGACACGCAACTCGCTCAGGTCAGTGCCGATGGTGACGGATCATGAGTGGCGGTAGCCGTCGCGGCCGGCGGCGGGTTGGCAGCTTTGCCTGAGACGCGTTAACCTGTTCGGGTCGCCGGAATACGCCGTGATCGGTATTTCTCGGCGAGTTTCCCGTTTCCGCCATGGAACCTAGAGAGAAAATAAGCTGCCAACCCGCCGTTCTGAGGCTTTGTCCGTGATTCTGGTGCGTACACGGACAACCCGTAGTCAAACAGTGGTTGTTGCACTTGGCCGTCGGAGCGGTCTCATGCATGCTCCCAGCGCAGCGCGTGGTGATGGATCTCTGGTCTCGGCGTCACAGATGACGTCAGGGCGCCGGAACTTTACCCGACCCGGCCGTCCCTGCGACATCCTCCCTCTAAACATGGCCTCTACAAGAAAATGTATAAATTTTATCCAAAGTCAAACAAGGTAGAAATCGTCAAATCTATTACAAGTTTGTCAAAAAGTAGATGTATCTAGACATTTTCATATATAGATACATCTACATTTGGACAAACTTGAGACACTTATTTTTGGACGGAGGGAGTATATACTAAAAGCAAAATGAGGGAGTCTAACAGAGACACCACGTTAATCCACATCATCAGAATTATTTCGATTGTTGGATCTAAAATAGTGGCTAAGATTATAAATCACAGCCGTGAGATTTGCGTAACAAATATGTCAACCGTGTTCCAATAAATACAGCACGACATGTAAAATGCGTACGCCTTTTTTCTTTGAGCAAGCGACACGTGAGTCCTAATGCGTTAGTTTTTTTTTTTCTGCAAACCACGCGTGTGAGAGCTAATTCACGTACAAACCGGCCGAATGAAAGAGTCCAGATGCAGGTACAAACAAGACTTTGGATGCTATACGTGTATACTTAAATAATAAAACAGCGTTAATTGTCTTTCATATACCGAGTCAGATATGGCCCCACAAAGCCATGCATGCCCGTTCAAAGCACTGAACGAAGCATATATCTTACACGTACGCAGTACCAATTAAATAGGACATTTTTTCCGTCAAAAATAATTCGGACATCTTTTATTCTCAATTGAATTCTTTTATTAGAACAGGAAAACCAAAGATTTTTTACGACGTACGCCGTAGGCATACATTAATTATTTTGATAATAGTACGGATACAAAATAGAATAGCGATTGTACGGCTGCATACCGCCATCGTCGCAACTACCAAGAATGCACGTCCTTCGTCATCGCCGGAGAGGAAGAGCACCACATCTAGATGTTGAAGAAATGTCTTACCATGAGGCGTTAATGAGATGCAATAGCCACCATTCCCGTAATGCTGGATCCAGCGCCGAGCGAGCAATATCCGGGGCCCTGTGCCAAAGTCCGAAATAAGGCCCTACTCCCTCTTTTTCAAAACCTAGAAATGTTGCTTGTAAGGCAATCGGCCAATTGTAAGCGTGAAAAATGGTCAGGAAGTAATAGAAGATGAACTAACGGCTAGCCGATTGTAAGCGTGGAAAAAGTCAGGAAGCAACATAAGACGAACTGGCGTCTAGCATGTTGCGCACAATAACTTTATAGACAATGTGTTAAAACTACTCCAGAATCCGTGTGCAATTACATATCGGGCAACATGCGGGCTAGCACCATGACAGTGCATACCGCCATCGTCGCAACTACCAAGAATGCACGTCTTTCGTCGTCGCCGGAGAAGAAGAGCACCACATCTAGATGTTGAAGAAACGTCTTACCATGAGGCGTTAATGAGATGCAATAGCCACCATTCCCGTAATGCTGGATCCAGCACCGGGTGAGCAATATCCAGGGCCCTGTGCCAAAGTCCGAAATAAGGCCCTACTCCCTCTTTTTCAAAACCTAGAAACGTTGGTTGTAAGGCAATCGGACAATTGTAAGCGCGAAAAATGGTCAGAAAGTAATAGAAGACGAACTAACGGTTAGCCGATTGTAAGCGTGGAAAAAGTCAGGAAGCAACATAAGACGAACTGGCGTCTAGCATGTTGCGCACAATAACTTTATAGAAAATATTAATGTGTTAAAACTACTCAAGAATCCGTGTGCAATTATATATCGGGCAACATGCGGGCTAGCACCATGACAGTGGCATGTAGGATGCAACGATAGGGGTGGGACCGAGGGACTCTCCATCCACGATCTGTGATGGCTATGTTAGGCAAACAAAATCTACATTGAATCCCAGCGCCTTACGGACGCAGAAGATGAGTATTCTGTGGTAAAAAATGGGACGTGCATATATAATTATCATATGTTTAGGTGTATTGGTTAAATAAGACACAATCTACGGAAAAAATAGTTTGTTGAAAAGATAGAAATTGCAAAGATATAAAAACAATTCTCAGATAAAATAGCCAAGAATTACCACATTAATCAACTATAATCTTGAAATTTACATATCTACTCCCTCCACCCATATTTTAGATGTTGATATTTTTTTATATATTCGGTCAAAATTTATAAAGTTTGATTTTGACTAAATCAAGAATGTAGGGTCGTTGTGAATGGAGGGACCACGTCGTTGTTTCAATGATTGAGTACACATAAATGACAAAAAAATTGATTGTCGTCATACTAGAACACTCGCAAAATGCCTGCCTAAGTTTGGAGGCGTGGAAATTTAAAATTAATGAAGTCACGACATTGTTCGCACACTACGTACATTGTTTCTATTTTTCCGTACACATAAATGACAAGTTTATTCGACCACCATCAGACGAGCACTCTCACAAAACAATTTTGGAATTTTGGAATTCGGAGTGATGGAATTTAATCTTAATGAAGTCACAACATTAGTCGCACTATCAACGGGAGTGTCCCTCACACTAAAAAAATTACCGACTTAATGATCTTTACAGGGCTGAGTCAACACATATTCTCATGAGGACGAGAGTATCCTTGCACTAAATGTATATTCTGACTTAATGAGACACAAATCGTTGAACCTTCAAAATTGATGAAGATACATCCTTAGTCGGCAAACTATCAATGGAAATGTCCCTCACACTATCAACATAAGAGCACATGTCATTCCAATTGCATAAGAAATTGCAGAATGATTAATAGTTTTAAAATATGCTATCCAAGCCACATAGCCATTTTATGCATAACACAGAAAATACATGTGCCAGGTGTGTAGAACCATTCAATGAAGACCAGGATAAGTTAAGAGTCTCGAAAACATAGGATCGTACTTCTCTAACTTTGACTGCTGATGTATAAACATGTTAACAAATATGCCTAGAACAAAATAATTTATCTTTAGCTGTATATTCATATGAAAAATGGCCAAAATTTCACCATGCTCATGTAGTCATGTTTGTTAAGTGTTTCACATTGTTACATGGAGTGGGTAAATGAGAGGAAGAAAGTTCATAACAAGATAATTCTCAATACTTAATGTGACATGTACATTAAGGAGGACACCCATTTTATCTTGATTTAGTGATTTTTTTATCAAATATAACTAACCTAGCGTACTGATCAAATATCATGTAAGAACTATAATTAAGTTTAGAGATCCAATGCCACTTACGGGGGTGTTTCAACATATGGCATGATAATTATTTGCCCACAAATTTAGATGGCCAAAGATGTTACTTGCATACGTGATACTTTGCTTACCAAAACATTTGCGGTAGTTGTAGAATTTTTTTGTTTATTGTCACGTAATTAGATATAATGTGCTATTAACGAAACCATATTTTTATTTTGGAACACTTTCAACCAACTACAAAGGATGCCCTCGCATTTGCGAGGGCCACCTTGCTAGTTTGTGAAAAAAAGTGACAACAACCATTTAGATATGATCCATATATAGTTAGAAACTTCGTTGGTTTTGTAATCAGCTTCCTATCTCGTACTAAGGTACAAAACCCGTCATCTACACGTCATCTACATCAATACTAGACAGGCAAAGACAGCCTGCAACATTAAGCTTTGAAGGGGGCTATATGGCAGGCAAAGACAGCCTGCAAGTTTTTTGTTTTGTTGAAGCGGTTGGGAAGTTACATGAAAAGATCAAAAACTACACATGAATCGCAAAAAAAATAAAATACAAGAGTTAATCCAAACGCTAGAGTTGTGTACTACTAAAGAAAGAGCATGAAATTAGGTAGCACTACAAGCGAAACCGATGAATGGTACGCAACAACAACCATCAATTGGATCTTTATATTTCATATATTATAGAAAATAAACTAAACCATCGTATCCCACGGAAACTAAACCAGTTTTGCAAAAAATATGAAAAACATAAAGATGTATGTTTATCGTGGGGCAAGTTTTATAAACGTAGATCTTGTTTAAAAATATGAAAAACTCAACATGAGAAATATAAATGTAACATTCAATTTAATTTTTGCAAATATAGTAAATACTTATTTGTAAAGAAGTCATATTTGGGACATGCACCCACTACCCAAATTTTTTTTTTCCAAATGTCAAAAAATTCAAAAAAAAAAAATTCCATGTAGTCCAACACATTTCAAGTCAGCACAAAAATTGTCATGGTGAAAAAACTTTTTTTGCAAACTGTGCAAAAAAGACAAATTCGGACATACCGAAACGTATATATACGTGTCAAAATTTTGTCTTTTTTGTACAGGTTGCTAAAAAAGTTTTTTCACCATGCCAATTTTTGAGCTAACACATCACGCT
Organism: Poa pratensis; assembly: GCA_947311845.1. Classification (NCBI taxonomy): domain Eukaryota; kingdom Viridiplantae; phylum Streptophyta; class Magnoliopsida; order Poales; family Poaceae; genus Poa; species Poa pratensis. The sequence continues at coordinate 147,176,011 of CAMZMU010000085.1, forward strand.
GTAATGTACATCCGGAATTTTTTCTAGAATTTTTTGACATTCTGAAAAAAAACCAAAAATAAATTATGTAATGGGAGCATCTAGACCCGCAAGCCGTTGTGAATATCCGTCATATTTGCATATATTCAGTTCAACATGTAGCTTACATCACTACTAGGAAAATGTCTTTCTGTGGCGCACCCACTTTGCCATTCTGTGGCGCATGGTGGGTGCGCCACAGAATCCTCGCCACAAAAATGTTAATTTTGTGGCGCACCGGCCCGTGCGCCACAGAATTCTCCCATTTCTGTGGCGCACCCACACTATATGCGCCACAGAATTCTCAAAAAATTCAAAAAAAATGCAAAAAAGTTAAAAAAATTAAAAAAACAAAAAATAAAATAATTTTCGAAATCCTAAATATTTGAATTTTTTTGGATTTTTTGAACTGATGACTTCCTCAAATTGATACAACCCAAGCACGCTTAACTTCTAATTTCTATCCAGAATAGCTACCCTTATGCTACTCAAGTTCTTATTGATATATGTATCATATGAACCCTCTTAAGCCTTGTATGTGTATATGCGTGGAATGTGTTATGTATGTGTGTTTTTAAATTTCAAATGTTTCAAAAACTTCTAAAGTTTCAAAAAATCCCAAAAAATTCAAAAAATAAAAAAATCGAGGTTCTTTTACGTCTCATGCATGCCTACCCCCCCTGTGGATGGCATTTTCAGTTTTGAAAACAAGAAAAGAAAATGATAAAATGTTCATAAAATAAAATCCTTTGACATGTAGTTAGGTTTTAGTGTCTAGTTGGTATAGAAATTTTGAAATATGAATTTTGACTTTTTTTGCAAAAAACAGAAAAAAAAACTTTGAACGGCCATAACTTTTGCGTACGACGTCGAAAAAAATACGTTTAATATATCAAAAAAATCGTGAGAAAAATAGGAGCTCGAATTCACCAAAGTTTACTCGATAAACTTTTCTCGGATTTGGGAAATTCCAAAAGAGTAAAAAGTTATTTCAAAAACAAGATTTTTTTCTACAAAATAAAAAAAAATCAAAATATTCAACAAATTAAAAAAATTCAAAAAAAACTTTTTTTTAGAAAAAATATATTTTTTGGATTTTTTGGGATTTTTTGAATTATTTTGGATATTTTGAGTTTTTTTGGATTTTTTGGATTTTTTTGGCTTTCTGTGGCGCATATACAACATGCGCCACAGAAAGCCACATTTCTGTGGCGCACCCCCTACATGCGCCACAGAAATGTGGCTTTCTGTGGCGCAATGGTGCGCCACGGAAATGTGGCTTTCTGTGGTACAAAATTCTGTGGCGCATGCAGAACCGTGCGCCACAGAAATATTTTCTGTGGCGCACGGCTTTTTGGTGCGCCACAAAATGTCATTCCACAGAAAGCCTATTTCCTGATAGTGCATGTATGATTTGCATCACATCTTTTAGCCAATACATATAGTTAAAATTGTCCGTCTGACAGAGTTAAGTGCTCCAAGATATATGTGATAGTTTAGGATGGAGGTTAGACGGACAAATATTTAAGAAAAATTCCAAGCAAATAGCTCATGATAGGAGGGAAGTGAACTTTTCACCCTCGCGATAAGGTACTCGGAGAACTTTCCTCTACAACTTGGTGAATAGGTTTTGACAGATTCCCGCGTTTCACCAACTAATTGGTTGCAAGACTCATAAAGATACTACAAATATCCCAACTAAGGGAATAGCTGATGATAGGAGGGAAGTGGACTTTTTTTTTTTTTGAGAAACACAGTACAGACGCAGACGCTCACAAACACGCACGTATAGACACCCCTATGAACGCACGCACGCAAACCCTACCCCTATGAGCACCTCCGAGAGACTGGTCCGGCAGAAGTGGACTTTTTCATCTTGTAACCCTCACAATTAAAGTAGGGGAACTTTCTCTGGAACTTGGTGAGTAGGTTTTGATATACAACCCGTGTTACAGTAACTAATTGGTTGCAAGACTAATAAAGATTATTTACTATGATACTATAAGAGGGGGAACCAAGACTTTGGTAATATTGACCTAGCTAGAAGCTTGCGCGAACGTCATATAGCGGCAAGCTCTCCTGGCCGTTCTGCAGAAACCGTCAATGTGTGTATAGAATAATACTGTGCTGCCGCAGGACTGGACTCCATCTGACCACATCCATGCGAATATGCGATCGATGTCGAAGATCAATTCATCCAAGAGCACGAACATGTTAATTAGCATCATCACTACCACCTACCACCATTTCCGCGCTCCTTATTTATACCCCGGCACCTCCCTCGTCATCACCAGAGCAGTGTGTGCTTGCTCTTCGATCATCTATCGGCCGAATTTCCTCGATCGGGTGCCACTTGATCGTTACTGCACTGCCGGTAGAGCGGTCAAGACAACAACGAGATCATCTGCCGACGTCTAGACCGCCAGACACGCACGTCATGGAGGTGAAGGTGGTGAGCTCGAAGCTGGTGAAGCCGCGGTACCCCAAGGGCGCGGCGCCGCCTGACACGACGGAGCACGTGCCGTCCTCCGTGTTCGACAGGATCACGTACCACATCCAGATGGCCATCATCTACGCCTTCAAAGCGCCGGCGCCCTCCACTGCCGACATCGAGCGCGGCCTCGCAGACGCGCTCGGGGTGTACCGCATCTTCGCCGGCCAGGTCGGAGCTGGCCCGGACGGCGCGCCGGGCGTGCTGCTCAACGACCACGGCGCGCGGCTCGTGGAGGCCCGAGTGGACGGTGCTACCCTCGCCGACGCCGCGCCGAGCAAACCCACGCCGGAGCTGCTGAAGCTGCACCCTGACCTGGAGGGGGCGATCCAGGAGGTGGTGCAGGTGCAGCTCACGCGGTTCGCATGCGGCTCGCTCGCCGTCGGGTTCACGGCCAACCACGCCGTCGCCGACGGCCACTCCACCAGCGATTTCCTCGTAGCATGGGGACGGGCCGCGCGCGGACTTGATGTCCGCGTCGGACAGTCTTTGCCGCCGCCGCACAACCACCCCGACCTCTTCAAGCCGCGAGATCCGCCGCTCGTCGAGTTCGAGCACCGCGGCCTCGAGTACTACCGGCCGACGCCCAACTCCGACCACGGACACCACGGCGCCGACGACAACGTGGTCATCCACAAGGCCCACTTCACCAAAGACTTCATCGCGGGGCTGCGTGCCAAGGCGTCGGAGGGGCGCGGCCGGCCGTTCAGCCGCTTCGAAACCATTCTCGCGCACCTATGGCGCACCATGGCGCGTGCACGGGGCCTCGGTCCTTGCGAGACCTCCACCATCCGCATCTCCGTCGACGGGCGGCGACGCCTGGACACGCCGCCCGACTACTTCGGTAACCTGGTCCTGTGGGCGTTCCCGCGCGCCACGGCCGGTGATCTTTTAAGCCGGCCGCTGAAGCACGCAGCGCAGGCGATCCATGACGCGGTGGCACGCGTCGATGGCGCATACTTCCAGTCCGTCATCGACTTCGCGAGCTCCGGCGCCGTGGAGCGGGAGGGGCTGGAGAAGACGGCGGTGCTGCACGACGTGCTTTGCCCGGACCTCGAGGTGGACAGTTGGCTAACGCTCCCTTTCTACGAGCTCGACTTCGGGCCGGGAGCCCCACCTACTTCATGCCGTCGTACTTCCCGACGGAGGGGATGCTGTTCATCGTGCCGTCCTACCTCGGCGACGGCAGCGTGGACGCCTTCGTACCCGTCTTCGATCACAACCTCGAGGCATTCAAGCAATGCTGTTACTCCATGGAGTAACCACGACTAAGCTAGCGCACTATTGAGTGATTAAATTAAGCTCATTCCATTTGAGTGCATGGCTTTACAAAAAAAAACATTGAGTGCATGCATGCAAGCGAGTATTTTTTTTTTCTTTTCTTCCATGTATGGGTTGCATCCGTAGTTCCATATTGTTCATACATATACGTATGGTGTAAATGTTGCACGGTATGTGCATGTTTTTGTTTGCCGTATACGACGTTTTAGCGGTTGATATATATTGCGAGGATGACCCCGTCCACATGAACGATGGATGTTAACGACAAATGCTTTTCTACTATGTAATGTTACTACTAGTAAATATGTAATATATCCATGATTTATTTTGATGGAGATGTGTGCACCTGGTCCTTCTCGATACTTTGTCAAAACATCATGATACACTGGAAAAAACATGACATAAAACCACACGATACTCTTTTTAATTTACAGGTACCTATGGTCGCAAAACAGTATGATCAATACAACCTAGATTAAAAATAAGTGTAATGCCCAAAATCAAGATAAACTTAAAGCTAGAAAATGTGGTGCGAATGACATTCATACTTGCTAAGACCACTTAGGGATCGATGTGATTAAAAGATAATTAAACCTGCTTCTTTCTTAAGCTTGCTGAGCTTAAGAAACATATAGGTTTATCTTTATAACCATCCTTCTAAGCATCTTATGTATAGTACATTCCTTAACTCGCATTATGCTGTTCTTACCTACTTCTGTTCTATCATTTTTTCTGACCACCGCCACTAGTTCTCCACGAAGATAAATAAATAAGAGCACCTCCCCTAGTTCCCACGAAATTAAACACAACCTCCCCTAGCTAGTATAGTAGTACGTGTTGCTTCTGCTGTCGGATCCTGTAGCAAATCAAATCTCGTGAGCAATGTCAATTACATTGACATTTTGGTTTGTAGTAGCCAGTAGGTACGAGACAAGACATCACCGCCGTCATGTTTCTTCTTGTGTTCTTTTGTACTAGTACTGTGAGATGGGACCTTAATCGGTTTGATTAGGGGAAGAAAACACAAGAGCGAAAATTCGTTCAAGCCCAAGCCCATGAGGCCATGAGGCAGGCCCTAAGTATAATAGCCATCTTACTGTTGTTTGGACGTGGCGGTGGTGAGGAAGAGAGCGACGTCGCGACGAGCCGGCGAAGGCAAATTCGTTCCGTCGGCAGCCGGCAAAGTGCCTACGGAGTACGTCCTGTCTCGATTCTACTCGTCTCCTTTTATTTTTCTCCTCTCTCCGCCGTGGTTTAGTCAAAAAGTAGTGGAGATTCGATCTACTGATCTCCTTTTTGTTGTGTCTCCATGCTTAGCTTAGCTTCACATGTCGTGCTTAGCCTTACCGACACGCACGGCACAGTACCATGAGTCTAATCGCCCAACGAAAGCGGAAGAAAATAACGAGGCCGACACGACGCGGCTCACAATTTTTAATTTCCACAAATCGTCCAACCGCAAAACACAAGTCAAAAATCAAGCTAGACATCGCGAAAGCCTTCGACAGCGTTTCCTGGGTCTACCTGCTTGACATGTTGAGAGCCCGTGGTTTTAGTCAACGCTGGTGCGATTGGATTGCGCTGCTCCTCTCCACGGCCTCGTCGCGAGTTCTCCTCAATGGGTGGCTGGCGACCGCATACGGCACCGCCGTGGCTTGCGGCAGGGGGACCCTCTATCCCCCTTCCTCTTCATTTTGGCCATGGAACCCTTGCAGCGGCTCATCGCGCTGGCTGTCGAGGATGGTGTGCTTTCGCGCCTCCCTGGCCAGGCGAATGGGGTGAGAACCTCGCTGTACGCCGATGACGCTGTCTTCTTCATCAGGCCGGTCAAAGAGGAGTTTGAGGCCATCCGTCAGATTCTGCAGCGTTTTGGAGACGTCACTGGACTATGTGTCAATTTCGCCAAGACAAGTGTCATCCCCATCCGTTGCGAGGCTTTTGATGTCGCTGACATTGTCTCGCCTCTCGGTGCACGGATCGGGGCTTTGCCGTGCAAGTTCCTGGGCTTGCCTCTGAGCCTACGGAAGCTGCGGAAGGTTGACTTCCAGCCCCTCCTCGATCGTATTGCGAGCAGGCTTGCGTGCTGGAAGGCCAAGCTGCTGTCGGCAGCGGGCAGGCTAGTCTTGCTCAATGCTGTCCTGTCTGCCTTGTCCGTCTACTGGATCTCAGTGCATGCAATGCCGGCATGGGTTAGAAAGGAGATTGATCGCATCAGGCGCGCTTGGCTATGGCGTGGGGAGGAGACATGCCATGGAGGGCATTGCAAGGTGGCCTGGAGCAGGATCTGCCGGCCTCGAGAGCTTGGAGGCCTTGGTATTGTCGATCTTGACCGTTTTGGTACCGCGCTACGCCTCAAATGGCTTTGGTTGGAGCGAACAGCGCCGGACAAGCCCTGGGTTGGCATGCCCGTGCCCTGCTCCCTCTCCGACCGCCAGCTGTTCGCGACGGCATCAACTGCCATCATCGGCGATGGGTGCACGGCGCGGTTCTGGTTCGACAGCTGGATGGAGGGCCGGGCCCCGTTCTCGGCTTTCCCGGGCCTCTTCCTTGTCTCCCGGCGCAAGCACCGCTCCGTCTCCGAGGCTCTGCATGAGCAGCGCTGGGTCGCCGACTTGCAGGGACGCGTTACCACGGAGTTGCTGCCGGCTTTTGTGAGCCTTTGGCTTGCAGTGGCTGGGTTACAGCTCGTCCCGGATGCTGCGGACGCCTTCACGTGGCGATGCTCCGAGTCCGGCTCGTACTCGGCTTCCTCCGCTTACAGGATGCAGTTCCTGGGATCCACGCTCTCGCCGCTGCAGCCTACAATCTGGCAAGCTTGGGCGCCGGCCAAGTGCAGGCTGCTGGCGTGGCTGTTCGTCCAAAATCGGGTCCTCACGGCGGACCGGCTGATGGCAAGACGCTGGCCGAACTCCTACTTCTGCCCGCTGTGTACGCGCAATTTGGAGACGGCGGAGCACCTGCTGGTGGAGTGCCCTTGGTCCAAGTCCTTATGGTTCAGGGTAGCTGACAAGTATGGTGTTGCAACGCTGCGACCTGATGATTGGAGCCTCCCTTGACGTCGCTACCGTTTTGGCTTGCGTCGATCTCCGCCTTGGTGGGTGTCCCGGCCAAAACAGCCAAGTCGCTGGCCCTGCTAGTGATTTGGGCAATTTGGCGTGAGCGGAACGCGCGCATCTTCAGGGACTTGCGCCGCTCTCCCGACACGGCTGCGCGGGAGGTGTTCGACGAGGCTGCTTCTTGGGCCCTAACTGGTTGCCGGCACATCCGATGCCGCGAGTAGTCCCGTCTGTTGTTGTGTAGGGCGTTGCCCTATCGTGTCCCCTGTAAACTCGAGTTCCCTGTAACTCTCTCTTTCTATCAATATAAAAGCGCAGCTCTCCTGCGTCGGTTTCAAAAAAAAAAAAAAAAAAAAATCCTGCATGCCTATGATAGTTCCCTGAGCTGACTGAATCGATGTCCATGCCAGAGACTTCTGATAATCGGCGCCAACATGACATACTCTCTCCTTTCTCTTCCTCTATACGTTCGGGAAATCTTCCTTTTGGGATTTTATTTGCCATTCGAAAATACCGATCACTTGCTACTGGAAATCAGTTTGCCGAGTGTCAGAGGCCTTACCGAGTGCTCTACATCGAGCACTGGGTAAAAATAAGCCCGCGGTAAATTAGAGAAAAAACTTGGCAAAGAAATACACTTAGCCCTAGTAGAGGGGAACGAGACAGTGAGTTGGCTTTGGCTAGTGCCCCCGTTATACACAAGGTAAAGCCCCCCACCGAGTCGACAAAGATTTTAAAAATCGTACTTTTGTATTGTTTTGTCATGTTCAAGACATAGTTCATGATAATGTGTCCACGTTTGGCAGAAAGGTGTGTCTAGCCATTCTAAACAATGTTGTCAAATGGAGTTTTGAACTTTTTTGTACAAAGAATTATTTTCCAAAGGGGGGTTATTGGTGAAGCAATTACGAAAACATATGGTGCAAAATAGCCCCACTCCAATATACGAACAATGTATACCATATTTGATCGATAATTCCCAAGTTTTATGAATTTTTAAGCTTTTTAGCTATTGCACATATTTCAATGACTATATATCCATTTTGCTAAAATAATTCAAATTTGAACTGAAAGCAGGGGCGTTTCCAGTGGGTGTGCCGTGGCACCCCCTAAAACTCTGTAGAAGTTCATCTAGTACTCCGTACTAATATTTGGACCAATTCTCTCGTCAATTTTTTTTGGACCAATTCGTGCTAACTGCTACAAGTATTTGAACTAATTGTTTCTTAATGGTAAGTAAAATAGGGAAGTTTTTAACCTTGGCACCCCCACCAATCTCATTCTAGCTCCGCCAATGATTGAAAAGAGTGTTATACCTTGCTTCTAAAAGAATGACATCGCCATATTTTTCACATAGTTCATTATGATGTGACCAAATTTGGCATAGATATCTTCTTGCAGTTCAAAACAACGTCGAAATAGAGTTTGAAAATCGTTTGTGCAAACAATAATTTTCCATTTTCTTGTTGCCGAGTTTTTCTTGTGAAACAAGTACACAAAATATGGTGCAAACTGGCACCACTCCAGTTTTCACACAAAGTAGAAAATTTTGTATGGACAATTCCCAACTTTTATAAATTTTTAACCTTTCTAACTACTTTCGCCCATGTAAGTGGCTTTATGCCAATTTCTGAAATTAATTCAGATTTAAACTTCAGGTGTGTTATCGCTTGCTCCTCAAAATTCAAAAAATCATTTTTAGATTTGAAAGAACCATAGATAGTTTTGAAATATTCATACTATGCCAAGCGTATTGACCTTGTTATGAAAACTTGAGCGTTGATTCTGTGGTTGCCCGTTTTAGACGATAAGAAATAGGATCCATGTATACTTTTGACAGTCTACTTATATGGATTGCAGCTTCCAGATTATGTCTTCAGCAAGGACAGGCCGGGGTCAACGTGAAACAACATAGCCAAAATCCACCAAAAGAGTTTCCATTAGATTTCAAATATCTTGGTTGAAATGCCTTTTTCCTCTCACACTGAACCAACATGTTCCAGAGAAAAATTGGAGCAGCAACAAATGTTTTGTGGGCCATAGCTTGTTCACTACAACAGCAAGTGCTTCATCCGTTTGCGGAAAACATTAAAAGAAACAGAATGCATTTGGGGTCCTGCCTATACCTAATTTAATTGTAAAAGAGCAAGAGCCTCCACTGCTGTCAGTTTTAACCTCTCTCCCCTGTCGATATTGCCACCCAAGAGCAGGAGTGCTTCGGCAGCGTCCCCCACTATGGACGACGCCGTTGAGTCCTCCATGTACATAAGAGCGGCTGCCTCGACCTGAGGAGGACCAGCCGCATCCACGAGGAGAACGGGCAACGCCACCTCTGGCACATCGTCGGGCTCCGCCATGACCATCTCGTGCGCAGCCTCGCCCACGTCCGGCACCGCCTCACCTTGCTGATCCTCTGGACCTTCCGATTCCATGACATCTTCAGAACCAGACGGCTCCTCCTCGGTACTAGCGCGGCCCACGTCTTCGGCTTGCTCGGCGGCCCCGTCTTCTTCTTCGTGGTAGTGCAGCATGACCATCCCAAGCGCGCCCTCAATCTGGTCGGTGCATCCCAGCCCTAAGTTCCGCGAGCGGAACACCCACAGCTCGATGCGGACATTGTCGATCTCTTGCTTCTTTCGGCCACAGCCATTGGGTTCCGGGGAAGGCGAGCTGCTCTGGCCCTCGCTGCCATCTGATTTTGGCGATGATGACTTCTGGCCCTTTCTTCTTCTGCTTCTCTTTTCCCCTCTTTTCTCAAGGAGTAGGTTGTTTTTCTTCAGGAATTTCGACCAATCTTTGCCTTTCATTCGGTACGCGGTGTTGCTCACCAGATACCTGAACTTCAGATCATACATCTCGCCGTTGCGGTCGTATGCCTGCACGTCCAGACCAAGTTCCTTTTCTGAATTATTATCTGTCTCCTTTTTCCGCTTTCTCTTCTCTATCTTCAGCTCGTCGCTTTTGTTATTTTCTTTGTGCTTCTCGACTTTCTGTTCATACACTAGGGCTAGCTCCTTCTCCGAGATTATCACCTTAAGATGGCTGTGCCTGTGATTGTGCTGCTTGTTGCTCTTGCTCTTAGCTTTGCATGACATGAGGAGGCGGTTCTGTCCGTTCTCTCTGTCAGAATACGACATCTTCTTTTCGTAGACGCAGATGGGGCTGACCGGGCCAAGATCATGGAGGATGCCACGCAGCTTATCGCTGACGATGGGAATGTCGTCGAAAATGATGTCTTTCACGGCTGTCAACATGCACGCGTGGTGGGATTTGTCAACCCCTGCCCGGATGGCGTCGCCCATGAGCTTCTCGACAGGAGGCTGGAGCAGGGCTTCGTCCTTCTTCGGGGTCTCGTCCACGGCCAACAATTTCCCCTTGCGCCGTCGGTCTTCCTCGGATTTCAGCTGTGCTGCTGCCGCTGCCGCCACAGCTTCGCCATTGCTCGCAGACGGAACGGACGATGACGGCGACGCCACAGAGCCGTTGGCGCTTGAAGATCCACCATCGCCGCTCTTAGGGTCCGGCTCTTGGTCAATGGCCATGGTGGGTGGTGGTACCACCAACCCGGTCCTCCTCCTGCGAGGCACATTGGCGAGATCGATCATGGCGAGATGACGAGGAAGGTTTCCGGTGGCACGAGATGAAACTACACGGGGTGAAATACCTAGCTCAAGAATATGTACAACACAGAGCTAGCAGCCTAGTACACTACGACCAAGCCTGATGTGTGACACATATGTCGTGTTGGATACGGACTCCCAGAAAGTACCCGAATAGGAAACAGAACCCATGGACTCCTCGTCTAGGCATTCCATATTTGTGGCGATCATCACAACTATAAGGACTGGCCGCCTTCCTAATCCTACGTATACTCGTCTAGACATTCCATATTCACCACATCCATGGACCTGGGCTGGCCGCCAAATAAAATGTGTGTTTGGATGTTAGAATTAATCACGATGGTGCTGTTCGGCTCTATGTATGTTCGGTTTCAGTATATAGCCCTTCGCTTAGTAATTGCTGTGTTATTTTGATGTGTTCCAAATTCATACAAAGATAAAGGCTAAATTCGAAGCGGAGCGGAGGCCTGTCAGCGGGAGGCTTGGGCCCTAGCGTAGCGGGGGTGCGGGGGCAGCAGCCCCCGCCGTACGGTACGAATCGTTGTCGAGTCGGACTGCAACCGACTTAGGGTTTTACCACCATATATACCTCTTGTAAGCCGCCGGTTTGGGATAAGTCGTCGCACATTGTAAATCCCTGACGTTCGTAACCTCACCCGATATAGCGAAGTATTGCCGGCTAGCGCCCGTGGTTTTTTCTCCTCCATTTTTGGAGGGATTTTCCACGTTAAATCTCGTGTCCCCATTAGTTTGATATTCCGCTTTCCTCGTCGTTTCTTTGCTATCGATTATAACAATTGCATATTCAAACCAGTGCGTCCATGCGAGCTAGCTTTTCTAGTCCTACATTTTTTTTTTTGAAATGAAGTTTAAGCTTTCGGCCTCTGCATTGAATCGATACAAAAAAAAATTAATTAATTATTCAATAAAGCTTACAAAGAAATAAATATATCACTAAGTCTGAACCCACCTTCATAGCAACATCTATAACTACTACTCTTACCAACTTGATGAACGGAATGGATATGATCGGAACCGTTTGCCCAGACCTCACACCAACGCATATCATGTGAAACCAGAGGCCTCAATCACATCGCCCAACAGCGAGTCGAAAGCACAAGTCGGTCCTCCACACTCTCAGCAGGCACCACATGTGCATGCCCTAGAAGCCGCTGCCACCGTCTTCTGCTGATACATCTTCAGAACATATATAAACACAATTACATTGCTAGGCATGCGGTCGACGTCGTCACCTCCATGCGCGCGCCATGCCGCCGAATCTTATCATCGTCGATGTGAAAAATGAAATGCCGCTCCACCGCTGAAACCGTCCACTGGTTCCTCGAGCCGATTCATATCTCTAAGAATGATGCCCCAAGGGGGGACAACACGGGAGCGCCGCCATCATTCTTAGGGATCGGTCATGAACATTTTTTTTTCAAATTCTGTAGTTTGCATGAACACATTTTAGAAAAAAAACATGAAAAAATTTGAAACGCAATTTGTTCATGTTTTAGCAATTAATTAAACTGATTATATTGAGTTAGCTATAATTTTCGAGACTAGAAAATATAGCCATACCTGTTAGTGGGCCGGCCCAGTAGATGACCGATGCGAGCGATTACACCCCTAGCGCTCGCTGTCCCAACTCCTCCACCACGATCGAGCCCTACGCAGTGACGCCGGTGACCTGCCATCTCCGCCACGAGCCCACGAGCAGCAGCACCGGCGACCTCCCATTTCCGATCATATCCTTAAGGATGCCATGGAGATTAAATTGTTCTCTTATTTAGAAAGGCCGTAGTGTATGTAAAATGCGGCCTCCTCTCGCTCTATCTGTTGTCTATCATCGTCATTTCTAATTGTGGCTGAAATTTGTGCATGTTGAATAAGTAGAGTCGGAAGAGCGTTCCATGTATCTTGTTGGAGATATCATCAAACTATATCTGATTCTTGTTGGAGATATCATCAAACTATATCTGATTCTTCATGAAAATGGTCTGAATCAAAAAATTGGTATGGGGAGAGCTCTTATTTGGTGCTGTAGTAGCCCACATGTAAATAATAGTCAAAAAGGGCGTCATAGATTGTTATCCAGTGTGCTTGTACGATGTATAATAACAAATTAAAATGTCTGATTCTTTGCAGAGTGTAGAGAAGAAGATCACCGGCCCGACATGCTCAAGATGGAACCACGCCATCAAGGTGACCCTTGCAAAACATGGGGTACCAAGTTTCTGGGCAGTTCCATTTTGTTTAGATAATTTTTGCACCCCAAACCGAAGTACTGGACTACCATTGACTTAAAAGTTTCCTCTGGATAGTTCATATTTTTCTGATTCATTGCATAGTACTTGAATGATAATGTTGGAGGGGCGGGGATAATGAATCTGGACAGTTTCTTCTCAGTTCTCAGCTGGTCATATCTTATGAAGAGACCGTTCTAGTATGACTTGAAAACTTTGCCGTGGTCAGTTTTGGAAACATTAGAGCTATGTGTTGCTGGCTAGCTGGTGGTTGCATTAATTAGATTCCTTTTACTTGTCTGTAATTCATCCTTCTGAGTATCTTTCCTCACCGGCACTCAGCTGATTTGACACTTGATCTGGTGCTAGATATGACAGAAGATATCTGGAATACGTTTTGCTAAAGGTTTACTTGGTACAATGTTGACCATTACATGTCTGCTGTAATATATATACTGGTATAACCATAAGCTCATTGTTGTAGAACTTGAGAAAAGCGGTCAAGGTTTCGACATTGGTCCCTTCTTCACGTTTAAGCATGATTTAAGCTAATTGCAGATCCTTCAAACTGACAAAAATATCTGCTAGTAGTTTCCTGGTATTCCCATAAATGGCTTAACAAAGATGTATCCTATTATGTTATGCATGAAGATAAGTAATACCTTGATTTTTATGCTCGGACATTATTACTTCATTTCTTAGATTAAGGCTGCCCATTTTATTTGCAGAGAGATAATTATCCAATTTAATGCTGATATCGCTGATGGAATGCCTTGGAAGTTCATCCCTACACAGAGAGAGGTACACATCAGAACTTAATTGCCAATAAATACATTCTATTTTGTGTATTTATTGGTCAATTATACTTATAGGTGAAGGTTAAACCTGGTGAAAGTGCTCTTGCATTTTATACTGCTGAAAATCGCAGCTCAGCTCCAATTACTGGTGTGTCCACATATAATGTTGCTCCGACGAAGGTATGGAAGTGTAATCTTGCATATTTCATTTATTCCAAAACACAATTTTCATGTCCCTGCTGTTTACTCTTGGAAGCTAATTGCAGTATCACAGTGATCATTCATAATTTACTATTTCTTCGGATATTTTGTGACATCTTCGTGTAATCTGCTATTCCGGTTCCTGTGTAATTTCCCTTGTACCACGAGTTGTTCTGCAGATGGTACACAGATCAAGTCAGAAGGGATTAGAGAGTATACTAGTCTCTCCGGTCTCCACTACAACAAGTAGATGATTTGAATCGGCTACAGTGCTACACCTACCTTTCACGATATTGGATAATCAACTTTAGTTTCGTATAAGCCACTTACCGTAAAGCGAGGGTATAATAGCAATCTTCGGAAAAGATATATCTTACGGGAAAAGATAGAAAGGATGGAGACAACAAAACAAATATTTGCTTTGGGACTTGACGTACTTACGCGTTAGCAGCAACCTTTAACACCCATGCAAACCCCCTGTCAGCCATCACTGGAACCTGTAAAGATCAGGAACTCAGGCCACGACTGAAACCGATGTGTATTACATGTACACGCCAAAATTGAAAGCATCAAGGAATAATTTCCGCAAAAAAGCACCTGACCATAATTCCCGCAAAAAAAGCATATCTGACCATCATTTCACCCTAGGGTGATAAAATTTGGACTAAAATGATTTATTTAGTCTTGCCATCAATACAAACTGCATGGTTCAACGGTTAAGAAGCTGCTTACATATATATACACCTTGAAACCGGGTCCTTAATCAGGTAGTATCATTTTCTCGTTCTATCCGGAAACATGTTTTTGGTCTGGATTCACGAAAAAGGAGGCACATCATTCACTTGAAACCGAGACAAAAGATTTGCCTTTTATATTGATATAGAAGAAGCAAAGTAGTACAAGGCCAAGGCCCCAAAAAAAAGGACAGAAAAGGGCAAAACCACAAGTGGTAAGCCCCTAATACCCTCAAAAGAATCACCCAACTCCGTCTAGGCACATCATTCACACTAGACTACATGCCAACGACGACAGTGGAGCCTCTGGTGTCCCTTGTTTTCGTAGGGGAGGCAGGGAGAGCAAAAGCTCTAGCCAATGGCGACACGGTGGTAGCTAGCTAGCTAAGCCGCAACAGCGACGAGCGAGAGCCGCCATAGCTAAAAGCTTTGTTTGTTGTTGGATACAGTGATTACTTGCGTGCTACTCCGAGGCGTACGGCACGCTACCGGCTACCCGCCGACAAGATACTGCTCCTGCTCTGTTGTGTTCTGCGTTGTTTCGTTCTGGGTTGTGATGGATGCTCTGTTAACGCGAGTACGCGATCGATCAGTCTCGACGCAGCGTAATCTGGTGAAGATTAGGGGAAGCCTCCAGGAACCAGTCATGTTTAGTGATGCTGAATGAGTGCGAGTGCACTTCAGATCGACGTGCATGCGCCGCTGCCATTCGTTTACATCACGGTAGAAGTACAATGTTAATTACTCCCTCCGTATTTTAAATATTTGAAAAGCATGTTAATTATTTTAGGAGCGGAGGCAGTACCTTCTTTTCGTTTAACCGTTTTCTAGGCATTTTTTCCTTCCTACTCCCTCCATATCAAAATGTAAGATATTTTAGCATTTTGGTCTCAAATATATGTAGACATGTTTTAGTGCATGATTCAAAACATGTCTACATACATGTTGGTCCAAAAATATGAAAACATCTGGCATTATGATACGGAGGGAATAATACTTGCAGAAGGTAATGTTGGTCAGCCTTCTACAGGCCCAAGGGCAACCTCGTCATTCGGAGCACAGCACATATCTGGAAGGCGGAAGAGCGGTATTTGCAGTGCTTATGTCAGTCTACTGCACTGTGCTGCCGCTGCATCAGACCACGACCACGAGCCAAGTCTAACATCTCATTATGAAGTGATGAACATTGGCAACAAAAGGCCGCACCAGGTCGTCCATCATCGTTCCGATCACATGCATGTGTTCAATAACACGTAGCTGCGACGATAAGTCAACAACTTCCACTTCGTTAAGTTTAAACACATCGACGGACCACCGTCAAATCAAAAGCAACAAGTGGCAAGCATCGAATAAAAAAGTGAAGATCAAGTCAGAAAGGATTTGTGATTACTAGCTAATCCCCGGTCTCCACTACAAGTAGCTGATCTGGATTAGCTACAGTACTACACCTACCTCGACGATATGGGCCGGCCGCTAATCAAACTTTCGTTTTGGATAAGCCACCTACCATAATCAAACATATCTCGACCCAAAAAGATAAATCTTCCGATAAATTCTTCCGGGACAGTGAGCTTTGCGTACGTGTTAGCAGCAACTTTTACCACTCATTCGATACCCCTGGTATGCAGAGGCTGGGGCGATGCCTCCATTTCTATAAAAAAAAAAAATTCGATACCCCTGGTAGCCATCAGCAACTATAAGATAAAAAGTGAATCCGTGTGTACACACTGATTACATGATAAAAAGTGTCAAATTTCCGAGGTTGCCGGTTGATAATGTGAAAAAAGTAAATAGATGGTTCCCGGAAGAAAGCGTCAAGGAATATCCGTCGGTTTATTGCCCAAATAAAAATAGGTGACTAGTAAATCAATTCCAAAGAGGCAAATGCAAATTGTCAAAGGGTACGTCTTGCAAAAATCCTAAGTCATCAAACATTTTCTTAAGCCTACTAGGTAGAAAAAATGACTTTCTTGTGCCTATGACGACGTCCCAAGCAGTTCAATGTCTTTTTATTGAGATTCGCGAAGGAGTCATGGCAATAAAAATTAGCTTATCACCATCAACAGACCTAACACTAAGTACAAAACCTGACCGGATCTAAAGCCGGTTAAAGCAAAATAAAAAATCATCCGTGTGGCAAAAAGTCCGTCGGGCGGTAATTTTTTTTTTTTTTTTTTGAAGCGTCACCGGGGAGAGCACAAGGCTCCCACCTGAATTTTCCATTTATCAGCAAATCAAAGGAGGGGGAGACAGCACCCAACACTCGACGAGGAGGTGTGTCTCAGTTACATCACGCACGCACCCACACTAGTATCGTACAGGGAGTAAGTATGTGAGCCAAAGATCGACATCACACTTATGATCGCGGGGAAGGAGGGCGCGCCAGAGGACAGCGTCCTCACGGCACAGCTTGCGGAGCAGGGTGAGCGAGGGCGCGAGTCCATCGAAGACCACGCCATTTATGTGTTTCCACAGATGCCAGCAGCAGAGCAGGCGGAGAGTAGAGGCAGTCCGCAGCGGGGCGGAGGCCGGGACGGGGCAGGCGTCGATGTCCTGCAGCTCGATCGGCGGCCCAAGGGTACAGCCAAGAGAGAGCCAGAAACGGCGGGCGAAGGGGCAGGTGAGCATGATGTGCTCCGGCGTCTCGAGCGGCGCGCTGCAGATAGGGCATCCACTCTCGTCGGGGGTGAGGATGGTCTTCCGAAGCAGATTGGAGCGGCTCTGAATGCGGCCTTGGACAAGAAGCCAGGCGAAGAACTTGACTCGGGACGGCACGTGGCTCCTCCAGATGAAGTCGTGGTGGCGTGAGAGCACGCCGCCCATGGTGCAGAGCTTGTACAGCCGCGAGTTCTTCATTTTCCCATCTCCAGTGCCACAGAGCGGGAGAGTGCGCTGGTCGGTGTCGGGGGAGAGGTGGGTGGCCGCCAGGATGCCGGCAAGCTTCTGTTTTTGACGAGCGGCCACCACGGTGAGGCGGGGCACAAGGAAGCTGTCGATCCCGTGCACCACCACTTGCTGGACCGTGGCGCAGGGAGCGTGCAGTGGGAGAATAGCTCCGGCATGAAGTTGGAGAGGGGACCTTCGGGACGCCACGAGTCGAGCCAGAACGCCGTGCGGCGCCCATCGCCGACCAGGACCCGAGAGACGCTGCGGTAGAGCGGCAGCAGCTGGAGGAGCGAGTTCCAATGGGCACCGCTAAGGAGCCCGGAGCTTGCCGCCATGTCGATCGGGGTGCCGTCAAGGGCGCTCCAAACCCAGCGCGGCCAGGATTCGCCGGTGGCGGTGTGGAGGCGGTGGAGGAGCTTCACTTGGAGGCATGAGTTTTGGTCCGCGAGGGAGCGGACGTCGAGCCCGCCTTCACGTTTGTCGCGGCACACGCGGTCCCAAGCAACGAAGCATTGGGCCCCATTTACTTTGTCAACGGCGCCCCACAGGAAGGCGCGGCGGAGCCGGTCCAGAGCCGCGACCAGTCCAGGCGGCAGGACCATGGCGCCCATGGCGTACGCCGGGAGCGCGTCGAGCACTGCATTTAGCAGGACGAGGCGGCCGCCAGGCGAGAGGAGGAGGGCGCCCCATCCGGAGAGGTACTTGTCCACCTTTGCAATGAGCGGGGCGAACGCGGCGAGGCGGAGCTTCTCGGCGGAGAGAGGGAGCCCGAGGTAGGTCTGCGGGAACCCCTCGACCTGACATTGGAGAGCGGCCTAGACTTCGGCGAGCACGGCAGGCGAGACGTGCATCGGAACCAGCGTGCTCTTGGTGTAGTTGATGCACAGCCCGATCGCGCGCTCAAATTGCTGGAGGAGGAGCCGCAGACGGCGCGCCGCACCCACGTCCGCACGGAGGATGATGAGGGTGTCGTCGGCGTACTGGAGAACGGGGCACGGTCTGGAAATTTACCGGCTCTGAAAATGTTTACTCATACCGAAGATGAATGCGCGCGAAACGTGAAGAAGATCTTGATGAACTGAACTTAATTAGGCGAAACAGATGAGAGAGAGAGAGATGAATTTCATAACTTAGTACTATAATTATAATTATTAGTAGCAAAATACAGTGATTTGTTTAGCAATATTCATCCACCGGCGGCCTGCCAAATCTTGATTGGATCTTCGCGAGACTACCATCGATCTATATCGATCCCCGTCGGAGGAGGATATGAGAATGATGACGGCATTGGAATCTCGTCCTCGATGGAGGAGCCCCAGCCGTCGCCGTCGCGGCCAGCCTCATTGTGGTCAGGCATGTCCTCATCGGAGTCGGAGAAGAGGCCCTCGTTGTCATCCTCGCCTATCGCCTCACCAGCCATTGGCCTCCGGCATGCCCTAGTCGTTGTCGCCGCCCGCCTCGCCGCCATTGGAGTCCGTCATGTCCTCGTCGGAGTTGGAGAAGCCCCATACGTCGTCGGCGTCCTCACCGTCCTCGCCTGCTGCCATCGGCCGGCCTCCACCATGCCCTCACCGCCATCGCGGCCCGCCAGGACCTCCACCATTCATATAAGGCGGTACAATATAAATTCTTCCGGGACGGTGAGCTATGCATACGTGTTAGCAGCAAAAAATTTACCACTCATTCGAAACCCCGGTAACCATCAGCCTAGTTATAAGATCAGCCACAACTGAAAGGCAACCTGTGTCGTGTCACCGTGTGTACACACTGATACATGAGAAAAGTGTCAAAATTCGGAGGTTGCCGGTTGATAAAGGTGGAAAGCATAAATATATAATTCCCGCAAGAAAGCAGCAAGGAATATCCGTCGGTCTATTGCCCAAATAAAAATAGGTGACTAGTAAATCAATTCCAAAAAGGCAAATGCAAATTGTCAAAGGGTACGAGGTCTTGCAAAAATTCTAAGTCATCAAAGATTTTCTTGTGCCTACTAGTTAAATATAAGATGTTTTAGTTTTTGTCCACATTCACATGTATCTAGATGTATGTGAACATGTTTTAATGTGTATGTACACTCATTTAGATTTGCACCTAGCTAACATGTGAGCTAGCTAGAACATCTTACATTGTGGAACAGAGGGAGTAATTTTCTTGTGCCTACCCTGACGTCCCGAGCAGTTCAATGTCTTCCTATTGAGATTCACGAAGAGTCGTGGAAATAAAAATTAGCTTGTCACCATCAACATAGACCAAACGAAATCTTTGTTGATTTAGGTGTTGGCCCGATATGAGAGTGTGGTATTTTCATTTTGCTCAAAAGGAGGGTGTAGTTGTCCTTGTAGGTCCTCGTACGTGCTTCTCTTGGTAGGGGTGTAACAAGGCAACGTGTATAGTGTTTCTTCTTCGTAATAAGTTCTTCACACGTATAATAGAACAGGCACAAGTGACTGGCAAAAAACATATGGTATTTTTTGTATGTTTATCTACTGCGACTTTTTTTTTTTCATCTCGCAGAGTATCATATTTTCCTAGAAATTTCAGGTTCATGTGTGGCTACATATCTTCTAAATATCTTTTTTTTTTCACATATTCTAGAAGCATATAGACATGAATTTGTTTCACCAAGTTACAATATCACCATCGTATCACCCTAGGTCCGAAAATTCTAATAAGGACGGCCATTTGCAATTATTCATCTACCGCTGGAATTTAAATATATTTTATCGATGCAAATTGGATTTGGATAGTGGTTTGTCTTGGAATATATACACAAATGGCATGGTTCAACTGTCTCGTGCCTCTTGGCATATGTATATACACAAATTGGGTGGTTCAACTGTGAGTAGATCGAGCGGCATGGTTCATGATTTCTTGTTCTGTCTGTGAGCATGTTCTTTGTCCTTGACAAAGGAAGCACATCATTCACACATACTCTCTCCGTTCCAATTTAATTGACTTGCTATGCATCACATGTGGATGTATTATGCCTAAATACATCCACATGTGATGCATAGCAAGTCAATTAAATTGGAACGGAGGGAGTACCAACGAGGACGACGACTGTTGGAATTCATCGGGCCATGACATCCGGCACTGTGTTCTCGGCCAGTGGTAAGTACGATAGTTGGATAACTTCTGTGCTACTCCGACAGGCTGCATACCACATACAGATCGCTAGCTGCTGACAAAGAGTATATATCTATGTTTATTTTGCTCACTTGTCTGTTCTGAAGGATACTCGATCTGCTAACTTGCGTGAAATGAGCAGAGTGATGAGTAGAGCTCAAGGGAACTCCGGTTATGCGTAAACGCCGATCCTGAGTTACATTCTGATAGCACAAAAAGCTTCGTGCTGATCGTTTGCGCAGACAGAGGTACATGCCTCTGCACACGCCAATCGCTCAGGTCAGTGCCGATGGTGACGGATCATGGCGGGGTCATGAGTGGCGGTAGCCGTCACGGCCGGCGGCAGGTTGGAAGCTTTGCCCGGGGCGCGTTAACCTGTTCGGGTCGCCGGAACACGCCGTGATCTGTATTTCTCGGCGAGTTCCCGCCATGGAACCGATCGAGAGAGAAAATAAGCTGCCAAGCCGCCGTTCTGAGGCTAATTTGTCCATGTTTCTGGTGCGTGCATCTGTTGCGCTAACCGTAGTCAAACAGTGGTTGTTGCACTTGGTCGTCGGAGCGGTCTCATGCATGCTCCCACCGCGTGGTGATCTCTGGTCTTGGCGTCACAGATGACGTCAGGGCGCCGGAACCTCAGCCGACCCCGTCCCTGCGACATCCTCCCTCTAAACATGGCCTCTACAAGAAAATGTATAAATTTTATCCAAAGTCAAACAAAGTAGAGCTTAGTCAAATTTGTGAAAAAACTGTCAACAACCATTTAGATATAATCCATATATAGTTAGAAACTTCGTTTATTCTTGTAATCACCTTCCTATCTCGTACAGTACCAAGGTACAAAACCCGTCATCTGCATCAATACTAGAACACTCCATCCACTTCGGGTTTCCCTCTGAGTTGCTCGTATTGCATGTGTTCTCTTTGTTGTATTTTTTTTTCATTTTTAGTTTTTCTCTTCAATTTATTTTATATGTTTTCCTTTAACATTGAGGGTTTATAGAATAAATGCAGGAATAATTTTTCTAACACAAGAATACATCTTACCAATCCGTGAACATTTTTTGAGATGTATAGACATTTTCAAATATTCAAATATGTGAATATTCTTTTAAATCTACCGGAGCAATTTTATTATAGGTGGACGCTTTTTTAAACCGTGAAAAAAGTGTTCGTGCATATTCAAAAAATATTCATGTTTGGAAAAAAATCGCAGGTTCCAAAAAATGTCCATTGGTTAAATGTCGGGGATGTGATCCCCGGTACCCCAAAGTTGTTTGTTTGTTGAGTTATCAGAAGAGGCGTCAGAGAAATAAATAAAGGAAAAAGGAGAGAAAGATGACCTGGGCCGAATCAGGGAGTGCCCAGGCCGACACATGTTGATCCCGGGTGGGCCGAGGTCCCAGAGGTCCGAGGTGCCAGCCTCGGCTGGGCCAAGGCTGCGCCAACCTCGGTTGGACCATCAGCGCCAGCGCCCCTCGGGCGGGCCGGCCTTCGTTGATCTCGGGCGGAACGGCGCCTACCGCACCTCGGAATGGGCCAATGTCCGTTCGGCTCGGAGCAGGCCGAGTCTTCTCCAAGACGGGCCGAGGCTCCCAGCCTCGGGCGGGCCAGGGCAGCTCCTCCACGACGGGCCGAGGCTCCCAACCTCGGGCAGCTTCTTGTCTCGGGCTGGATCGGCATCCCCCAGCAGTTATCGATCGATGGAGACATCGATGGGAGCCACATCCAAGACCGGCCTCTCCAGGCCGTGGTCAGCGCCATGCTCGACACCTCCAGGCCGAGGCTCGCGTCACGTCCGGCGTATCTTAGACCGAGACTCGGGACGGAACGCCACCTCGGCTGCTACCTCTACGCCGACACTCCAGTACCTCGTCTTCAACTGGATCATCTCCGCTAACGCTACTTCAACCGGGGCATCTCCATCCGAGTCATCGCAAATATCTTCATCGTCATGTACAAGATGCTCCCGGCAATCCGCCGTGTATTCTGGAGACAAGCGCTAGAGGACAAAAGCAAGGATGGACGGGACATGGCCCATCCCCATGACGCTGCTACAGTGCGGACAAGACCCCAGTAGTCATTTCAGCATGACAAGACCCAGTAGTCATGTCAGCTGCAGTGTACGTGAACAGTGTTTCTTGTCTCCTTGTCCCCTCACTTGTCCCCTGGGCACCTATATAAAGGGCACCAGGGGGAAGAGGTCGAGGCAGCGCTCACGCGGGCTCATTTCCCCCCTTTTGCCTTAGCTTCTTCTTCTTCCTTGAGCACCTCTCCATGGCTAGCTCCATACAGCTCGAGGAGCATTTGTACCCACCGCATATGAGTTGAGAATACACCAAAGTAGGATAGATGCTGCAGTAGGGGTTTTACCTCCTCACGAGGGCCCCGAAGCAGGGTAGATCTTTGTGTTTGCAGTGTTCTTCGTGTGCGATTCCATCGCGCAATCCCTCCCCGAATCCTCAAGCATCCGTTCGGCCCCAGACTAAGCCATCCCCATGGCATCTGCGTGATTCCCACCACGACAGTTGGCGCCCACCGTGGGGCTGATAGTGGCGCTTGCTGGGCTAATTTCGGACGGAACCTTCTCCATCAACTCGGGGACTCGGCATCGCCATTGTCCTCCGCGTTTCAGCTTGCTGCTGTGAGCTGAGGCTGGCGCAGTCTCCATCCGCGGTCATCATCAACAGATCTCGTAGGCGCTATCTGAACTCAGGGACTCGACTCCGACCTCATCCCCGGGTTGGCAAGAATCCAAACAGGCATCAGCTAGTCAAATCCGGAGTGTTCTGGTCAGTTCCGAGTTAATTCAGTAAATTCCGAGTTAGTTTAGTCAATTCCGAGTTATGTGGGCCAGATCCGAGATGCGCACATCCCAATCCGACATTTATTTGGTCAAAACCGAGATATATACACAGCTAAATCCGGCATATACTCAACCCGACCCGAGTTAAATGCAGCCCTGTCCGACATATTGCTGTCCCGGCTGAAATTTGGAGTTTTGGGCCGAGATAGGCCAAACCGAGTCTTGTACCTCGGCTGGGCCAAGTCGTTTAACTCGGGCGGGCCGAGATTGCCTCGGGAGGCCGAGATAACTTTAACCTCGGCAGCTCCGTCCCGAGTTCGGCCGCCCGTCCTCGACGGCGCCAGGCCGGCGAGATCCATCTTCATCCGCCCGAGCTCCCATCTCGCCATCCTCCGCCTTCTGCCTGCCATGGCCGGCCGGTTCCGTATCGACCTCGTCATGGCCCGCTCCATCTCCGCCCCGTGCTGGCCGCCTCTGCCTCGGCCGGCCCCGCGTCCATCCTGGCTCCGACCCGGCCGCGACCGGCTCACCCTCCGCCTCGGCCGCCCTGCGCCCCATCGTCGTCTCTCGCGCCGGCCGGTCTCCCGCGCCCCAGCCGGCCTCCTCCACCATGGCTCCTGCGGGAAGAAGCAAAGGAGATGAGAGGATAAGGAAGAAAGAGAGGAAAAAAGAAGAAAGAGAAAAGAAGAGAAAGAAAAAGAGAAAAAAGGGGAGAAGTATGGCGGTGGGCTGAGTGCAGCACCGGCACATGGCCTGTGTCGGTTGGGTCTAGAGAAAAAAGAGAAAGAAAAGAAAAAGAGAGGAATAGAGAAAAAGTGGCCGACACGGAGATGTCGGATCAGAGAAAGTGACTCGGTCAGAGTGAGACGGGCCAGCATAAAGAATATGCCCGCCGGTGTTATAAAATATGTCTCTGGCCGAGGTAAAAAGATGATGTCTCGGCTCCGTTGAGTTGGTCGAGTGAGATATGCCCAATTTTACCCCTGCAGGTTTCTTTCGGCGTCTACGCTATTCGGTGTAATGGACTGGGCGCATCCGAATCAGTTGTATCCAGGCTATATGTGTCTAACATCTCGCATATTTGAAGTCTGGCCTTGCCCCACTTATACGCCTCCATCCAGTCTACGCCGACAATGCAATGTGAGTATTTACAGTATGTGGTTTTGTACTACACTCAAGTAGTTAATCTCAAAAGTAGCTCGGGGACTGCCCCCTCGTACCCTGCTTAGTTGTTTTTCCCGGGAGCAAGATGTCTTGACCCGGGGACTGGACAGTCAGTCCAGTTTTGCAATTTTCTCCTAGATAAGAAAAATATCTCGGGGACTCGGTCAACCGAGTCTGCATCTTAGTGCATAATATCTGTTGTTAGATTTAATTTCTGTCATGTACTAGAGCTAGTTTACCTCGGCTAGTAGAATTACTGTTCCTGTCAAATATCCTTTATATATGTATATGCTTGAGTTAACATTGAAAGGTGGGATCGGTTTTCTCGATGGAATGTCCATTACCGGGACATGGTCAACTCGGATTCATCTTGGATTCATTATGGTGTCAGAGACAAATCATGTATGATCTTTGATATCGGCTTGCCGAGTTGTGAATGGCATATCCCCAGATCACTGTTTAAGTCGGTTTGACACAATATCACGGTATCACCCCCAATCTCCAGATCACCGTTTATGTCGGTTTGCCAAAGTATCATGGCTTCATGCGATATCTCCAGATCTCCGTTTATGTCGGTTCGCCAGTGTATCATGGCAATATCGGTATACTACAGGTCGCCATTTATTTCGGTCTGCCAACATATCATGGCGTCACTCTATATCCCCGATCATCATTTATGTTGGTTTGCCAAAGGCAACCCATGAAATATGTCTGTGCAGGTTATATGTCAAACCGGCAGTGGCTGGAGACATCTATGTCGGTATACGCCCAGAGTGGCTAAAACCGGCATTCGAGATATGCTTATGTCAAACCAGCAGTGGCTGGAGACATTTATGTCGGTAAAAGCCCAGAGTGGCCGAGGTACCGAGACATGTGTGATATGCCCAGAGTGGCCGAGGTACCGAGACATGTGTGATACGCCCAGAGTGGCTAAAAACCAACATATGTGATATGCCTAGAGAGGCCGAGGTACCGAGATATATGTGAAATGCCTATAGAGAGGCCGAGGTACTGGGACATATGAGATATGCCCGGAGAGGCCGAAATACCGAGACATACGAGATATGCCCAAGCAGGCAATATATTAAACCAGCTAAGGCAGGAGACATCTATTGTGAATGCCCAGAGAGGCTAAACTGTCATATGAAACATGCTCAGGCAGGCAGTGTGCCAAATTGCCCAATATCGGCAGAGACATCTATGGGTGGCCATGCCCATGCATTCAACACATTTCTAGTGCAAATTGTCCATCTCGTTGTTGATTCGGGTGAGCTCGGTCAACCGGATGTTGCATTTGGCCTGGAGGGCATGGCTAGACGACCGGCTTACAATGGTGCCCATGCAGGCAGATGGTTGAGTGCATGGAGTTTTTTTTGGTATGATTATTTATTGTTGTAAGACTGCGCGCGACTCTGCGAGTCCCCCGCAGCCTCGGGGACTAATGTCGGGGATGTGATCCCCGGTACCCCAAAGTTGTTTGTTTGTTGAGTTATCAGAAGAGGCGTCAGAGAAATAAATAAAGGAAAAAGGAGAGAAAGATGACCTGGGCCGAATCAGGGAGTGCCCAGGCCGACACAAGTTGATCCCGGGTGGGCCGAGGTCCCAGCGGTCCGAGGTGCCAGCCTCGGCTGGGCCAAGGCTGCGCCAACCTCGGTTGGACCATCAGCGCCAGCGCCCCTCGGGCGGGCCGGCCTTCGTTGATCTCGGGCGGAACGGCGCCTACCGCACCTCGGAATGGGCCAATGTCCGTTCGGCTCGGAGCAGGCCGAGTCTTCTCCAAGACGGGCCGAGGTTCCTAGCCTCGGGCGGGCCAGGGCAGCTCCTCCACGACGGGCCGAGGCTCCCAACCTCGGGCAGCTTCTTGTCTCGGGCTGGATCGGCATCCCCCAGCAGTTATCGATCGATGGAGACATCGATCGGAGCCACATCCAAGACCGGCCTCTCCAGGCCGTGGTCAGCGCCATGCTCGACACCTCCAGGCCGAGGCTCACGTCACGTCCGGTGTATCTTAGACCGAGACTCGGGACGGAACGCCACCTCGGCTGCTACCTCTACGCCGACACTCCAGCACCTCGTCTTCAACCGGATCATCTCCGCTAACGCTACTTCAACCGGGGCATCTCCATCCGAGTCATCACAAATATCTTCATCGTCATGTACAAGATGCTCCCAGCAATCCGCCGTGTATTCTGGAGACAAGCGCTAGAGGACAAAAGCAAGGACGGACGGGACATGGCCCATCCCCATGACGCTGCTACAGTGCGGACAAGACCCCAGTAGTCATGTCAGCTGCAGTGTACGTGAACAGTGTTTCTTGTCTCCTTGTCCCCTCACTTGTCCCCTGGGCACCTATATAAAGGGCACCAGGGGGAAGAGGTGGAGGCAGCGCTCACGCGGGCTCATTTCCCCCGTTTTGCCTTAGCTTCTTCTTCTTCCTTGAGCACCTCTCCATGGCTAGCTCCATACAGCTCGAGGAGCATTTGTACCCACCGCATATGAGTTGAGAATACACCAAAGTAGGATAGATGCTGCAGTAGGGGTTTTACCTCCTCACGAGGGACCCTAAGCAGGGTAGATCTTTGTGTTTGCAGTGTTCTTCGTGTGCGATTCCATCGCGCAATCCCTCCCCGAATCCTCAAGCATCCGTTCGGCCCCAGACTAAGCCATCCCCATGGCATCTGCGTGATTCCCACCACGACATTAAAAAATCACGGGTGAGAAATAATGTTCAAGGGTCTGAACAAATATTCATTAGTCCAAAAAATGGTTAGAAAGCTTTAAAAAATGTTCACATAGTTGAAAACTGGTAGGGTTTAATAAAATGGATTGTTAACAAATTCGAAAATTATTGGGTTGTAAGAAAGGTTCATCGGTTCTAAAATGTTTAGAGGTTCATAATTATATATATTCATGTGTTACCAATAAATCAAAAAGGAAAAGAAAAGAAAAAATAGAACAAATAGGAAAACGAAAAAAGAAAAAGAAAAAGAAAAAACATGCATCTTAGAAAGCGTTTAAAAAAAATACAATGCTTGTGTTTGTAAACTTTACTTTTTTTTCTCCTTACGTACATTGTTTGCTTGGCTCAGTTTATTTTGTATGAATTTTTTCTTGCATTACTGCCTATCTCCGCATCAACATTAAGTTCTGAAGGCGACTATGGAAGGCAAACACAGACTACAATTTTTTAGTTTTGTCGAAGCAATTGGGAAGTTACATGACAAAAAAAATTACACATGAATTGCAAAAAAAGAAAGAAAAAAGAGTTAATTTAGACGGTAGAGTTGTGTAGTACTAAAAATAAGAGCATGAAATTAAGTCGCATTGCAAGTGAAACCGATGAATGGTACGCAACAACAACCATCAATTGGATCTTTATATTTCATAGTATAGAAAAATAAACTAAACCATCGTATCCCATGAAAACTAAACCAATTTTGGAAAAAAAATGAAACAAAAAATGATGTACGTTTATCGTGGCGCAAGTATTATAAACGTAGATCTTGTTTAGAAATATGAAAAATTGTGACATTAGAAATATAAATGTAACATTCAATTTATTTTTTGCAAATATAGTAAATACGTATTTGTTAAGAAGTCATATTTGCATATATTCAGTTCAACCTGTAGCTTACATGTATGATTTGCATCACATCTGTTAGCCAACACATACAGTTAAAATTGTTCGTCTGACAGAGTTAAGTGCTCCAAGATATATATGATAGTTTAGGGTGGAGGTTAGACAGACAAAAAGATTTAAGAAAAATTCCAAGCAAATAGCTCATGATAGGAGGGAAGTGGACTTTTCACCCTCACGATAAGGTACTCGGAGAACTTTCCTCTACAACTTGGTGAATAGGTTTTGATGGATTTCCGTGTTTCACCAACTAATTGGTTGCAAGACTCATATATACACTACAAATATCCCAACTAAGGGAATAGCTCATGATCGGAGGGAAGTGGACTTTCTCTGAAAGCTCTTTTGTGTGTCTTTCATCCCACCGTGCGCGAGCTGAAAAGCTACTTGTAAGAAATTAACTAAACCTCTGTTCCTGGCCCTTTGAGCCGGTGTTTCCTTTATGCTGTAGGTTGGTTTTGGATTCTGGGAGGTTTACCTGTTCTAGTACCTCCGCTGTTTGTATTAGGTTGACTGCTTTAGTTCTAGCTAGCTGTTTGGTTAGGTAGCTTCCTGCTGGTTTGTTGGTTGTCGTTTGGTTGTTTGGGAACCCATGTATTTCGTTATCTTGATAATGAAATTCGGTCCCGGTGGGGATCGCGTGTAAAAAAAAAACTAATTGGTTGCAAGACTAATAAAGATTGTACACTAGAAAGATCGCAACATATTATATTCAAGGAAAAAAAGGTCGCAACATCCGTCCCGATATGCCGCTAACAAGAATGATGAAGATTATAGTGCTATACTACTAGCTAATATCTTGTCTTCTCAAAATAATGTAAAAATATAGTGTTATACTATGATACTATAAGAGGGGGAACACCAAGACTTTGGTAATATTGACCTAGTTACTCCCTCCGTTCAGAATTAGTTGTCTCAAAGTTAGATGTATCTAGACACATTTTAGTACATAGGTCATCCATTTTAAAGACAAGTAATCCCGAACGGAGGGAGTAGATGCTTGCGCGAACGTCATATAGCGGCAAGCTGTCCTGGCCGTTCTGCAGAAAACGTCAATGTGTGTATAGAATAATACTGTGCTGCCGCAGGACAGGACTCCATCGGACCACATCCATGCGAATCGATTACCACCCACCACCATTTCCGCGCTCCTTACTTATACCCCGGCACCTCCCTCGTCATCACCAGAGCAGTGTGCTTGCTCTTCGATCATCTATCGGCCGAATTTCCTCCATCGGTTGCCACTTAATCGTTACTGCACTGCCGGCCGGTAGAGCGGTCAAGACAACGACGAGATCATCTGCCGACGTCTAGACCGCCAGACACGCACGTCATGGAGGTGAAGGTGGTGAGCTCGAAGCTGGTGAAGCCGCGGTACCCCGAGGGCGCGGCGCCGCCGGACACGACGGAGCACGTGCCGTCCTCGGTGTTCGACAGGATCACGTACCACATCCAGATGGCCATCATCTACGCCTTCAAAGCGCCGGCGCCCTCCACTACCGACATCGAGCGCGGCCTCGCTGACGCGCTCGGGGTGTACCGCATCTTCGCCGGCCAGGTCGGAGCTGGCCCCGACGGCGCGCCGGGGGTGCTGCTCAACGACCACGGCGCGCGGCTCGTGGAGGCCCGAGTGGACGGTGCCACCCTCGCCGACGCCGCGCCGACCAAGCCCACGCCGGAGCTGCTGAAGCTGCACCCTGACCTGGAGGGGGAGATCCAGGAGGTGGTGCAGGTGCAGCTCACGCGGTTCGCATGCGGCTCGCTCGCCGTCGGGTTCACCGCCAACCACGCCGTCGCCGACGGCCACTCCACCAGCGAATTCCTCGTAGCATGGGGACGCGCCGCGCGCGGGCTTGATGTCCGCGCCGGAAAGTCTTTGCCGCCGCCGCACAACCACCCCGACCTCTTCAAGCCGCGAGATCCGCCGCTCGTCGAGTTCGAGCACCGCGGCCTCGAGTACTACCGGCCGACGCCCAGCTCCGACCACGGACACCACGGCGCCGACGACAACGTGATCATCCACAAGGCCCACTTCACCAAAGACTTCATCGCGGGGCTGCGCGCCAAGGCGTCGGAGGGGCGCGGCCGGCCGTTCAGCCGCTTCGAAACCATTCTCGCGCACCTGTGGCGCACCATGGCGCGTGCACGGGGCCTCGGTCCCCGCGAGACCTCCACCATCCGCATCTCCGTCGACGGGCGGCGACGCCTGGACACGCCGCCCGACTACTTCGGCAACCTGGTCCTGTGGGCGTTCCCGCGCGCCACGGCCGGTGACCTTTTAAGCCGGCCGCTGAAGCACGCGGCGCAGGCGATCCACGACGCGGTGGCGCGGGTGGACGGCGCATACTTCCAGTCCGTCATCGACTTCGCGAGCTCCGGCGCCGTGGAGCGGGAGGGGCTGGAGAAGACGGCGGTGCTGCACGACGTGCTTTGCCCCGACCTCGAGGTGGACAGTTGGCTAACGCTCCCTTTCTACGAGCTCGACTTCGGGGCCGGGAGCCCCACCTACTTCATGCCGTCGTACTTCCCGACGGAGGGGATGCTGTTCATCGTGCCGTCCTACCTCGGCGACGGCAGCGTGGACGCCTTCGTACCCGTCTTCGATCACAACCTCGAGGCATTCAAGCAATGCTGTTACTCCATGGAGTAACCACGACTAAGCTAGCGCATGCATTAGTACTATTGAGTGATTCAATTAAGCTCATTCCATTTGAGTGCATGCATGGCTGTTCAAAAAAAAAAAAAGCATTGAGTGCATGCATGCAAGCGAGTTTTTTTTCTTCCATGTATGGGTTGTATTGCATCCGTAGTTCCATATTGTTCATACATACGTATGGTGTAAATATTGCACGTTATGTGCATGTTTTTGTTTGCCGTATACGATGTTTTATCGGTTGATATATTGCGAGGATGGCCCCGTCAACATGAAGGATGGGTGTAAGGACAAATGTTTTTCTACTATGCGTGCTACTAGTACATATGTAATGTTTTCGACCATTTATTGTGTTCAAGACTTGTGCACCTAGTCCTTCAATTTACAGGTACCTACGATCCCGAAAATCATGATACACTCTGAAAAAAACATGACATAAATCCACGCGAAACTCTTTTATTTACAGGTACCTATGACCCCGAAACAGTATGATCGATACAACCTAGTGTAAAAATAAGTGTAATACACGAAATCAAGATAAACTTAAAACTAGAAAATGTGGTGTGAATGCCGTTCACACTTGCTAAGACCTCTTAGGGATGTGATTAAAAAATAAACCTGCTTCTTTCTTAAGCTTGGTGAGCTTAAGAAACATATAGGTTTATAGCATCTTATATATAGTACATTCCTTAACTCGCATTATGCTTTTCTTACCTACTGCTATTCTATTATTTTTTCTGACCACCGCCCCTGGTTCTCCACGAAGATAAATAAATAAGAGCACCTCCCCTAGTACCCACGCAATTAAACACAACCTCCCCTAGTACGTGTTGCTTCTGCTGTCGGATCCGGTAGGTACGAGACAAGACATCACCATTCACCGCCGTCATGTTTCTTCTTGTGTTCTCTTGTAGTACTGTGAGATGGGACCTAAATCGGTTTGATTAGGGGAAGAAAACACAAGAGCGAAGATATAGGGAGGATTAAACGAGAGCTATAGCGTGGAAATGGAAGTGAAAGAAATGGTGGTAAAGAAGTTTGTCAGTGTAAAGCAAGCCCAAGCCCAATGAGGCCATGAGGGAGGCCCAACGAATAATAGCCATCTTTACTGTTGTTTTGACGTGGCGGTGTGAGGAAGAGAGCGACGTCGCGACGAGCCGGCGAAGGCAAATTCGTTCCGTCGGCCGCCGGCAAAGTGCCTACTAGTACGTCCTTTCTCAATTCTACTGATCTCCTTTTATTTTTCTCCTCTCTCCGCCGTGGTTTAGTCAAAAAGTAGAGGAGATTCTACTGATCTCCTTTTTTGTTATGTCCCCATGCTTAGCTTAGCTTCACAGGTAGTGCTTAGCCTTACCGACACGCACGGCACAGTATCACGAGTCAAATCGCCCAACGAAAGCGAAAGAAAATAACGAGGTCGACATGACGTGGCTCACAATTTTAAATTTCCACAAATCGTCCAACCGCAATACACAAGTCAAAAATCCTGCATGCCTAGCTACGATAGTTCCCTGAGTGGGGTTTCATCAAGGATTGGCTAGGCATATATGCTTTGGATCCAACTCAATGGATGGGCTCTCACTCTCTAGTTGGTGGCGGAAGATGACAAATGGTTCCACTCCTAACCGCAAAGCTATGGCTTCCATCACAATGTTTGTGTCGTGGGAGATTTGGAATGAGAGAAACGCCCGTGTGTTCCGAAACAAGCATGCTCCCCTCATGGTCCTCCTTGCCAAGATCAAAACCGAGGCTCGTCTTTGGGTCCTCGCGGGCGCCAAACGTTTGGGTGAAATAATGCCGGGAGAGTAATCCCGTTTGTTTGTGTGTGTATGTTCGGACTAAGTGAGCTTTCTTGTCTCACTTGGTCCGGGTTGTAAAAACTTCCTCTCTTAATTAATCGAAAAGGGCAAAGCTTTTACCCACGCTTCAAAAAAAAAAATAGTTCCCTGAGCTGACTGAATAGATTTCTATGCCAAAGACTTCTGATAATTGGCGCGTAAACGACATACTCTGTCCCTTTTCTTCCTCTCTACGTCCAGGTGATTTCCCTTTTGGGATTTTGTATGTCATTGAAAATACTGATCAATCACTACCAGCAATCAGCCGTTTGCGCAGTGTCAGAGGCCTTGCCGAGTGCTCTTTATCGAGCGCTGGCTAGAGATTTGCACACGGTAAGATAAGAGAGAAAACTCGACAAAGGAACAGAAAAACATCGGGCAAGGAAATACAATCATGACAAAACACTCGGGAAAGAAATACTCATGGTAAAGAAATATGCTCGGCCATAATTGACGAGGAGGAGATGGCGCAATGGTTTTGCCGAGTGCCCCTCGTTAGACACAAGGCAAAGCCCCCCTTGCCAAGTGTAAAAACACTCGGTGAAGATTTCAAAATCTGTATTTCCTATTATTTTGTCATATTCATGACATAGATTATGAAAATGGGTCCAAGTTTGGCACAAAGGTGCATCTTTGTCAATTCTCGCCAGCCACAAAAGAAAATCAAATGATTGCGTGGATCGTTTCAATTTACAAAAAAATCCCCAGACTGCCTCCCAATCCCTAGCTCGTCTCCGTGACCAGGACCAGCAATCGCTGTCGCGCCATGCCCCTGAACAAGGACCAGCACACGCAGCTTCCGCCACGCCGCGCGCCCACTGGAATCTGGACTAAGATTCACACTTGTGCTAGGATTTACATTCATATTTGTTTCTTGATTCACATGTTGTAGGTCTCGTTTGGACTTTGCAGTATTATTATGGCTGCCAATAGGCGGCTCACGCAGCAAAAGTCTAGAAAGTTCCAACTGGTTTTTTGTTATTTAATGCTCCTGGTGGTTGTATTTCACTGATATGACAATTGAATGTTTTGCATATCATTTATATTATGATTTTCATCCAGTAGACTTGCATAAATTGCGAGTTAAAAAAATTGGCCGCAAATGTTCGCCTCGGCAAACCAAATTTTCTTATTCTGCCACTGGTAGCCTAGGTATACAATTTTCTTCTATTGGAACCAAGGTAGGGCGGGCATCTGACCTCGCCCTACCAAGAGCTTCGCCGCTGACACGGGATCAGCATGAAACAACATAACCAAAATTTACCAAAGATTTTCCATCAGATTTCTAATATCTTAGGTTCAAATGCCTTTTTTCCTCTCACACTGAACCAACATGTTCCGGAGAAAAGGACCAGCAACAAATGTTTTTGAGACCATAGCTTGTTCAGCGTTCACTATAACAGCAAGCGCTTCTGCTGTCTGCTAAACTGATTAAAGAAACAAATGCACTTGGGGCCCTACCCTAGCTAATTTAATTGTAAAAGAGCAAGAGCCTCCACTGCTGTCAGCTTTAAGCTCTCTCCCCTTTCGATATTGCCGTTGAAGAGCAGGAGTGCTTCCGCAGCGTCCTCCACTATGGACGACGCCGTTGAGTCCACCATGTACATAAGAGCGGCTGCCTCGACCTGAGGAGGACCAGCCGCATCCACGAGGACGACGGGCAACGCCACCTCCGGCACATCATCGGGCTCCGCCATGACCATCTCGTGCGCAGGCTCTCCAAAGTTCGGCACCGCTTCAGCTTGCTGATCCTCTGGACCTTCCGATTCCATGAAATCTTCAGAACCGCACGACGGCTCCTCCTCGGTGATAGCGGGGCCGAGGTCATCGGCATGCTCGGCGGCCCCGTCTTCTTCTTCGTGGTAGTGCAGCATGACCATCCCCAGCGCGCCCTCAATCTGTTCGGTGCAACCCAGCCCTAATTTCGGCGAGCGGAACACCCACAGCTCGATGCGGACATTGTCGATCTCTTGCTTCTTTCGGCCACGGCCATTGGGTTCCGGGGAAGGCGAGCTGCTCTGGCTCTCGCTGCCATCTGATTTTGGCGATGATGACTTCTGGCCCTTTCTTCTTCTCTTCTTTTCCCCCTTGTTCTCAACGAGTAGGTTGTTTTTCCTCAGGAAGTGTTTCCAGTGATCGCCGATGATTCGGTAAGCAGTGTTAGTTGTCAGGTACCTGCACTTGAGCTCGTACATCTCGCTGTTCCGGTCGTACGCCTGCACGTCCAAACCAGGTTTCTTCTTCTTCGAATTCTCGGCCACCTTCTCTGAATTATCGGCCTCCTTCTCCGAATTATCGGCCTCCTTCTCCGAATTCTCGGACTCTGAATTATCGGCGTCATTCTGTTTGTCTTTCCGCTTCTGCTTCTCTTTCCGCTTCCGCTTCCGCTGCTCTCTTTTCCTGTTTTCTTTCTGTTGTTTGTCTTCCTTTTCATACACTAGGGTTAGCTCCTTCTCCGAGATTATCACCTTACGATGGCTGTGATTGTGCTTGTTGCTTTTGCTCTTAGCTTTGCATTTGCATGACATAAGGAGGCGGTTCTGTTCCTTATCTCTGTCAGAATACGACATCTTCTTTTCGTAGACGCAGATGGGGCTGACCGGGCCGAGATCATGGAGGATGCCGCGCAGCCTATCGCTCACGATGGGAATGTCGTCGAACACGATGTCTTTCACGGCTGGCAACATGCACGCGTGGTGGGATTTGTCAACCCCCCCTGCCCGGATGGCGTCGCCCATGAGATTCTCGACCGGAGGCTGGAGCAGGGGGTCGTCCACCTTCTTCGAGGTCTCGTCCACGGCCAACATTTTCCCCTTGCGCCGTCGTTCTTCCTCGGATTTCAATTGTGCTGCTGCCGCTGCCACCACAGCTTCGCCATTGCTCGCAGACAGAACGGACGATGACGGCGACGCCGCAGAGCCGTTGGCGCTTGAAGATCCACCATCGCCGCTCGTAGGGTCCTGCTCCTGGTCATTGGCCATGGTGGGTGGTGGTACCACCAACCCGGTCCTCCTCCTGCGAGGCACATTGGCGAGATCGATCATGGCGAGATGGCGAGGAAGGTTTCCGGTGGCACGAGATGAAACTACACGGGGTGAAATACCTAGCTCAAGAATATGTACAACACAGAGCTAGCAGCCTAGTACACTACGACCAAGCCTGATCTGTGACACCTACGTCGTGTTGGATACGGACTCTCAGAAAGTACTCGAATAAGAAACAGAACTCAGGACCACATGGACTCCTCGTCTAGACATTCCATATTCACCACATGGACCTGGGCTGGCCGCCAAATTAAATGTGTGTTTGGATGTTAGAATTAATCACGATGGTGCTGTTCGGCTCTATGTATGTTCGGTTTGAGTATATAGCCCTTCGCTTAGTAATTGCATATTCAAACCAGTGCGTCCATGCGAGCTAGCTTTCCTAGTCCTACTTTTTTTTAATGAAGTTTAAGCTTTTGTCCTCTGCATTGAATCGATGCACATAACTTGTTTTATTAATTATTCAACAAAGCTTTAAAAGGAAATAAATATAGCAATAAGTCTGAACCCACCTTCATAGCAACATCTATCACTAATACTCTTACCATCTTGATGAACAGAATGGATATGATCGGAACCGTTTGCGCACACCTCACACCAACGCATATCATGTGAAACCGGGGGCCTCAATCACGTCGCCCAACGGCGAGTCGAAAGCATAAGCCGGTCCTCCACACTCTCAGCAGGCACCACATGTGCATGCTCTAGAAGCCGCCACCACCGTCTTCTGCTGATAAATCTTCAGAACATATATCAACACATTTACCTTGCTAGGCCTGCGGCGACGCCGTCACCTCCATGCGTGCACCACGCCGCCGAATCTTATCGTCGTCGATGCGGAAAATGAAACGCCGCTCCACCGCTGAAACCATCCACTGGTCCCTCGAGCCGATTCATATCTCCAAGAAAGATGCCCCAAGGGGGGCCTACAGGGGAGCACCGGCATCATTCTCAGGGATCGGTCATGAACATTTTTTCGAACCTGCAAACATTTTTGTAGTTGGCAAGAACACATTTTTAAAAACATGAAAAAAATTGAAACGCAATTTGTTCATGTTTTAGCAATTAATTTTTCATAATTAGTAAATTGATTATATTGAGTTAACTATAATTTTTTAGACTAGAAAATAAAGCCATACCTGTTAGTGGGCGGCCCAGTAGATGACCGATGCGAGCGATTACACCCCTAGCGCTCGCCGTCCCAACTCCTCCACCACGATCGAGCCCTACGCAGATACGCCGGCGACCTGCCATCTCCGCCACGAGCCCACGAGCAGCAGCGCCGGCGACCTCCCATTTCCTCCGCGAGCGGCAACCTGATCTGGCCCTTTCTCCGCCCTGAGCAACAAGGTCGTGCTCTCTTTTCTCCAACGCGAGCCATTCTCCTTGGCATCCTCTACAAGAACCTCGCAACGGTGCGCCACCTCTCCCCTCTTCCCTCCATCCTCTTCCTTGTTCTCCGGTGACCGGATAGATCGTAATGGTTCGTATCCGCGGGTCTGATAGGAAATTTTGATTTAGTTGGACGTGCACGATGTTGAACTACTGTTTTTATTGGTCGTATCAGTTGCATTGAAGATGGCCATGGTAGAATTAGTTACTGTCCCAGCCTTTTGAAATCTTGGATTAGTGCATCTGTTCATTGTGTTCTGCCTATGGCAGCGAAATTACTCATGTTAGTTTTGCGTGTCTTTGTATGTTCTTTATGCATAATGACAGGTAACAACATATTTGTAGGTTTCAGAAAATTCTAAACGCATTCCAACAGCACAGCGCATCAAGGCGGCGGCGGCGGCATCACCTATCCATTCCCTGGTCTCCAGAAAAAGAAGACGTCATCGTCTGTGAGCCCTCGCCGCCTCCGGGCGTCGCCGACGTGATGCCTCCGCTCCCCAGGCTTGTCTGTCGCCGCCTCTCCCACCCGCTCGTCCACCGCCACACCCCATTCCATACGTGGCGCCCCACGGTCGACGTCTTCCTCCGTTGCAGGCTCGCATCTTCCACCACATCCTCCGCTGCCGCTGCTGCGGCTGGCAGGGAGAAGAGCTCTAGGAAACAAGTACACAAAATATGGTGCAAAATGCCACCACTCCAGTTTTCACACAAAGTAGACAATTTTGTATGGACAATTCCCATCTTTTATAAATTTTTAACCTTTCTAACTACTTTCTCCCATGTAAGTGACTCTATGCCAATTTCTGAAATTAATTCAGATTTAAAGTTCAGGTGTGTTATTGCTTGCTCCTCAAAATTCACAAAATTCTTTTTTAGATTTGAAAGAACCATAGATATTTTTGAAATATTCATACTATGCCAAGAGTATTGACCCTGTTATGAAAACTTGAGCGTTATGGCTGGAGCGTAACGCTCGGGTCTTTGAGGGCATAGCGATGCCATGGGCACGTGTTCTCGACGCCATCATTGATGATTGGAGGCTATGGGCGACCTGTAGATGTAGGCCGAGGAGAGAGTAGTTGTTTTTCTTTCTCCTGGTAGGTGCCGTGCCCCAAGATGCATTGGCCTAGTGGTGTGTGTGCTGTTCGTCGGGCCCTTGGCCATTGCGTGTAATTTGCACTCTTGTATTCTCTTCTCTTAAGCTTAATAAAGAAACGCGCAGATCTCCTGCGGGTTCTCTAAAAAAAAAAACTTGAGCGTTGATTCAGTGGTTGCCCATTTTAGACGATAAGAAATAGGATCCATGTATACTTTTGAGACAATCTACTTATATGGATTGCAGCTTCCGAATTATGTCTTCAGCAAGGACATGGGTCAACATGAAACAACATAACCAAAATCCACCAAAAGATTTTCCATCAGATTTCAAATGTCTTGGTTAAAATGCCTTTTTCCTCTCACACTGAACCAACATGTTCCAGAGAAAAATTGGAGCAGCAACAAATGTTTTGGGGGCCATAGATTGTTCACTGGAACAGCAAGTGCTTCAACCGTTTGCGGAAAACATTAAAAGAAACAGAATGCATTTGGGGTCCTGCCTATACCTAATTTAATTGTAAAAGAGCAAGATCCTCCACTCCTGTCAGTTTTAACCTCTCTCCCCTGTCGATATTGCCACCCAAGAGCAGGAGTGCTTCGGCAGCGTCCCCCACTAGAGCGGCTGCCTCGACCTGCAGAGGAGGACCAGCCGCATCCACGAGGACAACGGGCAACCCCACCTCCGGCACATCGTCGGGCTCCGCCATGACCATCTCGTGCGCAATCTCGCGCACGTCCGGCACCGCCTCACCTTGCTGATCCTCTGGACCTTCCAATTCCATGACATCTTCAGAACCATACGGCTCCTCCTCGGTGCTAGCGCGGCCCACGTCGTCGACTGGCTCGGCGGCCCCATCTTCTTGTTCGTGGTAGTGCAGCATGACCATCCCCAGGGCGCCCTCAATCTGGTCGGTGCATCCCAGCCCCAAGTTCGGCGAGCGGAACACCCACAGCTCGATACGGACATTGTCGATCTCTTGCTTCTTTCGGCCGCAGCCATTGGGTTCCGGGCAAGGCGAGCTGCTCTGTCCCTCGCTGCTATCTGATTTTGGCGATGATGACTTCTGGCCCTTTCTTCTTCTGCTTCTCTTTTCCCCTCTTTTCTCAAGGAGTAGGTTGTTTTTCTTCAGGAATTTCGACCAATCTTTGCCTTTCATTCGGTACGCGGTGTTGCTCACCAGATACCTGAACTTCAGATCATACATCTCGCCGTTGCGGTCGTATGCCTGCACGTCCAGACCAAGTTCCTTTTCTGAATTATTATCTGTCTCCTTTTTCCGGTTTCTCTTCTCTATCTTCAGCTCGTCGCTTTTGTTATTTTCTTTGTGCTTCTCGACTTTCTGTTCATACACTAGGGCTAGCTCCTTCTCCGAGATTATCACCTTAAGATGGCTGTGCCTGTGATTGTGCTGTTTGTTGCTCTTGCTCTTAGCTTTGCATGACATGAGGAGGCGGTTCTGTCCGTTCTCTCTGTCAGAATACGACATCTTCTTTTCGTAGACGCAGATGGGGCTGACCGGGCCGAGATCATGGAGGATGCCGCGCAGCCTATCGCTCACGATGGGAATGTCGTCGAACACGATGTCTTTCACGGCTGGCAACATGCACGCGTGGTGGGATTTGTCAACCCCCCTGCCCGGATGGCGTCGCCCATGAGCTTCTCGACCGGAGGCTGGAGCAGGGCGTCGTCGTTCTTCGGCGTCTGGTCCACGGCCAACATTTTCCCCTTGCGCCGTCGTTCTTCCTCGGATTTCAATTGTGCTGCTGCCGCCATAGCTTCGCCATTGCTCGCAGACGGAGCGGACGATGACGACGACGCCACAGAGCCGTTGGCGCTTGAAGATCCACCGTCGCCGCTCTTAGGGTCCGGCTCCTGATCAATGGCCATGGTGGGTGGTGGTACCACCAAGCCTGTCCTCCTGCGAGGCACGTTGGTGAGATCGATCATGGCGAGATGGAGAGGAAGGTTACCGGTGGCACAAGATGAAACTACACGGGGTGAAATACCTAGCTCAAGAATATGTACAACGTACAGAGCTAGCAGCCTAGTACACTACGACCAAGCCTGATCTGTGACACCTACGTCGTGTTGGATACGGACTCTCAGAAAGTACCCGAATAGGAAACAGAACTCATGGACTCCTCGTCTAGACATTCCATATTTGTGTCGATCACCGCAACTATAACTATAAGGACTGGCCGCCTTCCTAATCCTACTCGTCTAGACATTCCATATTCACCACATGGACCTGGGCTGGCCGCCAAATTACATGTGTGTTTGGATGTTAGAATTGATCACGATGGTGCTGTTCGGCTCTATGTATGTTCGGTTTGAGTATATAGCCCTTCGCTTAGTAATTGCATGTTCAAACCAGTGCGTCCATGCGAGCTAGCTTTTCTAATCCTGCTATTTTTTTTTTTTTTTTTTGAAATGAAGTTCAAGCTTTCGGCCTCTGCATTGAATCGATACACAAAACTTTTTTTTATTAATTATTCAACAAAGCTTTACAAGGAAATAAATATATTAATAAGTCTGAACCCACCTTCATAGCAACATCTATCATTACTACTCTTACCAACTTGATGGACGGAATGGATATGATCAGAATCGTTTGCCCAGACCTCACACCAACGCATATCATGTGAAACCGGAGGCCTCAATCACATCGCCCAACGGCGAGTCGAAGGCATAAGCCGGTCCTCCACACTCTCAGCAGGCACCACATGTGCATGCTCTAGAAGCCACCACCGCCGTCCTCTGCTAATAAATCTGCAGAACATATATAAACACATTTACCTTGCTAGGCATGCGGTCGACGTTGTCACCTCCATGCACGTGCCATGCCGCAGAATCTTATCGTCGTCGATGCGGAAAATGAAACGCCGCTCCACCGCTGAAACCGTCCACTGGTCCCTCGGTCCGATTCATATCTCTAAGAATGATGCCCCAAGGGGGGACAACACAGGAGCGCCACCATCATTCTTAGGGATCAGTCATGAACATTCCGAACCTGCAAACATTTTTGTAGCTGGCATGAACACATTTTCAAAAAACATGAAAAAAATTGAAACGCAATTTGTTCATGTTTTAGCAATTAATTTTTCATAATTTTATATTGAATAAACTATAATTTCGACACTAAAAACTAAGCCATACCTGTTAGTGGGCCGGCCCAGTAGATGACCAATGCGAGCGATTACACCCCGAGCGCTCGCCGTCCCAACTCCACCACGATCGAGCCCTACGCAGAGACGCCGGTGACCTGCCATCTCCGCCACGAGCCCACGAGCAGCAGCGCCGGCGACCTCCATTTCCTCCGCGAGCGGCAAACTGGATCTGTCCCTTTCTCCGCCCTGAGCAACAAGGTCGTGCTCTCTTTTCTCCAACGCGAGCCATTCTCTTTGGCATCCTCTAAAAGAACCGCGACGGTGCGCCACCTCCCCTCTTCCCTCCATCCTCTTTCTTGTTCTCTGGTGACCGGATCGATCGTAATGGTTGGTATCCGCGGATCTGATAGGAAATTTTGATTTAGTTGGACGTGCACGATGTTGAACTACTCCATTTTTATTGGTCGTATCAGTTGCATTGAAAATGGTCATGGTAGAATTAGTTACTGTCCCAGCCTTTTGAAATCTTGGATTAGTGCCTCTGTTCAATGTTCTTGCCTATGGCAGCTAAATTACTCATGTTAGTTCTGCGTGTCTTTGTATGTTCTGTATGCATAATGACAGGTAACAAATATATTTGTAGGTTTCAGAAAATTCTAAACGCATTCCAACAGCACAGCGCATCAAGGCGGCGGCGGCGGCATCACCTATCCCTGGTCTCCAGAAAAAGAAGACGTCATCATCTGTGACCCCTCGCCGCCACCGGGCGTCGTCGACGTGATGCCTCTGCTCCCCAGGCTCCTTTGTCACCGCCTCTCCCACACGCTCGTCCGCCGCCACATCCCATTCCATATGTGGCGGCCTGCGGCCGAGGTCTTCCTCCGTTGCGGGCTTGCATCTTCCACCTCGTCCTCCGCTTCGGCTTCTACGGCTGACAGGGAGAAGAGCTCTAGAAGGACCCTGGGCTACCTTCTCGGAGTGGCAGCCGCTATGGTCGGCGCCTCCTACGCCGCTGTCCCGCTGTACCGCCGGTTCTGCCAGGTTACGGGTATCGATGGCACTACTCAGCGCCGAGAGGTCTGCCCCCTCCCCTACTACTCATTCGATTTACTTGGTGTTTGTTGCTGTCCTGTGCAATTGTGCATTTGCGTGGATCATTTAGGATGTGCTTGATTTTGTCGATACTAACAGCACATGTTCATCACTGAGTAAGGTTTATATTGAAAATACGCTGCTTGTTCATGTTATGTGCGATGATCGATGCCATTCCTAGGCTACAGTGAGTCCATAGTTTATGTTCCTCTTACCTAAGGTTTACATGGGGGTGCGTCCAAACTTTAGAACTGTTAAGAGTCCTTAAGGATGCCATGGAGATTAAATTGTTCTCTTATTTAGAAAGGCCGTAGTCTATGTAAAATGCGGCCTCCTCTCGCTCTATCTGTTGTATATCATCGTCATTTCTAATTGTGGCTGAAATTTGTGCATGTTGAATAAATAGTTGGAAGAGTGTTCCATGTATCTTGTTGGAGATGTCATCAAACTATATTGATTCTTTTTTGGGAAAAGACATACACATGGTCACATGGAGGATGATTATCTAATTTGAAATTTTGGAACATGGTGACTGTGAACCTTCATGAAAATGGTCTGAATCAAAAAATTGGTATGGGGAGAGCTCTTATTGGTGCTGTAGTGGCCCACATGTAAATAGTCAAAAAGGGCGTCATAGATTGTTATCCAGTGTGCTTGTGATGTATAATAACAAATTAAAATGTCTGATTCTTTGCAGAATGTAGAGAAGAAGATCACCCGACATGCTCAAGATGGAACCACGCCATCAAGGTGACCCTTGCAAAAATGGGGTATCAAGTTTCTGGGCACTTCCATTTTGTTTAGATTTTTTTGCACCCCAAACCGAAGTACTGGACTACCATTGACTTAAAAGTTACCTCTGGATAGTTCATATTTTTCTGATTCATTGCATAGTACTTGAATGATAATGTTGGAGGGGCGGGGATAATGAATCTGGACAGTTTCTTCTCAGTTCTCAGCTGGTCATTTCTTATGAAGAGACCGTT
Source organism: Poa pratensis (assembly GCA_947311845.1). Lineage (NCBI taxonomy): Eukaryota > Viridiplantae > Streptophyta > Magnoliopsida > Poales > Poaceae > Poa > Poa pratensis. The sequence continues at coordinate 147,219,285 of CAMZMU010000085.1, forward strand.
CTAGTATGACTTGAAAACTTTGCCTGGTCAGTTTTGGAAACATTAGAGCTATGTGTTGCTGGCTAGCTGGTGGTTGCATAATTAGATTCCTTTTACTTGTCTGTAATTATCCTTCTGGTATCTTTCCTCACCGGCACTCAGCTGATTTGACACTTGATATGGTGCTAGATATGACAGAAGATATCTGGAATACGTTTTGCTGAAGGTTTATTTGTACAATGTTGACCATTACATGTCTGCTGTAATATATATACTGTTATACCATAAGCTCATTGTTGTAGAACTTGAGAAAAGCGGTCAAGGTTTGACATTGGTCCCTTCTTCACGTTTAAGCATGATTTAAGCTAATTGCAGATCCTTCAAACTGACAAAAATATCTTCTAGTATTTTCCTGGTATTCCCATAAATGGCTTAACAAAGATGTATCCTATTATGTTATGCATGAACATAAGTAATACCTTAATTTTTATGCTCGGACATTATTACTTCATTTCTTAGATTAAGGCTGCCCATTTTATTTGCAGAGAGATAATTATCCAATTTAATGCTGATATCGCTGATGGAATGCCTTGGAAGTTCATCCCTACACAGAGAGAGGTACACATCAGAACTTAATTTCCAATAAATACATTCTATTTTGTGTATTTATTGTTCAATTATAATTATAGGTGAAGGTTAAACCTGGTGAAAGTGCTCTTGCATTTTATACTGCTGAAAATCGCAGTTCAGCTCCAATTGCTGGTGTGTCCACATATAATGTTGCTCCGACGAAGGTATGGAAGTGTAATCTTGCATATTTCATTTATTCCACAACACAATTTTCATGTCCCTTCTGTTTACTCTTGGAAGCTAATTGAAGTATCATTGTATCAGTGATCATTCATATTTTACTATTTCTTCGGACATTTTGTGACATCTTCGTGTAATCTGCTATTCCGGTTGATCCTGTGTAATTTCCTTGTACCACGAGTTGTTCTGCCAAGAAAGTATAGTTCCTTCGAGCAATATTTTTATGTTATGACCACCAAGAACTGCTAGATGTAACATTTTTGTTTCGTCTTTCTAAGAGCATCTTAGAACTTTGGAACAAAGTTCTGATGATTTTGATTGTTCAGGGTAACAAAGGATGTTCAAGGTACAATATGAGAGTACGAAACAGTGTATTTAAGCCTTCAAAAATGCATTTAACATACTTTGACTACTATTTGTAGATGTAAGTTTAGGTATATATCCTTCATTCTTCAAACATTATATACAACTTTGGTACTACTATGATTGCTGGTCAGAAATTGTAAATATAAAAACATTTTGTGCTGGTGATAATTTGACGTCAAGGGCTAAGATGACTTTACATTTTTAGCCTAGTTATGTTGGTAAACTAAAGATTAACTAAGACATGTGACAATGGCGTTCTAGCCAAATCAAGATCCGACTTTGATGTTTTGAGTTTACAAGTCATTTTATTCTACCCTGCAGGCTGCAATTTACTTCAATAAAATACAATGTTTCTGCTTTGAGGAGCAAACACTTCTTCCAGGGGAGCAGATTGACATGCCGGTGAGTTGAGTTTACATTCGGTAAGCAACGATGGCATTTCTTACCATCACTATAATTTGTGACAAAAAAAATGAACAGTGTAGATCCTATAACTGTCAAAAAATCAAGGCAAAAACAGAAAGGTCTACGCTGGCTTAGTCAAATTAATTATAAAATGTTACCAGAGAGATGCATAACTAAAACTACAAAGTATATTTCTGCTGATAGGAACTGAAATTGTGTAGCAGAGATTATTGTATCGTAATACGTACCATGATAATGCTGCTAGTTATTCTAACCTGCATATCTGAAAATTCTTTTTTTTTTTACGTCAACATATCTGAAAATTCTCAGGTATTCTTCTACATTGATCCCGAGTTTGAGACGGACCGCAAAATGGACGGGGTGAACAACATTGTTCTTTCCTACACATTCTTCAAGGCGAAAGAGCAGAAATAGCATTGGAAGTTATTTCTAACAATAATTGTATTGAACCCTTACGCGCTTCAAAAGTCCGTGTGGAAGTGCACTCGAAGTGGAAATTTCAGTTTAGTTGGCTCTCGAGAAGTGATTGGAGGAATGTGCTGATGCTTCATCACGTACGTGTCTAATGTGTGTTTGGACTTTAATTGTTTTTGTTTGCTCTTTTTGAATTCGGACGAATGAAGGCTTGCCTAACAAAGACAAGTGCAAAGAGGAGTGAGGGCCCATGGGTACATTGCACCTGCAGCCCTTCGGCATTTCATCACATCTGGAGTGCCGTATAATGTACTGAAAAGTATATATCTGTATATTCACTTGGAGCGCGGTAATTAGTATTATGAATATAGAGTTAGGCGAGGGCGTCTAGTAAAATTGTGTGTGTTGAGCAAGCATGCAAGCAAGCGGCTGCATCCACAAGCACATTTCAGTGAGCCTACATAGGAGATAAGAGTAACTACTGTCAGTTCAGGAGTGACGGGGGGGTATTACATGCATATGATCTCCACGGCCCTTAATAAGCAAACATATCTTTTGATTACTATAAACGGTGAAGGAGATGGTGAAATGTGGCTACGAATTTGGCCTGAAATATATCACCTATTTCGGTGAACCGTACGTGAGGTCTTTCCGTGTATAATCTTGCCATGTACTTACTCCTTTCTATCTTGGTGAAATGACATGCGACGGTCGTTTACTCAAAAATATACTGGATGCTACAGTCAAACGCTTCTCGTCAGGGTGGCAATTGATACGACTTGTGGTGGGTCCCATGCATAGAGGAGGAAATAGGTCAAAGGAGACCGAAACAAGTGCTGCATGTACACATACAAAGCCAAGTGCTGCAACCAATCATGTTGATGTCGTCGTTGTTATCGCTGCAGCCCGTGCCGATGTCGTTGTCATCGCCACTGCAGGCTCATGTCGATGTCGTCGTCGTTGTCGCCGCCGCAGCCTGTGTCGATGTCGTCATCGCTAGCAGAGCCCCGAAATTGGAACCAGAAAATGAAAGATGAAATAACACCATATTTATCACAAACACTTAGCTAGATGTAAATGCCCAAACAGTCAATAAGATGCACCACAAGAAACTGATAATACTCCAAATAGACAGGGCGACGGCGCAGGTGACCAAGAGGGTGGAGGCGACGCTGGAGTGGAGATGAGAGAGAGAGATCGAAGGGGATAGGGTTAAGGAGTGTCTGTGTGCGTGTTGGATGTGTGATGTGCGTGTGTGAGTAGATAGCGGGTTACGGAGGGGAGGAGAGAGAGAAAGAAAGAGATGCTTATATAGTGGTAACGCGCTCTTGCCGGACACGCCGGCACTGAATAGTAGCAACGTGACGCAACAAAACCACACGTTGCCAGTAGTTTCCTAGTGCCAACGTGCACTCAGCTTGCACGTTGCCACTAGTTTGCACCGAAGCCCTCAGATGGGGCTTGCTTACCAGCAACGCACAATCTATAGTGGCATGTTGCCAGTAAGGGTTACTAGCAACGTGCCCCTGCCGATCACACCGCCACTAGTAGCAACGTGCATTTTTTTTGGACCGGCACACTGCTAAGTCTTGATTGTCACTAAACTATTTCCTACTAATGGTAACTAGCGGCATATACCTAATTTCTTCATAAAAGAATAAATAGTGATAGTGATGGTTTTCTATCTAAGTAGCCACAAAAGTGTGTGAAAATTCACTCTGGCACCTCCGAAAAAATATTTCGAAATGTCTGCACGCCCAATTTTGTGAGTTTTGTGAAAAACTGACATTTTCTCTGGCCCGTGTAAAAAGACAAAAACATTTCTCGTGAAAAGTCTTTTTAGCACCAAATTTTATCTTTTTAACACGTGACCCAAAAATTTCGGTTTTCATAAAAAGAATTTGTGAGTACATAGAATGTACAGGCAAACATTTTAGTCAGGTTTTAAACATTTTTAAATTACGTTTAAAAGACATTTAAAAAAAGCGGTCGCATATCCTTTTGGGCTCGGCCCGAGCTTCGGCTGGTTTTCCCGAAACGCCCTCCCCAAAAGTGACATTTTTAGAGCTGCCAAAATAGCCCACGACCGGTCAATACAGGGGGCGATTAATGGTGACGCGAATACTGCGGCATCGGCATGCATGCAACCGATTGGCACCGTACGTCGCCCAGCGAAGCTTTCATGGCCTCACGCCGGTCACACCGTCTCCGGGTGTCGTCCCTGCATAAAAGCCCGACGACGCCATTCCTGTCCTCCATCATCGCGGCCAAGAGGAATCCTCAGCTACAAGCAAGCATCGAGGCTTACCTGCCCACAGGCTACAGAGAGAAAATGGTACACCAGAGCAGGACCGCGGCCGTGGCGCTGTTCCTGGTCGCCGCCGTGGTTGCGGCCGCGTCGGTGCCGGCGGCTAGCGCCTACGGCTGCTACGACGACTGCTACAAGCGCTGCGCCAACGGCAAGCAGGACCCCGCATGCGTCAAGATGTGCAATGAGGCATGCGGAGGCGTCGCCAACACGCTCATCGGAGGGGCCGCAGCCGCCGCCGGGGCAGGGGCCAGCGTCGTCGGAGCCGGTGCGAGTGCTGCTGTAGGCGCCGGAGCCAGTGTCGTCGGCGCTGGGGCCGCCTCCGCGCCCACTGCCTGAGCGCTCGCGCGCGCGCGGCCGGGGCGTTCCATCATTTGGTTCATCTACGTGTGAATGCATGGCATCGCACACGTACGTACGGAGTAATATCATAACGAATTGAACGGAAAGGTATTCGCTGTCAGTTTATTGATTCATTCCAATTTCCAGATGATCGTGTGCTGTTTACAAGACTTAATTTGGTTCCAGCTATGTAGATGTGTGAGTATCGTATTCATGTAATGTTAGAGAAAAGTTCTAAAGTTATCATGCATATATATTGAATATTTGGAAATCCTCGCTTCTGCTGTTTCGAAATGTTGGATCATTAAGAGCAGTTTCATCCTTCATTCTCAAAAAAAAAAGAGCAGTTTCATCCTTGTTGACGGTGCTTTGGCAATCTACGAAATCCTTCTCGAGCTACGATCTAAAAGGATAGGGGGCATCTTGTTGAAACTTAACTTTGAAAAGGCGTATCATAGAGTTAACTGGGATTTTCTCATTGAGGTTCTACATGACACTGGTTTAGTCCGTAAAATATCGCAACCCGTTCTGGGGTGACCAACTACGATTTTCATCAACATGGAGATTCCGCCCTTCTTTAGAAATAAGCGGGGGTGCGTCGAGGGGACCCCTCTCTCTCCTATTTTGTTTAATTTTGTGGTTGATGCCCTCTCCACCATTCTTTAAGGGGGCACGCCCATGCTGGTCTCCTCATCTCCGCCATGGATCAAAGGGAGCCGGACCCATGCCGGGAAGGGGAGTGGTGAACAACAAAGGTGATAATGTGTCTCATATTTGAGTTTAGAATATTGCTATAGATGATAATTTTTACATGATATTTAAAAAACTTATGGCATCCCTCCTAATAGTATACGTATGTTATGTGGAGATAAGTTAACAACACTTGAGTCCTCCTGCTCAGACCACAATCCTCTCTGGGTACCTTCGGCGGCAGGAAGCCCCAAGGTTCGAGGTAGGAAACCTACGAGAGACTGAAGGTACAAGGTCATGTGGGAGAGAAGTCCCAAGCTCGAGAATAGATTATCTCAACTTAACAAACATTTCATATAGAAAACCTTAAAGAGATTTAAGGTAAACTCAACACAACCACGAGCAACATGAAGAATTGACGTATGTTGAACGAATAGGCAGGATTGTTCAAATAAGATTTTGGGCCCGGGGCGAATCAAATTGAATACCATTTATACTGAATTTTAATACTTTTGTACGTCTTTTTTAGCATGTTATAATATTACAAACATAATTTTATTTTTTCATATATTTTAACCACATAGCTAGAAAATATTACTGAAAAAAGTTGGTGTTTTTTTTGTGAATTCATAGAAAGTCTCTTCAAGAATTATGTTTTGTACAATTCATAATCTATATAATTTATAAATATTTATGGTAAAGATGTGTAAAGAGCACAATCTAACAAATGTCTCGATGCAGATTCTAGTGTATGATTAAGTACACATCTTAATAGAAACTTGTTAAGTATAAAGTATAACTAAACCAATTACAAATCTTTTTCATGGTCAAAATTGTATAGCAAGTAAAAATTAATTAAAGTGTGCATGATTTGTACTTTGTATTAAAACAATATTGTTTAGAGTAATCATCAATTTAAGAAATAGTGTAGGTTCTAGTATGTTTGTATATGTAAATTTTATTATTTCATATGCTGTTATGCAATGTGCATATTATTATCTATTGTACACAAGTCCTCCCCAGTTTATAAATTAATAGCACACTGATAACTATATTATTTTTTATTTTGGGCCCTTCTCTTCTCGAGGTCCTAGGCAGTCGCCCTTCCTGCCCGGCCTGTCGGCCGTGCAAATAGGGAAACTAAGGCCTCTAGCTGTGAAACTAAGTCAAACCAAGGCCCAGCTAGACGTGATCCTCTGCTGGTTTTCTTTAATCAACATGACTAAGAACTTTTTCTTCAAGTTGTATTCAACAAACCTAGAGATATGGAGCCCTTACTCTTCAATTCTTGTTGATTGTTTTATGAGATCATCAAGAATTGGATCTATTACTGTCCAACATTGCAACAGGGAAGCCAGCATGGTAGCACACAAGATAGCACGGGAAGCATACGATTCTGATAGATTTTTTATTTGGGACGGTGATCCCCCTAATTTTATTATTCCTGATGTAATTAACGATGTAACTCTGTTCGAACTGTAGGGGCTAGCAAGTTTCTGACGCACTTTTTCCTTACCAGGCTACCTAAGGGGACTGGAAGGTTTTTAATGAGGCGGCTTGCTAGCTCGGTTTTTGTTTTTATATATATACGGGAAAATTCAAAAAAAAAACCTAGAGAAAGACCGAACACAATCACGACACTGCATTAAAAAGTCCATAATGCCTAGGGATGGGCATTGAAACCAAAAACCGAACTAAAAACCGAAATAACCGGACTGAAGTGGAATACACCAAAACCGAAAATATATGTACTCCCTCTGTTCCAATTTAATTGACTTGCTATGCATCACATGTGGATATATCTAGGCATGTAACATGTCTAGATACATCCATATGTGGGTGCATAGTAAGTCAATTAAATTGGAACGGAGGGAAGAGAGTACCAGATAAGATACGCACAAAACCGAAATTAGTTCCGCTAGTTCGGCTAACGGAAACTGATAAAAATATGTGTGAGACAGGTCAACTCCACGCACCAGAGAGATACCGGTTCGCTCCGGGAAAGTAGGATCGCACAGGCGATCAAGGAGGCGAACGGGGGTTCCCTTGCATGCCGCCGGCGCGGCGCCGCCGGTTCCCTCTCTCCGTCGGCCGCACCGGCGGCAGGAGGGAGGGGGAAACTCGGGTCTGTCCGCTAGGCGGGTGCGTGGTAGGGTTAGGGTTGAGGGAGACGCTGCCGAGGCCGTTGCGGTGGTGTCGCGTCGGAATAAATCTCTTCGGGCTCCGTTCGCGGTCAGGCGAGGCTTTTGTCTTCGTCTAGGAGCCAGCGGGGTGGGGGATCCCCGGATCTCATCGAGGTCGCGGGCTATGGTGTCTGGAGGTCCATCGGCTCTGGCCGGTTGGGTCCTCAGATGGGCGATGGATGCATGGAGACGAAGACCTTTCTTCCTCCTTGTCGGTATGATTTGCTGCTGTTGTTCTTCTCCTTCCTCTGCGCTGATGCTGGATGGAGATCCTGCTTTGCCCGGGCGGATGGCCCGGCCGCGGTGCTGGATCGGTCGGATGACTCGAGTTCTCTTCCTTCCGGAAGGGACACTTTTCGCGGTACTCAAAGCCAAAGATGGCGACGGCTGTTGCAGGTGTGTTGGATTGGTGTCCATGCCCTCTCAGCGCTGGTGTCAAGGAAAGAGGAAGCAGCGTGGCGGCAATTGTACCGTGGTTGAAGATGATGACCTGCTTGCGCCTGGTTGCAGATCTTTCTGCTGCAGGGGTCTTCTCTCAAGATTCTGGGATGATGACACAGGGCTCCGGAGATCTTCATGTGGTATGGTTGTCTTAAGGTGTTCTAGGTGTTCATGGTTCTTTGTGATTGTGTTACAGTGTGCTTGTAAGGTCAACAACTTTGTATTATTTCGTGATATGAATACAGAAAATCTAAAAAAAAAAAACTCCACGCACCAGGCCCTCTTTCTAACAATGGGGATGTAGGCAGACGGTCTGGTCTAGCGGACGTGGCGGACTGTCCGCTGGACACACACACACGCTAAATCGTGTTCAGCGAATCTTGTTTTAGCCAATCAGATAATCAGCAGATGAGGCGGCCTGGCGGTAGGAAACTTAATTTAATCCAGCGGACGTCCGCCTGCATGCCTATTTAACAGCCCGCTAGCAATTCTCAATTGGGTTAGAGTACGCTAAAACTTATACGGAGTAGGAGACTAGTTTCGGGTGCCCCTATTTTGCATCACATGTCGGACTTTTTTCAGAAAATATAAACTAACTGCAATTCTCTACAACATCCCCATTGGGTTGTTGGCTATTTGGAATTTGGGTGCGTTTTGGTGTGTTGCCGCCTTGGCCAGTGTAAGGCTGATCTTACGAGATTTGTGAGTACTTCGCTGGCCCAGAGCCCATGTAAGCTACCGCATTGTTTTTCTTAGGATAATCCCATTGACCAAAAAAAATCGATCGTAGTAGAGTAATCTGCGTGGCTAAATAGGATTATTTCATTTAAATATCGCTTGGTTTGCTTTGAGATATAGAAAAACAGTGACACTTAATTTGTAATGGAAGGAGTACTATAGTTGAAAGCATATGTTATATGGAGGTAGTGTTTTCGGCAGTAGGTGCAGATACAAAACATTTTAAATATTTTTTTAAAAAATCAAAAAATTATAGAAAAAAATCGGATACACATTAGAACCTTTTATGTTAGCACAAAAAATGTCGTGGAGGAAAAACATTTTTTGTGACATGTGCAAAAAAGACAAAAAAAAAGTCTCGTATAAATCATTTTGGAGCATCCGGATTTGTCTTTTTTGCACAGGTCACAAAAAATATTTTCTCTTCACGTAACTTTTTGTGCTAACATAAAATGTCTTGAAATATATCCGAATTTTTTATTTTAAATTTTTTGACATTTTCAAATTTGCTTTTTGGGCAGTGGGTGCATCTACACCTGCTACTTGTTATAGATTTCCGATTTTATACTCCCTCCGTTTCGAACTAAAATCATGATAAGAATTATGTATCGGGGTAGTACTAGCTACTCCGTCCGTTCTAAATCAGATGATTTTCATTTATCAACATGTGGATATATCTATAATTATAACATGTCTAGATACATCCATATGTTGACAAATGGAATTTATCTAATTTGAACGGATGGAGTATGAAGCTAGCATGCTGAAATTAGCAAGCTGTATCCTAAAGCGTATGACAGCACATCGAACACCAAACTCAACCCATGCATTAATCTTCCATGCATACGATTCGATCGTCTGAACTGGAAAAAAAATGCAAACTGCGTCGTCTCCAAGTCCAACCCATCGTATGAACGAAACAGGTTCTTCCGTCTCATCAGATGAACCTGCCCGGGACCACAGAAACGTCCATGTTCATTGAATTGCCTTTTCCGGCCCTTCACGAGTCACGAGCGTTGTTGTTTATCAGCATCACCGTCATCACCGCTGCACCATCCCATTCCGCTGTAACATCTAGGGCTATACTTTGTCTAGTTCATAGGGGAAACTCTCCCGGTGTTAATTACTCCTTGTGGTTGATGCTATTGAGTTTTATCGGTGAATTGAAGTATATGTTCAGATTGTTATTCATCATTATATCACCTCTGATCATGATCCATATGACGTCTTGTGAGTAGTTTGTTTAGTTCTTGAGGACATGGGAGAAGTCACGCTGTTAGTAGTGGAATTATGTTGAGTAATATTTAATGGTTTGATATTTAAGTTGTGGTGCTATTCTTCTAGTGGTGTCATGTGAACGTCGACTACATGACACTTCACCTTCTTTATCGCAGAGGAGTAGCTGGTCTTTGCATGTGAACTTTACATGTTTTCACATTGTAAAATCTTATTAAAACCTCGCTCTCAAAGACGTCGTCTTAAGCAAACCATAAATTACAAGCTTTTTACTTTATTAGGCCGAAATGCAGCCGCTATATCAAATTTGGGGTCAATCGATACAAATGTAACATAGCATTTCCAAAGATTTCACACCTCACTTGATATATTTGTCGATGTGGCTGACATTTAACCTGACATGTCCGCCGATATAGACCAATAGGTAGATGACAACAATTACCTTTTAAATTAGTTAGAAGTAAATTATGTATTTACTGCTGGGTAGCTTAATTGTCATAATGTTCAAAAACAAATGTACTTAACGTGTTCTTTGCGATAAGTCTTAGTTTGATCCGTTGTAGTTAGGCTAGCTGTAGTACTGCACACAGCCATGGTTCCACACTGAATGCACCATGCCGAGATCATGGGAAAGTTCACTTCCAAGGAACCACGTGTTCCCGCCAGTTCTTGCGGAAGCAGTGTCTGTGCTGTTTATTTTTCCAACTGGAAGCGCTGATTATTAATTGAATGCCAGCTGATCAACGGGTTTATTTTGTATTTGGAAAAACCATATAAACACATTAGGCTTAGAAAAGTACTCCTCAGGAGCAGATTATGGAACGACATCAGGTTTTGTTATTCACCACTGAGTTTGGCTAACGCACACCTGAACCTTTGGAAATCGTATCAACATCTGTGAGGATCAATGCATGTGTACGTGTGTCCAATTATGGACACTATACGATGGCTGTCCCTCCTGAAAGGATGTTTCATTTCGCAGGAATCGTCAAGAGTAAATGAAATTTTGTTTCTGAAACAAAAGAGTAGAGTAAATGAAATAAAATACCAATAGTAAAATAAATAATAGCACTAAGATGTTAGGATTACGCTAGTCTCTAGATTTGTTTTTTCTTTAGCGAAACTCTAGTTTCTAGATGAATACTACCATCCAGAAAAGGCCGTAAGCCGATGACCCAAATGGAAGGCGTCCATGGGATACATTTCCTTGATTTGGACCCAATTATTTACGAACCGATGATTTGCCCGGGAATGCACGAACACCCGCTAGCATTTCCAGCGCTGCGGGCCGTGACCCTGAACCGTATCAGCTACTGTGATTTAAAAGCAATTCCGTCAGCATACATGATGTAAGTTCCCAAAATCGCCCGATTTTTGTATAGTCAAATGGCGCTGCGTTCGCCATCGATGACATATATCGGTGGGTGGGATCTGGGAACGGAACGATGGGAAGCCGAAAGCCGTCGCTCTGAATTGTTTTGCTTATCTTCTTACGGAGAAAATCAGGAGATCATGTACTTGGAGGATTTGTATAGCTAATCAAGAAATACTCTGGCAGTTGGTGATCGGCAAGGTCTCCTACATGTTTTCATCAGTTACTGGACCCGATCGAGACATTTCCTTAATCTTCTCTGCGTCTACGTTAACCCTTCTATCCTTTCATTTCTGGCCTGATCCAAGTCTGAACCCACTTGCAGTAGCAGTAAGATGGCAAAACTAAACGGCACGTACTTACGTATGCGTGCCGCGAGCAAATTACAACCCCAAGGGATTCCGTCACGGATCAGATCAGAACGATGATCTCCGGCGTGGGCGACTTCCCCGGCCGGCGGTCACCGCCGGACTGGAGTCGCGGGAACCGGCAGAGAGCACGTGGCGTTTACTTACGAGCACGCGCGGCAGATGCGGAGGATAAGGGCTTGTCGGACGACGCGGCGCCCACGATGCAGGCAGGACGATCACAGGAGAACGTACCTGCGGCCCCTGGCATGTCCGAGGAGCCAGTTCTAGACACTGGAACGAGAGCGTGATCTCTGAGATGTGTGACCTTTGAAAACGACGTAGAGCTGCTATCCATCATGGATAATCCATGGTACAGTGCAACCGTGCATGGGATGGAACTAGCAGTCTAGCACCATCTACTTAGGCATGCTCATATACTCTGTCGAAAAAACACCCCACTGTTGTTTTTATTTAGGCGGATTACCGTTCAGTATGAGGCGACGTTTCCTTCCATGGCGAGACGTTTCCGATGACTTGGTCAATGTCAAAACTCGACTCGACTCACATGTGCTCATAGGAGCAGGGGTAGGGTGTGCATATAGTGAGTATATGTGCGTGTTTATTAGCGTTCGTGTTCCGCAAAAACAAAAGAGGCATACAAAGAGATCGACTTAGGTCAAACGTTCCGCTTGTCCTAAATATATATCCATCTTCTAGAAAATCCACGAGAAATCGCTGCTCCAACTAAGCATGTCTTTCTTGTGCTCGATGTCCATCGGTTTCGGAAGACCGTGGAGTGATGTTTTCCACACGCAAACGAATTTTGCACGGCACTGGGCCATTCTTCCAGTGGTCGAACTCACACAAGTGTACCTTTCAGGTATCTTCTTTCTGAGAGAGAGAGGGAACCGTGAAGAATAAGAAGAAGGCACGGATGAGGATTCAAGAATAAAATCCGCTTCTTTTCCATGGCGTCGAGTTGTCGCCGCGTCAGAGGCCTCTTTCTTTCCGGCCGGAGTTTTTCCCGATTCCCTCAACGCCGCCGCGCCGCGCACTCGCAGCAGCGGTATCCTCCAAAGCGATCGATCCCCGCGCCCCCGTCACACCAGAGATGCCTCGATCGATCGGCAAGTTGCAACAGGCGGCAGATCGACCAACAGACCGGATCATGGATTCATGGCCTCGCGTGACGCTAGCTGCATGGCCGCAGCGGGCTGCCTGCTGACAGTAACAGTAGCAGGTGTTCTTCTTCTGAACTGGAACGCAATGCTCCGTTGCCGTTGCGTGGCTGAGGCTGTCCGGGAGGTCAGAGAGCGTGCGCCGTGAACCGGGAATCTTGGCGCATGACAAGCTGTTGGTTTTTTCGGTTGGGTGAGGATGAGTGATTCAGACCAGTTCGACTCGTTTAATCCTACCTCGGCGTGACGATCCATCCTATCGTAGTACTCCATATGGGTTCGTGACTTCGTGTGCGTCAACTTCTTTCTTCCTTCCTTTCGTCCTTCTTCCATGGGAGCTCTCGAGTCATCTACCCGCTGACTTTTGCAGATCGTTCGCGCGCTTAGTCGATCTTCTTTATTCGTGGAGCAACACGTGCGCCGCGGACCAGCTATAGCTAGCTAAACTCGTTGAAACAGGATTTCCAATAGAAATATATCTTGAAAGTCTTTTCGCTCAGAGCATATCCTGAAAAACGTTTTCAGGCCGTAGCATATCCTCAAAGTTGGTCACAAGAGGATGAGAGAAGAAAGAGTCTGAGAAAACATGGTAGCGATGTCCACTGATTAGCATTGCAAGAAACGAAGGAAAATGTCCACTGATTAAGGATTACTAGTACTAGCTTAGCCGGGTGATTAGGCTTTTGACGATGCAGTGGACGGTTAGCAAATCATCGGAATGCCACGAGACATGGATTTGAGTACTTGAAAAAAACAATCTCAGGGGTCAAGTACCGTACGAGATTTTGAAACGAAAATTGGGTCTCAAAATCGGTAATGTTTACGCATTTAAAATCCTATTTTTTTTTTACCTAAAAAAAAATCCGAATTTGGAAGTAGGATGAATCGAAAGTTCATGGAGAGAAATTGGTGCATGAGGGAACATCGAAATGTGGTTTAGGCTGAACTAGTCATCCAACAAATTTGACAGAAACGATCTCGCATTTTGTAGGCGTAAACACATTCATTGGAAATTTCGGCCGGTAACCGTGATATTCGGCTCAGCAACCAAAGCCTCGCTAACCAAAACCCTACCATGAGATTCATCCATTTCTGATCCAGTTTTCGGTCCTGCATGCGCTACCGTCAACCTCACGCACGTACCTGTCAGGTATCTACCTACTTTCAGTAGGAATGGAACGTTGCCTCACGATGGGATCCTCCGGCAAAAGGAAAGCGATGATCAGGGTTCCAAGAATCCGATTCACGCTGGAAAGACGAAGAACAAACTGTTGTTTGGTTTGCGGGAGATGCCGAGGAATGTGTTGGCCCGCTATTTTTCTCCGTCGCACCGAGTTGTCACCGCGTCAGAGGACCATTTCTTCTCCGACTCCGAGCTTTTCCCGATTCCCGGACATGACGCTGGGCCGCGGACTACTGACAGTAACAGTAGCAGGTGCTCTCCCGTGACTGAGGCTGTCCGGGAGGTCAGAGTGACCGGGAGCGGCTACTGATTGTCCAGCGTGCACCGTGACTGGGAATCTTTAACGCGTCGCTAGCATCCTTGTTTTTTCCCCTGTTCGATGATGATTATTAAATTCGAAGTTCAGCGACCAGAATGGCAATATGCCATAATAAACAATCAAAGTTCGAAGAGCTCACAAGAAAAATATTAAAACAGTTGACAACAAATACTCACTTTTTTTCATTTATTTCAATGTTAGGATGGTCGAATGTGGACCGGTGGCTTATTCTGGCCTATGGATTGACCGTCTGTGGCTCCTTCCAACCTAGTGCTGAGAGTTTCATGGGTTTGTTGACTCTCGCAAATAGCTCGTTGACTCGTTCGTTAGACTTGATAATCAAAATGTGTTCCTCAGCTCAACTCATTAAGATCATGAGTTCGAGCTAAATGAGTCGAGTAGCTTGCGAGATTCGAGTTTTGTTTACAGGCCTACAAGGGGGGCAGGTATTTTGGCACGTGGAGGAAATGTTTTGGGGAAGAGCGGCGGTAGCAAACTAGAATCATTCTTTTCTTGGATTAGGCAGGTTGGATGTTGGTTTTGATGGCTAGACATTCCATAGAGCATCTCCATGTACGACATCGTTCATGTGTTCGGCATACCCCCAAAGTCTTACCCTCTCCCATTTTTAGTTATTTTTTCAAGACAATCTCTCCTACTTTAAGTTAGTACTCAAGCCCTTACGCCTTTCCTATTATCTTGATAATATGGACCATTAGGGAGTTGTTGTCTTCTAGTTTGAGCCGTAGGCCGGGAGACTGGGGAGGGCCGCCTAGTGGCCTCTATATGTGCTTTCTGAACGCCATCCGACGGCTGATGCTGGTTCGATGCCAGAAGCAAAGCTTAGTGTAAGCCTTAGGGGGGGGGGGGGGGGGGGGGCAATATCCCCCCCCCCCCCACCACGCCCCCCCCCCCCCCCCCCCACCCCCCTCACACACACCAGCAAGCTTTGTTTTTTTCTATATAAAACGCATTTGTGCTCGACTTTAAATCAATAAAGCTCGATCCGGTGACCACGCAGGTAAAGACCTCTTCAACCCATAGTTTTAAATAGCCGGCTATAGCTAGCATTGAGCATCTCAGAGCTGCCTCGTTTAGCTCCGATTTAGCCTACTATAGCTCTTTTTAAAGGTCGATGATATTTTCTATAGCCGGCTATTTAAAACATTGCTTCAACCCCTTTGTGTGGATCGATCCGGTGATTCGGTCTGCGCTATGTGATTGGTGCTCTGCCTTTCAGTTGCTTCTGTCGATCAGTAGAAGTAGCTAGTTGGATGATGTTCGATGGGGAAGACATGTCAGCCACTAGCTTTTATCGGAAAAAACATCAAATTGGGCAACATGACAAGCATTTGCTGTGGATCTTAAACCTAACCAGGGGACCATGATTTGTGATTACTAAATTCCAATTGCTATGCTTGACTCCCATGATTTGTGATTATTTAATTCCAATTGCTATGCTTGGCTTCACAGTTTGTCTTGTCATGTCGTTAGAGACATAGTGAACTTAATCAAATTATGCCGGAGTTTTGGCGGCGAGAAAAGAAAGTGCTTTTCTTGGTGGATTCTACATAATTGTATCTATTTAATTCACTTGCTATATTCCCCCTTTGCTTCTCTTCATAGATTCTATTTGAAAACTACATTGTTTCCTCAGATTTTATTTAGAGTTAGCTTTGCAGCTCCCGAGTTTATTTTCCCGATTTCGGTTCAGAACTTCAGACAAGTTTCTCGGCAGGATGACTCAACTGCTGGTTCTAAATGGTCTGGGCAGATAGAGCGTAACTGCTTTCTCACTGAACACTTTCATCTCTGCTCCTCGGTTTAAATTTGTTCTAAACTACAGACTGAATGATGCGGAAGATGACAAACAGAGTAATCGTACGTGCTTTGAATCCTTGGCACGTACTGTCGGCTGCTACAAGAACACGCTAACGTATGGCCCTCGCCGCCTCACGTAATGTACACTGCCACTGTACAAACTGCAAAGCATTTCAACGAAAGTTGCAGCGGACGGACACATTTGTCCAATGTACACAACGGAGAATCTAGTTAGCGGACCCAGACGCCGCTAACAATGCAATTAGTGCAAACGGACAAGGCGGACAGGCCGTTGACTTGTCCGCCTGCATTCTGAGCGCCGACAGCCATGACCTTAAACCGAGCAGCTACTGTGATTTGAAAGCAGATCCGTCAGCATGTGATTTAAGTTCCCAAAATGACCAACTCCACACATGATAACGCACGATAAACGCTGGCCAGATCGCCCGATTTTTGTATAGTCAAATGGCGATGCATTCATCATCGATAACATATATCCGCATATATCTTAAAGGGGATGCCAATACTGCGTATTTCCATGCCATTGCCAACGGTAGGAGGAGGAAGTGTACCATCTCAAGGCTGGTTGATGCCCAGGGGGCCTCGGTGGAGTCCACGGCGCTCCAGGGTCACATCTACGAGTTCTATCGGGCTCTTATGGGAGCGTCGGGGGAACCCCCCGCCTTCCACCTCGCACCATCCCTCTAGGACACGCGTCCGCGTGTTAGGATGACTCCAACGGGGCGACGCATCGAGTCCGCGCGCGTCCGTTCCTGTCTGTTGGAGCCAAAAACAGGTCCCAACGGGGCGACGCAAACGGACCACGGTCCGTTTTTTGGTCCGTCGCGACGCATTCCTGGCCCAAATTTGGGCCACCGATGCGTCGGGGACGGACAGAAACGGACGGAAAGAGAGGTCCGTTGCGTCCTCGTGTGTCCTCCCCTGTCCGCGTCCTGCCCCACATGGCAGCGAGACAAATTGCCTCTCTCCTCCTCCCACCTACCGCACTACTTTCTCTCTCCTTGAAAAATCCCCACCGCATCGAGTGCAAGGAGGCGACGGCGGCGAGCCGCACGAGCTCTTTCCCAACTCAGCCCCTCGGCGACGACCAGTGCGATACCCCGGAGGCGGAGGACGGCGTCGGCCGGTGGCAGAGCTCGGCGAGGAGCTGCACAAGGCGGCGTCGCGCACGAGCTCGGGGTCCAGCGGAACCTGCGCGCGCTCCGCCGTGGCACCCGTCGTGCCCGACGAGCATCACCTTGGCCGACGGTGGTGGTGCTGCTGCTCGAGTTCAGGTGGCGGCCATGGCGGGGCGCTGCGTAGATGCCGGCGGCTGTCCCCATCCCGTCGCGGGGCGCTGCGCAGCTTGCCGAGCTTGGCTGCTGCAAGTCCGGAGTTTGAGGATCGCGAGTCGCGACCATGTTGGGCGGCAGGCAGCCTGGTAGGTGGATGCAGGCAACTCCTCTTGGTCAGGCGTGCTGTGCTGGGGAGGATTTGTTGCTCAATCGATTGATTTCGTTCTGCCGCTGGGAGGATCTGTGCTAGGGAGTTTGTGGATTTTCTTGTTGCTCAATCGATTGATCTTGATCTGCCGCTTTTGTGCTTCTTTGCGTCGGATATGATTAAACTTGCAGGAATCACTGGATTTAAGATTGTCGAAATCCATGGTTGTTCGATTTTGATAAAAACCCTGGCCTGGCCGGGCGGACTCAATGCGTCAGTCCCGTTGGGCGCAGTGGCCGGAAGGGGCGGACCTGGGCCGGTGTGAAAGTGCATGTGTTGCCCCATGCGTGGTTTTGGTAATTAATGACAATCTCTATGGACTAATGTTTGCATTGAGATATCTTTATAGATCGTGTCCATGAAGAAGATTGGAGTTCATGTGTTGGACTCTAGAAGATTATATAATGACCAAGGTTCTATCCAAGGGTTTATATGAAGAATGGTCATCTTGAGTTGAGCTTATTGCAAGCATGGCTTGGAAAGAAGATTGGGTGAACATTCATGTTTATCTCCAAGCCATCATATACATCAAGAGAAGAAGATGAAGTGCAAATGGATACATGAAGACGAAGCTTAGCAAGACTCTCCCATCAGTATTTCGAGAAGTCTTCATCAAACATTTGCTAGCAAGCACAATCAAGAAAGGTGTTCCATCTTGAGGGAGTCAAGATCATCATCATCTAGCTCAAGTGGAATGCGCAAGGCAAAGGTATGATCTTGATAGGGTTTGTATTTTACCGGTCTCATGGTGTTAGTGGGAGACCGGGTTACAGGATAGACGGCGTACTATCAAGAGGGGCTCTCAAGTGAGTAACTTGATCGCATCTTTGTGGAGAGCTCAAACCTTTGCATACTTGGCATATCATCTTTCTTGGTTCTTATTTGGCCTTTATCCATGTGAGAATTTAGATCTTGTGTTCATCTCCATACCAAGCTCTAGTTCATCAAAAACGGATTCCATTTGAATATCTTGTGATGTTTTTGATGTTGGAGGTTTTACCGGTTCGTCTTTTATAGAGAGGTCAAACTCTTCTCTTGTGGTTTCCTCCTCACATGATGGACTATGATGTGTATATGCATAATCTTGTAGAGCTTGTGAGTATCTTCGAAACAAGCCCAAGATCATAGAAAACGGAGTCCGGATGAAAAACATATTGCGGTTTTGGTTTGGAGGTTTATCGGTTGTTCCTTTATCGAGAGGTCTAACCTTTTCCCATTTGGTTTTATCCTCCATTGTTGGACTATGATGTTTCTCTGCATAATCTTGTAAAGCTCTTCGTTGCGATTCCAACGAGCCCAAGATCATCAAAAACGGAGTTCGTATGCGAAAGTTGTGCCCGTTTTGGTATTGGTGTTTCTGTTGTTTTTACACAGTGCGGTAGTACCGACTGCCCGGTACTACCGCAAAAAAACGTGTTTTTGGTACTGGATTCGACTGGTTTTGACCGGTAGTGGCCCGGTAGTGATCCGGTGGTACCGGGGACCCGGTAGTACCGGGTTTGACCCGGTAGTACCGCCCTGGGGCCGAAAAACAGCCCAACGGGCAGATTTCTGGCACCTTTTTAGGGGCCCTTCTTCCCCATTGTTTCCTAAGTTCTTGAGCACGATTTTCCTCTCTCCTCCATTGTTGAAAGCTCATTTCTTCGATTGCTCCCAATCCCTCCACTCCAACTCGTTGATCTTTGGAGGATTGAAGGAGAAGACCTAGATCTACATTTCCACCAAGCCGTTTCTCCTCTAAGTGAGTGGAACCCGTTCGATCTAGTTCTTGAAGTTCCATTTGTTGTGCTCTTCGTTGTTCTTCCTCTCTTCTCCCCCCATAAGCATTAGTTGCTTGTGGTGGGATTTGAGAGTGAAGGATTTGAGTCTTGTGCTCTTGCCTTTTGCATTTGGTGCATCGGTGTGCTCTCCACGAAGATTCGTGGAAGTTGAAAGCTTGTTAACTTGTTACTCTTGGGTCCTTGGACCCTAGACGCCCGCGTGGTGGTTGGACCCTTGTGTGTTCACTTGTAGCTGTTCGGGAGCCCCCAATCCCTTGTGTGGGTTGTGCCCCGGATCGTTGTTGAAAGGCTCCGGATTTCCGCCTCGAAGGATTCCGATAGTGGAAGGTGAACCAAACCTTTGTGGTGCGGTTCATCGGAGAATAGGGTGAGCCTTTGTGGCGTTGAGATCGACCTTTGTGGTGCCTCACACCTCTCCAACGAGACGTACTCCCCTAAAAAGGAGGAACTCGGGAATACATCTTCGTCTCCGTGTACCTCGGTTATTTCTATACCCGAGCTCTTTACTTATGCACTTTACATTGTGATAGCCTTCGTGCTTGAAGTATTCTATTGCTATCACTTTGTTGCTTGTCTTGCTTAGCATAAGTTGTTGGTGCACATAGGTGAGCCTAGTATATTTAGGTTGTTGCCTTGTTAATTTAAACACCTAGTTTTATTCCGCAATTAGCAAGCCTAAACCGGAAAAGTTTTAATCGCCTATTCACCCCCCTCTAGGCGACATCCTTGTCCTTTCAACGTGTGTCCTTTTGGCGACGCAAACGGACCAAACGCGGACCAAACACGCGTCCGTTTGCGTCGCCCCGTTGGAGTCATCCTTACATAGGAGGAGAATGACGCTCTCATGTTAACCTTCACGGAGAAGGAGATGGACGTGGTCCTTGCTAGCATGAAGATGGACACTTAGCCCCATTGCCCACCGCATGATTAGCTGTACCCAATCTGCGTTCATCAAGGGGCGTCTCCTCCATGAGGGAGTGGTCTCTCTTCAGGAGATCATCCATGAGTCCTGTTCCAAGAAACTTGGGGGAGTTTTCTTGAAATTGGACTTTGAGAAGGCCTATGATCGAGTCAACTGGAGCTTTCTGGGAGAGGTTCTCCTGAGAGTTGGCTTTGATCCTGGCTGGGTCCACATGGCCCTTAGCCTGGTCTCGGGGGGCCAGACTGCTATCACCATTAATGGAGAAATGGGGAATTTCTTTCGGAATGGTAGAGGGGTTCGACAGGGTGACCCCCTATCTCCCCTTCTCTTCGACTACGTGGTTGAGGCCTTGGCTGCAATTCTTGATGCAGCTAAGAGGACGGGGCACATCAAGGGGGTTGTGCCCCATCTGATCCCGGAGGGGATTTCGCATTTGCAGTATGTAGATGACACGATCATCATGATCCAGAATGATGATCGCGCCATTACCAACCTGAAGTTTATCCTGCTATGTTTTGAGAACATGTCAGGTCTCAGGATCAACTTTCACAAGAGTGAGGTTGTGGTTTTGGGGGCCAGTTCGGAGGAGCAGTTGAGGGTGGCCCAGATGCTTAATTGTAAGCAGGGATCCTTCCTGTTCACTTACCTCGGTCTCCCTATCAGCGACAGAGCTCTGAGGGCTGGGGCGTGGGACCCGCTCATCGGCAAGGTTGCGAAACGTGCGGGCCCAATGGGAAAGCTAATGTCCTCGGCTGCGAGGCTCACTCTCACCAATGCATGTATATCCAGCCTAGCTCTCCACGCTATGGCGGTCTGCCTGCTGGGTGATGGGGTACATCGGTCGATGGATGGGCCTCGCTCCCGCTTCTTCTGGGAAGGGAATGGCAAGAAACGTAAATACCACTGGGTACGCTGGGATGCAGTGTGTAAACCCAAGGCCCTGGGGGGCTTAGGTATTATGGACACCAAACTCATGAATCGTTGCCTTATGGCAAAATGGGTTTGGAAGATCCTCTCCGGGGAGTTTGGCCTTTGGGCGGACATCCTCAGGGCCAAATACTTAAGGTTTAAAGATATCCTGGTGGACTCACATTAGGGAGGGTCCCAATTCTGGATGGCTCTCCAGAAGATTAAAGACCTAATTTGCGTGGGGGCAAAACACTCCGTGAGGAACGGGAAATCCACGAGGCTGTGGATTGACTGGTGGACGGGGTCAGGCCCTCTCAGGGAGCGCTTCCCGTCTATATATGCCATCACGACTGCACCAGAGGCCTCGGTAGCACAAGCTAACCGGGATGGGGAGTGGCACATTCCTCTACGTCGGACTCTTGGCCCGGCTGAGACCACGGAATGGATCGGACTCCGGTGAGAACTCCCGGAGATCTTTCCCTCCACTGACCAAGATGCTCTCACATGGGCCCTTGATCCATCTGGGAAGTTCTCCGTCAGGTCTCTATATAATAAACTTTGCGAAGGCACCCCTAGGAAACACTATAGCGAGATCTGGGGAATTGCTATTCCCCTGAAGATCCGCCTTTTCCTCTGGCAATTGGATAGGAAACGCTTGCCCTCGAATGATAATATTGCGAGGAGAAGGGGTCCCTCGACGGGTCGTTGTGCCCTATGTGAGGAGGTGGAGGACACGAACCACATCTTTTTCGTGTGTCCACTTGCGAAGTTTATGTGTAGTGCGGCTAGGAAGCTGTTGCACTGCACGTGGAATCCTTCTTGTTTCACAGACGTGTTTAGACTTATTTCCTTAGAGTCAGGTCAACATAAATGAGTTCTTTGGATTTGTTGTGCGGCTCTCCTTTGGTCTCTGTGGAACATTAGGAATAAATTCTCGATTGAGGGGGTGTTTCCTTCTCAACCGGCTGACGGGCTATATAAAATGGCGATGTATTTGCAGGTGTGGAAGCCAGTGGTTAGGAGGCAGGATCGGGAAGCGCTGGGGCAAGCGATTGGCAGGATCCGCTCGCTTCACGACTCCGTCCGTGACAGGCCGGACGCGCTGCCACTATCTTAGGCTATCTCTTTTACATCGCTTTAGCTCGTTGTTTCAGGGTGATGTGTACCCTTGTACTGTAGCCTGCGTGCTACCGTGGGTTTATTTGTTGGCCGAATGACTTTATTAATTTAAAGCCGGACTCTGCTCGACACTTCCGTCTATATCGCCATATCCCTTCCGTCTATATCGCCATATCGGTGGGTGGGACCTGGGAACGGAACGATGGAAGCTGTTGTTCTGAATTATTTTGCTTTTCTTCTTGCGGAGAAAGCACGTGCATGCATGACTAAGCGCTAGTCATAATCTAATCAAGAGATCATGGACTTGGAAGATTTGTATAGCTAATCAAGAAATGCTCTGGCAGTTTGGTGATCGGCAACATCTCCTGCATGCGCGCGCGCGTACCCTGCCTGCCGTCCGTGGTAGCATGCCGTCTTCCTGCATGTTTGCATCAGTTACTGGAGACATTTCGTTAATCTTCTCTGAAGTCTGAACCCCTTGCAGTAGCAGTAAGAGATGGCAAAACTAAACGGCACGTACTTACGTATGCGTGCCACGAGCAAATTACAACGCCAAGGGATTCCGTCACGGATCAGATCAGAACGATGATCTCCGGCGTGGGCAACTTCCCCGGCCGGCCGTTTGGCCGGTGCGGTCACCGCCGGACCGGTCGCGAGAAATGGCAAAGAGCACGTGGCCGTCGTGGCGTTTACTTACGAGCACGCGCGGCAGATGGGGAGGATAAGGGCTTGTCGGACGACGCGGCGCCCACGATGATGCAGGATCAGGATTCAGGAACTTGCGGCCCCTGGCATGTCCGAGGAGCCAGCTCGGGACTATGGAACGAGAGCGTGATCTCTGAGATGTGACCTTTGAAAACGACGTAGAGCTGCTAGCTATCCGTGTAGTGTGTTCATGCATGGGATGGAACTCGCTCCCTCGTCGTAAACTGACAAAGAACTCCGGCATCCTGGATTCCTGGTGGTTATTTGGTTAGTTCTACGAGCAATTGAAGTGATTTTTTAAATACCAGGGCTACGTAATAAAGCTAGTAGTATGTAAAATACTATCCATTTTGTCAAATTTAAGTTGTCCCAAATTTTCGTATAAGAAATAGTATATCAATTTTGTCAGATTGAAGTTGTGTAACTGCATGCATCTTAGTCAAATCAAAGATTAGATTGGATAGGTACCATCATTTACTTAGGCATCGAAAGGGATCGACTTAATTAGGTCGACGTTCCACTTTTCCTCATTATATATGCATCTTCTAAAGAATCCACGAGAAATCGCCGCTCCAACTGAGCATGTCTTCCTTGTGCTCGATGTCGATCGGGTTTCACAGAAGACCGAAGAGTGATGTTTCCGCGCACGCATGATTCTCACGCAATTGAATTTTGCACAAGACTGAGCCATTGTCAAACTCACACAAGTGTACCTTTCAGGTATCTTCTTTTTAGAGGACACGGATGAGGATTCAAGAATAAAATCCGCTTCAGAGGTCTATTTCTTTCAGAGGTATCTTCTTTTCCATGGCGTCGAGTTGTCGCCGCGTCAGAGGCCTATTTCTTTCCATTTGATTCCAGAGCAGTATAGCATCCTTTGTAGTAAAGTAAAAGTAACACAGGTGTTCGTGGCTCCGTGCTGCTGAACTGCTCGATTAGCTCAAGCTACCAGCGCTGTGCGCAGAAGACTACCCAAAATTTGGCTACATTTTGGGTAGAGGAGAGAGATTTTAGGTAGCAATTTTTTCTACTTTAGCTGTATATCCAAAACTGGATGCTCATATTTTTCTTGTGCATATAATGACATGTGAGGCCAGTCTGTTACTGAGACATGTGTGACTATTAGCCTGAGTCTTGAAGAGTAAAACTCTGTGATATGTGGAATCAGGAATCTTATACAATGTTTTTTTTAGATTAGGAATCTTATACAATGTTAATTACAAATAAAAAAGGAAATACGCACGAAACGGTACATGAGGTGAAAGAGAGCCAGGGCGATCTTAAAACCCATCTACTGCTCCGTCACTCTCGCCGGCAACGACGCTGGTCTGCTCCGCCTCTGGTGGCCTTAGGCCTTGGAGGCGTGGCGGATCGCGGCCTCTCACCGGTGGGAAGGTTCCCGCCCTTTGTTTAGGTTTTTTGAGTGTCTTCTTCGAGATGGTGAGACGACGGCTACATTAAAAGTCAGAATAAGGTCCTCCCGTCTTATCCTCGTTCTGTTGGTGCATCTAGTTCCAGCAGAGGGCGCGTGGAGGTGTGTATCCACGGATCTCTTGGGATCCAGTCCGTTTTCGTGTTCGTCCATGTGGTTGCAGGTCTGACTCTTCCGATCTGGCTGTCATCATTGGCGATGGTTACTGATCTGTTGCGCTGGTCCATCGGGACCTTATCAAGACAACTTCACGTCTGTCTACTACAACAAGCTCTACTACGACAGGGTTTACCCGGCTCCAGTGAGGGAGGGGTGAGGACGGTTGCGCGTCTTCGGCTCGCTTCAGTGTTTGTAGTCGTCGCTAGGTGGTCCGAAGACCTATTTGTAATTTTTATTACTTTTAAAATTCTTTGTACCGTTGTTGTGATGATCAATAAATTGGTTGGTATTTTTGCGAAAAAAATTATGTTAATTAACAAAATGAAATCTCCAAAACAAAACAAAATTAGCTATATCCCCAAAGCAAAAAACTTGTGCAATTTTAGCGTGGGTGTTGATAGAAAATGGCTTGAAACCGATGTTATGCATGTTTGTTGGCTTAAATTCCGAATCATGTACTGGGTCGACGAGTCTCCTATCTTTCTTTTTCAGTTTTGATAAACCATGTAACTATGTGTTAATCAATATAGTCTCATGGATGGCTTTCCATTAAAAAAAGGCAGACTGGTAAACCAAAATAATTCTATTCTTTTCTAAAATTTTAGTGGTCGTGATATATTTCATATGTACCTCTTCATGTACTATTTGCATGTTGACCTATGTGCAAAACATATGTATTAATTTATTTACATGCTCATTTCGTTTGGCTTGACCAAGAATTTCACATTTGTATCATTGTTTATTGGTCATACTTGCCTTTCACATTTGTATCATTGTTTATTGGTCACATTTTGTAACCTATCCACCCAGATTAACTTCACGAATATCAATATTTGTTAGTATTCGTAGGGGTGAATGTACGTGCATTTATATGTCCACCCGCGTTTGTATTGTGTTTCTCAAAACAAAATAAACGACTGGTCATGAAACCTATTTTGAATAAAAAACGCACTAGTCAAACAATATGAACTTACCAAAATGCATACCAAGTGAGACCTAATGTTTTGATAAGTCCAAAGGCTATAGTCTGGACGAGATTCTCAAACAAAAATCGGTAATGTTTAAACATTTAAAATAATTTGGAAGGAGAGGATAAATTGATCAAAAGTAAGGAACAAGAAATTGTGCATGAGATAACATCAAAACATGGTTTAGGTTGAACGAATCACCCACCAAACTTGACAGAAACGATCTCGCATTTTGTAGGGATAAACACATTCATCAGAAATTTCGGCCGGTAACCGCGATATTTGGCTCAGCGACCAAAGGCCTCGCTAACCAAAACCCTACCATGAGATTCATCCATTTCTTCTCCAGTTTTCGGTCCTGCATGCTACCGTCAATCTCACGCACGTACCCGTCAGGTATCTAACCTACTTTCAGGATGGGATCCTCCGGCAAAGGGAAAGGGATGATCAGGGTTCCAAGAATCAGATCCACGCTGGGAAGACGAAGAACAAACTGCTGTTTGGTTGGCGGGAGATGCGGAGGAATGTGTTGTCCGCCGCGTCAGAGGCCTCTTTCTTCCCGGAGCTTTTCCCGATTCCCTCAACGCCGCAGCGCCGCGCAGGAGCAGCAGCGGTATCCTCCACAGCGACCGATCCCATGGTCTCACATGACGCTGGGTGATAACCCACAAGTATAGGGGATCGCAACAGTCTTCGAGGGAAGTAAAACCCAAATTTATTGATTCGACACAAGGGGAGACAAAGAATACTTATAAGCCTTAACAACTGAGTTGTCAATTCAGCTGCACCTGGAAAAGCACTAGTAACAGGGGTGATGTGAAAGCAGCAGTAATATGAGAGCAATAGTAACAGTAACACAGCAGCAGTAACACGGAGGCAATGACACCAGAAAATAGTTGATACTACTTCTAATGACATATAGGACCGGAGAGCAATGATGATGACAAATGGACCGGGGTTCCCAGCTATCTACACTAGTGGTAACTCTCCAAACAAATAACAGGTGTTGGGTGAACAAATTACAGTTGGGCAATTGATAATTGTAAGGGCATGACAATGCATGCTTATGATAAGATAAGTTTACTGTAGTATTTAATTGGGCATTACGACAAGGTACACAGACCGCTATCCAGCATGCATCTGTGCCTAAATAATCCACCTTCCGGTTAGCATCCGCACCCCTTCCAGTATTAAGTTGCAAACAACAGATTATTGCATTAAGTATTGTGCATAATGTAAACAACACATTCATCCTTAGACAAAGCATTGCTGTTTTACCCCTAGTGGCAACAACACATCTACAACCTTAGAACTTGCTGTCACTATCCCAGGTTAAATAGAGGCTGAACCCAACTATCTAGCATAAATACTCCCTCTTGGAGATACAAGCAACTACTTGATCAGGGTAACCACAAGTACCGGAGAGCATGCAAGATCTTAAATAAACAATAGTATGATAATATGATGAACAATCTGATCATAATGTAACAATTCATCGGATCCCAACAAACACAACACCAATTACATCATATGGATCTCAATCATGTAAGGCAGCTCATGAGATCATTGTATTGAAGTACATGGGAGAGAGAGTACCAACTAGCTACAGCCAAGAACCCGTAGTCCATGGGGGAACTACTCACAAACCATCATGGAGTCGAAGTGGAGGCGGTGGAGTCGATGGAGATGGCTCCGGGGGTCAATCCCCGTCCCGGCAGGGTGCCAGAACAGGAACTTCTGACCCCCGAAACGAGGTCTCGCGATGGCGGCGGCGCTGCGGAAGTCTTTCTGGAGTATTAGATATATTTTGGGTTTTCGCGTCGGGGTGACTAAATAGGCGAAGGGGCAACGTCGGTGGAGTCCTGGGCTCCCTCCTCACCTCCCGCGCGCCTTGGGCCCAGCCGCGCGAGCATGTGGTTTGGAGGCCGTGGGCCTCCCCCTGGCTTGCCCTTCTGGCTCCGTGTGTCCCTCGGAAAAATAGGAGGTTTGGCTTTTGTTTCGTCGAATTCCGAGAATATTGCCCGAACAGCTTTTCTGGAACCAAAAACAGCAGAAAACAGGAACTGGCACTGTGGCATCTTGTTAATAGGTTAGTCCCAGAAAATGTATAATAATGATATATAATGCATATAAAACATGTGACAATGATACATAAAACAAGCATGAAACATCAGAAATTATAGATACGTTGGAGACGTATCAAGCATCCCCAAGCTTAGTTCCTACTCGTCCTCGAGTAGGTAAACGATAAAAAGAAAATAATTTCTGAAGTGACATGCTACCAACATAATCTTGATCCAATAATAATGTAAGGCATGTGAGCTGAGATCAAATCATTCAAAGCAAATGTCTATAGTTGATATAAGAGATAATAAAGCAAGAGTCAAACAAGCTAAAAGTTTTCATGAATTATCGCTTTAAAGACATGAAACCGTACAAGGTTCATTAAAGATGGTTTAAGTATCCAGCGTAGAAGTTCTATCCTTCAATCCAAGCATCAAGCAAATTTTCATAACATAGAAGGATTCAGCCAAGTAAACATAAACATGAACGTCATGAATCAACTGTTTCGAAGTCTACTCAACCGGTGAGCGCAAGCATTTGGTATTGGCACCAGGATGTTATGGCAAAGAGAACATTAATGGGGGTTTGGAAGGCCAATGGAAGAAAGTCTCACAAAGCTATAAGTGATCATTAGACAAGAGGAAGTCTTATAATCGAAGCTATGTAAGGAGTAGTGATTGCCATGCAACGGATGCACATAGAGCTATATGTGTATGAAAGCTCTCCAATGGAACTAGTGGGGGTGCATCCAACTTGGTTGCTCATGAAGACCTAGAGCACTTTTGAGGAAGCTCATCATTGGAATATACAACCCAAGTTCTATAGTGTAAATTCCCCACATAGTTATACTAGTAGAACATGAAAACTCTCTCACATGGAGTATAGGTGCTAAACACGAGCACAAATGATGACTATGAATACTGCAGGTGCTAAACATGAGCACAAGTGTGGATAAAGGATAGTAATGTTGCCCCCTTTTTCTTTATTCTTTTTTTTTTCTTTTTTTTTTTTTTTTTTCTGTTTCTTTTTCGATGGCCACATAGCACTTTTCACTTTCAGGGGCAACATTCTAATATGACAACACACTTTTTGGTACATATAACTCATAACGAACAAGACATGATGTATGAAACTGTATGCCTCTGCCAGTGTAGCAGGATATGCAATGATCTAGCGTAACATGGGTAAACCACACATCAGCTGTATAGAATCATGCAAAGCAATATATAAGTGATGAATGACAACAAGTCATGTAATGTAAATGGAAGTTGCATGGCAATATATCTCGGAACAGCTATGGAAATGCTGTGGTAGGTAGGTATGGTGGTTGTTTTGAGGAAGATGTATAGGCTTATGTGTAGGAGAACAAGAGGAAGTCCTCCCACGGGGTTGGATGTACCGGCGAAGTATGCACAACTCTCAATGTGAGCAGAAGGCAATGCACAGCACCGAAGAGGCTAGCAAATTTGGATGGTGGAAGTGCCAAAAACCGTAGCTTAACATTAGTCAAAAAGAACTCACAAGTTTATTGCAAACAACTAGCAGGTTCAACATTAAGAGCATGATTAAAATTCACTCCAAGAAGGGCCGTTCACGGCGGCACAAGTACCCCGTTAGATCCCTCGACCTTCAGCACAACTTAGTTATTACAATGAACTTTCAGACATGGAAAGCTATCAAGTCCAACTACACCTTCAACAATTTTAGAGTTTGTAGTACGGTACAAGCTTAAAGACAACAATCCACTAATGATTTTAACTTAATTAACCAGCAAGCTTTACCATCTAAATACCTCAAAACGTTTGCAAAGAATCAGATTATCAAAGTTCAATGATCTACAAGATTATGCAAGTTTTTCATTATACCACTACCACATGCAAAAATTTCTGGACCAACACATCAACCAAGCAACTCTCCAAATAAATATAAGTGAAGCAAGAGAGTACTTTCTATAAAATAACTAATAGCTCTGAACAAGAGATACATGAAAACCAAGAGCTAGAAGCTAAACAGTGCGAAAATGAATACTCAACAATATAAGTGAAGAATAGGAGTATTCAAATGAAAAAGCGGAGCGTGTCTCTCTCCCAAACAAGATAGATAGGATCCGACATTGATATGATCAGAGAATAAAACTAACAAACTAAACACAAAGACGCTCCAAGAACAGCACATATGATGTGAAAGAATTAAAATATAGTTTCACTAGAGATGACCTGATAAGTTGATGATGAAGAAGGGGATGCCTTGGGCATCCCCAAGCTTAGATGCTTGAGTCTTCTTGAAATATGCTTGGGTGACCACGGGGGCATCCCCAAGCTTAGGCTCTTCACTCTTCTTGATCACAATATCATCCTTCTCTTGACCCTTGAAAACTTCTGCCACACCAAACTTCTCATAAACTTCATTAGAGGGTTAGTACTCAAAAACATTAATCCACTTTGGTTCTGTAGTGACACATTGCAATACTCAATAAAACATTAGCTACAGCCCTCCACGTCTAGAAAGCCTTACTTAAAGTCCACAAGAGACAATGCAAAAAAACAGAGACAGAATCTGTCAAAACAGAACAGCCAGTAAAGACGAATTTTTTCGAGGTACTTCCGTTGCTCAAATCGGAAAAAGTGAAGTTAATGAAAGATGCGTACATATCTGAGGAAGATGCGTGATTTTTTATAGAATTTTTCGATTTTTCTCCAGGGAGAAAAGCTCAAATTCGTGACAGCTAAAAATCTGTCCCTGCGCAGAATCCAAATCTAGCATCATCTAATCATTAAAGGCTCTTCTTGGCACAACAATGCAAAAAAAAAGATACAAAGGAGTTGTTACAGAAGTAAGCAAGCTCCTTGACTCAAAAAGCAAAAGAAAAATTACAGAAATAAACATGGGTTGTCTCCCAAGAGCGCTTTTCTTTAATGCCTTTTAGCTAGGCTTGATAGTTTTAATGATGCTCTCATGAAAATAGAAAATGAAGCAAAAGGAGCATCAAGAAGCAAATTCAAAACACATTTAAGTCTAACCCACTTCCTATGCATAGGAAACTTGTACACAAATAAATTCATAAGAACAAAGTGACAAGCATAGGAAGATAAAACAAGAGTAACTTCAAAAGTTTCAGCATATAGAGAGGTGTTTTAGTACCATGAAAATTTCTACAACCATATTTTCCTCTCTCATAATAATTTTCAGTAGCATCATGAATAAACTCAACAATATAACTATCACACAAAGCATGCTTTTCATGATCTACAAACACATAATTTTTATCAAGCTCATAAGTAGTGGGATTTAAAATTTCGAACCCACATGTAACAATTTTATAACAAGATGATTGATCACTCTCAACATATATGGGACGCCTAGATAAAGTCAAGACTTCTCCAATCCCATTTTCATTAGTGGTACAATTAATATTATCAAGTAACATAGGACCATCATCTAGAGCTTTATCATAAACATTTTCTAAGCAAAACTCTTTAGTACCATGCATTTCGATATCAGCCACAAATAAAGGATTATCATAAGATTTATCAAAATAGCATGGATTATCATATATAACAGTAGCATAATTATTCTCACAAGTTTTACTCATAGGAAAAATTTCAAGAGAATCAACAGGAACATAACATTCATCCTCCTTGGGTAAGCATGGAGGGCAATCAAATAATGTAAGAGATGAAGAGTTACTCTCATTAGAAGGTAGGCATGGGTAGCTAATCCATTCTTCCTCCTTTTGTTCATCACTCTCCTCCTCTTTTTCATCTAATGAGCTTTCAGGTTCAGCAATTTCTTCTTCCACAGGTTCCTGCAAATTGTGAGTGCATTCTTGTGCATTAATGAGTCTCTCTTTGTAATCAACGATATAAGGATTATTGCTGTAATGTTCTATGCAATAATCAAGGATAGAAGAGACATAATCTTTAAGGTCCTTACAAGCAATACAAGTTTCATAATTTTTAGCCATGAAAGATTCTATCTCAGAGGCTCCCATAAATAAAACAAATTGTTCTACTTCTTCGAACCCAAGATGAATATAGTTATTCCAATGATAGTTCACAATTAAAACTTCTTCACTAAAGCACATTGGAATTTAAGATGTTTAGTATCCTGTTTAGAGCAACAGTTTATATCATGGCGTTTAAGCAAGATTAGCAATTGTATTCAACTTTCTAACACAGCACTCATGACTTCACCCTTTTTGATTCTCTATACTTCATATATAATTCTATAAGCTCCATATAGGTTGTGGGTTCTTCCATAACAACAGTTTTTAATTTTTCGGTTTTTCAAATTTTTATGGATTTTCGAATTTATAAGAAAAACAAAACAAAAAATAAACTAAACTAAACAAAACAACTAAACAAAAATAAACTAAGCACAAATAAACTAGACAAAACAAAATAAAATAAAAACAGAGAGAGAGGTAGAGTGTACTCCCCAGGTGAACTTATGAGTAGAGCTATGCTCCCCGGCAACGGCGCCAGAAAATAGTCTTGATAACCCACAAGTATAGGGGATCGCAACAGTCTTCGAGGGAAGTAAAACCCAAATTTATTGATTCGACACAAGGGGAGACAAAGAATACTTATAAGCCTTAACAACTGAGTTGTCAATTCAGCTGCACCTGGAAAAGCACTAGTAACAGGGGTGATGTGAAAGCAGCAGTAATATGAGAGCAATAGTAACAGTAACACAGCAGCAGTAACACGGAGGCAATGGCACCAGAAAATAGTTGATACTACTTCTAATGACATATAGGACCGAGAGCAATGATGATGACAAATGGACCGGGGTTCCCAGCTATCTACACTAGTGGTAACTCTCCAAACAAATAACAGGTGTTGGGTGAACAAATTACAGTTGGGCAATTGATAATTGTAAGGGCATGACAATGCATGCTTATGATAAGATAAGTTTACTGTAGTATTTAATTGGGCATTACGACAAGGTACACAGACCGCTATCCAGCATGCATCTGTGCCTAAATAATCCACCTTCCGGTTAGCATCCGCACCCCTTCCAGTATTAAGTTGCAAACAACAGATTATTGCATTAAGTATTGTGCATAATGTAAACAACACATTCATCCTTAGACAAAGCATTGCTGTTTTACCCCTAGTGGCAACAACACATCTACAACCTTAGAACTTGCTGTCACTATCCCAGGTTAAATAGAGGCTGAACCCAACTATCTAGCATAAATACTCCCTCTTGGAGATACAAGCAACTACTTGATCAGGGTAACCACAAGTACCGGAGAGCATGCAAGATCTTAAATAAACAATAGTATGATAATATGATGAACAATCTGATCATAATGTAACAATTCATCGGATCCCAACAAACACAACACCAATTACATCATATGGATCTCAATCATGTAAGGCAGCTCATGAGATCATTGTATTGAAGTACATGGGAGAGAGAGTACCAACTAGCTACAGCCAAGAACCCGTAGTCCATGGGGGAACTACTCACAAACCATCATGGAGTCGAAGTGGAGGCGGTGGAGTCGATGGAGATGGCTCCGGGGGTCAATCCCCGTCCCGGCAGGGTGCCAGAACAGGAACTTCTGACCCCCGAAACGAGGTCTCGCGATGGCGGCGGCGCTGCGGAAGTCTTTCTGGAGTATTAGATATATTTTAGGGTTTTCGCGTCGGGGTGACTAAATAGGCGAAGGGGCAACGTCGGTGGAGTCCTGGGCCCCCCTCACCTCGGCGCGCCTGTGGCCCAGCCGCGCGAGCATGTGGTTTGGAGGCCGTGGGCCTCCCCCTGGCTTGCCCTTCTGGCTCCGTGTGTCCCTCGGAAAAATAGGAGGTTTGGCTTTTGTTTCGTCGAATTCCGAGAATATTGCCCGAACAGCTTTTCTGGAACCAAAAACAGCAGAAAACAGGAACTGGCACTGTGGCATCTTGTTAATAGGTTAGTCCCAGAAAATGTATAATAATGATATATAATGCATATAAAACATGTGACAATGATACATAAAACAAGCATGAAACATCAGAAATTATAGATACGTTGGAGACGTATCACTGGGCCGCAGTGGGCCATGACAGTAACGGTAGCAGGTGCTCTCACGTGGCTGGGCTATCCGGGAGGTCAGAGTGACCAGGAGTGGCTACCGATTGCCGAGCGTGCGCCGTGACTGGGAATCTTGGCGCGTCGCTAGCATCCTTGTGTTTTTCCCCTATCCAATGAGGATTGTTAAGTTCGAATTGCCAAACTCGTTAATTTCAATCACGAGCAAAAAAGGCCAGCTTGGCTCCACATGTTATAGGACTTGCTTGGTTCGTTATACTCGGTAAGATTTTTGCAACAACTATGACCAGAATGGCACTATGCCAGAATAAACAATGTTAGTTGGAAGAGCTCACAAGAAAAATATTAAAACAGTTGACAACAAATACTCATTTATTTCAATGTTAGGATGGTCGAATGTGGACCCGTGCTTATTATGGCCTATGGACCTAGTGCAGAGAGTTTCATGGTTTGTCGACTCTCACAAATAGCTCGTAACTCTTCGTTAGACTCGATATTCTTAAGGATCAAAATGTGTTCCTCGGCTCGACTCGTTAAGATCACGAGTTTGAGCGAAATGAGTCGAGTAGCTTTCGAGATTCGAGTTTTGCTTCCAGGCCTAATTCAATGTGGGGGGGGGGGGGGGGGGGGGGGGGGGGGGGGGGGGGGGTGGGGGCAGGTATTCTGGCACGTGGAGGAAATGTTTTGCGGAAGAGTGACGGTAGCAGACTAGAAGCGACCTTTTCTTGGATTAGGCAGGTTGGACATTGATGCCAACATTTTGATGGCTAGACATTCCCATAGAGCAATTCCATCTACGACATCGTTCATGTTTTGGCATACCCCAAAGTTTTACCCTCTCCCATTTTTAGTTATTTTTTAGAAAATCTCTCCTACTTTAAATTATTACTCCCAAGCCCTTGCGCCTTTCCTATTATCTTGATAATATGGACCATAGGGAGTTGTTGTCTTCCAGTTTGAGCCGTCGCAGGGAGGCTGGGAGGGCCGCCTAGTGGCCTCTATATGTGCTTTCTGAACGCCATCCGGTGACTGATGCAGGTTCGACGCCAGAGGCAAAGCTTAGTGTAAGCCTTGGGGAGGGGGAGGGGGCAATATCCCCCCCCCCCCCCCCCCCCCCCCAAACACACACACACACACACACCCCAACAAGCTTTGGTTTTTTCTACATACAAGGCATATGTGCTCGACTTTAAATCAATAAAGCCATGCATGAATCAAGTTATCGTGTATCGTTTTAGCGGAAGAGTAAAAATACTTTGCGATTTGATAACTGCACGGAGCAACAACACTAGCTGATTCTTCTACCTTAGATACCCTCTAAGTTGAAGTACACACCTGATGATTAGGCTCTGGAAGAATTACACTTTCGCTGTTTAACATTGCAACAGCCTCTAACATGGTTGGTCGATCATCTGTGTCCACCTGGACGCACATTAGTGCGATGTTAATGTACCTCCTAGCCTCAACTATAGGGATCTCACTGGAAATTGATGAATCTAGAAGCTCAAGCCTACCTAGCCACTCCGTTAAACCATAGGTTGTATTTTCTGCACAAAATGTGCAACTAGCAACCGGTTTTCAATAAGCTCTTATTGCCCCCCCCCCCCCCCCCCCCCCACCATCAAGCTTTCATTTTTTTAAAGATAAAAGACATTTGTGGTCGAATTTAAATCAATAAAGCCATGAACCAAGTTATTGTGTATCATTTTAGCATAAAAGTAAAAAAAAAGTTTGCGATTTGATAACTGCACGGAACAACAACACTAGCTGATTCTTCTGCCTTAGATACCCTCAGGTTACGCATGATGATTATGCTCAGGAAGAATAACACTTTTGCTGTTTAACATTGCAACGGCCTCTGACATGGTTGGTCGATCATCTGCGTCCTCCAGGACGCATATTAGTGCGATGTTAATGTACCTCCTAGCCTTGACTGCATGGATATCACTGGAAATTGATGAATCTAGAATCTCAAGCGTACCCAGCCACTCCGTTAAACCATAGGTTGCACTTTCTGCACATAATGTGCAACTAGCCATCGGTTTTCAATAAGCTCTATTTTTCTTCCGTATTTCATAAAGTATATATATTTTTAGAAACTAGCTAGTCAGGTTTTTTTTTTCTGTAGTTGTTCTTACATGTGTTCCAATCAATCGTGTATTGCACAAATAACATAAAACAAAGCAAATTCTACACAAGCCACACACAACTAAGGATGGTAATTTCACGCATCGGTACGAAAACCGTACCCATATGGGCGGGTTTGGACACATTTTTGTACTCACGAGTATTATCCATACCCTACCCGTCAAATCATACACCCATGGATATACCAAAAGTCTGCCCATCTGACCTGGCATGTCGAAGCCGCTAGGCATGGAGTTGGCAAAAGTGCCACCGACCTCCGTTTCCCCTCGAAGTCTTCAACATTCTCTCTTTGTTCAGCCCCGGTGGGTCGATAATAAGTAGGGGTGTGGCAGACATGCCAATAGAAAGTAGGAGAACATGATACGTACAGGCTCAACATCCCCGCCTTATTGCAGGAGATCCCCGAGGCAACCTTCACCGCCGACAAGCACGTACGCTTGCCACCCACCAGCGCACCGCAACGGAGAAGAACGCCAGCGAGCTTGATCCCCGGGTTTATCTCGTGATGATCCAGTTTTACAGCACCACGAGACAGAGACTGGTCCAGTTTCCGGTGGTAACGGTCGATCTCACACACGTACCCGTCAGGTATCTACATACTTTCAGTCTTTCAGGAGGGGATGGAACGTTGCCTCGATCGGCAAGTGGCAGATCAACCAGACAAGCTCTCACGGAATCTGCTACCGACAGTAACCGTAGCAGCCAGCAGGTGCTCTCTCTCCTTGCAAAACTGATGAAACGCTACGGTCCGTCGGCCGTTGCGTGGCTGAGGCTGCACGATTGCCGATCGAGCGTGAGCCGTGAATCTTCGCCCGTTGCTGTGTTTTTTTTTGTTCGGTCCGGTGAGGTTTTTCGACTGGTTTTTAATCCCACGTCGACGGTTCACCGTATCGTATCGTACTTGAACGTACGGCTTAGCCGACTTTGTTCTATGCGTCAGCTTCTTTCTTCCTTTCATGCAAAGAAAAAAAAAACTTCGTCCTTCCTTCTTCGTCCAATGGGAGGAAGAAGATCGTCTCGCTACCGCTGACTTGGGCAGATGGGGGATATGCTCTCCGATCCGATGTTAGTACTTACCGTTCGCGTGGTCGGTCTTTGATATTCAGTGGAGCAGCACGTGCGCTGCGAACCAGCTAACAAAACCGTTGAAGATGTCGAAATTGTGCTACACTTGTTAATTAGCTTGTTGATTATCTGGTTGCGTGACGGCATCTTGATAATCTTTTCCGCTCGATCGGAGCATATCCTGAAAAACATTTTTCGGACCAAAGCATATCCTCAAAACTGACCACGAGAGGGTAAGAGAAGAAAGAGCAGTAGTACTCCACATGGCAGTGCCAAGAAAACACATGCTAACGAGGTCCACTTTTGATTAAGTATTACTACCACCTTAGCTGGGTGATTAGGCTTTAATTTGATGATGCAGTGGACAGATTGGATTGTGGCCTTTGTGGGTTGGGGCCGGGGCCTGAGTACTGAGCAGGTGCTGACCAATCCATCTTATCCACGCGCCAGCAAAGAGAAAGTACACGCACCACCCACGGCTACCAGCTGCCGCGCCGGCATATTCCCACGCCTCATATTCGCTCCGTCCTTTTTCTACCAGTTTCCGCTCGCTCCGTCGGCTCGCCGCCGCCCACCGGTCGAGCCAGCGCTACATGTCACCTTTTTTTTTTTTCTTGTTCCAAAAGTTGCTGATTCTGTTTAACTAGGGCATGCAGGACATTTTCTTGCAACTTGTATGCACCTATATTTGTTTCAGTCATCATCTCAAGTTGATGCTACATTAATCTCTTCCAACTTCTACTTCGCAATTGATCTCTCACTCGTGATGTGGCAAATCATGGCCTCACAGTTGTGCTGACCATCCCGTTCAATCCACTCATTTCTTCGCCACCGACTATGTTGTCCTCCGCCTCGCTCCGATCTTCTACAAAGGCGGAGGCAGGATCATGGCGTGACTCGGACCAGTTTTAAGTGCTACAATATCTACATCTACAATGTTACGATGACGTCTACTTGTTGTCTCCGCGTCTCGGGCCTCGCTTCGCCTAGCGCTTGTCCGTTATTTCGTCTTTCTCCGAACTTGGTCCGTCAGACTCCAGATCATGCTGTTTGACATGAAAAATAATAACTACGCGTATGCGTATTATTATCTCTCAACGCACCAGGGGAAAATAAATATGCGGGCGTGCCAGTGTACTAGGTACACAAATAAAAATATAGGGAAAATTGCATTTTATTAATCTCTCAATGGAGAAACAAAAGTACATGATCCCTTTACAATATGCGCTCCGTGGCCTGCTAGCGCGGCCAGCCTGACTATGGCGATTGCGGTCTCCTGGTTCACGGGGCCTCGGAAGGCTCCCGCTTAATTACTCCCGCGGGTTACACCGCGAGACACCTCCGATTAAGCTGTGTGGTCGTCTTCGTCGTCTTCGCTTCACGTCCTGCATGCATGATGGTGTGGTGTGTGTGTGGGCAGTGGCAGAGCCCGTGTCCTCGTCGGTACACGCGCCGCTAAAAGCGTGGCCTTTGACCGGCCTCGCCCGCCCTCGCCGTCGCGCCTCGTCGGTCTTGAACGGCAAAAGTTGTTGTTGTTGTTGAAGTAGCATGATGCAGTCCGTGAGCTAGGACTTCTAGACGACTAGTAGCTTCGTCGGGGTGTGCAGAGGGGTAAGCCTCGCGGGAGCATGTGATTAGAAGACCGGCGTCGGTATAAACCAACAGTCGCTCAAGTCGGCGTGGCCGGCATGGTCAACGCCTCGTCTTGGACGGACGCCGATTTCACGGCTGTCTCGTCTTAGTCGGGGACGCCGTCTCATGGACCTGTGGAGAAATGGTGTCGAGGATGTCACTGGATGGTGGACGCCGTAGACGCCGCCCAGTTGTGCCTCCAGAACGAGCTGGCCCTGTACGCCAGGCCGTCGAGCTGATCTGTCTGCCTGCTACACCTGTACGTCGAGACTTGAGCTGCACCTGCACGCTGTCGTCTGGAACGCCGGAGTGCACCCATCTCGTACGTCACTGTACCTGTTTGAGCTGAACCAAAAACAGCCCATACTCTAACGCATGCATGGGGCATGCATGGTGTCGTGTGGGCTTTGTGTTTTATCCATGCACGTATAGTTTAGGCTTATATCAATTGTTGTACTCCACGCCATGCGAGCCTAGCTGGCTAGCTACTCGTGTCCAGCCACCGTCGTTGAGCGTCGGCAATGGCGACACGCCGCCGCGGGATGCGTACTGCTTGTTCCTGTACGCCGGGAACCTGCACGCTGAGCTGCCCGCGTCTGGCTGCTCATTGTTTGTCGACGATGCGCCGCCGTCAACGATCGCCGTCGTGTGATGCAACAGTCGTGAGCCTGTGCGCCAAGTGGAGCTGCACCTGTGCTCGCGTCTGGCTGCTCAACAATGGTTGTCGACGATGCGCTGCCATCAACGACCGTCGTCACGTGATGCCAGCAGCCGCGAGCCTGTACGCCGGGATGGCTGCTTGACAATGGTCATCGGCGACGCGCTGCCATCAACAACAACCGTCGGGTGACGACGACCTGGTGGCGCCCTGTACGTCAAGTGAAGTTGCACCTCGCCGCCAAGCTGAGCTGTGTGCCGGCTCGGACCGGTACGCGTTGCTGTCTCCAACGACCCGGCGACTTGATTGGCAGGCTGCACGCTGACGAGTCCATGGCGTCATCTGGCTTCCGACGAAGGGCTGCATGTTTGGCGGGCGCCTGTGACGTCGCAGCGTCATCTTCCTTGGCTCCGGCTTCCAGTGAACATGGCGTGGGCTGTGCCAGGACAGCACCCTCATTGCCCCTGGCCGCCGACATCGACGAACTTGGTCGGAGCGCCGTTTGGCGGGCCGTGTGTCGACGAGCTCCGGCGACATCGGCGTTCCGCGTGTCCATCCACCATGCTAGCTGTGAGGGAGAGAAGAAGAGAGAGAGATTAAAACCGGTCCTCACCATTGGAACAGATGCTAATTGCGTCCATAGCCTTGGTGATGTCCATCTCCTTCCTCCAGATGGCCTCCACCTGCTGGAGGTCTCTTGTGAGTGGTGCTGGATGCGATCTCCCCTGGCTTGTACTGCTTGTTTCCACATCTTCGGCTGCATGTCAGCTCCGGATCATGGCCGCCGGCCGGGTTGATATGCTCCAGTCCATGGCCTCCGGTCTTCAAGCTTCTGGGCGCGTGTGATCCACTGCCACCGGGTACATGATGATCTGGGCCTTCTCTTCCAGGCTCCGGTCTCTCGCTGTTTCTTCATTGCACCTGAATACATGAGAAAAAGAGAAAGGTAGGTATAGACTCCGGTTTTGCCCGTTCACATAGTATGTCATCACCGGAACGCCGCTTCATTGACGCTCATGGAGGTGTGCGTTAGGGCGCCGTCCCACACTCCCCGGTTCCGGCCTCCTCTTCACGGCGACGGCCGCCTTGTATGCGTTGGGCTCCAGCTGTATCTGGATGCGATCTGTATGCCTGTGCACCGGCCTCCTTCTGATGTGATCCGATGAGCGGGGGAGGCGCGTTTGCTTCTCGCTGCCATCTCCTTCAGGGCCCCGATCTGCCGTCTCCCTCCTTCCTCTGTGCCTCCTCTTTGGCCTCCGGGTGTATGGACTTTTATAGGCAGCCTGGGTGAGAGGATAGCTACCCCCGGCCGCGTGAGCTTGAGATAAGATCCGTGATCTTCGATCGGTTCAGTTGGTGACGAGAAGATCTCTACTGCCGTCCGGCCGTCCGATCCACCAGCGCAAGAAACGCCGTGGTGCTTATCAGATTACCTCGACGGACCAACAAACGATTAGCAAACAAGGAAAATATTGTTAGACGTGACAAACTTGCAACTTCCACGGCTGACCCGCGTACGTATATACGGGTGCTTGCATATGTGCTAGCTGCCGCCTGGTCCAGCTGTTGGATTTACTCCATGAGCCAGCCCATGTATGCACGTACTTGGCCTGATCGATTGAAAAACAAGCTAGCTAGCTGCGTGTACATAATGGTTTAGCACGATCTCAACTCTTGCACCTTGTACGTATATGAGGTTCATAAGCTCGTACAAAAATGCGCCGAACAAATGCCTCTCGCCAAGGTGGGGGCACGTGCGAAGCAAAGAGTTCCCGGCTTGGCGAAAGTTCTGGCGCAACTAACATTTGTGCAGCCTTAACCAGCGCGACTCCGTCCACGCTTGGACGGGCACACTAGGTTATGGTGGATGACGATCTTCCGGCTAAAAACGACTTGTGTCGAATACCGGGTGTTGATGTAGATTAGTACGGGTATGTACATCTGCACTCGACAAACCTAGTTGGGACCGTGTACGGTACCAGCCAAACGGCTAGCCCCGAGTCCTCTTTATTCCATGGCGAAAGAACATGCCACGTCTTAGTGTGTTGGTGTAGATGCGACGCCGGAAAGCCCTCGGCGTAGTTACCGTTGCGTAGTGATGTCACCAATATGGCGGACGTCACGGGATGAAGAAGAGATGCCGGAAAGCCCTCGGCATGGCCACCGCTGCGTAAAGACGCCACCAATAAGGCGGACGCGACGGATGATGTAGAGACGCCGGAAAGCCTCGGCGTGGCCACTGTTGCGTAGAGACGCCACCAATAAGGCAACGCCATGGGTGAAGTAGAGACGCGGGAAAGCCTTCGACGTCGTCACCGTTGCATAGAGACGCCACCAATAAGGCGGGCGCCATTAGTGAAGTGACATCATAACGTAGACAACCAAGGGGAATAAACATCCCATGTATTGTCGATGTAGGTCGATGCAAACACTTAGATCCCATGACGGCATCGTGGACGCCTAAGCTTGTGTTTGTCATGTAGAAGTTGCTGCGTGTACCTGCTTAAACGTGTGGGAAAAAACCAACAAAAGCAAGAGCGCAATGAAAACAAAGAAACAAATGGTTTTGGTGTGATCTTATAAAATGTTGGCTTTTCCGTATACCCCAGCTAAGTGTGTGATATCAGAAAAGGCTGTCGAAGAACTTGTCATTGGGAACCGTCGAAAGGCCATGACGGTAAAAACTTGTCCTTCTGTGACGTGTGTGGAGACGCCGTCTTCGGAGATGCTTCCGAAGGCAGTAGAAAGTCATACCCTAGCCCATCATGGTACCGAGGAGCCCCACAGCTCAACCATGCCCCCTGCACGATGCCCCACGAACCCAGAACCTTGGGTATGGTAGACGAGGGTACGTGGTTTTGGGATAACGGCTTGGGAATTTGTGTGCCTTGTTGAGGGGTGGTGAACAGCTACCTCCCGCCTTCTTTCCAATGGTTCCCTTGATGTTGGAGACTATCGGACTTGATGCTTGGCATTCTTGATGTTTGGCCTCTTGTGGGGCTTGCTTGTACGGGCCACTTGAACGGGCATGAACTTCATGAGCTTGCTTTGAACTTTTGACTTGACTTTTGCTTGATTGGACTTCTTGATGATGCTTCTTTGTCCGCTCAGGGACCCATCTTGAGAATTTGGAAGGCAACCATTCACCTTGGTGGACTAAGGAATCCTCTGGCACTTTATATGTGGAGGCTTTAGGTGGCACGCCCCAGGGTTGTCACGCGGCTACGCGCCAAGTTGGGCAGCCGTTTCATGATCTTTTCCTATGGTCTTCCCTGGAGCGCGAGCTTCTGTGAGCGAGTGGCCCGCCGGAAAACATGGCGGGCGCGGAGCCTCGGCCCAATGAAGTGCCCAGGTCATCATCTCCACTGCCTCCAGAAGCATACACCTAGTACGTGTTGTGCATTGTGGGTGTGATCCGATCCGCTTGCAACTTGGCACCTTGTGCCGCCCTCCGACGAGTTCTAAGACATCCCAATCTTCCGTCACTAGCATAGTGTGTTGAGGAAAAGCCTTTTTGTTTTGTGAAATGGGGAAAACAAATATCCACGTTATGCAAAGGAAAATGCACCATGGATCCGAGCCGACCGAAAGATTTCCCCATTGGCAGAAAAAGCAAAGAAAACAAAAACGGCAATGGAAGAGCCAAAGATTTTAACAAAAGTATTTTTTAAGAAACCTTCCATTGATTGGCGGCATAGGCCGGGATCCTTGAGGATCAACCAGCTGATATGCACCTCCGTCGTAGACTTGCTCGATGACGTAGGGTCCTTCCCTCTTTGGCTCGAACTTCCCTCTCGTCTTGTGTGTGACGACGATGGGGCGTCTTAGTACCAAGACTAGTTCGCCTTTCCGGAAGACGCGCGGCTTGACGAGCTTGTCGTAAGCTCTCACCATGTTTTGGCGATAAAGCTCCAAGTTCTGCAGGGCATGAAGGCGCTCCTCTTCAAGGGCGTCAAGCTCCTGAAGTGGAAGATGATGGTGATGAGATGGTGAAGTGGAAGATGGAGCGGTACGCCCCTGGCTCCGCGATGCTTAGTCGCACCCCTCCGACTTGTCGATGTCCGATGATGAAGATGTCTAGCTTTGTCAGCTCAGACAGGTAGGCGGCCTTCGCCTCGTCGGTGCCCGGCCTAGTGTTGTCCGCCTCGTCGGCCAGACTTGATGGCTTGCCTTCGCCTCGTCGGTACCTGGCAAGAAATAGTTTGCTTCATCGGAAGAAGACATGTCGGTGGAGTGGCCTCGTCTCGTCGCTGCTTTGACGCTGCTGGGGAAGAATGTTGGCGTAGAAGTCGAAGTAGACTTGAATGTTGTTGCGCCGCAGTGTGTCTCGACGATGATAGTATATGAACTTGGCGATGTAGATCTTGTGGAGCTGAAGGCGTGCATGATCTCCTCGAGACAAACAACGATGTGCCGGCGTAGTTGGCGTCCTCGCCGGGGAGAAGTCGATGAAGAAGGTCACCACGAGTCGATGTAGCATGGTGACTTCTTGACTTGTTGAAGAGGAGATGGGGGTCGGTGTAGTCTCCAGGGACGCCTTGTGCGTACGTGTGCAGTCGCGAGATCCTGGTGGCGAGCTTGACGGGGCTGGCTCCAGACCATCTCGTCCGTGATCAGTAATCCCCAGGCAGTTGGTGTGGTGACCTCGTATGGTCTTGCTTGCATTCATCCATTTGTACCTTGCTTTTCTTTTTCTAGAGCTTGACGTGTGTGGATGTCCTCAGGACGAACGTATGCGCGGTCGTCAAGTACTGCCCCTGGCGGACGTCGGCTTCATGCGACGGCGTGGAGTCTTCGACAAACATGAGTTGACATGATGATGAAGGCTATAGTGGCTGCACGCCGGCCGCCCCAGCATTGTTGTGGATGTGAAGATGGCGCCGGGCTGCACGGCAGCAGCCCCATTGACGATGTCGCAGTGATGGTGATGAACGTCGGCTGCACGCCGACAGCCTCGATGGCGTTGTTGCAGAGCTGGAGGAGGCAATGAGCTGCATGCCAGCAACCCTGCTCCTTCTTCTTCGAGATGCCTCGTGATGGTGGTGAATATGGTTGATGCCGGCTTAGGGGAAGCACAGCCCCTGGCAGCTTGCATCGTTTTCCACGTACACCGGTATCGCAGGTAGTGCCGTCCAAACTGGGTGAAGGACGCTGCTCCTGGATGATGTGGCGAGTGGAATGGTCGAGGATGGATTCGGTGTCGACAACGGCGGCGCAGGCCGCTCGTCGCCAGCAGCTCCACATTGTCCTTCGACGAGCTGGGAGCCTGGGACATGGGTGGCGTTGTAGCCTGAACTTCCTCGCCGAGCTGTGACGTGGGTCTCGCCGAGCTCCGGAACATCATGGCCTTCTTCCGCTTGCACGTCGGCAGCTCCGACATCCTTGGCGTCTTGACCTTGTCACCTGCAACATGATATGAGGGGATGTAGATGGTGCCAGACTGCATGTCGGCAG
Source organism: Poa pratensis (assembly GCA_947311845.1). Taxonomy (NCBI): domain Eukaryota; kingdom Viridiplantae; phylum Streptophyta; class Magnoliopsida; order Poales; family Poaceae; genus Poa; species Poa pratensis. The sequence continues at coordinate 147,264,002 of CAMZMU010000085.1, forward strand.
CCCCGACGGTGTAGATGGGGCCGGGCTGCACGCCGGCAGCCCCGTCAACGTCACGGTGGACCAGGGAAAGGCGCCAGACTGCAGGTGCACGCCAGCAGCCCCGACGTTGTCGCAGAGCGAAGATGGCCCCGAGCTGCACGGAGATGGCGCCAGGCTGCACGCCGACAGCCTTGATATCGTGTGTTCGTGGCGTTGGAGATGACGCCGGGTTGCAAGCCAACCGCCTCGAGGTCGTCTTTGTGGCGGTGGAGATAGCGACATGTTGCGTGCTCGCTACTCCGGCATCATCATGACATGCTAGCTTTCGAAGGTACCTTTGTGACGCGACCATCGGTTCCACCGCGGGGCATGTTTCGATGCCCCAGTTGGGAGGATCGAGTTGGTGAAGGTGGACACCGAGCTGCCTCCACGTCTCCTTGGAGTACAACCCTTGTTGACTCCTTCAATAGCTAGGGCGCGAGCCTTGAGCATTAGCTCGCGGCGCACCTTCTTCGCCGTCGACTGCCTTTGTGACTTGTCATGCAGAATGTTGTGTAGATGATGACCAGGAGAAGACGATTCCGACGACCACGGCGAAGCAAAGATGGGAGGAGAACCAGGTCCCACCGGGCGTGCCATTTTGTTTGACATGAAAAATAATAACTACGCATATGCGTATTATTATCTCTCAACGCACCAGGGGAAAATAAATATGCGGGCGTGCCAGTGTACTAGGTACACAAATAAAAATATAGGGAAAATTGCATTTTATTAATCTCTCAATGGAGAAACAAAAGTACATGATCCCTTTACAATATGCGCTCCGTGGCCTGCTAGCGCGGCCAGCCTGACTATGGCGATTGCGGTCTCCTGGTTCACGGGGCCTCGAAGGCTCCCGCTTAATTACTCCCGCGGGTTACACCGCGAGACACCTCCGATTAAGCTGTGTGGTCGTCTTCGTCGTCTTCGCTTCACGTCCTGCATGCATGATGGTGTGGTGTGTGTGTGGGCAGTGGCAGAGCCCGTGTCCTCGTCGGTACACGCGCCGCTAAAAGCGTGGCCTTTGACCGGCCTCGCCCGCCCTCGCCGTCGCGCCTCGTCGGTCTTGAACGGCAAAAGTTGTTGTTGTTGTTGAAGTAGCATGATGCAGTCCGTGAGCTAGGACTTCTAGACGACTAGTAGCTTCGTCGGGGTGTGCAGAGGGGTAAGCCTCGCGGGAGCATGTGATTAGAAGACCGGCGTCGGTATAAACCAACAGTCGCTCAAGTCGGCGTGGCCGGCATGGTCAACGCCTCGTCTTGGACGGACGCCGATTTCACGGCTGTCTCGTCTTAGTCGGGGACGCCGTCTCATGGACCTGTGGAGAAATGGTGTCGAGGATGTCACTGGATGGTGGACGCCGTAGACGCCGCCCAGTTGTGCCTCCAGAACGAGCTGGCCCTGTACGCCAGGCCGTCGAGCTAATCTGTCTGCCTGCTACACCTGTACGTCGAGACTTGAGCTGCACCTGCACGCTGTCGTCTGGAACGCCGGAGTGCACCCATCTCGTACGTCACTGTACCTGTTTGAGCTGAACCAAAAACAGCCCATACTCTAACGCATGCATGGGGCATGCATGGTGTCGTGTGGGCTTTGTGTTTTATCCATGCACGTATAGTTTAGGCTTATATCAATTGTTGTACTCCACGCCATGCGAGCCTAGCTGGCTAGCTACTCGTGTCCAGCCACCGTCGTTGAGCGTCGGCAATGGCGACACGCCGCCGCGGGATGCGTACTGCTTGTTCCTGTACGCCGGGAACCTGCACGCTGAGCTGCCCGCGTCTGGCTGCTCATTGTTTGTCGACGATGCGCCGCCGTCAACGATCGCCGTCGTGTGATGCAACAGTCGTGAGCCTGTGCGCCAAGTGGAGCTGCACCTGTGCTCGCGTCTGGCTGCTCAACAATGGTTGTCGACGATGCGCTGCCATCAACGACCGTCGTCACGTGATGCCAGCAGCCGCGAGCCTGTACGCCGGGATGGCTGCTTGACAATGGTCATCGGCGACGCGCTGCCATCAACAACAACCGTCGGGTGACGACGACCTGGTGGCGCCCTGTACGTCAAGTGAAGTTGCACCTCGCCGCCAAGCTGAGCTGTGTGCCGGCTCGGACCGGTACGCGTTGCTGTCTCCAACGACCCGGCGACTTGATTGGCAGGCTGCACGCTGACGAGTCCATGGCGTCATCTGGCTTCCGACGAAGGGCTGCATGTTTGGCGGGCGCCTGTGACGTCGCAGCGTCATCTTCCTTGGCTCCGGCTTCCAGTGAACATGGCGTGGGCTGTGCCAGGACAGCACCCTCATTGCCCCTGGCCGCCGACATCGACGAACTTGGTCGGAGCGCCGTTTGGCGGGCCGTGTGTCGACGAGCTCCGGCGACATCGGCGTTCCGCGTGTCCATCCACCATGCTAGCTGTGAGGGAGAGAAGAAGAGAGAGAGATTAAAACCGGTCCTCACCATTGGAACAGATGCTAATTGCGTCCATAGCCTTGGTGATGTCCATCTCCTTCCTCCAGATGGCCTCCACCTGCTGGAGGTCTCTTGTGAGTGGTGCTGGATGCGATCTCCCCTGGCTTGTACTGCTTGTTTCCACATCTTCGGCTGCATGTCAGCTCCGGATCATGGCCGCCGGCCGGGTTGATATGCTCCAGTCCATGGCCTCCGGTCTTCAAGCTTCTGGGCGCGTGTGATCCACTGCCACCGGGTACATGATGATCTGGGCCTTCTCTTCCAGGCTCCGGTCTCTCGCTGTTTCTTCATTGCACCTGAATACATGAGAAAAAGAGAAAGGTAGGTATAGACTCCGGTTTTGCCCGTTCACATAGTATGTCATCACCGGAACGCCGCTTCATTGACGCTCATGGAGGTGTGCGTTAGGGCGCCGTCCCACACTCCCCGGTTCCGGCCTCCTCTTCACGGCGACGGCCGCCTTGTATGCGTTGGGCTCCAGCTGTATCTGGATGCGATCTGTATGCCTGTGCACCGGCCTCCTTCTGATGTGATCCGATGAGCGGGGGAGGCGCGTTTGCTTCTCGCTGCCATCTCCTTCAGGGCCCCGATCTGCCGTCTCCCTCCTTCCTCTGTGCCTCCTCTTTGGCCTCCGGGTGTATGGACTTTTATAGGCAGCCTGGGTGAGAGGATAGCTACCCCCGGCCGCGTGAGCTTGAGATAAGATCCGTGATCTTCGATCGGTTCAGTTGGTGACGAGAAGATCTCTACTGCCGTCCGGCCGTCCGATCCACCAGCGCAAGAAACGCCGTGGTGCTTATCAGATTACCTCGACGGACCAACAAACGATTAGCAAACAAGGAAAATATTGTTAGACGTGACAAACTTGCAACTTCCACGGCTGACCCGCGTACGTATATACGGGTGCTTGCATATGTGCTAGCTGCCGCCTGGTCCAGCTGTTGGATTTACTCCATGAGCCAGCCCATGTATGCACGTACTTGGCCTGATCGATTGAAAAACAAGCTAGCTAGCTGCGTGTACATAATGGTTTAGCACGACCTCAACTCTTGCACCTTGTACGTATATGAGGTTCATAAGCTCGTACAAAAATGCGCCGAACACATGCTTGTGGCCAGTAGCGGCTTCGATGGGCACGCCGATATGATGTAGAAGCGGTCACATCAAGTTACCGGTGGCCGACATCCAAGCTTCTTTGTCAGAGTTGCACTCGGTCGGCGGGAGGAAGCACAACTTGCGGAGCTTTGAGAGCATATGTGCACTTGCTTTGGGGGCCTATATTTAGGGTCCATCTGGTGTTTTGGCCGATATAAAAAAGGATAAGGGTTGTTACAAGACATCCACTGCAATGACTTTTCCCTTATGCTACAAATTTTGAGGATTTGTTCTTTTTTAAGCCACAAGCAGTAGCACTTCCTTTTCGATTAGACGAAGAAACATTATTTACACACTTTGCATTTCTGGTGAAGGGGAAGCTTGCTCAAACCCCTACCCCTCGAAAACTACCTGCGGAAAGAGGGTAAGAAGGTCCTCGTGCCAACCCAAGTAAAAGCTAGGTGCAACTGAATTATGTCAGTCAAAAGCGAAAGTTACCACCTTCCACACAATCCACATAACTAAACGTGCAATTGCTCCATTAACGTCTTTGTTGCTTTGCGACCAGGATAGATGTAGGCGTTTTCACTGCCAACAAGGGGTCATTGGACCTGGTTCAAAATGGTCGAGGTGAAGGCATAATGTTTGCGCAGTTGGGTTCTAGTTTCAGGAGCACTCGGGCGTAGCTGGCAGATAGGATCATGAGGCCACCCTCTTAGCGCTAGCATGTCGGTTCTAAGAATTCTTCCGTGGAGCATCAGCCAGAGTAAGAACGGGCATGGTGTGCGCCTTTCCAAATTTTCGACCCAAATGGATTTTGGATGAGAGCCCTACTACCAGATGGAGTAAGAGCATCTCTAGCAGAACCCGCAAAACGCGAACCCGCAAAACACTTTTGCAGTTCCCGGAACTCGCGTTTTTTGGCTCGAAACGCCGCGCGGCGGAGCAGAACCCGCAAAGCAGAACCGCAATTGTAATATTTGCGGGTTCTGCTCCGCCGCGCGGCGTTCAGAAACTGCATTCGCAAAACAGCAAGATATGCATGAATATCATAAAAATGGAATGATAAATAAATTAGACCTAAATTATAAAGATTCATATTACAATAGTAGGATATTATGAATGCTCACAAATAGTTTATTATAATAAAAATTTGAATCACACTAATTAAACAATAATTCAATACAAGATGTTGTAGAATAACAATATTGTTTGAATCAAACATGGCTCAAATGAACTAAAAAATAGCTACTGCCCATGCAGCTGCCAGATGTGTTCAACCAGGTCTAGCTGCAGCTGGTTGTGTTCGTCCTTGTCCTCTATCTCACGGTAAGTCTGCAGAAAAGTTTCGACGCGGTCGGGTTTCTAGCTGGCTTCACATGGCTACCAACATTGTCATAGGACAACTCCAAGTCCAAGCCCCTTTCATCCTCTATGATCATGTTGTGAAGAATCACACAACAAGTCATGATGTTTTTGAGAGTTTTCTTGTCCCAAAAACGAGCTGGTCCTCGAACTATGGCAAACCTAGATTGTAGGACACCAAATGCCCTCTCTATATCCTTTCGGCATGCCTCTTGAGCTTTTGCAAATTCAGTTTGCTTCTTGCCTTTTGGATTTGAGATGGTCTTCACAAATGTAGTCCAAGGTGGGTAAATACCATCGGCAAGATAGTAACCCTTTGTGTACTCATGCCCATTAACCGTGAAGTTACAAGCCGGAGCATCTCCACTTGCTAGCCTACGAAGAAGATGAGACCTTTGCAACACATGGATATCATTACATGTGCCCGGCAAACCAAAAAAGCAATGCCAAATCCATAGATCCTCGGACGCAACGGCCTCAAGCACAATTGTTGCATCGCCTCCCCTGCCACAATATTGTCCATGCCATGCCTTTGGGCAGTTCTTCCAAGTCCAATGAATACAGTCAATACTACCTAGCATGCCCGGCCAACCTCGCGGCTCATTCATCGCCATGAGCCTCACGGTATCTTCTTCGTTTGGTGCCCGAAGATAAATCTGTCCGTAGACTTTGATAATTGTTTTAGAAAACAGACGAACGGACTCGATCGTAGTATCTTCGCCAATACGAAGATACTCGTCGGCATAGTCAGCCGGGACTCCATAGGCAATGACTCTCATTGCGGCGGATATCTTCTGGTACGCGCTGAAACCCATCAAACCCGCGGCATTCCGGCGACGGGTAAAGTACCGACAATTCGCCTCACAAGCTTCTACTATCTTCACGAAAAGAGAGCGGCGCATACGGTACCTTCTTCGGAAGATGTGAGCCGGATACGTCGGGATTTCGGCGAAGTAATCGCGCATGAGAAGCTCGTTGCCGTAGAAGCGGTTGCGCGGTATGCAAAGCCGGCCAACCTTGGGATCCTTGCCGCCGCTTTGCATACCGGTCCTCAAACTGCTTGACGGCGAGGACGGCGACCACCATTTGCTGCCGCCGGCTTGCGAACAGCGCCTCCACATCGGAGTCGTCGGAGGAGGATGAATCGGAGAGCACGAGCTCTTCCTCCGGGCTCAACTCCATCTGAAATGGGCAAGGCATACTCACTACCTACTACTACGGCCGAAATCGAAGGGAAATCGAGCGGAATTAGACTCACCGGCAGATCGCGCGGCGGCGGCGCAGATTTCCGTTCTCCGCGGACACGGCCAGGGGAAACCGGCGGAAGGGGACCTCCGCGGCCGGGGCAGCTCGCGTGCGGCGGGGCGCCGTGAGATGCGGCCGGGAAAGGGAGGTATTCGCAGGCGGCGGCGCTGGCGGCGGCGGCGGCAGCGAGATGCGGAAGAAGAAAGGAAGAACGCGTGGTGAAAACTCCCACCCGCCAACCGCTTTGACCAAATGCAGGGGCCCCTAGATTCGGCGCCGAAATCCCCGAAAAAGCCGTTCCGATGCGGGGATTCACGGGGCCTGCAAAATCTTTTGCGGGTTGGGCAAATTTGCGGGTTCTGTTCTGCGCCGTTTTGCGGTTTTCAATCCGCATCGGGCGGTTATTATGCGGGTTTGACCGTTTTGCGGGTTCTGCTAGAGATGCTCTAAGCCAAGATATACGAGTAGAAACTAGAAATCGTTAGTGTACCAGGGGCCACATGGACCTATCTAACCAGGTTCCATATGGTGTCGAGTTAGACGGGTTTCGAGTTTTAATTTCAGCCTCAAGTAGTGGTCGTACCTGTTAATTCACCCCATGTTTTATTCCGCTCGTGATCACGTAGGCAGCATGATTTAATTAAGAGGCATTCAATTCAATGATACAAATCCCGCCGAACAATGCCTGTCAAAAGAGATTAAAAAGCTTAAGCATCTGGTTGCCTCACGCCGAAGCAAAGAGACTCACAATCAAACTTCATCACTCGATGTATATGCAAAGCTCATCGTAACTCACAGGCAGCACGCACGTACGGAGCATATTCGTCCGGTCGCCGACATCCATCCATTTTTTAAATTAAAAACCGAAATTAACGGACATTAAGCTTCGCATTGCACAATTCAGCTTCGCCTAGCTAGGATTAAAAATAAAATAACGGAACAATAATTCGCCTTAAAATATTGGGGGCAACAGCTGAGCCGATAGATCCTACAGTGGCGCAGTAGTAGCTGCACCAAGTGCACCGTACCGGGCGAGCCCAAGTGCGATTTGGCCACAGCCGCCAGACCCGTTTATTTTGGAGCCCCAAGTTATAAACCCGCCAGCGTGAATTTGACCTGAATTGTTTTCTGGGGAAACCATTTTTTTGGTCCACGAAGATAAAAAACCCGTATATAAAACCACTGTGGCCAGCCACGAGAACAATCCACAAAATCTCTCCCCCATTCTCTCCACCGCGGCCGGCGCTCCCTTTCCATTTTCCTCTCCTCAGATAATCCGGCGCACGATTGCCGCTGTTCCCTCCGCTCTCCCAATTCCGCGAGATCGGGCGAGACCTAGTAGAGTTCCCGTGGGAGTGGGCTGATTGGATCATCGATGGCGGTGGAGGAGGCGGCGGAGAGCTGCGGCAGCCACGCCGCGGCGGGGTCGTCCTCGCCGGCGGCGGCGGGTCGCGGAAGCAGCAGCAGCAGCAGCGCCACAAGCTCGACGTGTACACGCAGGTGCTCAGGCGCCTCCAAGACGCCGGGGTCCCCGACGCGCAGTCCCCCGGGTTCGAGGACGAGCTATGGAGCCACTTCAACCGACTCCCCGCACGGTACGTTTCCGAGTCCTCGTGCTTGCGGCGGCGCCGCGGGAATGAATGCGGCCGTGCTGATTTGGTGCGCCGGCGGCGACGGCGGGTAGTCTCTGGATTGACTTTTTTCGGTTTCGGGGTTTTTTGTTGCAGTTACGCGATGGATGTGAACGTGGAGAGGGCGGAGGACGTGCTCACGCACAAGCGGCTCCTGGGGCTGGCCAAGGACCCGGCGCAGCGCCCGGCCTTCTCCGTGCGGGCCGTGCAGGTGAGGTTGCTCCCTACCACTACGGTGTACTGTCGCCACGTGATTTGACGGGTTAGGGAATGCGATTCGGAAGCGCCACTGATGCAATCGCTGTAGACGACTCGAAATTCGCTCGCGCTCGGTTATATCTATTATATACATGGTTTGACTTGTATGCTGATTATCATATCTGGTTGCTCTCGGTGTGCTGGGGGCTCAGTTTCTGCAATTGTGACTTTCTCTATCTGTAATCGTATCTGTCCCATCGGCACTGAAGTTTGCTTAGTCAACGGGTCGTTCTGCACTTCTGGGCGGTAACACGTATTTTCATCAAGAAAAAAATGGGAGCATTTTACAACTCTTGACTGAACTGGTATCCGTTGAAGAATTAGCTCGTTGGCACTTGGTAGTTAGCATTACCACTTCTGGATCGAGAAACTTGCTGATGGAACAGTTGTTTATATTGTCAGGAGCATCAACGACTTCTTCTTACTGCTGATAGAACATTTGTTTATACTGTATACGAAGAAGCCTTTTGGGTGTCCCACCACCACTATATTTGAGATTTGGGAAATACCACATATGGGTTTTGAACGGTCTAAAATGACAACACTGTTAAGTATTCTCAGTATTTACTTGACTGATGGAAAATTGGACCGTTAAAGTCTGTTATATTGTAAAAATGAGGTCAAAACAGTATACAGGAACCTATGGCCTTTTTAAAATGAGACTAGAAGAAGTCTTTACGATTCCTTCTGAGAGTAGCACATTTTGATTGGTTTCAACCACTTGACTTAGGACTTAGTCATAGCTTAAGTTCTCCCATGAGCTGACAGTGCGTATGTTTTTATTTTATTTTCAAGCTGTGCATTTTATTTTATTAACTGTAGAAGTAGCTGCAATCATATGTAAATACCTGCTATTGTTGTTCCTTATCCTTATTTGAGAGTCTTGATTCATTAGGTATCTCCAGTTCTTGATGGGAATCAGACTGATGCTGATTCCAACACTGCAGGGAAGTTGCTTCAAGACTGTTGAACAGGCAACAAAGGTACCTGCTCCTTTCCACCTGTTACTGAATTTTTGTACTAATTGGAAATGAGCAGTATCTTTCCCTGTTGCCATGCATTGCAAAATAGTATATATATATACTACTTTTCAGTTTTCCTTTATTCTTAATATATATACTATTTGTGTCCAGCATCCACCCTCCTCCTGCCTTTGGCTCGTCTACAAACCTTGAGGCCCTTGCTCTTGAAGCAAGTAAGTCTCAAGGCCAAGATCATGATAGCACCTCAGATAATGTTCGATCTTTATACAGGTAAGACTTTGCTGCTAATTTCCTTTGCCCTCTGTTTTATTCTTATACAGTATATTCTTGTTAAATAATTATTGAACTTGTTATTTAGCACAATATAGGGCATATGCAAAATTCTAATTATTGCATTTCCTCCTTCTGTGTGTGCCATTTTCTCTGCTGCAGATAGATAATAAGTTCCTTATATTTGATTACCTTACAGACCCATGCATGAAATAACCTTCTCCACCATTGACAAACCAAAGCTTCTCAGCGAGGTAAAACATGCACCTATGTACATTTGTGTTTCGTAGGGATATGTATATAGATTTTTTAACTTCATGGTGAGTTGTATAAATACCAGTTATGTGATCATTCTTTTTATCTATTTTCTTAGTGACATCATGTTTTCTGATACCCCCAGCTGACATGTCTGCTTGGTGAAATTGGTCTCAACATTCAAGAAGCACATGCATTTTCGACAAACGATGGCTACTCACTCGATGTGTTTGTTGTTGTTGGTTGGCAGTCTGAGGTAGCTCTTTATCTCAATCTGTCTTCATACCTATAATTTTATATTCTACCCGCTGTTTAACATATAGTTATCTGTTTATTTATTTAGGAAACAGATGATTTAACAGAAGAAGTAAAGAAAGAAATTAGCAAGATGGACGAGGTGAACCAGACGCACACTTTATTGCAATTTCGTTAGTCCCTAGTTGTCACCTCCTTGTTTTCTTGGTGCTCATGTTTTGCGCTTTGGCTTGTCTTGGACAGACGCAAGGATGGTCTACATCTCATTCATGGTCTTCTCCAGTTGAAAATATGCATATCGTGGAGAACTCAACAGCTGATCATGTTGCAATACCTACAGATGGTGCCAGTGAGTGGGAAATTGATGTAAAACTACTCAATTGTGGGAATAAAGTAGCATCTGGATCATATGGTGATCTGTGAGTGTTTGTTCCTAGCTATCATGAAAATCCATTTTGAGCTTTGGTGTGGTCATGTAACTAATATGTTTCTCTTTCCAGTTACCGTGGTACATATTGCAGTCAAGATGTCGCTATTAAAGTGCTCAAACCTGAGAGGGTAAATGTGGACATGCAGCGTGAATTTGCCCAGGAGGTTTATATCATGCGGTGAGTTACATCAATGTTTTCCGTACTAAGAGGAACCGTTGCTTTTTGTGATAAGGGCATTCTTGCAAGCTATTTCAGTATACCAAGTCTTTTGAACATAAACGTGTGTTTTTCTTTCTTTGTATTTACATCATCTCACTTAGTCTCATTTATTCTGTTATAAAAAAAACGAGTGGCTTAAGGGGAAGAAACCTCAGTGCTGTTTTTACCAGAAGAAATTGTGTGTACAACCTGGTATTGCGAGCACGGAGGCTTGACCCTGGCGGGCATGCACGCATCAACCTGTGCTTGCCATCCGGGCTATGCCATGGTTCACTTTCTTCTGTTATACAATGAATAACATTCTTAAAAATGTTAGTCTCAATCTCTCAGATGCTCATGTCTTCACATTTTCACTGCTAAAATTGTTTACTCCTAGGATGCTAAGATGACAAAGGTTTCTTGCTGCCTTTTACCTGTCAACATCTTATTCTGTCAGCCCTTTGCTTGCTTATTAACTGATGCCTCCCACAGCAAGTTATGCAATTATATCTACATGTTAAAAGAATCATCCTCATGGTGCTTTTCTGTTCTATTCCATTTATCTGTAAGCTTATGAAGTACATTTTGGATTTTAGGAAGGTTCGTCACAAGAATGTTGTGCAATTTATTGGTGCATGCACCAAACCCCCGAAGCTATGCATAGTCACAGGTATGATTGACCAAAAGGCTATCCTTTCAAGGTTCCATTTTCTTGTATGGTACTAACAGTAATAATTACTGAACCTATCTTCACTCATCCAGAATTTATGTCCGGTGGGAGTGTGTATGATTACCTCCATAAACATAAAGGTGCCTTCAAGCTCCCTGCCTTAGTTGGAGTTGCGATTGATGTGTCAAAAGGCATGAACTACTTACACCAGAATAATATTATTCATCGGGATCTGAAAACTGCCAATCTTCTTATGGATGAAAATGGGGTAAGTGTCGTCTAAATTCAGTTATTCATGATGCATGCATCCTTGGAAACAATTCTCAGTAAATCTCAGCCTAAACAAGACTTCACTTCTTTAGATGTTCTATACAAAAAATAACAGAGGTTAAGTTGTGGATTTTTATCTGGATTTTTGTTGTACCTAGCAAATCTTGTTTGTCAGTGGTAAGTGCGTGGCCACTGGGAGTCTTGAATGTTCTCTATCCTTGTTGGGAGTCCATTGTGATTCATTTAATGGATTTACTCAGAAGAATTGGATAAATTTTCCTAACTTATTGTGTCCTTCTACAGATGGTTAAGGTCGCTGATTTTGGCGTTGCACGTGTTAAAGTTCAGTCTGGAGTAATGACTGCAGAAACCGGGACATACCGGTGGATGGCCCCAGAGGTGATTTCTCTATAATTAACTACTACATGCTACCATTATTACCAACTCGGTTATTGTGTAATACTGTAATGCCCATGCTGAATATAAGCTTTATATAGTAGATATGTCCATCAGAAGTTGCTGGCCCTCCCAAGCTCCAAGTTCTTTTTTTTCAGATTAACACTGTAGAAAAACCAAGTTGCTCCACGGCACTAACTTTTTCTTGAAAAATAAGGAATCACAAGGTTCAACAGTTGTGAAGTTGTGATTCAACCCATTTTTGTGCACCAGCAACCTCAGTCCTGGGAATGTGCCACCGCCATACCCCCCCCCCCCCCCCCCCCCCCCCCCCCCCCAATGATAGTAACTTGTGAAACCAAAATAAAGCACTATCAGACCTACACAAGGCTGCTAGATATAGTCGTCCTTAGATCTTCACCCATCCGTGGGTAATGAGTGGCAGCATAGCAGCGGTCGTATTTTTTCTCATGTTTGCTCTTCGTCTCCAAGCACAGAAGCTTTATTTTATTCAGCACTATGTGATTCAGGGTTGCTCTCGAGACATGATCTCTAGTGCACCAAATGCCTATGAACCTCTAGTTGATTCAGCTTGAGTTCCAGGATTGGGCACAGCGTCGTCCATGTCTTGAGAAGCTGAGCGCAGCAAAAACACCAGTAAACCACTACATGACATTTTACTAAAATGTAAATCATTCCTCATTTTCCTGATTAACTATAATGAAGAAGTAATGACATTTGAAACTTCAGTTTTAGTATCACTAATCCACCATTTGGCAGGAAGTTCAGACCAAATATTCTGAATCACCTCGGCAAATGAGACAGAAGCACTGATCCGAGTTCATTTCTATGAGCGGGCTTGAATGTGAAAAAATTTGGTGTTGTTCCATATATTTTATAGAAGACGGAAAATCATTGTGTTTTATATTATTTTTCAAACTAAAGAGGGAGTTTTAGTTTTAAACCTGTATTTAATTTTTGCCAACAATGTCTTACCAAACTTTGAGATTATCTTCCTCTCTATCTTCATAGTGATGTGGAGTGTAAATCCAAGTGGGATTGCAACCTTATAGCGGCAATGAATTCATGAAATAGAGGGCATCAGGGTAATAATACCTGCAATTGGTCTATCACCTTACAGAATTTATCTCTTGTAGGTTATAGAACACAAGCCCTATGACCACAAGGCAGATGTATTTAGCTTTGGAATTTTGATGTGGGAACTGCTCACCGGGAAGGTACTTGCATTACTGTCCTGCCGCTGTAATTCGTTTTGTTAAATTGCATTGTTTTACATAGAGTTGTTTATTGGTTTATCCATCTATTGCTGGCAGATTCCGTATGAGTACCTGACACCACTACAAGCAGCTGTAGGTGTGGTTCAGAAGGTAAAAATTGCTCGTCATTTTTCCATGATCATAGTCCTATTGTTTCATATCATTAACATGGCAACCTTCCTTCTCAGGGATTGAGGCCTACAATACCAAAAACAGCTAATGCAAAGCTCTCGGAGCTCCTCCAGAAGTGTTGGCAGCAGGACCCCGCTGAAAGGCCAGATTTCTCAGAAATATTAGAAACTCTTCGGAAAATCGCAGTGGAGGTTTGTGACTCGACACTTCGTACCGGCTTTACTTCAGTGCATCAAGGTTTACTTTCTTACCAAAGCGACGGTGCAGGTTGGAGATGAGCACGAGGGAAAACACAAGGAGAAAACCCTTGGGGGGTTCTTTTCGGCTCTGAAGGGGCGAGGACACTGAAGTGGTTCAGAATGTACATGCTTACGCTCCCCATTTGGACCCTTCTGAGTGAAGGGACGAGTTTTCAGCTGCGGTGTTGCACGTCGGCTGCTGCAAATAGTTTTTTTCTGCCTATTACTTCTGGGCTCTGTCGTCACATGGCGTAACATAGGAGGAGAGAGAGTGGTTGCAAAAAACTGTACATTATTTAATCTGATTCTTCTAACTGGTTGTAACTTGCACATGACATAATAAGCCTGTAGCTTAGGGTGTGCTGTGATTCTTTCAACTGTGATTATTTATCTCTTTTCCACATGCTGCTCCCAGCTTGAATGCCCTATCATGGTTGTTAGGTTTTCACAGTTTTGTCTGTCTTTCGGCGTAATATTATCCCTGTGAGTGCATGGCGAAATGGCAAGGCACGTGCACGACCAGCTCTTCTCTGAACAAAGATGAGCTGAAGCTGGCTGCTTCATGGTGCCAAGATTTGTTTGTTCCTGCATCGAGGCCAGAACAGAGGATTCTTTGGTGGTGTTTGCCTGTAGAGGGGTGATGCTTCTGATGCTAAACTTGCATCGCTATCTTACTTTTCTGCTTTCCTCTCATGAAAGGACCAACGGATGAATAAAGTGCTGCTGCAGCCGACAGCGCTTAGCTCCCACTCTGCCTGCAGTCACCTTTTTCTCCTCGTACTCAAGGAATGAAATGTGCAGGTTCTATATGAACTTTAAAATTTACTGACCTATATATGGCCTGTGGCTTGTTATAAGTGATGTAACCTTGTCAAGCAGACGATCATAACAGTGTTCATATGAACTCTGGCAGTCGTGCAGAACAAAGTGGTTATCGTTATATGATTGCAAAACTGAGAATTTCCTTTTACAAACAATAACTTCTGGTGGTAGGATGGCTTGTTTGCAGTGCCTGGCTGCATTTCTCTGCACTGAGGACCAGTGGACCAGTGTTTAAGAAGCATGAAAAACATATAGAAGGTCTGCAGCTTGTTGGATTTGTGAAGAACTAATCTTCTAATTTTAGATGTTAAAAAGTTACCGATTTCTGATGTCGATTAAATTTGATGTTATAAAAACATGATTTGGGAGATAGATCCATAGCTTTGCTTTTAGCCTTTCCTTTTTTCCTTTGTTTCCTTCTTGCCCCTCCTTATATTTACTCATTTTGGTCTGTTTGTCCTACTGAACCGTTTCCCTTTTTCTACTTTCCCACTTTGCATCTTCTCTTTGCTTGATCAGAGAGTCATGGAACCTGTCCTGTTGGGCAATGAGTGAGTTAATACATCTACGTCACATCGTCCCAGCATTGCTGACCCTAGGCTCTGGCCACCATGGCAGGGCTTGGTACTGGAGCACCAATCGTGAAGGTGTATCATGAGAAATCTATGATCTTACCAGATGTGTCAAGGGTGCTTGCATGCCTGTATGAGAAGGATATCGATTTTAAGACTCACCACACATCCTCTTACAAGGGCCTGCTCAGACTTCAGGTACGTGGTGTCTCTAATTCTTAACCGAGTGTGGAATTTACTCTTCATGACCATAAGCAGTTCAATACCATCGTTACATTTTCTTCATGTCCACTCTGCAGGCATCGAGCCATGTTCCAGTCCCGTTCTATGATGGACTTACATTCCTAGAAGGTAAGGTTTCGGATTTATGGAGTTCAATTACCGTTCCTGTATAGCCGTACATTTCTGGATGCTTATCCATCTTTTTCGGAGTTGGATAATCTTGCTAGTTAGCCTGCTACAAAGACATGCTATTTATTGGGCAGTAACTAGGAATCTGTATTGGAATCAAGTGAACCAGGACAGAATAGTATTCAATGTCAAATTTTATATTCGCATTGCCAAGGGAAGATAAAATCCTAGGTTCCCGTAGTTATTATGTGTTAATTGTAAGGAAAAACCATCCCGTAATTCATAAATAAAAGCTGTTGGATGAATATTTTCGCTGTTATAGATTCAATGTGTTAAATAACAAAGTTGAGCATCCAGTGTGATTCTACTAATAGGTGGCACATAAAGTAGAATTGATCACCAATGAGCAGATAATTTATCAACAATATTCAAATAGACATTTTTCAACTGCTCTTGGCGTTCACGCTTTATCCTACATTTTTCTTATATTTCACTCTCCTGGTGCATTTGTTCTGCTGCTGAATGCAAGCCTTAAAAGTGATAATTGATTTAGGCTTTACTCAAACTTATGTTTGTCTTTAATTCCAGATTCAAGAGAAATCTGCCGCTATGTAGCAGAAACTTATGAACATCGTGGATATCCATTCCTCCTTGGGAAGGATTCCCTTGAGAGGGCTTCCATCGAGCAATGGCTCCACCATGAAGAGCATGCTTTCAACCCTCCGAGCAGATCCCTCTTCTGCCACTTGGCCTTTCCCCTTACTGAAGAAGATGATGATATAGACTTGCAGAAGATAAAGCTAGAAGAAGTTCTGGAAGTTTACGAGCAAAGGCTGGGTGACACTGAATTCCTTGCTGGGAACAAGTTCACTCTTGCCGACTTAGTACACCTGCCAAACTCCCACTACATCACAGAATCTGACAAGTTTGCCTACCTATATGACTCGAGGAAGAATGTGCAGAGGTGGTGGAATGCTATTTCTACCCGGAAGTCTTGGCAGAATGTGCTGAAGGATATACAGGTGGTGGAGCAGCAGC
This sequence comes from Poa pratensis, assembly GCA_947311845.1. Taxonomy (NCBI): domain Eukaryota; kingdom Viridiplantae; phylum Streptophyta; class Magnoliopsida; order Poales; family Poaceae; genus Poa; species Poa pratensis. The sequence goes on from CAMZMU010000085.1 coordinate 147,280,242, forward strand.
GCAAACAGGAGGAATTTGAGAAGCAGCAGCAACGACAGTGGCGGAGAGAGCATCCTCCAACCACCAGACGCCCCATGCGTCTAGACTCTCGGAAGCAAACCAGCACAAAATCTCAGACAATATTGATTCCTCCTCCTGTCGGTATCATCTCAACATCTCCCACGGCTTCCCAGAAGCCTCTTCCTACTGAAACTTCCCCTGATGAGACACTACTATCTACTCCTACCACTCATAAATCTTCAGCTGTCCAAAGCAAACACACTACCGTTTTTACTACACATCGAGAAACTCCACCAGCCCCCGTCCCAAGTACTCCTAGACTTCCTGGATATCCTCATATTCCTGTTCAAAGTACAAGCAACTCCTTTACCCCAGCCACCTCTCCCACCACTGTTGAGAATCCCTCAAGAACAGGTGCCGATATTCCTGACAACCAATATACTGATCATACTCCACAGAGACCTGCTGAAACTATTTACGGTGGATCAACTGATCAGAGAGTTACATATACTTCTCCTGGGAAGCATGGTTCAACTGAAGCTCATCAGAAACTGCAGACTGAGCAGTGGCATGGTACTGCAGCTGGTTTGAGTAATCTAAAGGGAGAAACTGATTACTTAATGCCCGCTCAACAAGTAAAACCTGGCAAAGATGTGCAACATAGCTCATCACAAGATTCAGAGCAAGTAAGCACTCATCCTCTTGCTCAAGAACCAGTGAGCATGGATAGGCAACTGGTTCAAGGACCAGAAATGACACCTCGAACACCATACAGTGATCAGAAAAGAGATATTTCTTCTATGCCTGCTGATGTTCAAGGAATTGCTGAGGAGGACAAATCATCATCTGATCATAGAGATGCTGTACCGCCCCCTTATGCACGAAAGTATGCTGAGGAAACAAAGATTATCTCTGCTGACCACAGAAATGATGCTTCTCCTCCAAAGCGTGTAAAAGATGAAGACACTCAAGCTATACCATTCCAAACAGCATATGATGATCATGATATCGCCCTGGAAGCAAGAGAAACTGCATCTGCACCAAGACAAAGAAGGGCTCAAGATGCATATGATACCTCTGAAGTAATAGAAACTTACCACTCTTCATCATCTAGAGCACAACCTATCAATGCTCCACAGGATGTTGCTCCTCCACCCAAGCAAGCAGCATCTGAAGGCACTCGACGTGTAACCGCACCATACCCAGTTGCTCAAGAATTCATCAAGCAAGCTAGGGAAAGTCCTGCATCTAGGTCAACAGTAGCTCGTGATGCTCAAGGCAATACTGAAGAAGAGACTGTGGAATCTTCATCATCCAAAGCACATCTACTCGATTCTCGTCTGGCTGATGCTCGTCCACCGAAGAAATATTTGGCTGAAGATGGTTATGGTGAAATTGTACCATTGCAAGCAGGATCTGCAGATGATCCATATTATAGGAAACAAGATAGAGACACTGCTGCTCCAAAGCGGATGATACCTCAAGATGCCTTCGAAGAAACAAAGATGTCTGATTCTGCATCCTTCGAAGCACAAACATTTGATCACCGACAAGCTGATGCTCCTCCGCAAAAACAAAGACTGGATGAAGATCCTCAGACTACTGCTTCACCATGGAAGAAAAGATATTCTGGTGGTGAAGATACCACCGAAAAATCTAAACCTTCTGCTTCTAGGCCAAGGCGAATGGCGGCTCAAGAAATTCAGGACAACTTCGAAGAAACTAAGGCTGGTGATTCCCGGTCTACCAGAGAACGGCCTTCAGATAGTTGGCGAGCTCCTACTCCTCTCCCAAGGCATGAAGCAGGTGATGTTCGCAGCAGAACATCACCATTCCAAAAGAGATATCCTGATGCTGATGCTGGAATTAAAGACCGACGTGATCCAACTTCACCATTAGAAAGAAGATATGCTGATGCTGAAGATACCACCAAACATTCTAGAGACACTGCCTTTAAGCCAAGTAAAATTGTGGGCCAAGATGCTGAAGACACCTCTGAAGAAGCAGAAGCCCGTAAATCCGTATTGTTTAGAGAACAACCTCAAGATGCTCGGCGAGTTACAACTACTCCATCAAAGCAAGCAGCTGAAGATGCTCTTAGTGTGAGCCGACCATCCCCCAAAAGATATCCAAGAGCTGAAGAAACCAGCAAGCAACCTAGAGCCGCTGCTTCTAAGCCATCACATGCAACAGCTCAAGATGCTAGGGATGTCTTCAGAGAGTCAAAGGTTGCTGATTCCGCATCATCAATAGAGCAACCTTCAGATGCTCGAGCTGCTGCTTCCTTCCAAAAGCAAGAAGTCCCTGATGCAAGTGCATCATTCCAAAAGAGATACCCTGATGCCAAAGGCACCACCAAGAAATCAAAAGTTACCTTCGAAGAAACAAAAAGTCCTGACTCTGCATCATCACGAGTGCAGCCTTTGGATTCTCAGAGAGATTATGCTCCATCTTGGAAGCAAGAAGCAACAGAAGCTCCTCGTGCAACTAGACCATTCAAAAAGAGAGACTCCAATGTGGAAACCGCCAAACACCCAGCTGGTGCTTATAAGCCAAGGAAAATAGTGGATCAAGATACTCAAGGCACCTACGAAGAAGCAAAGGCCAGTGATTCTGGGTTGCCTAGAGAACAATCTTCAGGTACTTGGCAAGCTGCAACTACTCCAACAGAGAAAGTAGCAATTGATGATGGGCCCCGTGGGACTCCACCATCTGAAAGAAATGCTCCAAATGATGAAGACACCACCACGCGACCTAGAGGCACCGCTTCAGCACCTAGGCGGACAACTGCTGGAGATGCTAGTGGCGCATTTCAAGAGTCAAAGCCTGCTGATTCAGTGTCATCTAGGGAGCAACCGTTGAGAGCTCGGCAACCAGTTGTTACTCCAAGACAAGAGACTGAAGATGCTCTTAGCAAAATTTCAGCATTCCACAAGACTCGTCCTTTTGTTGAAGATGGCACTAGGCCAGCTGTAGACACTGTTCTTGGGCCTAGGCAAATTGGAGCTGAAGATACTAAAGACATCACTGAAGAAACAAAGGTTGCTGATTCTGCATCACCTGTCAGAGCAAGACCTACTTACACACCGCGAACTGCTCGTCCTCTGTCAGAGCAAGTAGAAGTGGAAGAGGATGCTCGGGATAAAGATAGAGAAGGTAGAGAACCCCTTTCCGTGCCAAAGAAAATGGTGTCTAGAGATGGCGAACACACATATGGAGAAAGAAAGATTCCCCATTCTGTGTCAAGAGAGCAATCTTTGGATAATCTGAAAGCTAGTTCTCCATTAAAGCAGGCAGCAGCTGAAGATCCCCGTGATGCTAGTAAGGGAGCAACGGAGATGCTCGTTGATGAGATAAAACATTCTCAAGGTGTCAAAGGCGCCAGCAAGAAATCTGTAGGCACCTTTCAAGAAACAAAAGACCTTGCCTCTGCATTGCCCACACCACAGCCTTTGAGTGCTCAAGATGCTCAACACACCGATAGATCATCTAGAACACCAACTGCTGATCAACGGAAGGATGCTTCAGCACATATCCGGTCAAATCTTCAAGATCAGGAGGCAAAATCATCATCTGCCCATCAGAAAGGTTTGGGCTCATCGCCATCACGGGCAGAAGCTGGAGATGATGATCAGGCCATCATGGATGAAAAAGTATTTTCATCCGAGCAGCTCAGGAAGACGCCCAAGGAAAGTCGATCCGCATCATCCAAAGCACAGCCTGCAGATTCTCGGAGCCCTACCAAGGTGGAGAGAACACCTTCTGATTATCAGGAGGAGGACCATTTGGTTGCACCAGACAGCCCTGAGCAACCTCAAACCCCCCCAACTGGTGTGAGAGCAGATGGCTCTGTGCGAAAGCGCCAACAAGTTCCTGTGGTTCCATCTACTTCTGAAGTGAAATCAACTCCTCCAACTCCACCCAGAGCAAAAGTTCATGATGACCAAGAGCCATCTAAAAGAGACACTGTTGATGATCCAAAAGGGGCTAGTGGAGCATTTCAAGAGTCAAAGCCTGCTGATTCAGTGTCATCTAGGGAGCAACCTTTGAGAGCTCGGCAACCAGTTGTTACTCCAAGACAAGAGACTGAAGATTCTCTTAGCAAAATTTCAGCATTCCACAAGACTCGTCCTTTTGTTGAAGATGGCACTAGGCCAGCTGTAGACACTGTTTCTAGGCCAAGGCAAATTGGAGCTGAAGATACTAAAGACATCACTGAAGAAACTATTTCTGCACCAAAGAAAAGGGTGTCCAGAGATGCAAAAGACACATATGGAGAAAGAAAGATTCCCCAATCTGCATCCACAGATCGATCTTTAGAGAATCTACAAGCTAATTCTCCACTGAAGCAGATAACAGCTGAAGATCCCCATGGTGCTACTAGGGGAGCAAAGGAGTCACTTGTTGGTGACCCAAAAGAATCTCAAGGTGTCAAAGACGTCAGCAAGAAATCTGCAGGCACCTTTGAAGAAACAAAAGACCCTGCCTCTACATTGCCCACAGCACAGACTTTGAGTGCTCAAGAGGATCAACGCACCGATAGATCATCTAGAACACCAACTGCTGATCAATCGAAGGAAGCTTCAACACAACCCCGATCATCATCTGCCCATCAGAAAGGTTTGGGCTCATCACCATCACAGGCAGAAGCTGGAGATGAAGATCAGGCCATCATAAGTGAAAAAGTATTTACATCTGAGCAGTTCAGGAAGATGCCCAAGGAAAGTCGAACCGCATCATCCAAAGCACAACCTGCAGATTCTCGGAGCCCTATCAAGGTTGAGAGAACACCTTCTGTTTATCAGGAGGACCATTTGGTTGCACCAGACAGCCGTGAGCAACCTCAGGTCCTCACAACTGGTGTGAGAGCAGATGGCTCTACACCAAAGCATCAACAAGCTCCTGTGGTTCCATCTACTTCTGAAGAGAAATCAACTCCTCCAACTCCATCCAGAGCAAAAGTTCATGATGACCAAGAGCCATTTAAAAGAGACACTGTTGACGATCCAAAAGGGGCACCACTCCTATCGGGCCGAGAACCAATTTCCCAAGTCCAACATGCCACTGAACTAACTCCTGGTAGAGATATGTCCAGTAAATCATCCAACATTGATCAATGGCGGCTCACATCTGCGCCAGCACAAGGTATAACTGCTAATTCTGGTGATGATCTGCTGGGTGTGTCTACCATTGATCAAAAGCCAACACCAATGAGTCAAAAAACAATACCTGGTGCTCGGGGTGCCAATGAGATGGTCAAAAGAGAACAAAGAAGGGAACCATCTGCACCAGCAGGAGCACAAACACCTGATGTTCAGCATGCTCCACCATCATCAGGACCTGACATGGCCAAAAGAGATGGAGAGCCAGTACAAATGCAAGAACAAACTCTGCATGCTCGTCCTACTTCAGTGCCTACAAGAAGAGCAACTCCTGATGCTCGTGACACCGGTGATAACGAGTTTCTTAATGCATCTGATGCCCAAAGATGGAAGGATTTGAAAGCTAAACATGATTCAGCCATGATCGATGAAGATGATCGTGATGCCAGTTTGTCAACTCATGATGCTACTGGTGACGACAAGACAACATGGCATGCTAGTGAAGCACAAGATGCAGACACTTTGCCCAGTTCAACAGCAGCCCCTGTAAATGCTCGACCCACCAGTGGTGATGAGCTTGTTGAGAGATTTTCACGTGATCAAGGGGCAAGACCGCCTGAATCAACTCAAGCACAAACACCTTTTGATGCTCCACGTGACTCTCTATCGACCCAAGGTGTACCTAGTGATGCCTTGGACAAAACCAAATTTGCCAAGCCATCCTCAACTGAAGGCATCACACCTGCAGCTGGACCAGCTTTAGCTTTGGAGGCCCAACTTGCTGAACATAAAGCTCCATTAGGTGCGTAAATTACTCTCAACTATTGACTTAAATATGAATCTTCTGACTGACCAAGGGAGGATTCGGAACATCAAAAAACCATCAAAGCTAATTGTTTGCTTCATGAATTTCAGATAAAAAACCAGCTCGTGCTGCACGACCCCTGTCCTCTGGTGAATCAAGAAAAGAAGATACTAGCGTTTCTCCAGCTGATCAAACTAAGAAACCACAGACAGTTTTTCGTCAACAAGCAAGACCATCTAAACCAATCACAGAGCAGCTTCCAAGTTATGAACAGGTCGCCCGTGCGCCACAAACAATTCCTAGTGATAGAGACATGACGCCTGCACCAGGCACAAGTGACTCTCCAGCTTCAAATACCCAAATCACTTCAGCAAAATTCCAGGAAGCCATTCCTGATAGTTATCGCCCTGATGAGTTAACAGCGCCATTTGTCTCGAGTGAAAAACAAGGATCATATTCTGAACCGCATGAAGGACCATCTCATGATGCTCATGGTGCTGCAGATGACAAGGACATAACTAAATATCCATCTCGGCAAGCACGGGTTTTGGAATATAGGCCTGATTTACCAGTTCGTCCCACCAGTAGTGATGAATCAGGAATCTCGCCTTATCGGGTGCAGAATCACCTACAGCAGCTCAAGCAACAAATTTTGAGGATCCACGTAATGAAGTATTTTCCGCTGAAAAGAAATTGGCCCCATCAGGTAATTAAATTCTCTTGCATGTTCAAAACAGTACACCTTATATCATACTTAGAGCTACCTATCCTGCTATCACTGACATTGGTTCTCACATTTTAGATCAAGATTCAGTTTATTCTATGCAACAACCTTCCCCAGCTGAGACTAGGGAGGAAAAACTATTGTTGCTGCAGCTCAACAGAGACTGCCAACAAACATTGGCCAACAGCACACACAGGACATGAGAGAGTCTCCAACCTCAGATTTTGTGCCTGCTGAAGATATACCTTCTGATGCTCGAAGTGGTAGACCTGATGAAGTACCCCTCGTTGAACAGAAACTCGCCTCATCGGGTAATTAGTTATTTTAATGTGCCTGAAAAGTGCACCATCCTACATATGACTATACACATCAAAGAACTTCCTGAAGATACCAAAATTACCCTCAAATAATATTCTGCTACTACTCATGCTGCTACTTTGCGTTTCAGATCAAGATGCCCAACTGTCATCCTTTGTTGAGCCAAGGAATGAAGAGATTAGAAGTTCAACTCGTTCTGCACAACCACTTCTCTCTGCCGCAGATGATCAAACCAAGTTTCCACAAAAAACAAGTATTGGTCAACAAGATGTAGCGCCTACACCAGGAACATCAAAATCTCCATCCTCAGATACCCATCATGCTTCAGGGCAACTTCAGGAAGTTGCTCCTGATGATCATCACACTGTTGAGTCACTTCCAAGCCAAGGACAGGTCTCTCGCGCTAACCCTTCTTTTGTAGTATCTGAAGGCCCAACCCGTGATTCTCTTGACATAGATAAAAAGAACACGAAACTGCCATCTAGCCAAGCAAAAAGCTCATACCCCAAACCTGATTCCACACAAAACCGCAGTGATGAGCCTCCCACACGAATTTTAGCCAATCAATTATCAAAACAACCTGCAGAAGCTCAAGCGCTACCACCTCTTGTGGGTCCACGTGAGTCTAAATCCAACCAAGATCTAACCTCTGACACCTTAGGCAAACCCAAGTCACTAAAACCATCTTCCATAGATCAAGAAGCTACGGGTTCAGCTTTAACTCCTGACACTCATCTTGGTAGTGCACCAGGGGAAGTACCTCCTGCCGGACAGAAGCTACCCTTGAAAGGTAATTAGGTTTTCTTTACTGTGGAAGACAGTGCACCTTCTAGGAAGTCTGTAGCTGATTTGACACGAGATAAGATTCATAAAAATTGACTGCTCTGACATTTTTTCTTCCTTTTTGGAATTTCAGATGAAGATTCTGCTCATCCTACACAAAAGTCTTCCTTGAGTGAACCAACAAAAGAACAGTCTACAGTTACTACACCTAATGAAGCCAAGACGTCACCAACAATCTTTAGTCAACAAGACAAAGCGCTTGCACAAAATAAGATGAAAGACCCATCTTCAGGTTCACAATATGTTCCACAGAGGCTTCAGGAAATCACTCCCGAGGATCAACGCATCACAATTCCAATGCAACAAGAAGTTCCTCATTTTGAAGACATTTCTAAACCACATGATGGACCAACTCCTGATCCGAATGGTGCCTTTGTCGAAGAACCCATGGCAGATGCAACAGGCTCGATACCAAATTCCCAATATGGTATCGTGCCAAGTGGGTTATCCCCTGATGAAGGGAAACCTGAAATAGCAGGTAATTATTTATTGGTCTTCATCTGTCCAACAGAATGTGCCTTCTATTTATTGCTCTTACTTCATCTGTCCAACTGGAGAAGTTATTAGGAACTTGATAGTTTTCAAAAAAGCCAATACTAATTTTCTTTCTTGCATTTCAGATAAAGATCCAGCTCATCGCACACAGCTGCGTTCCTCTACTGGATCAAGGAAAGAAGAGGGAGATGTTGGTCCATCTGATCAAACCATAATGCCTGCACCTGGCACAAGTGAATCTTCAGGGGAAGTTCTGGAAGTTGGTCCCGGCAATCATCGATCCAATGAGTTGACTAGACCACTTCTTCCGAGCAGTAAACAAGATTCTCATGCTGGACATCCTGAATCAGATGAAGGTCCAAATCCTGATGCACATCGGGCTATTGCTGATGAAAACAAACCACCACCTCTGGTCAGCCAAGCACACAGTTTAGAGGCTGTTTCTAATTCTGCACCATCCCGTGATGATGTTATTCCTACCAGTGGTGATGAGCCAGTCGCGGGACTTACAAATGAGCAAGAGAAGCAGACACCACCAGCATTTCAAGCATCTCTGCCTCCTGAGGCTCTATATGACTCCAATAAGGCTAAAAGTATTTCTGCAGATGCCTTTGGTGAAGTTGGGCCTCTGAAAGCAACTGGTGAAGTAAACCCTGCTGATCAAAGTATAGCTCCACCAGGCAAGGATCCTCTTGTTAGTTTCTTCTTTAATATATTCACATGCAGCCCTACTACATGGCCCTGTGAAAAAATGTCCTCTCTTTGTCCGGAGAAAGAGTACCTTCCAGCACTCCTACCATTGAACAAGAAATTTTCTCAAAACTAACAGTTTCACCACAATATGGCCCTTTCTTTCTCGACCTTCAACAATATTCATTTCTCCTTTCTGTTTTGCAGAACCACTTCCGGTTGTTGAGTCGATAAAAAAGTCTACTGGTGCTGAAGCTGAAGCTGAAGAAAGCAAAGTGTATCAACCAGTTACTGGCCAGAAAGACATTAGGCATGCACCAGGCATTTCAGAACATGTGCTTGATGATGCTCACAACAAGAAACCAGTTTCAAGGGAAGAACAGGTTTCTGATGATCAACGTGCTTATGAGCCACGTGAGGGATCACCTCCTGATGTGCATGGACCCTCTCTCGACAAGAACACAACTCCACCTTCTAGTCAAGCACAAAGTTCAGATCCAAAGCCGGATTCTCTACCAAAGAGTGTCGATGTTAATCCTAGCAGTGGCCAACAGTCGACTACAAGATTTTTGCGTGGTCAAGGGGCGCAGCTACCTGCACTAGCTAGGTCACCGCCACTTTACCATGAATCCAACGAGGATGTACCTGAGTCCTCTGTTAATCAAGAGGTCACATCACCTAAAGTTGTCCCAGCACCAGCACCAGGAGCAGATACCCTACTTGGTACAGCATCCGATGAAATAGCTCCTGATGGAAAAAACTTTCCTTTGCCAGGTAATCAAGATCTTTCCTCTGAGTGTGGACAAGTAGTAACTTTAGCAACCTATACTTGATCAGGCGCAACAAATTACTTTTGAATTAACTATTCTGCCAGTAATAAGGGTGTTTATTGTATTTCAGCTCGAGATTTAGCTCGTTCTGCACAACGACCTTTCTCTGTTGAGCCAACAAAAGAAAAGGGTATTGTTCCTTTATCCGATCAAACCAGCGAGGCACGGACAATAATTGGTCAACAAGGAGTAATTCCGTCTACAGACAAAGAAATAACTCCATCTGATCTTCAAGCCAGCGAATTAGCAAAACCACCTAATGAGAACCAACACCAAGTTCTCGCTGGAAGTGCTTATGAACAGCGTGAAGGACCAACCCCCGATGTGCGTGGTGCTGTTGAGGAAAAAATGCCACTTTCATCTAGCCAAGCAGAAAAATCAGACATTGCGCCTGATTCAGCACCAATCAGTGGTGATGCCCATCGTACAGTGTTGATGGTCCAACCACAAGTTCTTTCCGTAATTCAGAGGCACAACCTCCTACAGGAACTCAGAATGTAGCTGCTCTTTTCTTGGAAAAAATCGAGTCACCAACACCAACTGATCAAGAACTCATGACACCTAAGACTAGCCCAGCACCAGCTCCAGAAGCTCCGCAAGGTACCATACCACGTGAAACAGCCACTGCTACCATAAATTACTCCACTAGATAATATGTCTCTTTTGTATTGTATGAACCTCTTACTGGACCGGTTTAGACAGGCATTTTTTGCAGAATGAAAGTAATCATTCTTTCACTGTGAACACTGATCACTCCTTTACTGCAGATCAAGATTTATCTTCTTCGCAGCCGTCTCCCTCTGTTTTATCAAGGAAAGATGTTGCTGATCAGAATAATGTGTCACAAGCAGGCCTGAGAGAGCCCGCAAGTTCAGATTCTACACGCCCTTCCGAGAAGATGCAAGAATTTAGCCCGGATGCTTATCTCACCATGTCAGAGAAATCACTTCTTCCTATGAAAGGTGAAATAGTTATTCCCTAAACTTATTCAGCATACAAAATTTTATTTTAGCCCACTAAGTTGCAGCAAAAAATCTTCCGGTATCATGCTGAACAACACTATGGACAATGTAGAAACTTGCTGGTTGACACTCCTAGCGAATGATCCATGCTCATTGAACCTATAGCAATCCATGCATACATCATACACGATGTTATTCTTCCTTTCCTTGCAGACAAAAATACGTTTTTGTGCCTTCATACATAACATTGGGATCAAACTCTGCACTTACACAACTAACGGTTATGCAATCATTGTCCTCAAATCATAGGAGCAGATCCAGTTCAGCCACCATATGAATCTCCCTTGGATTTATCAAGCGATGAGAAAACCACTATGATCAAAGGTGATCAGGCCAATACAGTATCAAATGTCAGTCTCCAGCCAGCCAACCAGTTGGTCTATCTGAAGAGTCAGTGTCATCATTTTCTCAAAAGAACCTCGAAAGTACATCACCTGAAGAACAATCAATGCAGCAGCAACAAATTGACCAGTCTAGCACTAGATCATCTAAAGATGACAACATAGGAGCCAGTGGAATTACAAGCCCTAACATGTTAACAACATCTGGAGATATACAACCATCACCACCCAAGGAAAGCATGCAAGCAGCTCAACAATCCAGAAACCAACAACAGGCTGACCAAGCTGTCTTTCAGTCAATACAGGACAACGAAAAGAAAATGGAAGAAACTGAGGCACAAGACAATGGATCTTACCAGCCCAAAATATTAGGCCTGATTCAGCACCTATCACTGGTGATGCTCGTCGTACAAGTGATGATGGGCCAGCCACAAGTTCTTTACGTGATTCACGGGGACAGCCTCCTGCAGGAACTCTGAATGTACCTGCTGTTTTCTTGGAAAAGAAGGAGTCACCAAGAGCACCCTCCACTGATCAAGAACCCATGGCATCTAAGACTAGCCCAGCACCGGCTCCAGCTGCTCTGCAAGGTACCACACCACGTGAAGCAACCGCTGCTAAACATAGATTTAATGCACTAGATAATCAGTCCTTGTATGGATAATATATGCACCTTCTTTTGGACCATTTTAGATCAGACAATTTTACAAAATATGTATTAACCATTGTTCACTGTTAACACTTATCATTTATGGACTGCAGATAAAGATTCAACTCAGTCTCCGCGGTTCTCTCCCTCTGTTGTATCAACCAATGTACCACAAGCAGGCTTGAGAGAGCCTGCAAGTTCAAATGCTGCACGTCCTTCTGAGGAAATACAAGAATTTAGCCCTGATGCTTATCTCACCAAGTCAGAGAAACCACTTCTTCCTATGACAGGTAGAACACTTACCCTAGATACATGTTTTACCTGAAAATATTGTAGATGAAAGTTTGAGAAATCCGGCTGAACAACACCAAATGGGGATTGAGAAACTCACTAGTTCAGACTTTTAACTATCCCTGATAATTTTCCAAAAAATCCAATACTAAGGTCCTTTCTTGCATTTTATTCAGTTCCCGTACTAACACCAATGGAAGCCATTTATTGAACTTCAACAATATTCAGTTCTTCTTTCTTTTTGCAGAACCGCTTCCGGTTGTTGAGTCGAGAAAAGAGTCTACTGGTGCTGAAGCTGAAGAAAGCAAAGTGTATCAACCAGTTACTGGCCAGAAAGACATTAGGCATGCACCAGGTATTTCAGAACATGTTCTTGATGATGATCACAACAAGGAACCTGATTCAAGGGAAGAACAGGTTTCTGATGATCAACGTGCTGCTGAGCCAAGTGAGGGATCACCTCCTGATGTGCATGGAGCCTCTCTCGACAAGAAGACAACTCCAACTTCTGGCCAAACACAAAGTTCAGATTCAAAGCGAGATTCGCTACGAAAGAGTGTCGATGTTGATCCTAGCAGTGGCCGACAGTCGACTACAAAACTTCTACGTGGTGAAGGGGCGCAGCTACATTCACTAACTAGGTCACCGCCACTTCATGAGTCTCGACTCTACCCTGAATCCAACGAGGATGTACCTGAGTCCTCTGCTAATCAAGAGGCCATGTCACCTAAAGTAGTCCCAGCATCAGCACCAGATACCATACTTGGTACAGCATCCGATGAAATAGCTCCTGATGGACAAAACTTCCCTTTGTCAGGTAATCAAGCTCTTTCCTTTGAGTGTGGACAAATAATAAAAAAATAGCAACCTCTCAGGTGCAACAGTTACTTTTAAAATATAAATTAACTATTCTGCCAGTAATAAGGCTGTTTGTTGCATTTCAGCTCGAGATTTGGCTCGTTCTGCACCACAACCTTTCTCTGTGGACCCAACAAAAGAAAAGGGCATTGTTGCTTCATCTGATCAAACCAACGAGCGACAGACAATAATTGGTCAACGAGTAACTCCTTCTACAGACAAAGAAAAAACTCCATTTGATCTTCAGGCCAGTGAATTAGCAAAACCACCTAATGAGAACCAAGACCAAGTTCACGCTGGAAGTGCTTATGAACAGCGTGAAGGACCAGCTCCCGATGCAGGTGGTGCTGTTGATGAAAAAACACCAGCCTCCACTGATCAAGAACTCAGGACGCCTATGACTAGCCCAACACCAGCTCCAGAAGTTCCACAAGGTACCATACCACGTGAAACAGCCACTGGTAGCATAAATTGCTTCACTAGATTATCGGTCTCGTTTGTATGTATGCACCTTTTACTGGACCAGCTTAGATCCGGCAATTTTCATAGAATATAAATTAATCATTATTTATTTGTTAACACTGATCACTGCTTTACTGCAGATAAAGATTTAACCACTACTTCACAGCTGCCTCCCTCTGTTGTATCAAGGAAAGATATTGCTGATCAAACCAATGTATCACAAGCAAGCCTGAGAGAGCCTGCAAGTTCAGAGTCTACACTCCCTTCAGAGAAACAAAAATTTAGTCTGGATGGTTATCTTTCCAAGTCAGAGAAATTACTTCTTCCTATGAAAGGTATGTATAAATTCGCAAGTTGGCACTCCTAGCGAACGATTCCTGCTCACTGAACCTAGACCAGTCCATGCATAAATCATATGCGACGTTATTGTGCTTTTCCCTGCTGGACTAAAAGACATTTTTGTGCCTTCATACATAACATTAGGATCAAATTCTGCACAGAAGTAACGGTTTGATATCTTTGTCCTCAAATTATAGGAGCAGATCCAGTTCAGGCACCATATGAAGCTTCCTTGGATTTATCAAGCGATGAGAAAACCACAATGATCAAAGGTGATCAGGCCAACACAGTATCAAATGTCAGTCTCTCAGCCAGCCAACCAGTTGGTAAATCTGAAAATAGTGCAGTAAAAATACCGCTCTCTGAAGAGTCAGTATCGTTGTTTTCTCCAAAGAACCTCGAAGGAACATTACCTGAAGAAAAAACAAAGCAGCAGCAGCGAACTGAGCAGTCCAGCACTAGATCATCTAAAGATGACAGCATAGAAGCCAGTGGAATGAAAAGCCCTAATATCCTAACAACATCTGGAGATATGCAACCATTACCACCCAAGGACATGCAGGCAGTTCAAGGATCCAGAAACCAACAACAGGCTGGCCGAGCTGTCTTTCAGTCAACACAGGACGACGAAAATCAAATTGAAGAAACTGATGCACAAGACAATGAATCTTACGAGCTTAAAAATATTAGGCCTGATTCAGCACCAATCACTGGTGATGCTCGTCGTACAAGTGATGATGGGCCAGCCACAAGTTCTAGCCCAGCACCAGCTCAAGATGCTCCGCAAGGTACAACACCACTTGAACCAGCCACTTGTAAACTTAAATTTACTCCACTAGATAATCGGGCTTTTCTGTATGGACAATGTATGCACCTTTTACTAGACCATATTTAATCAAATACTTTTTGAAAAATATAAATTAATCCTTGTTTCACTGTTGACACTTATAGTTGCTGTACTGCAGATCAAGAATCAACTCATTCTCAAAAGTTGTCTCCCTCTGCCATATCAAGGAAAGTTGATGCTAATGCTGATCAAACCAATGTATCACAAGCAGGCCTGAGAGAGCCTGCAAGTTCAGATGCTACACGTCCTTTAGAGAAAATACCCAAATTTAGCCCTGATGCTTATCTCGCCAAGTCAGTGAAACCACTGCTTCCTATGGAAGGTAAAACAGTAATGCCCTAGACTTATTCAGTATAGAATTTTTTGTTTTAGCCACAAAGCTGCCGTTAAAAACTAGCAAGATCATGCTGAACAACACAAAGGACAATGTAGAAACTCGTAAAATTTTTTTAGACGTAAGGCACCACCGTGCCCAGCTTTAAATTAATAAAGCCTGGAAAGTCTCAGGTTAGGGACAAACACTGGGGTTACCAGTTACAACGAAAGCAGTTGCACGAGCTCACATGCGAGCTGGTAGAAGTCTTTACAAGACCTTACACTAAGGTCTAGGCAAAGAAACTCGTAACTTGAGAGTCCTAGCGAGTGATCCCTGCTCATTGGACCTTTAGCAGTTTAGGCATAAACCAAATACGACACTATTTTGCCTCAGGAACATTGCTAGGATAAAAATATGTACTTGCACAGCTTGTTTATGAAACTTTTCTCCTCAAATTATAGGTACAGATCCAGTTCATACTACGCGTGAAGCTTCCTTTGATATGTCAAGCAATGAGAAACCCACTATGATTAAAGGTGAGCAGACCAACACAATATCAAATGTCAGTCTCTCAGCCAGCCAACCAGTCGGTCAATCTGAAAATAGTGCAGTTAAGGGACTGCTCTCCGAAGATTTTGTATCACCACTTTCTCAAACTAACCTCGAAAAAACATCACCGGAAGAAAAATCACAGCAGCAGCAAACTAACCAGTCCAGCACTCGATCATCTAAAGATGGCAGCACTGTTGAAGCCAAGGGAACTACAGACCCGGACATCTCCACAACATCTGGAGATATACAGCCTTCGCCGCTCAAGGAAAGCACACCGGCAGCTGAAGGATCCAGAGACCAAACACAGGCTGACCAAGCTGTCTCTGAATCAACACTGGACGATGAAAAGCAAATTGAAGAAACCGAGGCACGTGTCATTGGACCTGACGAGCTCTACGAGACGAATCTCCTGCAAAATACGAGTCAGAAGAAGGATGGATCATCTCAAGGGGATGCTTTGGAACAACCAGAAGAGCTTGTCCCAGCGGTTCAGTCACGGAGCAACAACACGAACATTGGTTCCAAACGAACTGAAGATGCACCAGGTAGCGTCCAGCTGGCAGACAAGAAATCTGAGAGGAGTTTGAGAACTTCTGATGAATCCAAGAAGCAAATACAGACTGAGGGCAAAACCCAAGGTGGTGAAACAAAGGCACCGGACTCTGATGCTGAGCAGCCTGAAGAAAGAGATCTCCGATCGAGCAATAAGGAGGGTATCACTAGTCTATCTCAGGCTGAAACCCGGTCCAAACTGGAAGAGCAAACATCATCTGGTACTCAGAGTAGCAACACAAACCCCAGCAAATTGGACGGCTCGGCAGATGACGTGAAGTCTGCTGATACGGACGAGAATCCTCCATTTCCATGAATTTCAGTCATCTGACGCATGATGCTGGAGTGTACTACTGAATAAATATGAAGGAGAAGTGAAGACTACTCACATTTACTCTCTTGTTTATTTGTTGTTGTTGTTTACTACTGAATAAATATGAAGGAGTAGTCAATTCTCCTGCCACCCTTGGAGTATGCCATTTTCATGTACTTTGTCAGTTCCTTTTTTGTTGGACACGGTGGCTTGTTTGCTAGTGAAAGTAATCGTATCCTGTCCTGAATTTTAATACTGAAACCGCAACTGCAGTGCGGACGTGCTGTTCTTTTGAACCAACTTTACTCAGCTAGCTAGTTCGCTGATGTAAAAAATCTTTTGTACGTACTACATGAGCAATTGAATACAATACAATGTGTGTTGCATCAGCTGTATCTTCCAACCAAAATTCCATTGTGAACAAGGTCCACAAAGCTGGGGCAAAATTTCGAAACATCAAGGTTCTCAACTATGTGTATATCAACCTCTAGAAACGTTGGTAGACTGATGTTTTTTTATATAAAATCGTATTAGAAGCAGCTTCCAAAGAACCGGGGCAAATTTCCAGATGAAAAAATGAAGAGGGAGTCAGGGAGGGGTAACGGTTAACCGTGAAAGAGCCGTTTCGCCGCCCTCTCCGTCCATCCACATCCACACCCAAACCCCCACCATCTCCCTCCTGCTCACCCAGCGCCGCTCTAGTCCGCCACCGCCGCGCCGTACCTCCTCGTCGGCCGGCACCGCAAACTCCCGCGCCTGTCACGCGCGCCACCGCCACCTTGCCCCTCCCCTCGTTCCCTCGTCGGGCTCGTCCTATCTCCACCCCCTGCGGCCACTGGTAATCGAGGTATGAGCTCCTTTCATTCTCCTCCGGCGATTGGGTAAACCCCAATGGCCTCCACGAATTCCTGACCCAAATGCCGGACAGCGCTCACTCCAGGCTATTTTCCAGGGCAGATAAGCTCCGCCTCCGCTCCGGGCGCGATGCTGAGCCCGTGCGACCGCTTCCTCCACCGCGCTCCCGCTCCCGCCGCCGCCGCCCAATCTCACGGCCTCGGTGCCCGGCGCCAGCCGCAGGACAAATGCCTCACGTTCCAGAACAACGCGGTATCGGCGCCGGCGAGGAGAGCCGCCGTGGAGACCCACCCCGCCGTCGCGGTGGTCCCACTCCCACGCAAGGCCGCCACCGCCGCCAGACAGACCACCCTCCAAGGAGGAAGGACAAGGATACGGGCCGCCAGGCAATCCGGCCTGCTACGGCGGGTCGATCCCGGCGATGCTGGACGCGCTGGACCGCGTCCGGACGTCGGGGAGGCGCTGTGGCCGTGGAGGGACGCGCTGAGCGCCGGGAGCGGACCATCCTCCTCAAGGAGCAGCGGGACTGGCGCCGGGCGATGCAGATCTTCCGCTGGTTCCGCCTCCACAACGACGACGAGCTCAACGTGATCCACTACAACGTGGTGCTCTGCGCGGTGGGGCGGGCGAGGCGGTGGGACCTGGTCGCCGGGCTGTGGCGCCAGATGCGCGCCCGCGGCGTGGCGCCCGACAACGCCACCTACGGCACGCTCATCGGCGTCTACTGCAGGGGCGGCAGGGAGCGGGCGGCGCTGCTGTGGCTCGCCGACATGTGCAAGCGCGGGCTGCCGCCCGACGAGGTCACCATGAGCACCGTCGTCCACGCGCACAAGATGGCCGGCGAGTACGACAAGGCGGAGGTCTTCTTCAGAAGCTGGTCGTCTGAATCTTCTTCAGAAGGTTGCTACGGCTTGTACACTTACAACACCTTGATCGATACCTATGGGAAGGCTGGGCAGCTTGAGAAGGTGTCGGACATGTTCAACCGGATGCTGAACGAAGGCGTCGCGCCGAGCGTCGTCACGTTCAACACGCTGATTCATGTCTGGGGCAAGCACCGGAGCATGGAGCAGGTGGCTTCTTTGGTGAGGATGATGGAGGAGTTCCAGTGCCTCCCTGACACCAGGACTTACAACATACTCATCTGGCTATACAGGGAGAGCAATGAAATCGATGTTGCGGAGCGCTACTTTTGTAAGATGAAGGCCGAGAATTTGGTGCCGGATGTCGTGAGCTGCCGCACTCTCTTGTATGGGTACTCTACCAGGGGAATGTTCGCTAAAGCGGAAGCCCTTATTAAAGAGATGGATGAGAGTGGCCTGGTGATCGATGAGTATACACAGTCTGCTGTGACGAGGATGTATGTGAATGCTGGGATGCTCGAGCAGTCGTGGCGTTGGTTCGAGAGGTTCCGTAATCAGATGGACTCTGAGTGTTTTGCCGCAAATATTGATGCGTTTGGGGAGAAAGGGTACATAAACCTCGCAGAGAAGGCTTTCGTATGTTGCGTGGAGAGGAAAAGGCTTAGTGTCTCCGTGTGCAATGTTATGATCAAGGCGTATGGGTTAGCAGAGAAGCTTGATGAGGCCTGTGAGATAGCTGTTGGCATGGAGAGGTACGGCGTACTACCTGATTTCTTGACTTACAGTTCTCTCATTCAACTTCTGTCAACTGCTAAACTGCCAGAGAAAGCTCTCTTCTACTTCAGAAAGATGCAGGCAGCTAAAATGCCGGTTGATTGTGTTCCGTATTCTGTGGTAATTACTAGCTTTGCTAAGGATAACAATTTGCACATGGTTGAAAGCCTATTCAGAGAAATGGTCACTTCAGGGGTCTATGCGGATGCATATGTTTACTCTACCTTAATTGATACATATGCTGAAGTTGGAAATGTCCAGCAAGCTGCAGCATATTTTGGTTTAGTGACCAAAGCCGGTCTACCTGGGAGTGCTTCAATCTATAATTCTTTGATCAAACTCTACACGAAAGCAGGGTATCTTGCAGAGGCCCAAGAAACATACAAGCTTCTGAAATCATTAGATACTGGCACCAACCTTTATGCATCCAACTGCATGATCGGCCTCTACAGTGATCATTGTATGGTGAATGAAGCACGTGAGATTTTTGAGAACCTCAAGGTTAGGGAAAGTGCAAATGAATTTTCATATGCAATGATGATGTGCTTGTACAAGAAAGTTGCTCGCTATGATGAAGCTCACAGGATTTCTAAGGAAATGCAAGCTTTAGGGCTTCTAACTCAAGCATTGAGTTATAATTCTGCCCTCCAAATGTACGTGTCTGGTGGAAAGATGGAGGAGGCTGTCAAAATATTTCAGAAGATGTTGGCATCAAGCACACCACCAAATGATGTAACTTTCAAGGCACTAAAAGATATTCTACTGAAAGAAGGGGTTTCATATATTGAGATTACAAAGTTAGAATCTCTCAGTAGTAGTAACACTCATGATTGCTTGAATCAGTGGTACAGGGCACTATCATTGGTTGTAAGATCAGATGAGACTATCTCTCGACATTTCACTGGTCATTCTGGTTCAAGGATACATCCTTTTTATATTGACAGTTTCTAAAGTAGCTGAAGGGATACCTGAAGACGTCCAGAACGGATTTGAACTGGTTCAGAATCCTTACTGATATCCCACAGTGATGATCCACCTTCTGTACCCAGATAAAAAAAACTTCCAGAGAGATCTTTTAACTCCCAGATGTTCTTCTGTTGAAAGACACGTCATGAATTTATGACAATGGTCGATTGGACCGATTACCTGCCTTTTAGTCTATGAATCGAAAGAGAAATCTGGAGCATACTCCTACCAATTGAAACTCAGTTCAGATATAATCTGTTTGAGGGAGAGGTAAAGTGTGTTCTTGGCGATAAACTCAGTCACCCTCACAAATAAATGTTGGTAGTACTTACTCACAAATAAATAGCAACATTGTTAATGACTTCTGTTGCAAAAGTCATTAACGATGTTGGTAGTACATTCTCTGTAGTTCCCATTAACTTGTTTTAATGGCCAGAATAAGCACCTCCGTTTCTGACGCTGGATCATATGCCCTATCTGAACCAATAGAACTTGACGATTGCGTGACGATTGCGTGCAGTTGTTAGGTACAGAGAATGTATTGATAAAAGCCAATTTTCTTGATCAAGTATTAATGGTTTCTTGAAACTGCTCCATTTTGAATTGCAAGAAGTCAAGCATTTTACAAAGTGTTCTTCCTCATCTAAAAAAGAGAAAATTCCTTATATGATACTCTCTTAAAATTTAGTTCCTTATTTGACACCGGTGAAAATTTTCTTCCTTATATGGCCTCTCCCCAAAATTTCTTTCCCTATATGAGACTCTAGTACATTTTGTTCAGCAAAGAGGTATGAAAAGACCTTGTTACCCCTAGTGCATAATGCGATCAGAATTATGTACGGGAAAATAGCTGTAGTAATATTACATATTTGGCAGGAAAAACTAAACATCGGGTTATTAAAAAATGGTTATGCAATCAATTGTTTTTTGAGAGAATTATTAAATCAATTATTTGGGACATCTATATGAGATGAACTGCTATGAAGATTGCTTTCTCAATGCATACAACATGGCATCTGGCCGAAAATAAATGTTTGTAGAACTAGAGGTCATCATCGATTGGTTCTTGTGCCTTGCCGGGTATAAATACGTACGTACAGTACCCCGTAAAGTACTCCTACCACCGTGAAGGCACGACAAGGCCTAGCGCTTTGGCAATCAACTCGCGATTCTGCGAGCGTACATGTGTCGTGTTTGCTACTAGCAAACGATCAGCTGCTAACCTAGCTTGTTTGTGCGTACACACGCGTAAGAAGGATTGGAGAGAATCGTACTGTACGGTTGCGCGTCTCGCCGGAGGGATCTGGTAATTTGTTCCACCATACTCATAAGTTAATTAAGCAGGTTCATCATGTTTGGCTATACCTATCAAATATAAAACATTCAGTTATTGTCATGTACAGAATTTTGAACACATTATGTACCAGGGTAAAAAAGGTATTTGCATTCCCTTTTGTTGAACAAATGCACTAGAGTATCATATAGGGAAAGAAATTTCATATAGGGAATTGAGGAGAGGCCATATAAGCATATAAGGAAGAAAATTTTAACTGGTGTCAAATAAGGAACAAAATTTTAAGAGAGTGTCATATAAGGAATTCTCTCTCTAAAAAATCACCACCTTTGTCCTTTGTTTACACCCATCAGAGGTTAAATTGTTATCACAAAAGTACATTGTGTTGTCTGAAGTTTGCTGCAATACTTATTACAATACCATCAGTTTACTTTTGAAACTAGAGTATAAGCTTTAAGGTATGTATCCAACTTGAAAACTATTTGTTATTCATGCGAAAGTTTCAATATCACTACTTATAATGCCATATTACCATCCAATAACAAAGATGGATAGTTTCTAAGATGAATGGTGATTGAAAATGTAATTTTTGTCAGATAGTAAAATAGTATCCACATAAGTCCCTCTTTGGCTTGACATCTTTGTTTTCCGAATTTCCCTTTTATAGTGTCCACTTTTGTTCAGAATGGTGTTTGCTTATCTAAATAGGTGTGATGGGTTATCATTTTACATGACGGTCTCGAGAAAGCAGCTGCCCCTTAAATCCTGGAACCTCACGTAGGGTATTCAGGGGGAGTTCTATAGTAGAGATACAAGACAGTGATACTTGGAAGAGTTGACGCACACAAGATTGTGAGTTGGCGGCGACTAGGAGGCCACCGTACGACGAGGAGGCGCCTCAGCCACATTCTTCGCCAACTCATCACTAATCTGGTCATTTAGTTTTCTCCACTCCATTAATATAGTTTTATACTAAAATTTTATATTTTGAAATTATTTTAAGTTTGGTATGATTTTAGCGAGTATAATTTTTGTTAGAAATTTGACATAGTTAAACACATAGCAACTTTCTATATATTAGTTAATTATATTTGTGTTTTTTATACAATTTTAATTTATGTTGATTAAAATTACACTTGTATTTCATTATATAAGCATATATTGTAACACTATTCCTTCGTAAATTATTTTGTAATTACATAAAATACATATTATACACATTCATGATGGAGGTATATAAATCCTATGGTCCGAAAAGTATCTCTGAAAAATATCTTAATATTTGTTTTTGTATATGAGTATATATGCATAGTTATAGAAACATCTAAAGTATAGATGAAAACTTGATGATTATACGTAGAATTGTAGGTAAGATTTTTATTAGGAGTGAAGTAAGTGCATGTAAAAGTCGGCATCAATGAGATAACTGATTTGTTCAATGGACTCCGTACTCTTATAGATACAACCCAATCAACCCAAAAAAAACTGTAGGGGCTTCCCTTCTCACATTCCTTTAAAAAAAAATCAACCCAAAAAAAAGTATATCTATATTGAACTGCAAATTGTATGTTGCTACAATCAATATCACATTAATACCTTCTACACTTGATACAATATTGCTTTATATTTTTTGTGTGGTCACTTATAATGACCTGATCTAATGGCGGTAGATGGATAACACAAATAGCACATAATTGGAGATAATTGCACATATAAAGGATAATTGGGGATGAGAGGTATGAGAGATCATAATCGTTTACTAGTTCAGCATTAACGTACAACATTGTTTTCCTAACCCTTTCAACGAATATGCTAGCGATTACTCTTTCTGACAGTTCAGGCTGCAAGCGGGACGCACCGCGAGCTGCCGCGCGTACGCCGCATACGCCGTTCAGCTTAGGCGGTATGCCGCGTATAGCCGTCGTATGAGACGCGTTTGTTCGCGGCGCCGCGCGCGCCGCATAGGCCGATTGCTAGCTCGCTAGCTAGCTCGTTCCCTTGCTATATGCTAGCTCGCTGGCGCCGCGTTGCGTACGATATCACAATGTAAAGTTGAAACTGCTAGCTCTGTACAGGTTTATAATCATTCAAGCGAGTCGATTACAAGAACATCAGTACAACGAAAACAGTGACCAAATGATCCAGACAATCACTCAAACAATAGATGAGCCAATAACACATCAGAGCAGTGTTTCTTGCGCTTCTTGACGAGGGAGTCGCCGGCCTTGTACGATGTTGAATCGTACCCTAGCTTGCTTGCCGCCGTTGCCGGCATAGCCTGCGGCTTCCCGTCGCCGGCCTTGGGGGATGTTTATCGGAGCAGGAAATCGAGGGACATGCCCCCGGATCCGGAGCCGGAGCCGGAGGAGGAATGGCGGTCATGGCCGGAGGAGTGGCTCGTGGTGGCAGACCGTGCAGAGGATGCAGAGGGCGGGGAGGAGAGGCGCCGAGGGGTGGGGGCGCCGGAGGAGAGCATCGGCGTCAGGTTGGCCGACCGGAGGGGAGGGGATTGAATTCCGGCGGCGCTCCATATGCGGCAGGCCGGCAGCACCTCGCGTTCCCCTCCGTGATTCCTTTGAGTCGTATCTCGTATGCAGCACAAGTGGGCCGCCGCGGCTGCCGTGGGCCTGCCGCTTATTCCACTTATTTTCTGACCTGCACTGCGGGGGCCCGCATACACAAAATGGTGGGCTTGGCGATGCGGCGCCGCGGACCGCCCGCTCCCGCTTGCACCCTGACTGACAGTCCACCGAGTGGATCGACTGGTGGGTGCACCACTCCACTGTCAGCGCATTACTAAAGGTGTGTGTTCAGAGGTGAAGGCGTGACACTATTTTTTGTTCGTTCCCCTACGGTCAAATCCTGATTCTGCCGTGCATAAGAGAGTTCACTGGTCATTTATGTAAAATTAATGTTTTTAATCGACAAAGTTTCTTAGATGAATTCTCTTGAATAAATTGATTAAAATTTATTGTTGATATTGTTTTGTTTATGTTGCTCGCCACATATGCCATGTGGTTATTTAGGGAGGGATAAGCAGAGACATGTTGGGCCGTGGTATCCAAGGCCTTATCGGTCCCGGTGTTGAACAGTCTTGTTCAAGGCTTCAATTTTCGATCAGTAAAAAAAAAGTTCAAGGCTTCCTCTTCGCTGACGAGCGCCGCCGCTCACTCATCTTCGTTGACGCCTCCGCGCGGCGCAGCGTGGTGCGCCCATGGCCCGAGGTCGCCGATGCCGAAGACCGCGGCCGACGCAGGCCGTCCAATCGTCGCCGCTGGCAGCCAGCACTCTCAGCCCCAGGTCAGCACGCTTACCCTAGCCCTAAGCCCCCTGTAACCTAGCTCTTCCCCCCTCCTCTTCACTAGGGTTCATTGAGTGAACGCTGTGGATGAAAACTGAGTCGACCGAGGGAGGGTCATTACTGAAATTAGATTTTGAAGTTATGTGTTCTCCGTAGAAGTTTGAGTAGTCTGGTGAGATTTTGGCAGTGTCAGGTGTGTTCCCTGGCAGTGCCAAATTTTTGTGTTGCACTGAAATCGGGGCGCGAGCCCCTAATTCGATTTTGTTTACTGAAATTACAGAGACGGAGGAGAACAACAGTATCCCGTAGAATTTGTGCACACAAACAGGGGAATGGATGGCTTTGGAAATATTCAATTTAGGGCTTTAATCCTCCAGCATTTCTAACAGTTTATTAGTTGTGTTTTCCGTAGAAATTGATTAGTCTGGTGAGATTTTGAAGTTATGTGTTTTCTGTAGAAGTTATGTGTGGGTTGTGCTGTAAAACTTGTGGTTTCGTGTTGCAACTTGCAATGAAATCGGGGGCGTGAGCCCCTAATTCGATATTTTTTTACTGAAGAAATTGAGAATAATAACACTATCCCGTAGAATTTGTGCACATAAACAGGGGAATGGATGGGTTTGGACCGTAGAATAAAGAAAGAGCGCCTCTCGTTATGTGAACCAGTAATTACATTTCGCCGAAATAGCTAGATGTCCTAGTTTGCTTTCCTGTTCAGTTAAAGGCTTAAAATCCTTCGGCATTTCCAACAGTTTGTTAGTTATGTTTATATCTCTTTTATACTATTTCAGATCTTTGTTCTGATCCATTTCTCTTGAATTTTCTGTCTGGCAGAGAAGTTGCTGTTGTGGAGAGGTCCTCTAGCAGAATCTGCCACACCTCTGGCTCTAGCTCCTCGCCCTCATCTGGACCTCACGTTTGGGCAGATCTCCTGGACAGCTTGCTTCACGAAATCATTGGTCTCTTTGGCTCATTCCGTGACTTCCTTGCTTTTGCTGGCACCTGTCACTCTTGGCGCGATGCAGTCTCTTCCTTCGCATCTGCATATTCGTTCAGCTTCCCACCTCTCCACCTCAGGCCAGATGTTTGTTTCGCTGCTCGGCAGCATCATAACTATGCTGAGTACATGCTTTTATCTGATTGCAAATGGAGAGTTAGTGATCCTGCCAAGAGTGACCTAAACCTTCGCTGTTCAGTGCCACAAAATACTCCAAACCAGACGCTCTATATGGGCTCCTCATGTGGGTATCTTATCTTCTTTCATCAGGGTCACAGCCTTCTTGTCAATGTGTACACTGGCACTGAGGTGAAGCCTCCCATACTCCTGTATGGAAACCGCGTTTATATTCACTGTGGCATCGTCATGGCTCCACACAATTCAGCCAACTTGCACCTACTTCTTTTCTCCAAAAGAACCATGTACCGGTGGCAGTTTGGAACAAACTCTTGGTCAGAACATCCTCTTGATCTTGATGGTGAACGCCTCGAGCAGATTGTGTTCTTCAAAGGTGACATGTTTGCGGTAGGCAATTCTGCGAGTGTCTTCCGCATACGATTTGGACCTCAGGTCAGCACGCAGATGGTACGGGTTGTGGCTATAAGTTCTATGGTACGCCCGTGGTTGGTGGTCTGTGGTGATATGCTTCTCGTTGTTGGCCTCGAGTTGAGTTTTGGCCAACTGGAAGAACAGTTTGACCTTTCTGGCACCTTCCATGTCTTGCGCTTCGACCTTTCAGTTACACCAGCACGATTGTTGAAGATGGAGAAGTTGGAAAATCATGCTCTCTTCATTAGCCTTGATAGGAGGAACCCCACATATTCTTGCTCGAGACCTGAAAGGTGGGGAGGAAAGAGTAACTGCATTTACGTTGCGAGGCAACTTGAAGATTCTGATGAACCGTGGACTGCAGTCGAATTTGGTCAGTCAGTGCCCGACAAAATCAAGTGGATCCAATTCGATGATCCAAATTATCCGCCAGAACTCAGAGTTCATTGCAGTAAACTCGAGGGCCTCTGGATGCTCCCAAATTTAGTTTGTGGTGGTGCTAGCTGTGACCGACACAATCTTCGCTTGCCATGTGATTTTTGCTAGTCTTGCACAAGCGCTGTCAATTGCTATTATCTTAGTTTTACTTAGGAAAGTGACCAACTCGCAGCATGTCTTTCACGAGCACTGATGGACTGCATTCAAGTACAACGAATTGGACCCATTGTGCAGTCTACTCGGCAAAGTTGGCTAACATTTCAACCACCAATCTAGCATGTTAATGTTGATCTGTGGAGAGACGTGTTGAAACCCGATCCAACTGAGGCAGTAGAACCTTACCTCTCAGGTGAATGTTTGCCGCGTTATGCAGAAGTAGAGTTACCACTTGGATATCTGTCGGGGACCAACTCACAGCAGGTTTTGTTTCGTAGTCGGTGGTATGCTCAGAGATATTGTCGGTACTGTCGCCGTGGCATGAACATAGTCATGATGTTTTGGTTTACCTTGCGTAGATGATGGTACTTTTGATTGTCTGATGCTGAATTGAAGGATGTGGCGTAAGGTCTTGATGCCCTTGGCGCTGAACCAAGAAAACCTGAAAATCTGCTCTGTGCCCTTTGGGGGTTCTCTACTGTGCTAGTATCTGTTTTCTGTGTGTTTTCCGGAAGTGTTGTTATACTTTTTTTTAGCATTCTACTATGCCTGCTGGCTCATCGCCAGCCCTATTTGATAGA
Source organism: Poa pratensis (assembly GCA_947311845.1). Taxonomy (NCBI): domain Eukaryota; kingdom Viridiplantae; phylum Streptophyta; class Magnoliopsida; order Poales; family Poaceae; genus Poa; species Poa pratensis. Next base: position 147,307,365 of record CAMZMU010000085.1, read on the forward strand.
GTAGCAATGAAGCACCTGCCAGTAACTTTTCTGCGTTTCCCAAGTGTGCACTGAAGGAAGAAGGCAGTGTGCGTAGATTTTCCCCAGTTACTTATGTCTAGTTCTCTCTTCGTTCAAGGATAGTCCTTTTCTTCACAAAAAAATGACCAAAATTTATAGAGGAGGAAATAAGCAAAGGCATATTGTACCACTACCCTAAAGACATATAGGGCGTGAAGTCAATAGAAGGCCATCTCATACCGGGCCAGTGTTGGGCTCTCAAGCGTCCCTAAAAAAAGAGTCCAAGATTCCAAGCCCTTGAAAATTGTCTACGAGGGCCGCCGCCGCTCCCTCCTCCTCCTCTTCGCTGACGCCTCCCCGCGACGCAGCGTGGTGCGCCCATGGCCGGAGGTCGCCAGCGCCGCCGCCTTCGCAGAAGAGTGCAGGCCCCCGAATCCTCGTCGCTAGCACCCGGCACTCTCAGCCCCAGGTCAGCACGCTCACCCTAGCCCTAAGAGGCTAAGACCCCTACCTTGCCCCCCTCGTTTAGTCCATTTTACTAGGGTTTATTGGGTGGATGCGGTGGACGAAAATTGAAATCAACCATCTACGATACATCAATCAGAAGAAAAAACTCTAATGGTGCTGCGTTGAGCTATGCTCACTTGGCTCAGTGATGAAGTCAAACGAAATGATGATGATAATCTGATGAATGGTGATTCTACTACGGAAATTTGGGAAGCTGGAAATATTAATAGTGGCCAAATTGTTCCCATTTAATTTGCGTATAGATCACATTCTGCGTTCCCGGCCTCTGAATGAACTCATCCCAATAAACTCTGCCAATACCGCCGGCCCCCCACCCATATCCCCCGGTGTTGAGATATACCACATACGGCTCTCCAAGCCACATACCACATCCAAAAATCATGACCATGTGTAAACCATCATCGGGTGTGAGCAGTGGGTTGAGTCTGTAGATGTAGATGTGTATCGGGGAAGGTTGACATAGTCTTGACGTACCCCAAAGATGAACATCACGGGGTGGCGCTGTAGGATATACTGCAGTACCTGGTAGAAGGTCAAAGACTGATGCACAGTGTAATCTGAAATTCGCACGCTCAAATCCAAACCAATCTGGAGACACAACATGGACCTCCTAGTTGCAGAACATATCAAAACCCAAGGGAACCCCAGGGGCGCCTCAGCCACTTGGTGGATTCTTCGCCAACTCATCACTAATCTGGTCATTTAGTTTTCTCCACTCCATTAATATAGTTTATACTAAAATTTTATATTTTGAACTTATTTTAAGTTTGGTACGACTTTAGCGAGTATATTTTTTTATAGATATTTGACATAGTTAAACACATAGAAGGTTTCTATATATTAGTTAATTATATTTGTGTTTGTTAATACAATTTTAATGTATGTTGATTAAAAACACACTTGTATTTCACTATATAAGCATATATCGTAACACTATTCCTTCGTAAATTATTTTGTAATTACATAAAATACATATTATACAAATTCATGATGGAGGTATATAAATCCTATGGTCCGAAAAGTATCTCTGAAAAATATCTTAATATTTGTTTTTGTATATCAGTATATATGAATAGTTATAGAAACATCTAAAGTATAGATGAAAATTTGATGATTATACGTAGAATTGTAGGTAAGATTTTTAATGATTTGTTTCGTGGTCCAATGTGCCTTTCCGGTTATAGACTTATATTTTGGTTCAATATAATTTGACATTTTTATATGCGATGTATTTTTTTTGCGAAAAGTATGTGCAAAGTACTTGGTATTGAAATATCATTGTGAATATTAATCATCGACTAATAAAAATTTGAAATGCTCATTCTACACGTTCCGTAGACACAAAAGTAGTTGTGGGGGTAAGAACACGTTCAGTTCTCTGAATCTTCGCCTATTTATGCAGCGAGGAAATAGGAGTACAAATACGTCCAAAAACTAACCAAAATCACCAGTATACATGCGCATGATGTCGTGGTGATTGCTTCCAGGTAAGATGTACGTGTGTCATGGTTTCTCGCTGTTGTATTGCACTATGTTGTATTAGTGGCGGAGCTTGCCAGAACCTCCTGGGGGGGCAAAATAGAATATATAAATTTCTGGGGGGGGGGGGGGGGGGGGGGGGCAAATCACACAAAACAGCACAATTATAAGTTCTATTAAAAAAAAATCCTTCCTGCATGTGCAAATCATGGGGGGGGCGGTGGCCCCCCCTGACATACACTAAGATCCGCCCCTGATGTTGTTATCTTACACCCTGGTTGGTATCTACATATCAGGCATGCAGAAGATGCAGGTCGGGAGCTTTGGAAGAGGAGGAACACTTGATCATGGCACGGCTATTCCCAGTTTTTCTTAGAAGTTGGTCAAAATTCAGAGATGTACAGACCTGATGCCATAGGCTTTATCAGCGAGTTGTTCAGTTAGCAGCGCTATAGCCCCGTGCTGCGGGTCGCCCACGGGACCGTCATGCTCATTTCATGTTTTTTCTAATGGATGTGTTATCTCAATGTTAGAGATGTATGATTGTATGAATTCGCAGTTGTAACAAGTAGGAAGAAAATTCTGCCTCTTCTGCCTCTGACCGATGACTTCTAATTTTCACATAAACAACTTGTTCCTATCACCGACGTGGTTCCGAGATCTAGAGGTAGCATTGAGCTTTGCTCGCGGTGCACCGCCACATGTGTAGAAGGCAGTGTGCGCCGATTTTCCCCAGTTACTTATGTCTAATTCTCTCTTCGTTCAAGGATAGTCCTTTTCTTCACAAAAAAATGACCAAAATTTATAGAGGAGGAAATCAGCAAAGGCATATTGTACCACTACCCTAAAGACATATAGGGCGTGAAGTCAATAGAAGGCCATCTCATACCGGGCCGGTGTTGGGCTCTCAAGCGTCCATAAAAAAAAGAGTCCAAGATTCCAAGCCCTTGAAAATTGTCTACGAGGGCCGCCGCCGCCGCATCCTCTACGCTGACGCCTCCCCGCGACGCAGCGTGGCGCCCATGGCCGGAGGTCGCCAGCGCCGCCGCCTTCGCCGAAGAGTGCAGGCCGCCGAATCCTCGTCGCTAGCACCCGGCACTCTCAGCCCCAGGTCAGCACGCTCACCCTAGCCCTAAGACCCCAACCTTGCTCCCCCTCCTTTTTACTAGGGTTTATTGGGTGGATACGGTGGACGAAAACTGGAATCAACCACCTACGATTCATCAATCAGCAGTTTTGGTTCTCTTAGATTATTGTCATGGTGCTGCCCCCGGCAAATTTTTTTGGTCGTGGTCACTTGGTTCAGTGATGAAGTCAAACGAAATGTTGATGATACTCAGCAGTCTATTACAGAAATTTGGGAAGCTGGAAATATTAATAGTGGCCAAATTGTCCCCATTTAATTTTTGCACATAAACAAGGGACCGGATTGTTGCCATCCTGCTCTGATTGGGTTGGACTCAAAGTAGAGTCAGGAAAGAGCCCTTCTTATCATGTCAACCAGTAACCTCATGAAAGTTGCGGTCGTGCTCATGCTCATGGTGCTGCCATGAATATCCTCGCTTCTCTTCTGTGTAACGACTGGCGACCAAGTGAACTTCAGGGCCAAAATAATGTTAAATATGATTTGATCGAGACTTTGTTTGATTGTTTGTTTACTTTTTTGGTAACTCCACAGTCCCTTATGCAGAATGATTACATACAAGCTGTCTAGATGAAGAGGAGAGCATATCAATGTTAGATATTTGCGTCATGTAATACTATTTCTTTGCCCTACAAAGAATGCCTTCATGATGATTTGGTTATATAAAGTTGTATGTAGGGCTGCTACACCAAGAAGAGTAAAAGGTTTCCTTTTTTCTATTGTGGAAAAAACATAGATGTTCGTGGTTCTTCTGGTTGTAGCTTCTTCAGATTGATGCTTCCCCTATGTTGATATACATCTTGTTCTACGAGTAATTACAGTTCGCCGAGATAGATGTCCTAGTGTGCATTCTTGTTCTCTAAAGGCTTAAAGCCTACTGTATTTCTGACAGTATACTAGTTATGCTTTGCTCTCTATTATATTACAGATCTTTGTTCTGATCTAGTACTCTTGAATTTTCTGTCTGGCAGAGAAGTTGCTGTTGTGGAGAGGTCCTGTAACAGAATCTGCCATACCTCTGGCTCTAGCTCCCCGCCCTCTTCTGGACCTCAAGTTTGGGCAGATCTCCTGGACAGCTTGCTTCACGAAATCATTGCTCTCTTTGGCTCATTCCATGACTTTGTTGGTTTCGTTGGCACCTGCCGCTCTTGGCGCAGTGCGGTCTCTTCCTTCGCATCTGCATATATGTTCAGCTTCCAACCTCTCCACCTCAAACCAGATGTTTGTTTTGCTCTTCGGCCGTATGATAGCCGTGGTGCTGAGTACATGCATTTATCTGACTGCAAATGGGAAATTAGTGATCTTGCCAAGAGAGACCTAACCCTGCGCTGTTCAGTGCCCCAAAATACTCCAAATCAGATGCTCTATATGGGCTCCTCATATGGGTATCTTATCTTCTTTCATCAGGGCCACAGCCTTCTGGTCAATGTGTACACTGGCACTGAGGTGAAGCCTCCCGTACTCCAGTATGAAAATCGCTTTGATATTTACTGTGGCATTGTGATGGCTCCACACAATTCAGCCAACTTGCACCTACTTCTTTTCTCGAAAATAACCATGTACGAGTGGAAGATTGGAACAGGTAACTCTTGATCAGAGCATCATCTTGGTCTTGATGGTGAACGCCTCGAGCAGATCGTGTTTTTCAAAGGTGACATGTTTGCCGTAGACATTGTTGGGAGCGTCTTCATCCTACACTTTGGACCCCAGCTCAGCACACAGAGGGTCACAGCAGCATCTGTGTGGGGCATGGCTATAAGTTGTGTGGTACGCCCGTGGTTGGTGGTTTGTGGTGACATGCTTCTCGTTGTTGGCCTGAAGTTGAATTTTAGCCAATCGGGAGGACTGTCTGACGTGTCTGGTATCTTTCATGTCTTCCGCTTGGACCTTTCAGTTCGACCAGCACGATTGGTGGAGATGGAGAAGTTGGAAAATCATGCTCTTTTCATCAGCTTAGATAGGAGGAACCCCACATTCTCTTGCTCGAGACCTGAAAGATGGGGAGGAAGAAACAACTGCATTTACGTTGCGAGGCAACTTGAAGATTCAGATGAACCTTGGACTGCAGTTGAAATTGGTCAGTCAGTGGACAACAAAGTCGATTGGATCCTATTCGGTTCTCCAAATTATCCGCCAGAATTCAATGTCCATTGCAGTAAACTCGAGGGCCTTTGGATGCTCCTAAGTTTCGTTTTTAGTGCTGGCCAGTGACCCGACAATCTTCGTTTGCCATGGGATTTTTTGTGACTCCTGCACATGCACTGATAATTGCTATTATCTTATTTTTACTTAGCGACGGAGAAACTTGCAGCAGGTCTTGCACGAGCACTGATGGATTGCATTCAAGTTCCGTGAATTGAATCCATTGTGTAGTCTACTCGGCAAAGTTGGTTGATATCGTAAGTACCAATCTAGCATGTTGACGTTAATCTCCGGAGATTAGTGTTTAAACCCGATCCAACTGAGGCAGTAGACCCTTACCTCTCAGGCAATGCTGCCGCATTATATGCAGAAGTAGAGTTACCTCTTGGTTATCTGTTGATGGGACCAACTCACAGCAGGTTTTGTTTCGTTGTCGGTTGTATTCTCAGGGATAATTTGGGTACTGCCGCTGTGGCATGAATATAGTCTTTATGTTTTGGTTTACCTTGCTTGTTGTGTAGACGATGGTACTTTCGATTGTCCGATGTTTGAACTGAATGATGTGGCATAAGGTCTTGATGCCCTCTGGCCATTGAACCAAGAAGACCTGAAAAACTGTTTTGTGCCCTTTGAGGTTCTCTACTATGCTAATATCTGTTTTCTGGAAGACTTGTTTTAGTTCTTTAGCATTTTACTATGGTTTGGCTCACTGCAGGCGCCAGCCCTGCTTGATAATCGAAATCCAGCACCTGCCAGTAACTTATCTGCGTTTCGCAAGCGCGCACTGAAGGTCTCAACACCATATCACTTGTCGTTTGCTCCTTGTTTTATTCCTGCGGATGGCAGTAACGTGATCTTTTATGTGCTGACCAACTTACTACAGGCGTTGTTGTTAGAAATGCCTCCAAGGAAATTCAGTGTTCAGAATGGTAAACTGCGATTGACTGTCTGTTTCGATTACCCGAGAATGATAAGACCCAAAATGATTTCCATAACTTGTATGAACTTTTGACATCAGATATCTTGTTTTTGTGAGAGAGCACCCAATAGTACAACCTTCGGATCCCATTGATTATCTTAGTATTGTTATCAGATGTAAAAACGGCAAACTGAACGTTTTATCCACTGGACTAGCACTTTCTGCGAAAAGAAAATAGAAAACTGAGAGAACCATCGGGGCCCTGCAGCTCATCTTCTACCTGGCAGAGGACCTCTACTTATCCTCCATCGCTCGCGGGACAATGTCAAGACCGGCGTGACGGAACACCTCGGGCTCGCGCCATATGCACACTACCAACATCCAACTGAAGCTCGGCTAGCGTTGTTCCATGCTTTGCCCCGGTGCCTTCGGTCTGCTCACCAAGCTAACGCTGCAGAACCTCTCGTTTCCAAGACTGATGTCCCCAGTATCCTCAACATAGATCAAGTCGAAATTGTCTGCGCTGCTAAACTCCTGGAACTGGTCTACGACTCAATGTTCACCAGAGGTCATTAATCTTTGTAAAGCGATCATATGTCATCCTACGACATGAATTCCATCCCTGTACATATTTTGGTGACGTGGAGGTATGTTTTTTTTTGGCAAACATACACGCATGTAGACATGCCCTACTCCAACGAGCACCTCCGAAATATTGTGCCGACGGATCCTACATCGACGAAGACACCATTGACTCCCTGTTGATGGCACGTCACCTATCACCTAAAAGAATAGTGCCCATTAAATCTGGATGAAACCGAGGTACATGCGAACATCCATACCAAGTCTAGAACTTGAATCTGGTTGGTCTGGTTCAACCACAAGGAATCTAACCATCTGAGCTAAGCTCAACTCATTACAACGTGCCTCGGGAGACCAGAAATTTTTTCACATACCACTTGCTTTTATTTCCCTCTCTCTGCTAACGTCCCTATTTTTTCATTTTAGCATATAACGTTATCTCTGTTTGAGCCAAGCCACCGGGCAATTCTTCCACCTCCAATACATGCAATCCACACTCCCAAGCACAGCAAGCCTCGTGCTTCATAATGCCATCAACTACTTCATGTCCTCCCCCATTCATCCTTCAGAGGTACTTAGGCCCGGATAAATGTTTTGGCAACGCATTCGAGCGTGGTATCTTCGCCAATCCGAAGATATTTATTGGTGTACTCAACAGAAACACAATATGCTATCACCCTCATTGACGCCGATATTTTTTGATATGAACTAAAACCCAAGCAAATCGGTGGCATTTCTCCGTTGAATAAAGTAACGAGCATTTCGCTCGCAGGGTTCAACAATGCGAACAAATAGAGATCTACGCATTCAATAACGCGAAGAGATGAGCCGGATAAGTCGGTACGTCGGCCAATAGTCATTCATCAACAACGAATTGCAAAGAGCTCGGTTTCAGGGAATGTAAAGACACCCGACCGTCGAGTCTCGCCTCTTCTCTTGCATCCTTTCACAAATTTCTCAGCGAGATGCGCCAAAAGCAAATGCTCTACATCATCATCAAAGAGCATCTCCTTAATATCGGAATCATCCGAGTCGGCAAAGATCCTTGTGCTCGACGAACATTGAACATTGAAAAATCCAAATGGTGAGCAATCTACGACGCTCCTCCTCGATGAATGCCTAATCTTGCAGAATAGAAGAGAATGCAACCGGTATCGCCGACTCGCTTGCAAACGCTACACTTTTTTTTGGAGTAAGATGATTTTTCTAACATGGAGAACATGAGTGGTGTCAAAAAATTGAGTAATATGACTTGCTGATTGATATTTTTGTTTGGGACAAGTTGTTGATTTTTTTTTTAGAGCAAGAAGTTGTTGTCTGATGACATGACTAATTTACCAACAAACTAGGATGTAGAGATGTCTAACGGGCTGAAATTTCTGTAGGCCGAGCAGCAAGCCAGGCTTCGAGCCTTTGGTATAGTCCAAACCGGACTGCTGCTTCCGGGCCGGACATGAATCGGTGACGGAGTCGAGTTCGGAAGGCGAAAGAAAGGTGAGAGTAACCCTAATAAAGAGGAACGAACGCCCAGATCCGCCGCAACAAGAGAACGCGGCAAAAAGAACACTGCACAATTCGATTCCCTACTTCACTGGAAGATGGCCATGGCGGCGGTTCGACTAGCGGCGAGGAGGCTTGCTGGCCAGCAACCCCAGGCAATTCTTCGGTCGGCCGTTGCGAATGAACAAGGGCAGCTCAACCGCGGCGGTTCTCCCGCACATGCTTTACGCCGGTTTACCTCATCCGAGGCTTCAGTTGCCAACGGACCGAAAATCAGTACCGAGGTATGCCCTACCGGTTTGTTACCGATTTCAATTAGGGATGTAGAAATAGCCATCGGGTCGAATCTTCAAAAAAAAAAAAAAAATAGCCATCGGGTCGAAAAACGAACTTCTCTACGGAAACTATTTCTTTTCGTTTGCATACTTCTATCATAGGGAATTATTATTAGGGTTGTATATTCATTCATAGTCTGCAAGTCCCTAACCCAAAGTGTATTGCATTGGGCCAGCATCCTTGTGTTTCAGAAGCTGCTCGCTACGATCGTCTAAGGACACTTCAACGGAAGACAGGGGAAATCTACAATCTGCTCGCTGAGATACAGATGGATAAAGGTGTTCCTTACACAACAAGAATGAAAGACAGGCGGCTGCTCCAGCATCTTTCTTCACGTGTCGATCCTAGTAATGCTGGATGGTAAAATCTTAAACTATATTCATACCCAACCACCCCATATACCCTGCCATGGCCAGAATTTTTTTCATTTGTGTATATTTTTTGTGACATCAGAATTTATGTTATTAGACTCATCTTCAGTATTATTTACTTATCAATATAATTTTGTATCATATCAATGAAGCGATTCTTCGTTAACATCTAAATTTATGTTATTAGACTCATCTTCAGTATTATTTACCTATCAATATGATTTTGTATCATATGATCATATCAAGGAAGCAATTATTCGTCAAACGTTTGTCCTCAACAGAACAAATATGCCTTTTGTTCTAGGCCGGAGGGAGTAAATATGAGATAGTAAATGCACTGTAAAAATTGTTATCATGGTGATGAACTTTTTCAAATTCATTTTGGAGTGTCTTGTGCTATACCTGATGGGATCAAGTAGTATAAGTCTTGTAATTATTGTACTTGGTGGTAAGAGAAGGATTGCCCTATATTATTTGCTTATAGCATAAAATATTCAATCGATCTCATCTTATCTCATGCAGGCGCAAGTATAGTCTAGAACGTGCAATCAATATTTGCTTGGGTGGTGCATCAACTTTCATGGCTACCCTGTATATGTATGAAAAATGGAGATCGTTTCACCAGAATAGGCAAGTTCAGGGAGCAGGCAGTAACAGCAAAGCCAGTGTCTCCGGTGCAGAAGAATAGCTTATATCAGTGATTGTGGTGTTTGTGAGCTCGAGCTACAGTTGGCTCTTCTTTTCTTTGAAAAAAATAAAAAATAGCATTTCACAGTTCCAATTTTTTGTACGTAGTTAAAGATGTAATACTACAAGCATGTGAAATGTCAATATGAAATACTTTATACTATCTGAGTGCCCATAGTATAAGGTATTTCATATTGAGATTTTACACTCTTATAGTATTACGTCTTCAACTACATCCTTTTTTGTAACTTTGAAATGCCTTTTTTTAGAAGATCGAGCTATCTTTATCTTGAGCTCCAAAGTGATTCGTTGTTAAAGCGGTTGCTTTCAGTACAAATAGCATGACCTGTAGCAGTTGGCACAAGCTTGTAATCATGGATGATTGAGATCTGGATGTTATTTTGGTGATATCTTTTTTTTTTGTCTGTTCAAGAAGTTTCAAGTAAATTGGTTGTTGGGTGATGGGGGAAAATTAATTGTTTCTCAAAGTAGAAAATTAGAACAATGTACGGCCAACGCAAAAGGAAAATTCAACATACAAATTGTACAAAAAGGTTCCTCAAGTAATTGGACGGTAATCAGAATTTCTATGATATTTCTAGTAGCGTGTAATGTTTATACATCACTTATCTTGAGGCTTGATTGAATCCAAATCCGTTGAGCATCATCGCGCACACAGCCCTTCACTGTCAGATGTGCACAGGCACGATGCACATTGCGCGTAACAAGCAAAAACTAAGCTTGCAAAAACAAACAAAGTGTAGAAGGATTTAGGGTAACCTCTAGAGAGAATTTCTTATTTGGCCCTTCATTAAAAGTTAAAACCGTCTTCCCTAAATCGTTTTCCCTAAATAGGCCCTAGAAAAATTATTCCGCATTTGACATCTTAACTTCATTCTTTCCTAATATGGCCCTCTAGTGCATTTTGAGCACTAAAAAGACTCTTTTGCCCATGATAAATGATGTGACAACAAAATTCAGGCGAGTCCTCTCCTTTCCTTGTTTGATGTGTTTTTGTGCTAAAATATATAGCGATCATAGCAGCTGGTTTCTTCCTTGGTATATTTGGGTGTGTGTAGTTTGTGTTCATGAGAGAGACACAAGTGAGAGTTCAGAGATAGAGAGGCAGAAGAAGAGCGGCGCTGCGAGAGGCAGCACCAACAGTCGTCGCAGATGGCCGCCTCAGGGATGCCGTCGACGAGCTCATTGTGGATGTGCACAAATTCTTAGCTCCATGTTGTTGAAGCGCTCTGGCTGCCAGCTCGCCGGAGAGGCTGTTCAAGCAAGTCAGACAGGTTCCCGGCTCAATGTGAAAGGACAAATGGCGCTGGAGAAGTTGTTTTGCCAAGGCCGAGCTGCGCTAGCCAACGTGCGGCGCCGCGACGGCCACAAATCGAGAGTACCGAAAAAAAAAATTCACAAAACGTCTCGCACCCGTTTTTCCTAAAACGCAAAAAAAAATTGAAATTCCTAAAACGCAAATTTTGTTTTAACATAAAACAGGTTTTGCTTATCCAGAAAATTTGTTAGAGATCCAAACAAAGTTTTAGTTTGTTAGGACTTGAAACGCATTTGTACATAACCGGTTCTCTACAAACTAGCTATCCAAACAACCCTTAAAGAGGAAAAAAAATGTCACATAATTTATCAGAAGCAAAAGAGTCTTTTTAATGCTTAATATGCACTAAAGGGCCATATTAGGAAAGAAATAAAATTAAGATGTCAAAACTGAGAAGACTTTTTTTTGGGCCAAATAGGGAAGACGATTTTAAGCAAGGGCTGAATAAGGAATTCTCTCTAACTTCTATGCGAGGCTCTTGATTCCTGCATGAGAGCATCTCAGACACGACCCGGACAGAAAACCGCCACCCAACTAAACTCTCCAAAGTGTTTGTCAAATTGTCGGAACTGGTTTGCGATTGTTTTTCATTGGTATTACGAATGGATTCGTGGGATAGTTCATCGAGGGTGAGATGACTGCGCGATCAACAACCACAAGGATGAGGAGATAGCCGCGATGATTAACATCGTTGAAAAAGTGGAGAAGGAGGAGCATGTTCTCAACTTTCGGGGTTCGATAAAGGGCATGATAAGTATGCCCCGAGATAGGATCAAGGGTGCATGGGATTTCTATAACAACTATTTCAGGCTGGATCCGCTCTTCAACGAATGGTTTATTCGGAGGACCTTCCGGATGAGCTCAGCGTTTTCCGGCAAATAGAGAAAGAAGTGATGAGAGTGGACTAATGACTCCCGAGCTACATGGAGTTGTTTAAAAAAATCAAAATTGGCATTGAGTTTCCAAAAATCGTGAAAAAATTCATAGATGTAGATAATATCGAGATCTACAAGTGTATAAAATTTTAAATCAAAATACGTTGTATTGTGGGCTGCGAAAAAAAATGACAAATGGGTGGTGAACATTACACAATTTTATAAACTTGCAGTTGTCCCCGATTTGTCTTTTTTGTGCAGCCCAAGATATAATGAATTTTGAGTTGAAATTTTGCATCTTTGTAGATCTCGACACTATCTTCATCTGGTATTGTTTTCATGATTTGTGGAAAATCAAAAATGCCGATTTTAACTTTTTCAAAAAATGAGCTCCATGTAACTCAGGAGTCATTTGTAGTTTCCATGAAGTTTGATGACTACTTCTCGTTGAAGAAATATTGTTGCATGCAACTTTTTTACTCTCCACCTTATGTCTTTTAAATCTCGACAGTATCTACATTTGGAAAAAAATCTCGATTTTTTGAAACTTGAAAATGTCGATTTCGAGTTTTTAAAAAGGCGGGCACCATGTAGGCCGGGCTCCATTTTAGGTTTTTGCATAGAAGCAAAGTACTAACTTCGGTGAAGGAAGAAGCAAGGAAATGCACCGCAGCGACTACTAGAATCAACATAAACCTGGTCTCCCTGTCAAGCATAGCATCTTCTGCAACACCGTGTCAAGGACCATTAGAATAACATCAAGCTAGTCTTCCTGCCATGCAGAAACGACTACTAGAATCAACATAAACCTGGCCTTCTAGGGCTGGGCATTCGGTTATACAAAACCATTCGGTTTGGTTTCTCGGTTTATTACTAATTTCGGTTTTCAGAAAATGATGACCGACCGGTCTTCTAAATTACTGCTAACCGACGATTTCGGTGCACTAGCATTTCGGTTCGGTCCTCGGTTCTAACCGAATACACCGATCGCAGCTTCGTTAGACACTTATTAACAAAAGCAATTCAGAAAATACACACATGACTAGAATGGGCATGGGAGAGATGCACGCATGCAGCTGTAGAAGCAGACCCGAAGACAGGTTCAACTAGCCGTACTATGCTCGCGAGGAAGGGATCTCGTTAGCAGTGATGACGACCAGCCGGCACTGCCAGTCGAAATTGAGGTTGGGGCGGTCACCGTGGGAAGAGGTAGCAGATGCCACGGCGCCGGCGCTGATCGCCGGGATCAAGTAGGAGCAGTTTCCCGGAATGCTTGACCGAATATACCACCGAAATTCTCGGTTTTGGTCTAATCGGTTTCGGACTGGTTCGGTTCGGTCATCCGGTTTTCGGTTAAAATGCCTAGCCAGGCATATACCATCTGCTGTAACATCACGAAATAGGCTTTCGCCCCGCTTTATAAATAAAGCAACGACCACCATACAACCGACAGTACAAACCCAACACCACACAAGCTGGGGCAGCAGCAAACACACGCACACGCCCAAAGAAAGAAAAAACAGAAATAAATGGAGACAAAGGGCGGATCGACTAAACTACGATGACCCGCAACCGTTGTGCCCACTCCGAAGAAGTACCACCATGCTCCTTGCCTTGCTTCGAATCATCTAGTACCAAGCAGCACCTTTAATAAGGGAAGCTCGCGCTGCCACCCGGACCAGCACACTAGTCCTAGGGTTTCCCCGGCACACTCAGAGAGACGGAGGACGGATAGCCACGACGCCCTTCAGGAAGGGATGATGCCACCCAAAGGCGGCACCGCGTCGGTGTCGGCCGAGCCAACAAGGATTTCTCCCGAATAACCATGTCCGCAATCCTGAAGCGATCCGATGCACAGGAGCCCGCGAGGGCGAGGCCTCGCCACCACCAGACTCACCACCCGCCAACATGCGCCACCACGGCCACCAAGTCAACATCGCCGTCTCCCCGAAGCAACCGTCACGAGGACGGCCAGACGAAGGCGAAGAGGGCTAATACCGGGAAGAGCAGAAACCGCGGCTGCGCGGGAGGGAACTACCTCCACCGCCGAAGACTGTAGTCGACTGGACGCGACCACATAGCACACCAGTCCCCGTTAGGTTCGGCCGGGCCCGCCTGGCCCGTAAAGCCCCCTTGGGGGCAAACCAATCCTAACAGGGTCTGGCCGGGTCCAGATCGGACCCGTGAAGCCCGTTGTCACGCTGCAACAGGCCGGCCACCATCGCTGCTGCCCCTGCACCGCCTACCTCGCCGTTCGCTGCCGAACGCGCTGCAGAAGAGACCTACCCAACCCGATCCAGATGAGCCCGTAGGGCCCCACACTGGGCCCAATCTGGAACACCAGGGCCCGATCTGAGCCAAGGACCCGATCTGGGCCACCATGGCTGGGCACGGTCGAGCTCGAGAGCGAGCCGAGCCTCCCTGCAGCTCGCCGTCGCCCGTGGCGCTGCGCTGCCCACAGCCCCACGTGCGCTGCCGCCGCCACGCCGCACCCCGGTCGAGACCGGACCAAACGCCGCCGAACCGCACCGCCGCCTAGAGGTTGGAGCCCCGCCTCCTCCCACCAGGCTCGGGGAAGGACAGGCCGCCGGCGCCGCCCGGGTTGCACCGGCGGCCTCTGCCGACGGCGGCGACGGAGGGAGGCGAGAGGGAGGGGACGGAGCGGGAGGGGGCCGAGACCGCGGCCGGCCGCCGCGGGGGCGGCGCGGCCGCGCGAGGAGGAGGGGGAGAGGAGGAGGGACAGGTGGCGTGTCACCGTGTCAAGGACCATTAGAATCACCATATGAGTCAAAATCACACATCCAAATATCCAATCTTAGGAACGGTTCAATGAAGAACGCAATAGTACAAAAATTGGAAGAACAGCATGTTGGTTATTTATCCAAAAAAAACGAAGGGGAAGGGCCAGAAGAGGTATACAATATACTTCCAAGGGTGTCCCAAAAATATGAGCTCCAAATAACTTGTACATTTCAGTACCAACATAGCACAAACAGTTATTGTGCATTCCTATAGACAACAGCGGGTCGTGAAACAAAAAGTCTTGGCCACATCCAAACAAAACAAAAGCACAATAGGGATTTACACCTCTGTAGGACATGCGTTGTAGGTGCCAAACAAAACAAGACGGACACTTGGGCGCCGTCCAGACCAGTTTGTGGCTATGGGCGCTGTCGCTCTCACTCAGGGTGGCCAAATCGGTCTACTAAATTGGTTTTTCTATCTAAATTTAAATATTTTGACAAGTACAAATCAAACATATATGAATGTTTCACAGTTTTGAACGCATAAAATAAAGTTTCACAATAATTAAAAATAAAATTACAACTCGAACATCTTGCCCTTCTGGGTCTGCCATTGCCATTCCCCTGCGCGCCCATAAATGCTCCACTATATCATTTTGGAGTTGATGACGAGTATTTTCATCACGGATCTCCATATGCATTGAGAGAAAATCAACAAAATCTACCGGCACGTCGTGATTAACATCGACAAGAGGACCCTGAGAGTCATAAGGCATATGATCCTGCACTGGATTAGCGCACTCACTCTCGATGATCATGGTGTGCAGGGTCACAAACGCATTCATCATCTCCCACATCTGGTCGTTGGACCATGTCAGAGCATGGTACCGAACGGTAGCAAACCTTTGTTGGAGCACTCCAAATGCCCGCTCAACATCCTTCCTGGCACTCTCGAGTTCGTCGGCAAACCAACAAGTTTTGTTGCCACGAGGGTTGGAGATTGTCTTCACAAACGTTGCCCATCCAAGATGCCTGCGGCTAGGTAGTACCCTTTGTTGTACTGGTGGCCATTGATCTCATAGTTGACTGCTGGAGAATGGCCTTCAACGAGCTTCGCGAACAGGAGAGTGCTCCAACACGTTGATGTCATTGTGCGATCCTGCCATGCCAAAGAAAGCGTGCCAAATCCACAGTTCATGATCGGCCACAGCTTCAAGTGTTGTGGCCTCCTTTGTACAATCCTTTGTAACCAAATGGAAAATTCTTCCAGCTTCAGTCTATGCTTTCAAGCATCCCAGGAAATCCTCTTCCTGCATTCTCTTCCAAGATCCGGGTTGTTTCTTCTTCATTTGGTCCTCTCAAGTAGTGCGGGTCAAACACAGCAACCACCGCCCTGCATAACATGTACATTGATTTGATGGCAGTGGAATCTGACATGTGTAGGTAGTCATCTACATCATCTGCAAGAGATCCATATGCAATCATTCTCATGGCACAAGTGCACTTCTGGATGGATGAGAAACCAACCATTCCCACGGCGTTTTTCTTCAACTTGAACCATAGATCATACTCCCTTACAACATGCAAGATGTTGTTGAACAAACCACATTTCATTCGAAAGCGTCGACGAAAATCCTTGGCGGTGAATGCTGGAACATCGGCAAAGTTATTGAAGACTAGCATGCAATGTCCTTCCATTCTATGTCTTGGCTTGGTCTTCTTCCTCCCATGCGACGAGACTCCTCATTTGGGTGCGGCAGCGGCGGCCTCGTCGGTTTGAAGTTGTAGAAGACAAGCGAGGATCGCTATGTTCTCATCTTCCTCCTCGGTGATGGCGGCTTCTTCATCCAACATCATCGCTGCCATCAAATCGTTGTCGCCATTCATCTGCAATTGACAGGGGATATATCAATCACCCTATTGCCCGCTCCAGTGACGAATTCTGAGAAAAAACAGGCGTACCAGCAATTCTGACGAACACCTTGCAGACAAGGCGGGTCACGGGAAGTCGTCGATATGCCTATGCCGGAGTAGTCGACCGCCGACGCCGGACTCTAGTGCGAGGGCGGCGCGGCGGCGTCCAAGGAGTGCAAGGCGGGTGAAGGGGAGGTGTGGAGGCGGCGGGGTTCCAAATTGTGGCGAGGAGGAAAGGCGGATGGAATGAAGCGGAGGAGAAGACGACGAGATATATATTTCATGTCTTAATGACAGGCATGGCCCGCGCGTCGGAGGCCGACGTGGCGTCGCGCGCGGTTTCGTCCGGTGTAGCCCAGCGGCTCCCCAAGTGGAGGGCGTGGGCTAGGTGTGCCGGATCAAAACTTTTGGATGCGCCGGACCAAAATCTTGTTTGGGTGCCGCGAGTGGGAGCCGTTTTTAGTCCGGCACGCCCCAAATGTGTTTGGGCGTCCCGAGTGGAGATGCTCTTAGTAGGGGCGAAACTGGTATACAATATTTAGATCAAAATTCATCAAATTCTTCATTAATTTATTCCCTGTCACAATTCAATGGTAAGTGATTGCACCATAAGGAATAGAGCTAACCCAAGGATCTTCTCATCTTGCTTGGCCCCTCCTATATATGTACATTAGCCACCTCGAAGCTCCAAATGCTTCTCGAAAAGCCGTGGCTTCAGTAGAGGACCTGAGAGCTATATCTAGCTCTACAAAAACTACTCCCTCCGTTCCAATTTAATTGACTTGCTATGCATCACATGTGGATGTATCTAGACATGTTACATGCCTATATACATCTACATGTGGTGCATAGCAAGTCAATTAAATTGGAATGGAGGGAGTATAACTTAAAAAAATCGGGGTATATGGTTATTTATATTTCCATAACAACATGTTGGGGAAATGCTCAAATAATAATGTGCACACAAACCTTGACATGGATAGCCTAGGTTGCCTCTCTCGGTCAAAAGATAATCATGTTGCCGAGATTGCACCGTCTGTCTAGATTCTACATAGATCGTGTCATATATCTCGCTATAAACTTATTGGGTTGCACAGGAAACAATAAGTAATTCTTTTTCCCTCGACAAGGTTGGAAGAAAAAGGGAAGTATCTAAATGATTTTTAGTAAAGTAGTAACACTCGTGACCTCTTTGGTTTAAAGGAATTTTATAGTAATTTCATAGAACCCTATTCCTAAAAAACTTTTCTGCATGACATGTTTGGTTCGGTAGGAAAGTTTTCTGTGGTCCATTTTGCATGCAATTTCAAAGGGAAAAATATATAAGCTTGGTAGTATTATAAGAACTTTGTTTGTGACAACTATAATATGCACAGAATTCTGTATAGAAGTTAGAAGATATTGTAATGCAACCAAACGGGCTCTATTACATAATGTTAAGGCAATCTGTCCCGTTTTTGAATGGCTCTGCCACAATTCTCGCCGGTAACAGAGTAGTGAATGCACATTGCCATTTGTCATGCCAAGGTGCATGCATATCACCTTGCCACTTTGCAGTAAATTATTATCTAGATTACATTTTTTTTCACGGGAGGAAACAAATTCCATGCTTCCAGTCTGAGATGAAACAGGATAATGCTGAGCAGGTCTGGTTTTGTTATGCAAATTTGTTTGGCTGACTAGCCTGACCAAGATCAAGTCAAGGCGTGACCAAGATGAGACAAAATTACATTTGCTCGACGAAAAAGATAGCAGTCGGGACAGGCCAGGAAACAAGAAGACACAAGAATACGCTGCTGAGCATTTCTAGTTTTGTTTTGCAAATTTGTTTGGTTTTTTTGGGGGGGGGGGGGGAGGGGCAGACTAGTCTGACTCAGGCAAGCAAAATTACCATCTTCTCCAGGAAAAGAATAGCAGCAAGTGGGTACTGATGATGAAAGTCACTCATGCTTTGAAAAAGGCTCATTGCTACCTGCAGCTAACAAGTGGAAAACAGGAGACACAAGACACAAGCACACAATGGAATAAGGGGAAAACACCAGCAGCCATATATTCTTCCTCGAGTATCAAAATAGCATCTTGTTCAGCATACACACGGTACACGAGAATTTCTTGTTAAGAGGAAAACACACAATTGACTGCAGAGAAGGTGTAACCGGTTGTCTGTGAACGAAAGGACTTCATGGTGCTTACTCTAGCGTCCAAGCTCCTCGAGGCGATCTTCTTTCCTAGGACGTGGAAGGGGTTCTCGACCCTATGAGCATCTTGTTATCTTCCAAGAAACTGTAGGCGGGGACTCGAGGTTGAACGGCGCAGGGCCCGTGCGGATTCTGCCAGAGATGTCGTAGTGGGAACCGTGGCACGGGCAGAACCAGCCACCAAAGTCTCCAGAGTTGGGGAGGGGGATGCAAGTGCAACCAAGACGACAACAACCACAAGCCACTCGGGGTTCTTCACACGCTCAGCGTCTTCCTGCGGGTGGTGCAGGGATGCAACATCCATACTTCTGGCCAGCGCTATCTCATCATGTGTCCGACGCCTGATGAAGACTGGCCTTCCACGCCACTTTACAGTCACTGTGGTGCCGGGCTCGATGCTTGACAGATCAACCTCAACAGAAGCGGGCACTAGCACATCCTTAAACTTCAAGACGAGGAGACGCAGCAGTGATGCATATACAGTAGTCCCACCACTCAGAACAAAGTAGGAAAAGGCACGCTTGCTGGGCTCTCCAGGAGGATACCTTCCAGGGTTGTACTGGTCATAGAGCACTATTGACTTGAGATTCTTCAGTTCAGCGACAGTTGATGGGAGTTCAGCGAGCCAGCATCTCGGTTCCAGCGAAAGAGTGTTTCAACCAAAGAATATCCTGCGCCAGAAGTAACAGATAAATATTGCAGATCACATATTTCGACATCAATAAACAACAGAAACAGCATGGTAGTTGTAATACTGCACGAGCACAAAGGTAAAAAACAACTTTCAGAAGTTGACAATGACAGAAATAAGATCACCAAACTGACATACCTATGGTTCCCATGTCAATGCAGAGAGAAATGCAAAGCAATCCGGATGTCAAGAGAACAACTCCTCCAATTCTCCCACACAGTAGAGCAACTGCTGCTAATCCTTTCCGGCTGGAAACTCATCATCAAATTCAACACACCGAATACCCAAGAAAGGACAACAGGACTCTGGCGCTGTGGAGAGGAGGGTCTTGTAAAACAGGGCAACAGGTATGGCTATTGGAGTATAGATGGTGGCAATGATGATGCCAACGCTGTGCGGGCTGATCGCAATGCATATTTCCAGTAGGTTCAGAAGCTTGTCAGCTCTTCTTAGCATATTCCAGACTCTCAACAGACACATATCAAAGATGTAAAGCCACTCCTCAGCGGTTCGTCTCTAGTAGAAAAGAAAACATGTTTCAGCACTTAGAAAACCAGCATCAGGACTAGGAACATTAACCATCAAATAAGGATGACAGCAAAGTGAACACACATTTTCGTTGTAAATTGACCAATATAAACCTAAGCTAAGCATTCCTTTGAGCAAGCAAGCAACCTAACCATGCAGCATGTTTTGCTCCTCATGTAG
Organism: Poa pratensis; assembly: GCA_947311845.1. NCBI lineage: Eukaryota > Viridiplantae > Streptophyta > Magnoliopsida > Poales > Poaceae > Poa > Poa pratensis. The sequence goes on from CAMZMU010000085.1 coordinate 147,327,522, forward strand.
CAGTGCAATGTCACAAAATATCAGACCCACCCAAAACGTATCTGATGAAATGCCCACCTCTAGTCAGTACTGCCTCTAGTAGTGCTTGTGGTTGACTTGTAAGGCGTGGATGCGCTGTGTCTAGAATCTAGATACGCTATCGCTGGCAGGCGACAACATATGGTAGCAGAAGTCGAAATCGGGAACCAAATTGCAGAGAAATTGCTAGTTGAGTCGCTACGAAAAGTACCGTGGGTGGGGAGTTCCCATAAGCAACCCGGAGGACGGTGTACGCAGTGAAGTCCTTGGCCTGGAGCAGGCGACGCCCAGCGACCACCGCGGCCGCTCCAGCCTGCCGCTGCGCGTGAAGGAGGTAGGCCTGCGCGGCTCGGGCGCGCGCCTCCGCGCAGAGAAGCGCGGCGCGGGAGGCCAACTCCGCCTCCAGTCGAATCGCGCGGCCGCGCGCATGGGCGCACACAAGCGCACGTGCCACCGGAACGGCGATGCCTCCCCGAGCATGGGCCGCCTCGCAGAACCGGAGGAGGAACTCCCGAAGCGCCGCCATGGGGTCGGTGGAGTGGAAGGGGGGCGCAGCAGCGCGGGCCGGCGGGGAGGAGGGAAGAGGCGGGGGGGTCGGTGGGGGGAAGCAGAAATGGGAGAGGTGGGGATCGAGAGGATTCGACGAACAGATAAGAGGGGATGATGGGTGGTGACGAACAGCCGGGTTCTTATTTGCCTGGTTCAGTTCATTTCCTTCGGGGACAAATAAATGGGGAAAAAAATAAATAAACGGATGATGCCTTTGCTCTCCAACACCCCTTGTAACTTCGTTCTGACGATTTCACGCTGGTGGGAAAATGGGGTTCAGTTCTTTCGATTGAATTGAAACAGCAAAATTCTCCATGAAAACGAAAAGGGGGGAAAGAGGGGAGGGCAAGAACCACTGACCATAAGGCAACGCTGCAAACCAAGCAGGAGCGTTGTTGATGCCAAATATCTTTGGAAAAGCACTTAAGAGAAGAAGCAAATACAAGAAGAAGCAGATCCATAACAAATATTCGAACAAAAATCCTGCCTTCTTGAAGAACACCATCCAGAAATCCTACCTTGTTGAAGAACATCGTCCACCCAGAATTGGTCAAATACTGCATCATCCGAAATGAGAACTTTCAGTCCGGCTGGCCCTGGGGCGCATGTACGTGCACCCCGGTGGGTAGCAACATGACTGAGCGCACCGTGCGCGCGTGGAGCACACTGCCGGTGTGCACAGACATGTCGGAGCCTACCGAGAGCTACGCCGGTGAGCAAGGGCATGCCATGGCATCCGGAAGGGCTACGCCGATGAGTAAGGGCATGCCATGGGCATCACGAAGGGCCACGCCGGTGAGCAAGGGGCATGCCATGGCATCAGGAAGGGCTACGCCGGTGAGCAAGGGCATGCCATGGACATCAGCTCTGTGGGTAGCAAAGATAGGAGAAGATGAGGCTCTGGTTTCTGTACACAGAGAGTGAGGCGAGCATCAAGGGTGGCCGCATAAATAGACGTGCGGCTAGCGGCTAGCGGCTAGCGGCGGGGCGACGCATGCTTAACATGGCCTTTCACAAACCGAAAAGACGGGCCAATAGCGCTGCCAATAGGCGTATTAGACGCGTCCGTACCAAAACATCCCAAGTTGTCGTCAAGTCTCAATGGAGCGTACGGTAATCCCGTTTCACGTCCAGATTCTAGGGAGGCAAACAGACTTGCCGGAGCACGCACCACGTCAAAACCTGATGGACGGAGTCGACGCGTCACCGACAACTGCCGCATGCGCATTTATTATCGTCGTCGTGGCAGACGAACCGGTGACGGCGTTAATGCGGCCACCGGCCTCCTTCACTCTCCGTCGGCTTTTAAAACGGCGCCCGACACGCCTTTCCTCTCCACACAATTCTTCAACTCGCCTCTCCCATCAAAACCCTAGCCACCATGCCAGGTAGCCGCATGACGCGACCGGAGTAGAGCGCAGAGGTTGCCCGCCGCGAGCAGATGGCGAATACGGCCGGTTTTCCATTAATAAAAAAACCATTGAAAATACACCGCTGCCGCACGCGTCGGTCTCCCCCCACTGACGGTGAGAGCTAGAAAGGCGCGCGGCTGGGCGGCGCAGCGCTAGCCTGATCAGGAGCTCACCTCCTGGTCGTGCTTGCCCTTCCCTGTCCACTTGAACGGCTCTATTGCGCCGGTCGGGGGGCTACAATTAGCGGCGGAAGAGCAAAACTGGGATGAAAAGTGGTGTGGCCGGCCCTATCCGCAGGCGCCTCCGTATTAAAAAGTACCTGAGGGGGGACGGAAGGGCAGTTGGGTCGGGTCGCTGCAAGTGGACTCGGGGCAAACATCGAGCGGAGGCGCGGAAGCTCTCTCTGTCCACGGTGAGACAAACCTGACCCAAATTTAGACCAGAAATGAATCATGATGAACGTGTGGCGGACATAAAACCACGCGGCGTCGATTTAACTCGCCGCATTAGGCCATTATTTATCCAGGATGACACAAAGAGATATGCGTGGGCTTAATGCGTCACGCCATTGGATTTTCCCTAACTCGAGGTTTCGATCCACTAAATTTCGGTCGGAACGTCGCCGTACACGTAGAAATCATCGGGAGACCTCTTCCTTTATTTCTCTCTCTTGCGCCTTGTGAAACAAGGACACTCCGCGTGAGTTGACTTCCTAAGACTAGTCATAGTGGGGAGAACTAGTATCATGCATATGATACTAGTCTACGTCACTACTTTCATAGTGGGGAGTAACATGTGTGGTATCATATGTACTAGTATATTTATTAGGTTCTATACTCATCTTGTCTTGGAATCCGTTATGTTACGGTATCTACCTATGATACCACTATCATCTCTCACCTCATTAATTGCAGTGCAACATCATCTTTTTGTCAACATGACATGCATGATACTCCTTATGATACTCCCACTATGGCTAGTCTAACATTTAGATTCAGAAAAAGGGAAAAAATCCCGAAATTAAACAGTTTCCAGCTGAGATAGGTGCCACGAGCCACAACTTTGCAAAGGATCAGCTGCAATGAGGACATGAGGTCAGCGCTTGCGCCACTCTAAAAGCGGCCAAGTTATTCTGGTTGCTCACCTGTCAGCCGCACCGCACTTCAACGCACGTAGTGTCACATCGGTACAAGTGGCTACCGATTCGAACAACTTTACAGGGCAGTGAGTTACCTATAATCACTGACATGTGGTCCCAGCGAAGCTTGACTCAGCAAGTAGTCAAGCGTGTGTAGGTGCCCTCACGCCAGTATATTCCGGTTTGAGCCAAGCTGTGACCGTTCAGGGTGCAAGCGGGATTGGGCCGTCCGCGGCGCCGCAAATTCTGGCCCATTTACCTACAGATGCGAGCATCCACGGAACTGCAACAAAAAGAAGCGGCGCATGTGGGCCGGCCCGCGGTTATCGCGTCGTGCCGCATATCGCGTGATAGGAGAGGCCAGCGCACCCAACCGCCACCATCTCCTCTCTTCACGATCCCTTTCCGCTGCCTCCGTCGCCGGTTGATCCCAGCCGGCTCCGGCGAGTCCCCGCGCCGCCGACCACAGCCCCGCCCCCTTCTCGTCCTCCTCTACCGATTCCACAACATGGAACCAACGAATCCAGCCCCACCACAAACCCTAGCAGCCCAAGATCTCGGCCACGACCCTCTGCAGCGCGATGCTCGACGAGCTGCCCTCCCGACGGCCCTCCTGAACTCGGCGCTCGTCTCCGAAGCCTTCGCCCTCGCCTTCTTTCCCTCCTCCGATCCGCCGTCCATCAGGCTCCGCACCGCGCGCTCCACCTCCGCCGCCTCCACGAAGAACCCCTTCTTCCGGTCCATCTCCAGCGCGACCGCAACGCCCACGCTGGCCACGAGCTCGAACGCGTTCAGGTGTTGCTCCCCGTACAGCGGCCACGGCACCATCGGCACGCCGAACCACAGGCTCTCCAGGACGGAGTTCCACCCACAATGCGTCACGAAGCCGCCCACGGCGGCGTGGGACAGGATCTCCCTCTGCGGCGCCCACGACGGCCACACCAGCCCCCTCCCCGCCGTTGCCTCCAGGAACCCCTCTGGGAGCAGCTCGTCAAGATTTGCGTCCGTCGGTAACCGCGTGCCCGCGGCGGGCGAGCCTCGCAGCACCCACAAGAAGCGGTGGCCGCTGCGCTCCAGGCCGGCGGCGATCTCCCTCACCTGCGCCGCGTCGTGTGACCCCAAGCTCCCGAAGCAGAGGAACACCACTGACGCCGGCAGCTGGGCGTCGAGCCACCGCACACACTCGTGCCGGGGTTGGTCGTCGTCTTGGGGGCCGAACGAGATCACCGGGCCGATCGCGTGGACCGCCGGAGCGGGGCGCCCGGGCATACATTGGCCGTCTATGATTGCGGCGAGGACCGAGGCCTCGAGCTCGACGGTGGTGTTCACGATGACGCCCCTGGCTTCCATGAAGCGGCGCCGTGGTACACGAACCAGTCGTAGCTCTGGATCTTGTGCCTGACAAGGCAGGCCGGCATGTACGACGGCGGCACCGGCGGCAACCCCGGCACGTCCACTGCGCCCTCCATCTCCGCAAACCCAGGGCCGGTCAGATCCTCGCGGAGCGCCGACAAGCGCAGCATGAGCGCGAGGAACGAGGCGGGGGAGGAAAAGTACACGTACGCCGGCACGGCGAGCTCGTGGGCCACGTCGAACAGGGTCGTCAAGAAGAGGTCGACGACGAGCGCGGCCACCCGGGACGACGAGGACAGGCCAGCCATGGCCGCATTGACGTGGGGCGCGTGGAGCTGCGTGTACCGGCACCCGAACTCGATGGGGTCCACGTAGCCGGTGGGGTGCTCGATGGCGGGGAGTTGGAGGAAGTGAATGTTGAGGCCTGAAGCCGCCTCCCGGCGCACGTGGCCCCCGACCTCCACCGCCTGGGCCTGCGTTGGCGCCTGCATGACGAGCACGGTCTGGGAGAAGGCACCCCCGCCGGCGGCCAGCAGCCTCTTGCCGGCTTCGATCGAGGACATGAAGTGGCCAGATCCCCAGCTCAGGATGAAGACGACGGTTGGTCGAGACGCCATCGACGCGAGCTAGCTAGCCTACCGATCAGACGCGACGCGAGCTAGCTATAGCCTAACGATCGATAGCGGCGCGTGCGGCGCCACAAAGAACCGCGGCACATACGCGGCTAATTTGCGGCATACCGCATACGCATAGCGGCACATGCGGCGTACGCGCAGACTCCCGCGGTGCGTCCCGCTTGCACCTGAGTGGCCGTGCCACAGATCCGAATAGAGCGGCGACTTGTCGCTAGATTCCTTCCTTCTCGTCCAGAAAATATTAGTGGATGCGATTTCATATCCAGTCCTGCCAAGTACACAGGGACACCTAGGCCCCGTTTGGACCACAGGAAGTAAAAACATAGGAATAGGAAAACTTTAGGAATTGAGGTGTCAAGTTTCCTAGATTCCTACAGGAACTAAGGCCTTCTTTGATTCATAGGATTTCAAAATAAAGGAATAGGGATAGGAAAAGGAACATGATAGGAATGCAGCTGCAAACCCATGATGGGACAGTACGGGAATATTTCCTTGTTAGGTCGTTTGATATGTAGGAAGGGAAAAGTAGAGGAATTTAAGAGGAACTTGATTAGCATAAATAATAAGCAAGGGCATGGTGCATGTGGCCGTGCTGCAGCAGCAGTATTAGCTCAGGTTTAGCACTCATTTGCCTCGTTCCTCGCAAAGGAAAGAAAAAAAGAGCTCAAACCTCATTGTTTCATTCCTGTGAATCTCGTGGGAATCCGGCTGCAAAGGAAAAGTTCCTCCAGATTTCCTTTCTTGCATTCCTATGAATCAAAGTCTGCTACAGTACAAATTCCTACGGGAATAGAAATCCTACAATTTTCCTACACAAATCCTGTGAATCAAAGGAGGCCTAAAACTACAGGAATTTTTTCAAAGTATCGTTTGGATGTCATATAGGAAAAACGCAGGAATTGTAGACACGGAAAGATGAAAACATGAGGTATTTCCTCCAAATTTCAAAGGAATCTGAGATTCCTATTCCTTTATTCCAAACGGTACCATAGGAAATTTTCCCATAGGAATCCTATCCTCCAAAATTCCTATACTTTTCCTTTGTTCCAAACGGGGCCCTAGATTTTGCTCACTGGTGTTCGCCGAGCCCACTGGTCGGTACATTTTGACCAAAAAGTGGAGCCCGGCGTGCCAACACCTAGATTTTGCTCTCTTTTTTTTTTTTTTAAGATAAAGAGTATATATTAATATTTTGGAGTTACAACCAGACTTTGCAACAATGCAATAACATAGGTTATTACGGATGCTAACATCCCAATAATAAGAACAAAAAACTAAAAAGGAGAAAAGTCGCGCTACAGAGTTACAACTATTACAGCATTATCACAGCCACCACCAAGAAAACACCTGATATTCAAATTCTCCAAATCAACGCCTTCAAAAGAAACAGTGCATAAGTGTCGTCGTGTCTCGATCGAAGATCTTGAGTTTTCTGCCTGGAGATAGCCTCCGTTCTCAAGATAATGTATGTATTGCAAATAACTCTGACATACAATTGGCACTGGCGACCAAGGATGGCTACTCGTGAAAAACGATGAAATTGAGCTTGCAAGGAAATTTGAGCACAAAATGAGACTAAGCCAAAACGGTAGGGATGCTATCCTCTAAAGCGCCCTCGTACGGGGTATAGCCGTATAGCACCTTACAGAGATTCACGAATGTCAGGAATCTACGAAATACTATTGTAGAACAATTCATAAAATACGGCCAGATTTGAATTCTACCAATCAAATTATTTTTGAAGAATAAATGACTTCTAGCGAAATCGAACCAAGAACTACCCAAACAAGAACCTAGGACCTCTACCACCACAATACAACCATTTTCATGGCAAAACATATGTTTTATTTCTATTGACATGTTTGTCTCGTACAAAATAAACTTAACCGAAATTATCCATACAGGCTAGGATACAATAGAACTTTAGCTCCCATCCATTTAATGTTTTTTTTCTCATTTAACTACATCACAGGCTTGTGTATTCTGCGTTTTGCCCGTTTATCATTTATAACATTTACAGTAATTTGATTATTTTTTTAAAACACTACCAACCTTCATTTTGAGTATATTGGTAGGACCTATACCTAGGCAATGGGAAATGGTCGCGAGGGTCTTGAAAAGTCCGACTTAAAAAGTAAGTTCCAAGCCCATCCCAGCTTGAAATAGTGAAAATATACCTATTCTATGTTAAGAAATTATGAATAAAATAGCCTATTTTTCAATAAAGCATAAAAACATGCAGTTTCGAGCCTATTATGAAATTTCGGGACGGGCTTTGAGTAAAAAAAACCGAGACTCGAGACCGATCTAAGTAACGAGATTTGGGATAAAACCCGTCCTAGTAGACCTTTGTTCATCTGCTTACTAGAGTAGTACTAATGCTTTTCGGTATACTTGTACTCTATTCGTTGGGCTTCAAAATAACAGCACAAAGTTTTATTTTTGTATTCCATTGTACTTGTATCCTTTCATAAGTATCTATGTACTCCCTCTTTTAGTATATACTAGAACGACACCCCCGTGTTGCAGCAGGTATCTTTTAAGAAATTTAATAAAACACATGAAACCTAAAGATGACTAAAAAATATGTAATATCTAGTTAATAATGGTAGTCAAAAGGCTAAAAATTAGCGACACTCTCTGATCTTATTATTCAAAAAACAAAAATGATGTGAATAATTCGATGGGCTAAAAAAATGATGTGGATGCTTGCACGTAGAGATAGAAAATAATTAATGAATTTTAGTGGGATGGCATGGATAATTAATTGTCTAAAAAAGCAAGTAATGTAGATAACTTGCATGTGAAGATAGAAAATATTGATTACACTTAATGGAATTTTACTTTATAAGAAGTATAGATAGATTTCTACCCAATCTTCCCCGCAAACCACTCAACTTTCAACACTTGTCAGCACTGGATTGTTCCGTGTTGCACAATCATATCTTCCTGGAGGTTGGCCTTTGCTAATCGTACCTACTCCCTCGTTTCTAAATGTAAATATTTGTCAGATTCATATGTATCAAAACGTATCCAGACACATTCTAATCTATATGTTCACTCACTTTAGTTCGCATCTACTAAACATGTAAAATACCTAAAACATATTAGTATTTAGGAACGGAAAATGTAGTTCGTTGTTATGAACTTTAACATGTAATTTTGTCCCGCTTTGCCTTTTAAGTAAATCAAAGGCTACGCATGCATGGATCCGAAATCGGGAATGACGAGGAGACGTCGTCGAACTTCTTCGGGCATGGCCAACGCTCCACGCTGGACCACTGCCCTAGCTATCCACGTCGGAAATCACAGTCCAGCTTGCACAAACCTGTTCGCTTGCAGGCCAAAGCGGGATCCTGCAGAGGATCCCGTCTCCTCACTGAGAAAAGCGAGCGAAAGAGAGGAAAAGCATGGTAGATGACCTCGTGCAGCCTCGTCTTGTTCCTACCAGGAGAGAGAAGAGGCATTGGGTAAAGCTGAAATTGCAGGCTGTATGGAGCAGCATGCGTTGGGTAAATATCTTGCTACATGATGCCTCAGGTCACTTTTTCTTAGACGGAGAGCTGGGGCAGTAGAATCGCACTGCTTCCGCTGTACGTACCCTTCTAGTACAAAAGTGCACGCTCAGGCACAAGATCCCACGACGAGCCTTATCCAACTCTCCCTCCCGTCACTGTAGAGGCGAAGAAGAAGGCGATTTTTGGACGATCCCCGCCGAGCCACCGCGTCCGCGCCGCTGAGGCGGGGGATTTCTCTCCTCCGCCGGCCGCTTCGGCGGCGGGAGGGCGAGGGATCCTCGCCTCGGCCTGTACATACGGGAGGTTAGGGTGGAGTGCTCGCCGGCGGCGCCTTGGAGGAGTTGGTGCTGACGGCGGCGGTTTTGGTGTCGAGGCGTCCTTCTCCGGCGGTGGTGCTCCCTGGGGCCTGTCGCCGTCGGCTTGGAGGGGCTTGAGGCCCGGCGTGGTGCTCGAGCCCCTCTGTCCCCGTCAGATCCGTGGTGGCGGCGGATCTGGCGGCGGGTTCCCGGAGCTGGTCAAGCTCTGCCTCTTCTTCCTGCGACGGCTACGATGGCGGCCGGGGCAAAGCGGTGTTGGTGGGGCGGGGGGACGTCTGCCGTGTTCGTTCATCGTCAACTCCGTCGCGGCGCGGCGGAAGGGCTGGGTGGCGTCTCTCATAGGGCAAAGATCTCCCTGGAAGTGGCAAGGTGGCGGTTGGTCTCCTTCGTCTTCGTCGCCGGCGAAGTTGCGGTTCTTGTTCGTTGCTCTGTTTCCCTTTCGTATTGTACTCGTACTCTGTATTTGGTTCTTTGTTGAATATACGTGGGAAAATGCAAAAAAAAAGAATCCGAGATGCACTTTGTTCTTTGACGCTCATCGCAGGTCGCAACTTTATCTTCACGGAAGCCTTTGTTTTCGAAATAGAGCTAGGTTCAAGTTTAAGGCCTCCTGGTGGAGCAGTTTTAGCCTGAAATGTTTCGTTATAAAGCATTATGCTTTCTTTTTAACGAAACTAGAAAAATGTCCATGCATGGGCGTGTATATCAGCGTAAAAGACAATACTCTCGAAACAGGCTTTCGCCCCGCTATATAAATATAGCCACATACAAGTATACTCATGTTGCAAAAAACATTAAACGCATAAAAAGACATTTGTTGATGGATGGTGCAGCATGCCTGTTTTCTATGGGATAACATGATTTATAAGAAACAGTATATGTAATTGCGCTGTCATGTTCAAAAGTAATGTAACTGCATCGTGAGATAGGAGACAAAATGTGTGTGTCATGTCGAATCCTGGTATACTAGCATTCAAGACGACAAGCATCTTCAAGTTGTTATAAGGAGTGGATAGCACCACATACAAGTATACAACTGCCCCTGAGAACACTAACTAGGGAAGCAAATACCAAAAGTCAGGATAGTCTGACCATATGCCTTGTTAACCATCATGGAGTCTAACAAGAAACTGCTGACATGCCGCCATATGGTGGGACTCCCGAGTAATATTCGTGATCATCTTCTTGTGTATTTTGAGGAGCCGAAGTTTATTGTAGAACCAAATTTTGGTGGCAAAACTTGATAGCTGAACTACGTGGCGGATGGCCATGTGGGTGGCCAAACTTTATGGCCGAATTTGGTGATTAAATTTATTTCTATGAAACAGTTATGTGTTTTTAGTTGATAATCTAGGAATTCGAGCAAATAGCAAAACAACGCGAGAGTGGCATAATAAATTAGGAAAAATAGATTATCCGGTGCGTCCAAAGGGACTAGAGAAATTCTTGCGTCACACCAAAGCGGCCAAAAGTTATCAGTCACCCGCGAATGCACGCAGTGTCACATCCGCACGTACGTGCGGCGGTCGATACGACCAAAGCCTTTCGTATTACTGCTAGTATCACTGATATGTGGTCCCACGCCAGTATATTTCCGGTTCGAGCTAACCTGTGACCGTGACGCTGACGCAGATCCGAATAAAGCGGTGACCTGTCGCTAGATTCCTTCCTTGTCGTCCACAAAAAAAAAATGCGAGCGGTGGTAGATCCGTCCTGCCGCTGACACATGGGCCCCACCTTTGCTTTTATTTTTGAGTGGGGGACACCACGTCTGCTGAACCTTTGTGGCTATAATTCTTTTCGTGCAGACAACAGCTTGGGTCAGCACGCCGGACCGTAAAGGGGAGAGCCCGCGTGCGGCGAACGAACGCGATTTTGATTTTTCTGTAACGCCGACGACCAAGTACTGTACGTACATACAGTACGAAGCAGCAACTTTTGCCTTCTCCAAGCACAAGCACAAGCAGAAGCAGCTCGTGACATGGCTCACGCGTTGAAACTGTCCAGACTCTTCGCTTTTCGACTCTCCGTAGAGCTAGAATTCAAGAGAACTTTAACTCAGGTATAATGCGCATGTTTTCTCATTTAACCACGTCATAGGATTGTGTATTTCGGATTTTGGTCGTTTATCCTTCACAACATTTTACTTTGATTATTTATATTTATAAAAAAGAATAACGACGTTTACAACAATATTTTATCGTGATCTTGTTCATCAACAACAAAAAAAGCGCGAAGGAAAGTAGTAACTTGGGGCCAAGCTAGTGTGCAAGAAAGGATGATAGGGTTCATCATTTTGCACCTAGGCCTCTTTTCTAAGATTTATTTAATGTCAATTTTACTAACTAGACCATCCCAACAGCCCTCCTCATCCATTTGGTGGAGGCTCCAACGTGCCTCCCATGAGGCGAAATGAGGCCATTTCGTCGGATGCTCCGAAGCCTCCCAACAATTGGGGGTGGATACGGGTGTCCAAACATACATCCGTCCGACCTACGATGGATGCCAAGCGAACACGACATGATCTACAAGGAGCATATCGCCAAGGCTCTCCAGTCGTCCTCTGCTACGACGACACCGCATCGAGGCTGACGTGTCTCCCTCCCGAGATTGGGTGAAGCATCGACCGTCGTTGTTTTTGTCGCTGCTGATCTTCTTCTCGATGAACTCGGACATCCATAATAAGCTCAGGGGAGATCTACATCAACCTATTCTCCCCGAATCTGGCACCGATAGAAGAGGTGGATGAGACGGGCGTTCGGTAGATGTGGAGATCCATGTTCGTCGTCCTTCTCTTCCACTCAAGTTTTTTGACGGTGTTCCTTGTTCTGGTGGGCCCTCGCCGCGAGGAAAAGAGCCAGGTGACGTGGAGACCTTTGAGTTTGGAGGGTTGTCCAGTTCGAGGAGGCTGCAACTTGGAAAAACATCCATGGTGGTCGCTAATTGTCGCCATCAAGGAGGCCAATTCAACCCGCGAAAGCGTCGTTGGAGCTCAAAACTCTCCCTTCCCCACGTGGTTTTGTCCTGGCCGGCATCAGGGAAAGTAATTGGTGATGTAGCTCTGGATGTGGCGAGAAGGTAAAGGGCCCAATTGTTTGTTCTATTTTGTAATTTTCAGTCTTTTTAAGGTCCTGTTTGCAGACCTCTATAACTGCCAAGATTTAATCTACATGGTCCTTCGATGCCACTCCATTATAAAACGAAAACCCAAACCTCCATAGAGGACACTAGGCGATACAACGATGGCATACACTCGTTGGCTCGAGGGTGCAGGATCTCGACAGTCACAAGTTTATAATTGTGGCCTTTACTTGCCAATAAGAGAGCATCATTTGGACTCCCGAACTCACTTATTCCTGCCAATTTTCGATTCAAAGAAATATGTAAACACTTCATATTTAACGTGCTTTATATCATTCTTAGAAATGATTATATACTTACAGTACGAAACAAGGATTACTGGAATCGGACACTCAGCTGCGTGTGCCACTCACTCGACTGAAACAACAAGGAGTCATGGTGATCGATAGTGAGGCGCTGCATCTTAGACTAGTCACAATGGGGTTTATCATAAGTGTAGTAACATATAGGTTTTCATTTATTGTTTTGTGGGATCTATACTAGTACTTCAACTTTGTGATCTATTTGTGGCATGTAGCAATATGAAATTTTATTTGTTAGTACGCAAGGATAATTACAAGAACACATATCTATAATAAATAGTAAAATGCCAATATAATAAAAAAATCATGAGTGAAGCAACAGCAACTTTGAAAAATCATGACAATCTGAACCAAAATATTCAGATACTAAGCAACTTTAAAAATCGGATTGAGTACAATTAAATCATAGCTGAATCAAATATATAAAAAATAATATAAGCTAAGAGACTTGATCGATTGTGTATAGTGCATTGTTGTAACCAAATTATTCACATTCATAAAGCAAGGAGATATACAGATAAAGATACACGTGAAGCCTCCTGTAGGCAGAGAGCTACATAGATATGCTAAATTAGTCCATAGCAAGATCTGACTAGCTTTTATGCTCTAACGCCTTTAGGCTGTGTGAATTTCTTGCGGAATTAGACTAGCAATTGAAATCACACCGAGATACACCAAGGACGAACTTACCAAAGAGGGGTTCGTGGAGGAGCTCGACGGAGGGCGGGGCAGAAGTGCGGCGGCGTCACAGCGTTCGCGGACGAGCTCGCCGGGGCCCCGGGGTAGAGGTGCGGTGGTGGAAAGGGATTAGCGCAGGAGCTCGTTGGGGCGCCGGAGAACTGCTGTCGTGGTGAGGTCGCCGACGGTCGGACCTATGCCGTCCTCTTGCGCGAGCCAGATTTTGCCATGATTCAGCTGGCGCCGCCGGCCGGCGCCGCCACCAGCGGGAGGACAGAGAGCGGAGAGGAGGATGGAGGCTGCTGGGCACGAGTGGAGAAACAGGTCGGGCAGACCCCGAGGAAGCGAGAGGAGGAAGGAGGCGCACGAGATCGTTTTGGCATTATTTTCTATCGTAACCTGCGCTATGATACGGTATCCACTTATGTTACTGTAACCCTCTATCTCTTCCTTAATTGTCCACCACGTCAGCGTTTTTGCTGAGCTGCAGGTTATGTTACCGCTTATGATCCCAGCGATGGGGCTGGTCTCAGGCAGGAAAGAGCCCTGCCGCAATCAATGACATCGGGACCAGCCATGCAGTTAACCCCACTAGTCAGCGTGACCAGACACCTCCCCCTCTATTCGCTATGATTTGATTGTGACGCACATCCGGATAAGGTCGCGAGATTCCTTTGCTCGTCAGCTCCAGAAGCAACGGTGACCTCGTGTAGACCGAGCCCACAAGTCAGTGAACTTGAGGCGTGATGGAAAGCAGAGATCGGTAAGAGGCGGAAATTAGTTTTGAGTGGAATCCGAAGCTAACGGAAAGTTCACGGGCCGACGAATTTTTATCCGCGTTGCATGGATTTCAAAATCGAGAATGACGAGGAGGTGCCGTCCAAGGCCACACGACGGCTTCTGTCTACGCAAGCGCATGCTTGGACCGGTTCAAACCCAAATGCAAGTTATGCTTTCCTCATTCTAAAAAACAAATATAGAAACTACCATTTTCACAATAATGTATATTTACACTATAGATCATCCCACGAATTGTTTTCTTCCGTGAAGTGCAAATTTCATCCAAAGCTTTGAATTTGTCAGAATACAAAGTTAGGCTTAGTTCTCAACAAGTTATATTTGAACTCGGCGTTCTCAAAAGCAACCACGTACGTCTTGAAAGCTCGTGAGTTTTCTCATGTGGAAGTTTTTACAAGTATACATGCTTAAATACACATATACTAAAACAGCCTAGCATATTTTTAGAGATATCTATCATGAATATGTAGAATAATATATAATTTATGCAATTGTAAAAATAAATTAAGAAGGAACAATATTATAAATAAGTTTTACATAAACACAACTCAAATGGAAATACATTACAACTGCATAACAAACAACACCTAACTAAAATTTAGTAACTTTGTTATGCTGTTAACTATGTCAAATAAGTAATTAAAGTTATACTAGATAATACCATAACATGTTACAAATTAGTTCGAAGTAAGAAAATTTAGTACAAAGTATTCAATTTATATTAAGATTATGATATTTGTCCATAATGTTAAGCTAATCAACCTGGTCACATGATCGTATATATATATATATTTTAGTTTCAAGCAAACTGATCATGCGTCTACTGATTTAGTTAGATAAAGAAGTCATACAACTTTGCATCTTGCAGAGTCGTGGATCGACATCTGATATTGGAATTTGAAACCCCACACCACACGGAACCAGTTCCTCTAACGTTGAGGAGCAAAGTCAGAGAAAATTGTGAAGGCTTTATAGCTTATACAGTACCATTTTGTATTTACATTCTTTTCTTAATCTATGTTGCCGAGGCTTAATAGCTTATACGGTTATACGGTACCATTTTGTCGTTTATAGACCCCATCTCCCCTGGAAATACTCAAGATTATGTATGAGAAGGCCAAGGATATTGATAGTTCTCTGACCACCGTGGAGGACTTGATTAAGGCATTTAAGCAACTTGATCCATACCTTGGGGCTGCAATTGTTGGGTTCTTTCTGGCTCCATTTGCTTTTCTGGAGAATGATGTGCCGAGCGCTCCGGAGCCAGTTTGCCCCTTCTTGGGTATCCAAGGCCTCCCGTTTGATATTGTCACAATTGATGAAGCTCTTGACACAGTGGGTTATGTTGCCAAAGTCACCATTCTCACTTTTGGTTGTCTGTGTGTTTCCCCAATCGTTGACCTATGTAAGTCCTCACTTTGCTTAAGCTTTGTTATTTTGAATATCTGTAGTTGTGTTATTCTTATTATCTGTTCCTCATGATGCTATCCCTCCGATATTGGTCAGGTCACCTTTGGATGTCGGATCATTCTGTGACAAATCAAAAGCCTACTGATTCTTCTGTTTTAGAAAGTCTGGTGAATGGGAAGATGGCACTGATGGTATGAATAATATAATGGCTCGATCTGTACTTAATTGCTAAGTTAGCACCTTCATTTTGAATGTTTCATTTCATTATTGTTAACCGTACTGTTATTTTGACGTGTGTTAACCATACGGTTACCGCCAAAGCCAACTATGCATGCCTCTTATCCTTTCTTTCTTATGGAATCCCACTTTTAAGTCTAGTAACTTACAACACGCATCTCAGGTTTTCACACAAAGCGTTTTGACGTACCTTCTTATTACTCAAATATTTGATACGCATGTTCGTTTTGGTTCCAGCTTAGCGCTGATAACCTTTCGCAGGAGCAGGTTAGCGTCCTACTGGAGCTTTTGACAGTAATGGATCTGTTACATTCGTCATGTTTGAAGATGCCTTAAGGACGGCTGGCTCTGAGGTGACTAAGTATGAGCTGCAGGTTTCAATGGATGGAGTATGTGCTTTGTTAATAGCTTAATAATCACTCGTTCATTCAAAGAAAAAACAAGTAATACCACATTTGTGGATATTTTGATTCCAGTCATGCTTGCTGAAACTTTTTCTCAAAGGACCTGAGGGTGTAGTATGGGAAACTACATCCGTTTTTCGAATCTAACTACTTGCTGAAACCTTTTAGATCCCTTTCCTCCAACTTCTGCTTCATGGTGGAGATGCAAATTGGTAGGATTCTGATGGTTTGTTTCGGAGAGAGATCTGCGATGGGATGTAAAGTTTGATATGTGTTCCTGTTTGTGTTTCCCGTTGCTGTAACCTGGGGAAGAGAGAATAGATTACCTTGATTTAGGTTGTATAAAAAATGATTATCGAAAAAGCAAGGATGAATGGAATTGGGCATGCTCTCAGATGCGCTGCCGCTGCGTGTGCCTGATCGCGGTCACGATGATCGGTGGTGCAGCTCTGGAATAGTATGCTACCACACGGAGGCGTGGCGGAAAGCAGAGATCGGTGAGCTGCGGACATTAGTTTTTCTCTCCGTTGCCTCGTCTTCGAGTGGAATCCCAAGCTAACGGAAAGTTCACGGGCAAAACCGACCGACGACTCTTATCCGCGCTGCATGGATTTCAAAATCGGGAATGACGAGGAGGTGCCGTCCAAGGCCACACGACGGCTTCTCTCTACGCAAGCGCATGCTCGGACCGGTCCAACCCCAAATGCAAGTTGTGCTTTCCTCGTTCTAAAAAATAAATATAGAATTACCATTTTCACAATATTTTGTACTTACAATGTGGAATGTTTCTTGAATTTTCTATTCTCCGTGAAGTGCAAATTTCATCCAAAGCTTTTAATTTGTCAAGATACAAAGTTAGGCTTAATTCTCAACAAGTTATATTTTAGAAAAACTCGGCGTTTTCAAAAGCAACTACGTACGTCCTGAAAGCTCGTGAGTTTGCTCATGAGAGTGAATGAACTTTCTTCTATGTACGCTAGATCTTAATGTCCAAAGTGAAAAATGCTTTGCCCTTCACTGAAAAACATTTCAAAAGATTATTGAACCATGCCAAGAAAATTAGAACATTTCCAGTCAAGATATGTTTTAGAGTATTAGTAATTGTCTTGGCGCTCTCACTAATTTTCTTGAATCCATAAGTATCTTCACCGTACTTGATGATGTCAAACACTTTGATCACTTCATTTAGACGAAGATCTCAACCAACTCCTTAACGTTTGCTTCAGTTCTTAGATGGACTATTGAAGTTTGAATTCCTTTCTAGCATATCCTTAACTAAATTTTATTTCTCGAAGTTTCTACAAGTATATATCTTAATTACTCATATACTAAAACAACCTAGCAGATTTTTTACACCATATAATTTAGAGATATCTATCATGAATATGTAGAACAATGAATAATTCATGCACCTGTAAAAATAAATTATGAAGGAACAATATTATAAATAAGTTTTAGATAAACGTAATTCAAATGGAAATACATTACAACTGCATAACAAATAACACCTAACTAAAATATAGTAACTTTGTTATGTTGCTAACTATGTCAAATAAGTAATTAAAGTCATACTAGATAATACCATAGCAAGTTACAAATTAGTTCGAAGTATGAAAATTTAGTACAAAATTTTCAGTTTAATTTATGTTGCAGAGGCTTTATAGATTATTCCATTTTGTCGTTAATAGCCCCATCTCCCTTTGAGATTCGCATGATTATCTATCAGAAGGCCAAGAGTATTGATAGTGCTCTGACCACTGTGGAGGACTTGGTTAAGGCGTTTGAGAACCTAGATCCATACACGAGGGTTGCAATACTTGGGTTTCTGCAAAGCAATTTCTAATGTTGTAACTTTTACATCTAGTTCACAAAGTAATAGCACAGGATACTACTCCAATTCCTTACACAAGCACAATTTTTGTTGCCATCATATGCACATGTTTTTGAAAAGAATTTTATGGCTATATCATTTCAGGGATGTAAATTCGGATAATCCACTTTTGACTTGATGGGAGAAATAGCTGATGTAGTATTGGAAAACTGATGCTCAAAGGAGCTAATGCTTGCTGAAACTTTTTCTCAAAGAACCAGATGCGGCGTGTTTGGTTTCCTGGGTGGGTTTTAGGCAACTTGCATCCGTTGCTCCCCAAGGTTTGGCCAAAGAAAAACGAGGTCGCGGCCACGTTGTGCAGCCCATTTGGTTGCATGTTTTTACTATTTTGCAAATTTGCGACCCGGTGTTTGGTATCCTGTTAACGTGTCTGGACGTTGATTAGAGCCAAAACCTGGCGTTTGGTTACAACCTAGTTCCGTGTTATGGTCACCACATATGAAAATGGTGATGTCACCACCTAAAACGGTAACCACGTTTGGTTACAACCTAGTTCCGTGTTATGGTCACCACATAGGAGTTTTTGGAAGGAATAAAATGACCTAGTGTTTAATGGTATAGCTCCAAGTCTTGACTCCTGGAGTAGAAGATTCTGCTCTTATTTTGCTTTGTTGGTTCATAAGACCAAAACGGAGCTACATTCTTTCATTGTAAATCTAATAGTTAGCCTACAATAGTTGATCTCTTCTAACAGACGGCTTCTTAGCCTCCACCCTGCATGTAAATTTGTAACCATTGCTAATCAATTACATAACTGGCAGTAGGGAGCTCCCTACTGTCTTTTAAGGTTCAAAAAAAATCATGCAGTACATTTGGAACCAACCCGAGCGAGTAATGGAAAAGGAGAACCATAAATCATTCCATGTGCTCTATGTAAGTGCAATTACGAACATTAAATCCAAGCGTTATCCTCTGCCACTTCTGAATTGACGATACTTCTATTGCATTATTCGTTATAGAATCTACCATCGTGTTAAACTTTGGAACTCCTTCCAAACACTAAGTAGATTGATTTAGTGATTATGTGACAAAACCAATATTAGTGCAATAATCCATGCACCAAGCTGTTTGGCACTATCACGAATAAGAAGTATATTCTTTAGGCATTCCAAAATACAAAAGGATATCTTCACTCTGATCATTAATATGATCACTATGGTATATGCTCGTTGCACTTAGAGCATAGGATATATCTGATTGTACATATCATGGCCTACATGACTGATACAGTCATTTATATGTTGTTAACTTGTTACTCATTAGATGCCCAAATACATTGAATCTTGCTCAAACATTATCCAAATGACCTTGGAAAGAACCCATGCTTGTGTCTCCACTTTACCATTTCAGTAATCTTTTATGTACCCTAGCTCGGCCACATTACGCTTCTCAATCGATCACATAGATCTTGATGTCCAAAGTTAAAAATGCTTTTCCTTTCATTGAAAAACATTTCAAAATATAACTGAACCATGCGAAGAAAATTAGAACATTTCCAATCAAGATATGTTTCACACGTAGAGTATTAGTAATTCTCTTGGCACTCCCACTAATTTTCTTGAATCCATAAGTATCTTCACCCTACTTGATGTCTTGATGATGTCTAACACTTTGACCACTTCATTTAGATGAAGATCTCAACTAGATCCTTAACGTTTGCTTTAGTTTCTTAGATGGACTATTGAAGTTTGCATTCCTTTCTAGCATATCCTTAACTAAATTTTATTTCTGGAAGTTTCTACAAGTATATATATGCTTAAATACTCATATACTAAAACAACCTAGCAGATTTTTACACCATATAATTTAGAGATATCTAGCATGAATATGTAGAACACTATATAATTTATGCAATTGTAAAAATACATTAAGAAGGAACAATATTATAAATAAGTTTTAAATAAACATAATTCAAATGGAAATACATTACAACTGCATAACAAACAACACATAACTAAAATTTGGTAACTTTGTTATGTTGTTAACTATGTCAAATAAGTAATTAAAGCCATTCTAGATAATACCATAGCAAGTTACAAATTAGTTCGAAGTATGAAAATTTATTACAAAATATCCAGTTTATATTCAGCTTAGATAAACTTACATCCATGCATAAGCATATGCATAGTCCTCCAATGGTGAGTAGTACCGCACCACCGCGCCGCCCGGGCACGTGCCTATGCACACGCGAGAGCCGCGGCTCCATCAGCGCGCAAGCCGCGGAGGCGCGCGTCGGCGCATGCATGGGCCTTATCGACACAGGCGACATCGCAGGCACGGGCCTTGTCGCCGCGTGCTCGCGCGACCGCCATGGCGTCCAGGAGGAGGTTCCTGAAAACCGGCAGGGCGGCGAGGGGTCGATGCGGCAGCGACGAGCATGCTGAGGAGGCGGCGCAGGGCCATGGTGGTGACATATCAGGCGGGGTGAGGGGCTCCTGGCGGTTGCGTGGGAAGGGGAGGGTGAGCGGTTGTGCCGTTGGCGTGGGAATCCCGGGGTGAGGCGGTTACGGGGGAGAGGGGAATTGCGGGCGGAATATGTATATTCGAGTAGCGAAAAATGGGATTATGGGAACGAAAAAGAAATTTGTTGAGCTGGGGGAATTTCACATTAATAAAACATGCCACTTCCAAAAGTAATTTCAGGGGAGGTGTGAAAGATCGATATGTCGACTAGAGGGGGGGGGGGGGGGGGGTGATTAGGCGACTACCAAATTTTAATTCTTTTTCGATTAATTAGGGCTTGAGCAAAGTATAACAAGGTTGACTAGATGTGCACTAGGTGATAGCAACCTATGTGATACAAGCAAGGAAAGCAACGTAGCGGAAGCAACAAGTAAAGGATAGAAATAACCGCAAAGTGGAGACACGGAGATGTTTCCCGTAGTTCCTTCCCAAGGGAAGTACGTCTACGTTGGAGGAGTGTGGAGCCACCTAGGCGCTCCAATAGCACGGATGTGCTCACTCTATTCTCCGTGAGCTTTACCCGTGGGGGTTCGGCTCATTCACTATGAGGTCACCTTGATGGCGTTGACCAAGCCGGTACACAAAGGTCGGGGAACTCCACAATGAGTTGGAGCCTCCCGACAATGCCTCGGACTTCCTCCGAGACTCACAAAGGCACCTCGAGTTACAAGCAACCCAAGATGCAAGTTCCACACGGATAGTGTGGGGGGATTTGAAATTCCTTCAGTGGAGTCGTAGATCTAGACCTCCTCCTTCACTCCACAAAGTATCAAGAGGTTTGGGTGGTTGGAGTGGGAGATCTTAGTAGGTTGAAGCTTTCGTCAATGGAGGAGAGAGAGCGTAGGAAAACTTAGTCTTCAAGTGGGGAAGAAGACCTCTTTAAATAGCTCCTCCAAATGTGGCCGTTGCGCAGCCAAAATTCCCGCGGCGGTACTACCGCTGGGGGCAGCGGTACTACCGCTGCCATCCTTCGTCTTCAATTCAAACGGTAAACTTTTCAGGAGCCCGCGCCTGTCTTCAAAGCGGTACTACCCTCCAGCGGTACCACCGCTGCCCAGCGGTACTGCCGCCGCGGTACCGCTGCAGCTACCGCTCGGTGAAACAGAGGGTGCAAAACAGCGGTACCTCGGGCGGTACCGCAGCGGTAGCTGGATCCTTTGAGCGCACTGGAAACCCACGCAGCGGTACCACCGCTGGGGATGGCGGTACTGCCGCTGGCCCAGCGGTACTACCGCTCCAGTACCGCTGGAGCTACCGCTGATGAAACAGAAGCAGAAACGGCGGTACCTCCAGCGGTAGCTGGCTGAAACAGCGAGCAGAACTGCGCAGCGGTACTACCGCCCGCCTGGCGGTACTACCGCTGCCTGGAGCAGAAAACTGCTAAGAGCAAATTGCAAGCTCTATTCGATGACGCTTATATCAGAAATTCCTGGAAGCTCAAAATACATCGTTAGATACATAATTGTGTTATCACTAACACCAAAACATCATCTAGGGAAGATGCACTTTCAATCTCCCCCTTTTTGGCGTTAGATGACAACACAATTATCGCAAGGCAAAAGATTTGTAAAAGATAGACGGAGCTCCCCCTAGACATGTGCATTATTCATGAAATGCTTTTGAATGCACAAACGCACACAACCTAGGATCAATGCTCCCCCTAGCTTTTGCAAACTTTGCAAATAATATATATAAAGAGCTTGCAACAAAGAATAAGACATGAACAAAGACAAACATAAGCTAAGCAATTAAGGTTCACATGTCTTACACCACATGGAGAGATCCACAACTGAAAATAAAAAGTGTTCACAAGCATAAGAGAAACAACACGAATAAAGAACAAGCTTGTGACACACAACCCTTGCGAAACCCCGTACGAGAGCCTACTAGATATCTCTCCCCCTTTGGCATCGAGACACCAAAAAGGGAAAGACCGATGCTAACGCCCCAAGGGTCACTCGAAACCGAACGGAGGCTGCTGAGAGGTGACTTCATCTTCTTCATAATCTGCCCAAGTGATCACCTGCCCTGCACTGTCCTGAGCTTGCCACTCCTCCCATGGAGTGATGTTCTTCTCCGAACCGGACTGCACTTGCTCTCCTTGAGCACGACGGTGAGCAATTTCAGCTTGGCGAGCCTTCATCTCTTCATAGACATCATATTGGTTCCTCTCAACTTTCTTGGTCAACTTGAAGAGCTTCTTCATAGAAGTAGCCATCCAAAGGAAAGGCCCTTCCTTGGTAGTGTGAGAGGGACCGGCTTCATCACAACTTCTTTGCTTTTCTTCTTCGGATGGGACTTGACAAGGAGCCGCTTACTCTTGTGGGGAACCAATCCTCCGCATCCCCAAGCTCCTCAACAGCGTTTTCAATCCACTTCCAAATGATGATGCGCATAATGAGAGGAGCAAAGGCGATGTTCTTCTTCTTGATAATGACTCCCAAAGTTCATGCCAAATGAAATCCATGACATCCAACTTCTTCCCTTGCCTTGCATCTCCCTTGTGAGGAGCATGAGATTCTTGAGAAACCATGAATTTCATCAATGTTGCCCACCTTTGGGTTGATTGTCTCGCGATAAATCCGGTGCATGATGTCCCAAGTGGGAAAAGTCCCTTGGACTTGCCAACCTTCCACTTCTCAGCGCTCTCCGGGTCATATAAAGGCAAGAGCTTCTCCACTTCTACAGCCTGCACCCCCGTATGATGGACACGGAAGTGAGTATCATCAAAGTCGTCGTAGAGGACGGAACCAAACTCCTCATAACCAAGCATCTGAGCAATTGGACCACTTCTCTTCAAACTTCTTCTCCTTGTCATCCATGTGATGGTGCGCTCCGTCTCATTTCCAAAGTGAACGGTGGCTAGAAACTGAGCCACAAGCTTCTCATCAAAATCTTGTTCCAACTCCATCATGGGAGAAGCCCAAACTCTCACAAATGGCAAGCTTCTCCGAAGTAGTCACTCTTTTCCCTCATATGATCCATATTAATGTGGTGCTGCTCCACATAGTTTCCACGGCTTCT
This sequence comes from Poa pratensis, assembly GCA_947311845.1. Taxonomy (NCBI): domain Eukaryota; kingdom Viridiplantae; phylum Streptophyta; class Magnoliopsida; order Poales; family Poaceae; genus Poa; species Poa pratensis. Next base: position 147,350,810 of record CAMZMU010000085.1, read on the forward strand.
TCAGCAAGATCTCATTGTAGCATTGTTCTTGAACTTGTTGTGAAAGAAAGGATTGTTGCCCCGAATGGAGGGAATTTGATCCATCCTCTCAATCACATAGCAATTGACAGCCCTTGCGCAAAATCCTTGTCCGACACTGACTAGCACTTGGTCCTCTTGGGCAGGTCTTCTCCGGAGGTGGAAACCTCCGGCGAGTCACGGGAACCCCATCAATCTCATCAAAACCATCGGTCCTTGGTTTCTTGCGCCCAACAGACTTGGTGCGACCAGAGACGCACTACCTGTGAATAGCATGGGAGGGACAAGCACATAGGTAAGAATGCACCATTTCATTATTTTGGAGAAAAAGAGCACATGTCTACAAAATTGTATGAAATTAAAACTAGAGGGAGAGTGCCAAATCTAGTGTTGGAGATGTAACAAAGGTAATATTATGGCTTAAAAAGCACTAACATTATCTAGGGTTACTCCTCTAAATCTAGGAAGAGGAACTTTCAATCTAGCCACAAATTTCGCAACAAAAGATAGACAAGGTTCTAGATCCACAAATACACACATCTACCTACTCAATCTACCACGAATCCAAGAACACCACTAATTTCATCTCTATCCATCAACTAGATGAGAGAGAGGGATAGGGCATACCGGAACTCATGGCGGAGGATCGAGGAGGAGGAGAGGTGCAGGAGGCGTCCCAAGCGTGGAGGAGGAAGCTCCGGGCCTGGGAGGGCTCCTTCTCGGCGGAGGAGTGGCCGGCGGCGGCGGGATCTTGGAGAGGAGGAGGCACGGGGAGGAAAACGAGTGGGGAATAACCTCCACATCGAGTTGGCCCCGTGCCTTATCCTGGCCAAACCCGCGAGCGGTACTACCGCTCGATCCAGCGGTAGTACCGTCCTGGTAAAAACAGGCACAGTGGCGATACCGCGCTGCACAGTGCTGTGAAGCACGCGCAGCGGTAGTACCGCCAGGGTGCCCGGTAGTACCGGCGCCTGGGGAAAAATCAGCTGGGGCTCAAAAATGAGCCCCGAAGCCGATTTGACCGCCGTTTCCGACCATCCAAACAACCAAGAGCATGAAAAAGGCATTTTTAGAGAGAGAGGGCTGTTTTAATAAAGAGTGTTGGCTTGGGATAGACAAGTAGCTGAGAAAGGAGAAGAAACTCAAGTTTGCAAAAACCAAACTTGAAGACCCAAGCTTGAGTTCTCTCCCCAAAAAGAAGTCTAAAACACCAAATAAGATCCAAATAAAACCAACTCCTCAAAGGAGGAGGGCGGTGGCCTAGGCCACCATGTATGAGCAATTATCAACCCAAAACCGCGAAGATATATCTTGGGTTCAAGGCCAATACTCATCGTTTAAGCACAATTTGTCACCGGAGTGACCAAATAAAGCACGAATTGTCTATGTGCGCATAATAGAAGTAGTGTTGACTCATGAGTTGAGCTACACTCCCCCTATGTCCATGCATGCATCTAAACTAGTTACGATGTCTACTATGGGTACTTGTGCAAGGCGGTCAAGCAAAGTTGCTCGCATCAATGACATTTAGTTCATTCCTCAACTCTCGAAATCTTGGTTCATCAAGGGCCTTGGTGAATATATCCGCAAGTTGATCCTTGGTTCCTACAAAAGAAAGGTCAATGTTGCCCCTTTCCACGTGCTCCCGGATGAAATGATGACGAACTTCAATATGCTTCGTCTTGGCATGTTGCACGGGGTTGTGGGCGATCTTGATAGCACTCTCATTGTCGCAAAGGAGGGCACCTTGGTGAAGTTAATACCATAATCCTTCATAGTTTGAACCATCCATAAGAGTTGAGCACAACAACTTGCGGCGGAGATGTACTCGGCTTCGGTGGTGGAGAGAGCAACACAATTTTGCTTCTTGGAAGACCAACACACCAAGGAGCGGCCAAGAAATTGACAACTCCCGGATGTAGACTTCCTATCCTTCTTCTCTCCGGCATAATCGCATCCGAATACCCATAAGATGAAAGCTTGAACCCTTGGGATACCAAAGACCAAAGTTTGGGGTATGAAGCAAATATCGAAAGATGCGCTTAACCGCCACTAAGTGGCTCTCTTTGGGAGCCGCTTGATACCTTGCACACTTACCCACACTAAACATAATATCCGGTCTAGATGCACAAAGATAAAGCAAAGAACCAATCATAGAGCGATAGAGTTTTTGATCGACATCGTTACCCTCGGTGTCGGTGTGGAGGTCGACGGAGGTGGACATGGGTGTCTTGTAAGGTTTGAGCTCCGTCATCGTGAACCTCTTGAGCATGTCTTGGGTATATTTGGCTTGATTGATGAAGGTACCTTCCCTATATTGCTTCACTTCAAATCCTAGGAAGTACTTCAACTCCCCCATCATGGACATCTCAAATTTGCTTGTCATTAGCTTTGCAAACTCATCATTGAAAGCATTGTTAGTAGAACCAAAAATGATGTCATCTACATAGAGTTGGCATATGAAAAGATTGCCACCCACCTTCTTGGTAAAGAGGGTGGGGTCAATAACACCAACTTGGAATCCACGGTCTACAAGAAACTCTCGAAGGTGCTCATACCACGCACGTGGGGCTTGTTTAAGGCCATAGAGTGCCTTGTCGAGCTTGTAAACATGGTCCGGATGGTTGGGATCCTCAAACCCGGGAGGTTGCTTAACATATACCAACTCATTAATAGGACCATTAAGGAAAGCACTTTTAACATCCATTTGTTGCAATTTAAAGTTATGATGAGATGCATATGCAAGCAAGATGCGAATAGATTCAAGACGAGCAACGGGGGCATAGGTTTCACCGAAGTCAACACCTTCGACTTGAGAGTAGCCTTGTGCCACCAATCTTGCCTTGTTTCGAATGACAATGCCGTTCGAATCTTGCTTGTTCTTGAAGACCCATTTGGTGCCGATGACGTTCTTGCACCCATTTGGCCTTGGCACCAACTTCCACACCTTGTTGCGCTTGAAGTTATTGAGTTCTTCATGCATGGCATCAATCCAATCATGATCTTCAAGAGCTTCATACACCTTCTTGGGCTCGATGAAGGACACAAAAGCATGGTTGGTGCTAAAGCTTGCCAATTGTTTTCTTGTGACGACCTTGCTTTGGACACCTCCAAGAACTTTGTCCAATGTATGCTCTAAGCGAGTTAATTTTTGCTCTCTTCGCAATTCTCTTCTCTTCTTGGTCTCCTCCGAAGTTTCTTGAGAGATGACTTGATCATTTCCTTCATCATCGGAGTCATGTGCATTGTTTTGATCTTGAGCTTGATCTTGATGAGGACCACCTTGATCTTGTTCTTGATCATTGTCGTGTGCACCATCTAGAGCTTGGTCTTGAACATCAAGTTGTGGAGAGGAACCACTAGGTTGATCTTGTTCTTGACCTTGCTCACTTGTTTGAGGGCTCGGAGTTTGTTCTTGGTTACGGGGAGGATCTTGAGTTGGTGATGGTATGACTTGAGGAGGAGCTCGAGGAGGATCTTGAACTTGAGGAGGATCCTCTTCAATGGGACGAATGTCCCCAATTGCCATCCTTCTTAGAGCGAGCTCCATAGGTACATCACCTACAACATTAGGATCAACTTGCCCCACTTGGGAGCCATTATCCTCATCAAACTTCACGTCACTAGATTCTTCAACTTGACCGGTGGTCTTGTTGTAGACTCTATAGCCGTGAGAGTTTGTGGAGTAACCAACAAAGATACCCTCTATAGATCTAGTTCAAACTTAGATAACCGGTTACCTTTCTTGCGAATGAAGCACTTGCATCCAAAGACACGAAAATAAGAAAGATCCGGTTTCTTCCCAAGAAGAATCTCATATGGGGTCTTGTTCAATAGCTTGCGGAGAATAACCGATTTGTTGCATGACAAGCGGTGGAGATGGCTTCGGCCCAAAAGTTAACGGAGAAGCATACTCCGCAATCATGGTCCTAGCCGCATCCATAAGAGTCCGGTTCTTCCTCTCCGCAACACCATTTTGTTGAGGGGTGTATGGAGTGGAATATTGATGAGCAATCCCTCTTCACTAAGAAACCCCTCCACGGTGTAGTTCTTGAATTCGGACCCATTGTCACTTCGAATTGTCATGATCTTCTCTTGATATTGGCGTTGAGCCATGTTGATGAAGTCAATGACTCTTTGTTGAGTCTCACTCTTTTCTTGAAGAAATAGACCCATGTGTATCTTGAATAGTCATCAACAATCACCAAGCAATACTTCTTCCCACCAAGACTATCATAAGATAATGGACCAAAAGGTCCAAATGAATGAGCTCAAGAATCTTGTTGGTGGTAATCTTCGTCTTTGGTGGATGGGCTTCTCCATGTTGCTTTCCTAGAACGCATGATCTACACACACGATCTTTGGAAAACTTAATATCGGTTAGTCCAAGAATGTGATTACCACTTTGAAGATCATGGAGTGTTCTCATATTGGTGTGGGCTAGTCGGCGGTGCCAAAGCCAACCCACATCAACTTTAGCCATTAGACAAGTCGCGGCCGACATGCTCTCTTTCGAGAAATCAAGCACATACATGCCGTACTCGACATGTCCAACAAAGACTACTTTAAGAGATCCCTTCACGGTGATGATCACACTCTCGTCATCAAAATAACACCCATAACCACTTTTAGTAAGTTGATAGACGGAGAGTAAGTTGTAACCAAGGGACTCAACGACAAGTACATTCTTGATAGAGACTTCTCTAGCAACAACGACCTTGCCTCGTCCCAATACCTTAAGCTCGCGGTTGTCACCAATTTTGACTCGTGAATATTGAGGTAGAGGAGGTTCAATATCATCCACCAAGTCAATGCGTCCGGTCATGTGTTGGGATGCGCCACTATCCACCGTCCATCGACCCGCACCGGACGCCACACCCTACAAGGAATCAAGTCTTTGATTTAGGTACCCATTTTTCGATGGGTCCTTTCTTGTTAGTCACAAGGGTCTTAGGAACCCAAATAGCCCAATGATAATCATCACCATAAGAAGTGCCAACATATTTAGCATAAACATGACCATCTCTAGATTTCATAAGAACATAAGATGGGTTATATTTGCCGGCAAAGTCATTATGGGTAGGAAGGTCCCTTGTGACCTCACCACCCACAATGGTGTTGGTCTCCTTCTCTTTAGCCAACTCCCCCTCCTTCACAAAGATAATAGCTTTTGAAGAGGGAGAAGACTTCTTCTTCTTCTTCTTTGACTTGGTAGAGAAACCAAGTCCTTCTTTTCCAATTTGATCCTTTTGATTGCTCAAAAGGTCATTGAGGTTCTTTTCTCCTTGGGCACAAGCCATAATGCCCTTCTCAAGTTGAGATTTCAACTTAGCATTCTCTTCAACAAGGTTAGCATGCTCACAACAAATAATAGATTTAGCAACAATTTCATTTGATGTGGAGCAATAACTTCTTTCACTTGTTGACCTAGGAATTGATCATGAGACTTCTCAAGTTTGGCAAAAGACTCTTTGAGGGTTTTGAGTTCCTCATCAAGTCTCTTGTTTTCCTTCTCAAGTCTAGCATGTTCAATGCCTAGCTCAAGCTTCTCATTCTTATAGACTTTAGAAGTAGCAAGAGCATGTTCATGATCCTTTTTAACTCTAGACATGTCAATAGCATAGGATTCCTCGGAATTAGATAGGGCCTCCTCAAGGACCTTCTACGAGTTTGCTCCTTTTCAAGAGCAATAGAGAAATCCGCTATCTCATTAGCATAGTCAACCTCACGGTTTGCCATGCCCGAAATGATCTCCTCCTTTTGATCTACAAGAGAGTTAGTTTCCTCAAGTTGCTCCAAAAGAGCATCAACATTCACTTTGTCTTCTCCTTAAGATTGCTAGCCACAGTCCACCTCATTTGGACTTTGGGGCTCCTTCACAACATTCTCTACACAATCCAATAAGGAAGGAGGTGTAGAGGCAATAGGTTTAGGAGAAGGAGTTACCGAGGTGGCTTTTGCCATGAGACATGTGTAGGGAATGGACTCATTTTCATTGGGGGATTCAAATAGGGATGACGGTGTAGAGGAAGGTGTAGCTATGGCAATGCGAGCGGTAGCTACAACTTCATCTTCATCACCGGACATGTATTCTTCCAAAACTTTTCTATCTTGAACACACAAGGCATTGGAACCCTCTTCTTCACGTAGTTCTTGTTGCCGTTGCCCTTGGACTTGTCTTTTCTCACAAGCTTGCCATTGTGGTCCTCTCGATTCTCCCAAGGACAATCGGCAATGTAGTGATTGAGATTACTACAATTATAGCAAGTCTTTGGACGGTCTCCTCTTGGTCTTGCAACGAAGTTCTTCTTAGCAAAAGGTCTTGATGAAGATCTCTTGGAACGGTTGCCCCAAAGGCTCTTGAAGCAAGGCCATGTGCTCATAATAGTCTTCTTGTGTCCTCCGTATCCTCCTCTTCACTCCATGTTCAAACTCTTCTTCACTAGTGATGGGTGGACTTCAAAGCAACATTTGGAGATTGTCCCGCAAGTCCCTTTGCCGAGCTTGAGCATGAATAGAGCTCTTGACAACCATCCCAATGGATACAAACTCGTTGAGCACGGTGTTGGAGTCAAGTGTTGAGAAGTCCGGTCTTGATCGAATGGTTTGAGCTAAGCCTTGATTTGAGGGAGTGATGGCCTTGAGAAATTTGCGCTTGATCCAATTATCACTAATCTTCTCAAAACCGAAATCATTCAAGGTGATGGCAAGAGCGGAGAGTCTTCGATAGAGATCTTCGGGGGTCTCATCTTCATTCATCACAAACTCATCGGCTTCATCTTGAACCGCTTCATACTTGGAAAGTTGAATGCTTTTGTTCCCCAAGAACAAGTTATGAAGATTCTCCCAACATTGCTTTGCCGTCGTGCACATACGGATATGCGTGCGATAAGTTGGGCTTGCGGCCGTTTGTATCATGTGCATGGCGGTGGCGTTGAGTTGATGATTGGCCTTCTCCGTTGGAGTCATGTTGTGTGGGTCTTGAGGATGGAAGCCTTGCTCTAAAATGTCAATCAAGAAAACACAACAACTAGACATGTGTGAACGCATAGAGAATTGCCAATTAGGAAAGTCTTTTGGATCAAGCTTAGGAGGTGCGCCCATATTGGCGATGTGTGGCGGAGAGACGTGTTGGTGGATTGTGTTATACACTTGTTCCGGTGGAACATTAGCATACACCCCCGGCGGCTTCCTTGGGGTTGAGTTACCATCCTCGGAGTTCTTTGTTTCGGGATTGGCTTGCGCCTTTCCGTCCGCATTGACAATACCCGTAGAAGGAAGAGTATCTAACTTCCCGGGACATTTTCCAAGGAGGGTAAATCAACCTTAGGAGGATCCGGTTTCCCTAGGAACTCCTTGAACATTTCTCGCATCGATTCCTTCATGCTTATGTTGAGGTTGGTAGTGATCTCGGTATTGAGATTCGATATCTCACTCTTGAGTTCACTAACAACCTCACCAAAGCGTTCATTAGTAACCGATGCGAGAGGGTCCACGACGTCCGACATATTCTCTTAGGCGGTGAAGCCTTAGATAAGAGACGAGGCTCTGATACCAATTGAAAGATCGATATGTCGACTAGAGGGGGGGGGTGATTAGGCGACTACCAAATTTTAATTCTTTTTCGATTAATTAGGGCTTGAGCAAAGTATAACAAGGTTGACTAGATGTGCACTAGGTGATAGCAACCTATGTGATACAAGCAAGGTAAGCAACGTAGCGGAAGCAACAAGTAAAGGATAGAAGTAACCGCAAAGTGGAGACACGGAGATGTTTCCCGTAGTTCCTTCCCAAGGGAAGTACGTCTACGTTGGAGGAGTGTGGAGCCACCTAGGCGCTCCAATAGCACGGATGTGCTCACTCTATTCTCCGTGAGCTTTACCCGTGGGGGTTCGGCTCATTCACTATGAGGTCACCTTGATGGCGTTGACCAAGCCGGTACACAAAGGTCGGGGAACTCCACAATGAGTTGAGCCTCCCAACAATGCCTCGGACTTCCTCCGAGACTCACAAAGGCACCTCGAGTTACAAGCAACCCAAGATGCAAGTTCCACACTAGTGTGGGGGGATTTGAAATTCCTTCGGTGGAGTGTAGATCTAGACCTCCTCCTTCACTCCACAAAGTATCAAGAGGTTTGGGTGGTTGGAGTGGGAGATCTTAGTAGGTTGAAGCTTTCATCAATGGAGGAGAGAGAGCGTAGGAAAACTTAGTCTTCAAGTGGGGAAGAAGACCCTTTAAATAGCTCCTCCAAAAGTGGCCGTTGCGCAGCCAAAATTCCCGCGGCGGTACTACCGCTGCCATCCTTCGTCTTCAATTCAAACGGCTAAACTTTTGGAGCCCGCGCCTGTCTTCAAAGCGGTACTACCGCTGGAGGCAGCGGTACCACCGCTGCCCAGCGGTACTGCCGCCGCGGTACCGCTGCAGCTACCGCTCGTGAAACAGAGGGTGCAAAACAGCGGTACCTCGGGCGGTACCGCAGCGGTAGCTGGATCCTTTGAGCGCACTGGAAACCCACGCAGCGGTACTGCCGCTGGCCCAGCGGTACTACCGCTCCAGTACCGCTGGAGCTACCGCTGGATGAAACAGAAGCAGAAAAACGGCGGTACCTCTAGCGGTACCGCCAGCGGTAGCTGGCTGAAACAGCGAAGCAGAACTGCGCAGCGGTACTACCGCCGCGCCTGGCGGTACTACCGCTGCCTGGAGCAGAAAACTGCTAAGAGCAAATTGCAAGCTCTATTCGATGACGCTTATATCAGAAATTCCTGGAAGCTCAAAATACATCGTTAGATACATAATTGTGTTATCACTAACACCAAAACATCATCTAGGGAAGATGCACTTTCAAGGTGACGGATATAGTGTTCTGCTTTTTCTTATAGAAAAACCGAAGGTCATATATTGAGTAGAACAAATCTTAATAAAAACACCCTTATATAAATTGAAAATAATAGTCCAGTGTCCGGCATCGGGTGCCAACCTCCTCGGTGCCACATCTGGACCTCCGAATCATCACCCGAGTTAGCTTTTAGATTATTGTAGCGTCAAGAAAGTCCGAAAATTCAAAGTTGCACCTGGTTGAAAAAATGGTGTTATATTTGTCAAAAGAAGTATGGAAAAAACCGCACAAGTTTATGTCCATGTTCCACGAGGGCATGTTAAAGTTTCATTGAAAAAAGCCAAGCAGGGGGCTGCGTGTTAAACTAACAATTCTGGTGCTTCTAAACTTGATTTTGAGAGACCTCAGTTTTTTTATCTACAGTAGGACATAACTTATGTCTTTTTTCACGAAACTTTACAGGCATGTAGAAGACACAAACATCTGTGTTGTCAAAAAGCTTCAGATTTTTCTGAATTTCAGAAACATTTTTGATGACTTGGCCGTTCAACCGACAACCGGGTCCATACCCGGGAATCTTAAAGCCTTGTCCAGAGAAAGTCGCCGATCTAAATCATAAGACGTCGGCAGCCGTGATATATAAAGCAAACCACTGCCTCGATCGAGGTAGAAAACACAAGAAAATGCAAGAAAACGACGCCCTATGTCCGGCTAGACGAAAACCAGGGAACACAAACCTCGCACGCTCTACGACGCCGTGGCACGCTGCCGCTCGTCCTGCGTTGCATGAAATTCGAGTGGTACTGCTGGAGCACCTGGCGAACGGGACGTTGAGCCCGTCGCCGACGGTGACTGGTGCCATGCCGCTGCAGCATCTTGGCGAAGGAGACGTTGAGCACGCCGCAGACGGGAGCGCGCCCACGCTGACGGTTCAGAGCAGGAACCAGCATGCTCCACGGTAGGTGCAATGAGAAGTTCAGAACGGAGTAGATCCGTGGCGTCGTCGACGTCGATGACCAACTCGGTGGGAGATGATGACCGCCGGCACCGTGAAGCCTTGGGCCTCGTCCAGGAACGGCACCATCTCCAGCGGTCCAGCCGCACCTGGAGGTCGCCGTAGAAATCATAGTCCTTGCCTAGTTGCTCGCCGGACTGCCGGTGTAGAGACGTTGCACGCAGAGAGAGCGTCCAGGTGCGCCCCGGTAACGAAGGAAAGGGAACGGGGAGACGCGAAGGCGGGGCACGGTCTTCGGCCGCGCCAGGTGCCGAACAGAGCAGACGTACATGAGGCGGAGACAATGGAGGCACTAGCGGTTGCCGATGCTGACACCATGTCGTCGTCCTTGGCGACGTGCTAACGTCACGCACACTTCCAGCTGGCTTGGCCGCGCCATAGCGCACGACCTGATCGCTGAGTTCTCGCCACGCGCCGGTGCTCATTGCTTCTGCCGGAGCCCGGAGGTGGGTGACGGCACGGGGCGATGAGTGTGCACGCAGCGTTGTTCGAACCTTCATGAGCATGCTTGGTATCAGGACATGACAACAGGATCAGATCATTTTAACAGCCGATCACAGGTTGCACAACGACACAGCCACACAGGGTTAGCACGTCGTCAGCCCGGCTTTGGGCAACTTTTGCTCCCTAGGCGAGGCATTTGATTTCGTTCCATTCGATTTTTTCTGAAAAATGCATGTGCGGAACATTATGTGGGTGCTCGGCGAGTCGTGTACTTGAGCCTGCAATGGTCAATTTTACAGTACAGGGATCGATCGCTTAGCTCTTGAGTTTGAGGCATCTGGCCTACGTGCCATTCATGGCGTCACCGGCGGTGTTGACCACCACAAAACCTAACCGCCGCCGGCGTGTCCGCGAACGCCAAACGAGAAGTACGAGGCCGCCGCGTCGTAGGCCCAGTGCAGCATGTCGCCGAGGGCGGGGAGATCCGCGCACGCTGCCAGGAACTTCTCGCTGTTATTTCAGAAGCTCGTACGCGCGTGAATGTCGAGTTGATTCAGATCGATCTTACACACACAAGCGCAACTAGCCGTCAGTTGTTATCGTACGTGGCTACCTATTCGAATGGAAGCAGCTCACAAGCACCAGGATACATGCGCAGCTAGCCGGAAAGGCCAGTTTGATTCAATCTGTACTCCCGCGAGCGAGAAGGAAATTGGACAAGATAATCGTTCGTAACCAAGATCAAGCTAAGCTAGTTCATGATATATCTCAGGTTCAGTCCTGGATGAATCGACCTGGAGGTCTGAATCCAGCGAAGCTCCTCGCCGGCACAAGGGCCGGGCGGCCCTGACAGTTCGGCAGTACTCAGCACCGTCTGTAGGAGAAAGAGTGAGGGGCGACTCCCCGACCTACAGTAGTCGCACCATGCCGCCGGCGGTGCCTCCCAAGTATCGAAGAACTGCTCCATCCAGAAACCCTGTTTAGATGCAATCAGGTACGGAGTAGTAGAATGCGTTGTGAGACCCTGTTTTAGCATTCTGTTTAGTGATTTACGGAGTAGAATTCATGCTAGTTTGTCTCGGTAAACATGCAAGCCAAATGCAGAACCACTGTATCGTTGTAAATTTGTATCCTGTCGGAACTGATAATTTCAGACTGTGTTTGTTCGGATTTGGGTATGATGAATTGTCTGAAGGTTTTGCTGGGAACGTGATTTCCTCTATAAGTCTGTCACGATGACGAACAAAGCTAGTGGTCTGGTTGATCGGCTCTGCACGTGGTTTGCGTACAACATTTCAAGCAAACCTGGCCAAGGAGTTTCACGTGCCTGGACGGGCCGGCCCATCATAGCCCGTTAAATCACGTGCCGTGCCGTGCTAGCACGTGGGCGCCAGATAGAGGGGTTTCCCTACCTGTCGCTCTTAGCGAGTCGAATCCTACGACTCGCCCGCGTAGATGTGTTCCGCGACGCAGCCCATTAATCCGCGAAGCCCATCGCGCAAGGTTTAGGTTAGCATTATACAAGGGCCGAAAAAATGTAAAACTTGCATTGGTAACAACCAAACCAGTACGCCAAGATTGACACGTGAAAACTAATACGCACATCCCTTACTTGTAGGACAAGCACGTTTTACCTTTTCGTTTTCCTTTTTTTTTTGCATGGCTTTATTTTATATATTGTGATAATATAAAATTATACAGATACGAATAACGTACAATTTTAAAAGTATAGTTTTTTGTTTTTTATTTGAAAAAGTAACCATTTTTTAAATTAATATTTGAAAAAATCGGTACCTTTTTAATATGAACATTGTCAAAATCAGAACCATTTTCAAAAAGAACCATTTAAAAAATATAACATTTCCAAAAAAGAACTATTTTTAAAAAATGGAACCATTTTCAAGAAAGAACAATTTTCAAAAAGGAAAGATTTTCAAAAATCAGAAACATTTTAAAAGCAACCATTTTAAAAAATCGGAACCATTTTCAAAATCGGGACCATTTTCAAAAAAGAACCATTTTCAAAAATCGGACAAAAATGTAACATTTTCAAAAAAATGGAACCCTTTTCAAAAAAGCATTTTCAAAAAGGAACGATTTTCAAGAATCAAAACCATTTTCATAAAGGAACCATTTTATAAATCGGAACCATTTTCATCAAGGAACCATTTTCAAAAATCGGAACCACATTTAAAAATGGAACATTTTCAAAAAAGAACCATTTTCAAAAAATGGAACCATTTTCAAGAAGGAACTATTTTCAAAAAGGAACGATTTTCAAAAATCAGAACCATTTTAAAAAGGAACCATTTTTAAAATCAGAACCCCTTTTTAAAATCGGAACCATTTTTAAAAAGGAACCATTTTCAAAAGTCGGAACCATTTTTGAAAAAATGTAGCATATTAAAAAAAGAACCATTTTCAGAAAATGGAACCATTTTCAAAAAAGAACCATTTTCAAAATGGAACGATTTTTAAAAATCAGAACCATTTTCACAAAGGAACCATTTTTTAAATCGAAAAACTTTTTAAAAAGAACCATTTTCAAAAATCGGAACCATATTTTTAAAAAATGTAACATTTTCAAAAAATGAAACCATTTTAAAAAAGAACCATTTTAAAAATCAGAACCATTTTCAAAAAGGAACCATTTTTAAAAATCGAAACCATATTTTTAAATCAGATCCTTTTTAATAAGGAACCATTTAAAAAAGGTACCATTTTCAAAAATCGGAACCATTTTTTAAATAAAACCATCATGAAAAAGAGCGGAACCATTTTTCAAAAAGCAGAACTGTTTTCAGAAAAGCGGAACAATGTTTTAAATCGGAACCATGTTGAACAATCGAAACCATTTCAAAAGTCAGAACCATTTTTAAATCGGAAACATTTTCAAAAAAGCGGAACCATTTTAAAATGTTTTTTTAAATACGGTTCATTTTCAAAAAAAATGGACCATTTTCAAGAAAGAACCATTTTCAAAAAGGAAGAATTTCTAAAAATTCAATCGCGAGTGTGTTGGGATCTATGTTCGGCTAGTTCCCCATTTTTCACGGTCATTAATGTCTTCACCATATCCCAGTCGATACTTGTTCTTTCATCAACAATTATTCTTCCAGCTAGACTGAAAGCAAACTCCGATGACACCGATGAGACGGGTACTGATAGCACATCTCGTACCAATATGGAAAGCACTGGTGAGTTTGTGTCGAAGAGGTAGAGGGAGAGGAGGAAGAAGCAAATATTCTCCCCCACCCTCCATTCTCCTTGCTTCCAGCTGGTGGTGGTGGAGCTCGTTGCATCCAAACTCCGCCATACTTTTCTTTGTACTTAGTGAAAAATTCACTCAACTTATCACGAGCATCAGTGAAATAAGTAGTATAATCGTCATCAATGGAAAGTTTTAAGAGGGAAGAGCACTGCCACATCCATCTAGTTTAGCCCTTTGATCCAAAATAAAGGCGAATGCATACAAGGAAGGAATTTGTCCCCAACATGTCATATTTATCTTTCATTTCAGCAACAAATGTAAGTAAATCAAGATCACTTTTATAATGTTTGAGGTGACTAGCAATTTTTAAGATATGATGCATCATTAAATGGGATGTGGGATAATAAACCACGGATAATTGAATCGTTGAATCATAAAGATCTTAAAAAATTAAACATTACTTCAACAATGTGCCAAGTTGATTCAGGCAGTAGTTGGGTTTTATCCTCGGTATGGTAGTTTGCATTAACAAATTCTGAGAATTGCAGTTTGTCTGGGAGAAGTTTTCGAAGTATCATATAAGTAAAGTCGATCTAGAAAACGAGCGGTAAAATCCAAAATTCTGCAGCCATATTTTGCTCGTTATGACAAGTATCAAAATAGGGATTGAAAAGTTGGTTGTTGTTACAAGAGTATTCTTGATCCTTTTTTTTAAGTCTGGAAAAAAGAAATAGATATCTGATTCTATTAGTAGCTATGATTGGGGCTATAGTACCTCCAAGCTACCATCAAAAAAAGTTGACTACATATTTGCATCTAACAGGCATGTCTAAATTAAACCTATGAGCCTTAGCATTTATAGCATGAGAGTATCTCTTGTAGTTAGAAAGTCTAGGATTGGAGGCAGCCAACCAAGAACTGCGATGCGCAATGCAGTAATGTGGCCAGGCACTTGCTTTAAAGCGGTTTTAGGAATAATATTAATTATATTGCAAGCACAACGTTGATGCAGTAACCAAGATGCTCCATATTGGTGATGGCTCCCAAGTGCAGGAGATCAATTGTAGTACCTTTCAATTAGAAAAGGTTGTCGAACCCACGAGGAGCTGAAGGTATTGATTAGTAAGATTGATAAATAAAACAATAAAAGATGCAGATGTTTTTTGGTATTTTCAGTTGTATAGTTGCAAGCAGATAACAGATAGTAACAAGTGAAAGCTCTCAAAGAGAGAAAGCCCAATCCTCTTATGTGGCAAAAGGACAAGCTCAAGTGATGTGTAACTTATATGTGGCAAACGTTCCCGAGGGCGGCATGGATGATGCTAGGCATAGAGATTTATTAAACAACACGTTGAATATCTTGTCAAGTTTTAATCCTCTTTGGACGGAGCCATAATTGGGTATAGTTAAATAAATAAACTACAACCCCTTATGATGGATCATGTGGCCAAGCAAATGACTGCACAAGAATTATTAAGACCTAAAGTCCCACCATAGCATTACACTCTAAGATCCCCGATACTAATAC
The DNA here is from genome assembly GCA_947311845.1 of Poa pratensis. NCBI lineage: Eukaryota > Viridiplantae > Streptophyta > Magnoliopsida > Poales > Poaceae > Poa > Poa pratensis. The sequence continues at coordinate 147,365,863 of CAMZMU010000085.1, forward strand.
CCTCATAATATAACTTCATGACTCGGTCTCAGGTTTACGTGTCCTCCCAAGTCTCCATCAATTCATTACACAACGGTGTTCTCCTATGAGCCCATAAAGGTGAAGTGTTGTGCAGTCGACATTCGCACAACACCATCATAGAATCACATAAAAAGATAAACTCTTGACAAAATACCAACACATGTCATATATAAATCAATGCCAATTCATCCTATGCCCTCAGGAACATACGGGAACTACTCACAACGTGCGAACATGATCATAATCAGTGGCATAAGTGGTACAACACAATCTGAAATTATAGCTTCACCACCAAATAATGACAAGTACTCAATCACAAACATGAATAGTAGCACAAGACAAGTATCTAGGGTATAGCAACTCTCAAACTGCGAGGGGAACGGAGTGGATCACGGTGATGATGATGGTGATGGTGCTGGTCTTGATGGGGGTGATGATGTAGAGGCCTCCTCCCACGCCAAGGAGGAGAGGTGATGACGATGACGATGATTTCCCCCTTCTCCGGAGTTCCGGAGCAGCAGGATCTGACCCCCCTCGGAAGGGATCAGGAGTTTCGCCGCCGCCGCGACTTCGGATGGACTTGGAAAAATTAGGGCGTTACTTTTCGGGCGAGACGAAGGCGTCGATAAAAAGCCCCAGGCGAGGAGCTGCCCGAGGCACCTTTTGGTGGGTCCCACGCGGCCAGGTACATGGGCCGCTTGGGCCACCCCCATTTGGCCCTCGTGGCTCTCCTCTCTTCGGTCTTCTTCCCTCTGCCTTTCTCCCGATGAAAAACTGACGCAGTATTTTTCCTTTTATTATTTGAGTTCCTGTAGCTCCTGAAACATTAAAGACAAGAAAAATGAGGTTTTCTGCCTCCCAGAAATTAAATACCAAAAAAAAGGACTTTGTATGAAAGTCCCCAAAATCATCTAAAACATGTAGAAACAATCATATAATCATGCAAATAACATTCTAGTATGATACTAAAAGTTATATAAATGATGATATAAAATGCACGTATCAATTGGCTAAGTACATGAGACAGGTAAGTCAAAGCAGTATCCATAGTTATTGCAAATATCTTGTTGGTGAGACCAAAATCTTCCAGAACTTTACATATTGATGCAAGAATGTTTTCACCAGTATGCTTCATCAATTTTTGTTCTAAGTTTCTACAAGTATATATGCGTAAATACTCATATACTAAAACAACCTAGCATATTTTTTACACCATATTATTTAGAGATATCTATCATGAATATGTAGAATAATATAGTTTATGCAATTGTAAAAATAAATTATGAATGAACAATATTATACGTAAGTTTTAAATACAACGTAATTCAAATGGAAATACATTTCAATTGTATAAAAAGCAACACTTAACTATAATTTAGTAACTTTGTTATGTTGTTAACTATGCCAAATAAGTACTTAAAGTTATACTCGATAATATCATAGCATATTACAAATTAGTTCGAAGTATGAAATTTTAGTACAAAATATTCAATATATATTCAGATTGGATAGACTTACGTCCATGCAGAACAAGTTTGACACTAAATCACTATATCAAGAAGCACAAAAAATGCAACAAATGATGTATGAGAACATACCATAGGAATATAAATCATGGTAAAAGCAGATGATTACACCACCAGCTGTGAGCAGGAGGACAATGCCACAGTGTGCCGACAGTAAAATGACTGCCTCGATCCCCTCTTGGATTGGACAAATATCAAAAGGCATCGGACAAAGTCCAAGAAATGGACAAGAACCCTCGTGGGCGGATGGGACGACATTTTTAACCATGAGTAGCATTGGTCCACACACCATAGCAATCAGAATCTCGAGCTCGGAGTCATCAAACAGATCCTTCAACTTCTTAACAGTGGTAGCAACTTCCTCTATTTGTCTTGCCCGATGAAGCAGTAGTAGTAGCATCTCGAACATTTCAGCAGGGGGTGGTGTCTACTCGTTCAATTCACATGTCAATATTGCACAAGAACATCTAGCAGGGGATGAACTTATCTTGCACAAGATGTAAATTGACCTAACAATTTCAGACGAGGAGGGAGGAGGGGATTTCAGGGCGCTGCGATGGGGACTTACCTTGGGGGCAGTTGCGCCGTACGCAGCCCGGAGGTACGTCGATACGACGGCGTCACTCGCGCTGCGCAGCCGCTGGAGCGCCATGAGCGCCGCGCTTCCGTCCTTGGCCAGAGCAGGAAGGCGCGCGCTCCCTCTCTTCTAAATTATAAGATGTTTTGGATATTTTAATGTGGGTCACATACTGAACAAACACACTAAATTGTATCCTTATCAATTTTATTTATAACAACTAAAACATCTTATAACACATAACGGAGATATGTAAGAGTCTCATGATGCATGTCTTACTTTTTTGATATGCAATAATTTTGTTTATACATAACCAACGCAACGCACAGGGTATTTGACCAGTATATTAGTTGTCTTATGCTACCTCTGTTCTTTAATTTAAAACGTTTTGGCAGTTCAACGTTTTACATTCAGCACATTTGTACTTTTGAACATGTGTCATGTACTTTATGTGTCATACTAGACCTGGATTCACATATTTGTAACGTGCATACAATTGTGTTCCACGGTCGCCTTTACTCGATCGGCTTCTTCTTCGTTTGCTCACTCGAGCCTGTCAATGGAGACGCCGCCGCAGAAGACGTCCGTGAGCGCCGTGGTGGACTCCAGCGCAGCCTTGAGCAGCAGTACGGCCTCCTTGTGACCGAGGTCTACGGTGAGCTCCTCCAGCGCGGAGCAGTCGGCGATCTTGAATTTCTTGAGCAGCATGATGGCCGAGATCGTGGACATGGGCTCGACGGTGAGGTCGTCCATCACCAGGTAGCTCACCACCTCCTTCACGTACCCTCCTCCGCCACCAGCCGCCGACGCCGCCTCCTTCGCCGCCGCTTCTGCCGCGTCCTGCGCCGCCGCCAGCGCCAGCTTGCCGTGCGCGTCGCCGGGGCTCCACCGCATCTCTACGGTCATCGGCTGCCGGCACACCGGGCAAGGCAGGCCAGACACGTCCGTCACGCTCGTCGGGTTCCCGCGGCACGACGTCCCGTACACGCCGGCGCAACGGAAGTACCGCTTCGGTGGCGGCGGCGGGGGAGGCGGAGGAGGAGGGGACGGCGCCGGCGCCACAAGCGAGGAGTCCTCCCCGGTGAGCAGCAGCGAGAGCGCGGCAGAGGGGAGCGCCGGGCAGAGGATCGCGTCGCGGTCGGGCGCGGCGGAGAGGAAGAAGGCGTCGTCAAGAGCCCGCGCGCCTGCGTAGAGCGTGCCGAGTGAGCCTGGCACGGCGAGAGCGTCGGCGTCGCCGGCAGTGGCGGTGGCGTGCCTGGCGAGGACGCGCGCGGCGAGGCCCGCGGGCACGCGGAGCAGGCCGATGAGGAAGTCCACCGCGTCCTTGCGCGCCTCCGCGTACAGCACCCGCCGCGACCGCGTGTCCACCAGCAGCTTCATCTGCGGCACCGCCGCTGCCGTCCCCTTCTCCGCTATCGTCTCCTTCGCCGGAGTGCCCATGCCGGTCCGGCCACGCACCGCAGGCAAACTTCTTCTTCTCTGCTTACCAACTGCTGTCAGACAATGTCGATGGGAGCAACTTGCAAAGCTTGCTGCAACATGGTTGCGTTGCCTCTACTTATACCATGGCATTTTGATCGTAAGATTTGCAAGATTAACCGGAGACTTGCGGTGCAGGGACAAGTTACCGAGCGAGATGCTGCCTTTCAACCAGAAGATCACATGAACCAGAGAGGAAGGCAAAGGATTGGTATATTTCCAGGGCAAGTATACTTTTTTTCACATGAGGTTTCAGCATTTGATAAGATAGTTGGGTTGACCAAGTTGCCACGATTCACTGCTTCCTCTTTGGAGAAGCTAATCTCATAGACAGGAGAAAGAAATCACTGAGCTGGTTTAAGAGAACTGTGCGGCCATATAATGGCAGCAATCAATAAACATAAATCAAGTAACCGGTTCAGCAGTTGTGATCAACACACCACAATCCTTTACTCATAGAATGACAGCAATGAACTAGCACTGGGAGTGTACATAATTTGATCAGTCCAGCAGCCGTGATCACCATACTTAGACAATTCCAGGCAAGACATTGAAGAGCTTAGCATTAGATCGATTCATTAGCTGAATTAATGTACAGACATGCACCAGCATTCACTGCCGAGGCAAGTCAACGGTACAGCATTCCACTGCCGATGCAGTCAACTGTTACAGCACTGGTGGGACACAAAAAAGAAACAGCAGCAGCATGGCAACAATCTGGAGTTCGATCACCTGCCAGCTTGATGCAGAGCTCAACCTGCTAGCTAGAGTAGCCTAGTATGAACATGAACAAGGGGTACACTGCTAAACAGAGGCAGCCATGCGAAAGTAGACACCATCAAGATTGCTCCAGCGCTAAGAAAGCACAAAAAAATGATGTTGCATCTGTACAGGATGAAACCTAGCTCTACCACGGATCATGAACCGTTGATACTACCTGTCGACCGACCTGACTGACGAGGCATGCCTAGAGTCAGACCTTGCTTCACTACCCACCCATCATTCAATCCCTCTCGGGGGCGTCTCCAGCCTCTTTCCGCGCGCTCAGGTTCCCGGCGTAGGTCCAGACCTTCTCCAGATCGCCAGAGAAGAGCTTCTCGACCTTGATCTCGTGCTTAGCTTGCAGACCGTTTTTGCTCGGTGGGGGCTGCGCTCTCCCGGGGCTGTTGCCTGCGACAGGAGTGGAGGAGCAGAAGGTTGGCGTGGCGAAGGGGGAGGCGTACGGCGTGTGCTGGACCGAGAATGGGCTCGGGGAGATCTTCTTCTGGACCGGCATGCCTGAGCTGCGGTTGAAGATGGACACGGTCTCGGCGGCAGCAGACTTCTTGGTGGCGTCGTCCACGTAGATCACATCATCGATCCTCGCAATGGTGTTGAACGCTAGGCTCTCCAGGACCCTTGAGTAACTCTCAAGTATAGACTGCCCAACATCCTGCGCAAGATTAGCCAGAAACAGGGTGAATCTTTGTATTCACTCGAGTGATGCAGAAATTTTTAAGTGATGTTAACAGAGAAGGGGTCTAATCATAAAAACAAGGTGTATGCTCCAGGTCTGGCTAACATCAATTCTGAATGGCAAAATAAAAGTGAAAAAAAACCATGCCAATCACTTCAAGACCACTGTGTTCAAATGAGTATATGTGGAGAATTACCTTGTTATACTGGATCTTGTTCATGTCAAGGGAAGTTTGTGGCAGACCAGGGTGTCGTAATCGTAAGCTCTGCAATAGTCCGTCAGCTCTTTGGGACAAAACATGGCTCTTTGAATCTCCTACAAGACCCTTCACTTTTCCACCCCAAGATTTCTTTGATTTGGCTTGAGGAGACGATTTCTTTTGGCCCTTTAGTCTCCAGACATGGATGGCAGCCTCTATTCTGTTTGCTACTTCAAGTGTATGGTGCTCAGATGACAGATCTAAGCAGTCGAGGAGGCACTCAGGTGAGAATTGCTCAGCTGTTATGTATCGATAAATTATCTCCCCCAAGCAAGATCGACCACTCTGCAGATAAAAAGCAGGACATTGTTATGGATGAAACCGATATTTGTTTTAGCAACTGCTAAAAGGAATTATGTGAATGCAAGTGCATTAAATGCTTGAACAAGAAAATATTGCAGCATTGCATTAGCTTTGCACAACATGATTCTATCAAATTTGAGCTTGAGCTGGTAAATGTGTTAAAAAATCTATCAAGACAAAATTATTTATACGGTGAAGTTCTTCAACTGTCAATCTTCTGCACTCTACATATAGATCAACCTTATTTTTTATTGTCTACCAGACACACCTTCTAATCGAGGAAATTCTAAATGCAAGCAGCCATGATGCTAATAACATCTTAGAAGAAACAAAGAGATACAAGGCGAGTGCAATAATCAGAGAACTCCTAACATAAGATGTGAGTATCCATCGAAAGACTTCTTGCAATATCAAGAACAGAGTGATTTCACTACAGCTTTCAAGCCTCCAAGAGAAGTGTTGATAAATCTCAGAGTCAATACACGGTTACTTGATGAGAGCTATGAGGTAGGATATCAATGGCAGCTTCAGTTCTTCAACATCAAAGATATACCAGACATGGATTCAACTGAACTAACTCCTCATAACTAGTACTATAACAGAAGGGGGTGCTATGAACTTTTCATTGGGAAAAATGCACCGAGAATGAGGGCAACAAGACTAGCTCATGCAAATCGACAAACAGGCTCCAGCACTTATAGTGCACACCATTTTTACTGAGAACTAGCAATAGACACGTTAATTGAGCTGCTACATTTGCAAGCATGTAGGAGGCAAGGTGGTCCCGTTCAAATAACTCCATGCAATTGGTATTCTCTTATCATCAACTGAAGTAGTAAGCTACTACTGAACTATAACTCTTCCATGGACAGAACTAGAAGCACGGCTGATAGCACACCACACAATGCATCTGCTTTGAAGTGGTTACCTTTGGCAATGACTCCAAGTACATTTCGGGGATCTCCATCTCGGCAAGCACGTCGCTGTTGATCGCCATGGCCGCCTTGAGTATCTGGTTCGCGCAGTCCCTGCTCTGCTGCAGCTTCCTCCTAGCATCCTCAGGGAGCCCCTTGGGCGGCACCCGCGGGCAGGGCAGCCACCACTTCTCCTCCTGCCGCACCGACGACGGCCGCCCGCAGGAAGAAGCGGAGGACGAGGACGGGCACGGCCCCCCTGCGCCGCCGTCGTCGACCACGATGCCCCTGTCCACGTACCAGAACTCCGTCTCCTTGAACTCGTCGATCATGGCGAGGAGCATGGCGTCGAGCTTCTTGAGCGCGGGGAGGTTCATGTAGAGGTCGCTGCGTGGGCGCGGCACCATGACCTCGAACTGGCCGCCTCCGTCGGGGAGCTCCTGGACCGACGGGGTGAGCTCGACGATGGAGTCGGCGACGGAGAGCAGCCACTCCATCTCCCGCGTCCACATCGCCTTCCTCGGCGCCGCTAGCGGCTCCAGCCTCCACAGCTCGCCGAACACGGTGGCTGGATTTGGAAACATCCCGTGTATGTATTTTTGGTAAGAAGAAAATCTAGGCCGGGAATAATGCGGGTTGATTGATGCAAATGGGGGCGAAGGGGGTGGGTACCGGAGAGGTTGGTGATGGCGTTGGAGATGGCGAGCGCGGTGCAGACGCCCTTGCCGCTGCCGGACATGTCCTCGCCGAGGAGGAGCTTGGCGAAGCGCTCCTTCATCATGTCGATCTCTGGCGAACACAAACACACAGGCACAACGAAGCAAAGCTCGTGAGCGTTCAAAAAAGTAGTACCGCCAGACGAGAGGACACGCGCGGTGGAGTGAGATCTAAGCAAAGGCGGGGAGAAGGTACTTACCAGAGAGGTCGGAGGCGAGCTTGGAGAGGAAGAAGGCGGCGGCGGAGGAGGGGGTGGGGGTGGGGAGCTGGGAGGAGGAGGATGCGAGGCCGCGGGAAGTGGAGGCGGAGGAGGAGGAGAAGGGGAAGCGGCGTGTGGTGGGCGCGGAGCAGTCGCTGGACGTCTCGGAGCCGCTGACGTCGGCGCTGGGGCTGTAGCTGCCGGAACACCGCTCCGAGCCCGCCTCGTCCTCCGACACGCTCACCATTGGGGGCAGGGAGAGCTAGGCGCGGCGGGAGTGGCGGTGGCGCGTCTGGAGGAGGAGAATGGAGGCGACGCGGATGGGGAAAGCGACGGGAGCAGGGGAGGGGACTGATGTGGCCGCGCTCCTCTTTTCAACCTTTTCTTATGCGCGTGTCACAATGAGCAAAGCCGCAGAGATTAACCGAACCTTAGCAAAGTAAATCTTTTTCAGATCCAAAAATAAACCAAGTCAAGCTTTTGTAAGTTTGTCCGGAGCTAAAGTTATAATGTGTCGATATCTACGCCCAAATCTATGTAGCATGAAAATATATTGTACGATGAATCTACTGAGGCTAAATTAATGGTCTAGATGCTGAAATTTATTCTATAAATTCGGTTAAATGGAGGGATAATTATTAATTTTTAAACGGAGGGATTAGATGAGAATACTTATAGCTCAGTCATACATAAAGATATCGTCAACACTTATAGTTGTCCGACCAAGATTGTACAAGTTGCTTATACTTTCACATGAATTTACTTATACATTTGCATGAATATCGATGTTAGATTGGATGATTCTTAGCGATGAATTACAAATAAGAAATACGTAGTAGCAAACTTATTGGGATTGTTTGCCAAGCAGAGTGCTAACAACGCTTAGTAAGGGTGAAGATGAAACGAAAACATGATCTCTTTCGCAAAATCCAAAACGAAGAAGTATGATAGGATGTCTATGGAGGGGAACATAAAGGAGGAGCGATTTCGGACTGGAAATACATAACGAGACGGAATTTCCGTACACGCAAACATCAAAGGTTTCTATAATGGTATTATGACGAGGCTAGCACACACAACAGCAGCTGGCCTAACACTAATTGCATTATCTCTTAATTCCTTCTCTTCTTGTAACATTGTGGGCATCGGCCTATCCTCTCGTATGACTCGACAAGTAGATACACAGGTGTATCACCGACTCGTCGTGCCAAAGTCAGTGACGGTAGCTTCGTTCGTGCTCCCAAGCCGTCGATCGACCTTTTTTCATCTTGGCAAAATAACCTAGTCCAACTTTGTTGTGCTCTTTAAGTTTTGGCATTATGTGCTACCATATTTGTTTCTGAGGTTTATATGTTGTTTCCACTCCCTTCAAGATAACAAAAAAGTGGATATAAATAGTACTCCCTCCGTTCCATTTTAATTGACTCACATATATTTAGATATGATACTATATCATATCTAAATATATGTGAGTCAATTAAAATGGAACGGAGTGAGTACTTATTTGTGTGACAGATCCTACGTGGACGCTTTCGTAAATCGTAAGCACGCGATCTCAGAAAATTAATGGATGCACGAACCACCAAACCACGAAATGTTACACTTGGTAGAACCAAATTACGGGACCAGTAACAACAGTCAACCACATGTTTGGAGGGTAAAAAAAATGTACTGGAGGTTAACGTTAACCAGTGATGCATGCCTCGCATGGAGAAAATAAAGACGAAGTAGACGACGACTTTGTTTGGAGAAGGAGGGGAGGACCACCACGTCAGCATTAGTTATTACCACTTGGATTTGGCTGGTCGCGGGCCCCAGCTCGGAATTCGCAGCTTGTGCCAACAACCAGTGGGCCCGGGACGGACGCTGATGTCTTCCGTGCAGTCAGTTCCGCGGGGTGGCTGGCAGGTGGTCCGTCCGTCCCGCGGGTGCCTACTATGCGCTGGGCCCGCGTGTCGGCCTTATTGATTGTTGTCTCCACATTTTCTTCCGAGCGCCACAGGGCCCGATACTCGCCCACTGGGTATTGTAAACTACTCCCTCCGTTTTTTAATATAAGATGTTTTAGCATTTGTCCACATTCATATACATACAAATGTATCTAGACATATTTTATGTGCATGTACACTCATTTTACTATGCATGTAGACAACATGTAGAACACCTAAAACATCTTATATTAAAAAACGGAGGGAGTAGATTCGAACGGTGTTGGTTCATTAATTTATTTGCCCATGGTTGTCTCATTTTACACAGATTATAAAAAAACAACCTGGTTTTGAAAGGTAAACAACCGCTATTTCATCATCCTATTGACGACTGGCTAATATTGATATACTGATGTTGGCGTGATAAAAAAAGGTGTATTGAATAATCTTGCAGTGAGCATCTATTATATGCATAAAATATAACCTAAGAAAACCCTTCAAGTCAGAATGTAAGTAAATTATTTTAATCAAAAGGCAGCCATTCTTGCTCTGATTTTAAGCAATAAAAACATAAGCAGAAAAACATTAGAGGTGTGGCTTGGTTTCTAAAAACAAAATCAACAGGGAAACTAATAAAGAAATTTACACCAAATTGATATACCATAAGATGGCATCATGAGAGTCCCATCTAGTGGTACATAATATATACATATATGCACACATGGAAGTAGTACCATATATATAATTATTGATCAGTTCGGAGACACGATTTCAAACACCTAATGGGTTTCATGTAACCGACAATGATTTGAAAAGTCAGCACACTGGTCTCAACAGCATTAATAATGAGACTGGGGCAGAACCAAAATACTAACGACCACAGGTTGCAGTGGGCGGTCACAACAGAGACTATGTACATACAACATAAGTCCGGGCTGCAGGAACAAAGTTTAGAATCAATTGGGAGGGTAGTTTTGTTTATAGAAACAACAATTAGTTTGGTTTGGCCAAACCTTCAGCAATAGCTTCTCTGGAGAGGTTATATGTCTTTTCTGGTTAATTTGCTGCTGCAGGGACGCCTTTGGATGCACGGATCGACGGCTCTTCTTCAAGAAACTCGATTGTATTTTTATTAATGGGCTCAATCTGAACTTGATGGTCAGGTCCTTGAAACAAAGCCTTGCGTGCAGCTGAAGTGGATGATACATCTCTGTTCCTGTGCACGTGAGGTAGGACATATCATTAGAGAAGAGCTTGTGAAAACACAGGGCTTAACTACAGATATTGTTGCAAGTACCTGAAGTTTGGAAGCTTGCTGACGGAATTAGGAGTCGTCTCAATTGGTAAAACATAGGTAGACTGATGCAATAAGGAGTTGTATGCATATGTTTCAGATAGGTTTTCATTGATAATTTCCTTACGACCTTTGAAGGATGGGCAGCAACATATTATTAATCTGGAATAATAAAGGCGTCAAAATTGTCGGATTAGAAACCATGTACTGGTCTAAGAATGGTTAGCTGGTTTACCTGTCAGATGTTTCTTCATTTCTGGCTAGCGGTGCGGATATAGACTCTTTATTAATGTTGACTTGGTCATCGGTGTCGCTGTCATCCGAGATGTAAACACAGGCCCCTGGTCTGGCTTGGCGGCGCCTCACATTCCTTCTACTGGATATGCTGAGCCTCCTGGTCCTCACTTGCAAATCACTGAGGACCCTCCTGGTCCTCCTGGTCGTCCTATAGTGGAGAGCTAGCAATTATCAAATTAATAAATTAAAAAGATGAAGAAGTCACATAGGCTTGGCACGGCCATGGAAAGATGCAGCCTTGTGGTGAAGTTTCATCAAAGGATTAATAGTATGTACCTCTGTTATAAGAGAAAGAGATTCAACAATATTTCAACAGACCAAAAGGATAAAACAAAACAAATTTAATATAGTTTTAATATGTATTTAAGGAAACAGCTCATGTGTGAAATTAACAAAGTGTGCTTGTTCCTTGAATATATTTACCTTATATTGCATAAAACAAATCTTGAATATTCTCGGTTGTCCTCTATGTCATTAATCACAGTGCACATTGATAGAGTTACCAGGGTTTGCAATGTGTAGCAATAGAACATAATAGAGATAAAAGTAGGCCTCTTTTTTCAACTAAGAAAAACATTTGATTTTTTCTTGACATATCAGTTTATTTCAATCTGACCTAATAGACTCAGATACAAAAGTGAGCACTCTATCTTAGCTTCAAAAGGATATTAAAACATGATAGGCAATTGGAGCTTACATCTGAATAAAACCACCGTCAGCGCACCAAGGCAGACAGTCACGAACCAACCAATGCACGAAAGAATGATTGTCTGATTCCAGTGCCACCAAAATCTCCCAATTCCCCTTCAATTATGATCAATCGGAGCAAACACTTTGTTATCCTCATTCACCTAAGCAATGTGTAGCTACAAAACCAAGAAAAAAATATTTACCCTCACATGCATGTATCCTTATAGAAATGCAAATATGTGTCTAAACAGAAATACACCAGCTATGGTATATAAGATTAGGACAACAATATCAAGAGTAATACGGCAATAGGTTCGTTAGCATGATAAATCCAGTGCCAGGAACAAACAATCCGTTATAAAGTACATAACTCATAAAGAGGAATCCATCGGACACCTTGTATGCATAAGCTACCGGACCAATGACAGCTATATCAATCCCAACAAATAGTGACACTGGCCCACTTGCAAAACAAATGCACGAACTAAATAGAGCACAAGTTCCAGCTAAAAGTAGTAGCACTCCTTTTATTAACATCACGGGAAAATAGAGTTGAAATTTGACTGTCTCATGTATCATTTGGAGGACAATAAAAGCTCAAATGCAAACTGAACCATCCGATGTATTAAAAGTAGCCGTTTCCATATCGGTACCTCACGTGCCAAATTTCAATAGATAACCACAACCAAAATTGGTTCTTCTATTTATTTTATTCATCTTAACGACGCAAGATAGAAGGAAGAAATATGTCCATGTGTTCAACAAAGGGACGTACCAGATCAAAATAATGTGCACCGAAGCTCAAACAGGGATGCATTTTTTCCACACTAAATCTGCACAACAGAAACTGGAAGATCCGTTGCTTCAATTTGGTAAATCACAGAATACCAACATGTTGTGCTAGCTGCCAACAAAAAAAAATGCACGTCATTTACTTCAGTTTGGTACATCCACATGCCCTGCATCGGTTCATGTTCAAGGAAAATAGGGAATCAGAAGAGAGGAAGAAACAAAGAGAAAACTGGGGTACCTGCGAATATGCCTTGCACGGTGCACTATACATCCAACTCTCTGAAAAGCAAAACTGCATCTTAGAACACCAATATTGTACATTGGCCTTTGTTTATCCTTCTTGCAATATCCAGTGAAACAAGAGGACTCTCTTGTTAATTCATGTATTATGCAATTGGTCTTTGACTGCAGCCACAAAAACATTGTGTCAAGAATAAATTTATCTCAAGCAATGCACTTACAAAGCCATCAGAATAAATGGTACAAAACAGCCAGTACTTAAACTCTACTACACGCTAGACAGAAAATGTGAAAGTGTCAACATATGAATCAATATTCTTATCATCTTCTCTGATTCTATGATGTACTATTAATCAGGGTGACTATATTCTGATCTTATCCATTGCAGAAACCTTCTCACCACTTATCATACCAACAAATATGACACCACAACTCTTCCATTCTATAATTAGCAGCTTGTATATTTATTTAAAAGATCCAATGAAGATCCTGAGAAATAATTCTAATACCACAGTAAACAACACATACTAATTTATTTTTTCGAAAAGAAAATGACACAAACTTTGGGAATTGATCCTTTCCAGAAAAGAGCTTTAGAAAAAGGAAGCACACGTAGATTTAACCTTGGAAGAGGATTGACTCGTGTTTCTGAACCCGGCAGCGATCATGACAGCTTTATGCAATGTATAGTTTGCTAGCAATTTGGCAAGTCTGCAATGCCCTAGAAAGAATATACCGTGTTAAAACCATAAGAGCATCATTGAGTGACTCTACCTAGCTACTCCATGGTAAAGAAATTATATGCCACATGTAGTGCTTGGAACAAAAAAGAAATAAATCAGGAAAATGATAGCACCAGTTTACCAAATTTCACCATAAGCTAGGTGCATTGCCCCATTGTGTAACCAAATGCAGAATCCTAAATCTAGAATACGAATCTCAATAGCTATAAAAGGGAGGCATCGAAGATCCCAAAGAAAGCAAATAACATTGGTATTTACTGAAGCAACATTTTTATCTCCATTTTAGAAAATAATCATCACCGAGAGCATTATTATGGGATATCACGCAGTTCATGTAGCAGGTGTAAATAGTTGTTCTTACTAATAATATAAACTAATGACACACGAGTGTATGTATACATATTAGTTGTAATCTCAAAACCGGTTTTCAGATGCAAACGATCTAGAAATGAGTTGAAAACTTATCTCAAATCATACTGTAAGAGAATACACAGAGAAACACAAATGGCGACAGTGAAGAGAAGAAAAGAGCAGGGCTAATATTGCTACGACATCAAGTATGACATGTTTTCTTTCCTTTTACCTGCAAGAAACCCCTTCATAGGCAAGAAACCCCTTCATGGCAGATGGCTAAATCTCATGATATTGATTTATCTCAAAGCTCCTCCAACAGAACAGGACCAACCATAGCACTGGGAGAAGGAAAAAGATAGCTGAATAAGAGAAGGTGAACAAAAAGAAAAGTAGCATCTTCATGGACAGTCCATACCTGCAGCAGCCGTGCTCCCTCAAACTCTCACCCGAATACAAATCGACTGGATCACACTACAGAATAAACACAATAAGGAAAGAACATGAGCACCAACAGATCTGAGCGAGAAATCAAGCAACCATATAATGAGGGGTTGTGCGGAAGCAAACCTGAACCAGTTTCGCGAGCCATGGTCGATCTCCAATCCATCCTCTAAAACTAACGAGCAGAAGAAGATGAGTCAGTCACCCTTAATTCCTAAAGCTCGGGGTGGATTTCTTCTATAAGAAAGAACGACGACGGTGGTAATAATTAAACTGCACAGTAAACTCTTGGACAGCGAGTTGGAAATGATAAATGGAAAATTCTAATTCAAGTATTAACCATAACAGAACAATTCTCATAGCCCAAGCTGAAAAAACATCCAACATAATTACACGTCATAGATTGCATGTCCTACTCCTCTCCTGAAATGAGAGGCTTCAATGATATATACTCTGCTAATGTGATTGCTCGCTAAGTTGCTCTTTCCTTATGGTTGACGTTGAAGATCCATAATTATTATCAACCTTGCCAACTTAATGACCACAAGATCTAACAAATTAAAACGGAAAGAAACATATATTGTTGAAGCAGAGGACCTAAAAAGGAACCCAATGTAGAAGAATGAGAAAAGATTATACGGTGGCAGCTATGTGTCCGGGCGGTGCCAGCTGCTTCCCTATCTGCTTTCGGCGTCTCTGCTGTGCTTCAAGACGGTGGCAGCTATGTGTGTATGTTGTACTCGGCAGCCTGGACATCTTTCTCATCTGTTTTCAGCTGCAAACAGGCAAATGTTTTGTAAACAGTAGAGCAAAATGGAGCTTCAAATCAGGTGCGTTGTGCTAAAATAATTTATAATTTTAACAGGAATAATCTATGCAGTAGGAGGTGAAAATAAAAGGCGCAGTACATGGACAACAGAATAAAAGTGGCAAGACAATAAGCAAGCTGCAGAATTGGCACAAACGTATCCAATGGCATCAATACATTTTATATCCTACTACAGAACACATCAATTTCTTAACTCGGGCACACTGTTTACTCAATCCACTACTCTGACCTGAAAGTAAATCTGATTGAAGAACAGGACACAACAAAACACCCAATGTCCATTCAGCAACTTGTGCAACGGCAACACTTTCTTTTTCCTCTCGCTTGCCAATGGATCCCACATAGCACAAGCACACAAGCTCACGTACTAGGCCCTAGTTTACCACCGAAAAACACTGGACCTACACCAAGAAAAAATGGAACGGTGTTACCCTATGCATTGGTGACAAGTCGTTGTGGATATTGAGGGGGAAATTAAATGAACGGGAGAAAGTTGACAAAAAACCAGTTCTGCATCTCAGCTTAACCAAAATACCAAAAGAGTATGAAACAAAATATGAGAACCACCTGCTTGGAATTTCGTCAAGCACCTTGTAGGCATACATAAATAGAATCTGCAGAAACAAATATGATTTTTTTGGGATTAAATCGAGAGAGAGAGAGAGTGAGAGAGAGGCGAATCATGGGGAGGAGAAGATCTAGGGTACCTGCTCACCTCGGCTCATTGCAGCCATCAGGTAATGAGAAGAATGGCACAGTACGGATCCATCTCCTGTGATGATGCTGCCACCCAAGCTGCTGCCACCCAAGCTGCTGCTTCTCATCGTTGAGGAGGAGGAGGCATAGCACAGAGGCGGCTCGTTCCGCCTGCTGAGCGCGCCATCGACCTGCACTCACCGTTGAGAACCTAGTGATGCATGTAAAATGCATACATGAACTTTGCATTATTTTACTTATATTCCAGTCATATTTGCATCATATAAGGGTTATATCACTGTTTTATAATGATTTTGGGAATATTTTATATGTTTCCTATTTTTTATGGAATTAACCCTGCGCAGGCAGAAAACCCTATTTCTATATTTTAATGTTTCAGGGACCCAAACGACGTCCAAATGACCTGGAAATTTACGAGAATCAGTTTTTGGAAGGAACAAAGCGTGGGACCGAAGGAAGCAAACAAGCGGAGGCTCGAGGGCCCAGATGAGTGGGCCCACGCGGCCCATGTACCTGGCCGCGTGGGACCCCCCTTTTGGCCCTCGGAGCTCCGTTGCCGTCGATCTTTCCTCCACCGACTCCGTTTTGACCTAAAAGCGCCTATAAAAATAGTCCCCCGACGTTCTCTGGAAGGAGCGCCGCAGAAACACAGAAACACCGAAACAGAGACCTGGAGTTGCAGATTGGAGGGGGAAAACTCCGGCGGGGCGCTGCCGGTGTGGTCTCCATCTTCTCCAACGATTTCTCCACCGTCTCCATGATGAAGAGGGAGTAGTCCACCCCCTGGACTTTGGGTTTGTGGTGGTAACTTGATCTAATCTCTCTATGTATGATCATTGTTGGAGTCTATATGATGTGCCTTGCATAAGTATGGATCTATCTATGTATTCTTATGGTGGATATTGTGGTATGAGATGATTTGTTATACATTTACCATTGTGTTGGAACTTTTATGATTTGTCATACTTTGGAGATATTTTATGATGCATGTGATGGTTTGATTTATGCATAATGACTTCTTTATCCTTGTCATGAGGTGATTGACACCACCAAGTGTGGATAGATGAGAGAGATGTGGTCATGCACACGAATTATAAATCATTGCACTAGTGTTTAGAATATTGTCCATTATGAAGTATGATGTATGTAGGTACGGGATGGCCGATGTGACACGGCATATGTATTGAGTGACATGTGAAATACAGCCCAACATCCTTTATCTGGGGGTAAAAAGGAAGAGTATGATGTGAGAGTGACAGCAACCACGCTAGCCTTACGAGGGTGACATAGCAACACAAATGAGTACTTCTTTCAACTATGTGTTTTATGACATATAGGCGTCATAAAAGCTACTATTAAAACATGACAATTGTGTGTACTTTATCTATAACATGATAATCACCGTAGATGAGAGAGAGGATTAAGTGAACCCATGAACTCATGTCCATTGTTCCTATAAGAGAAAACCTTTGTCTTGTCCTCTTGCATTGAAGAGGATTGTGACACTTTTACATTCTTGTTTTGTTTCATTAAACTTCCATCCATTAAATCAACCATCTTGTTCTTTAAACTTGTTTAGTGCATAATCAACTAAAACTTGTGACACTTTAGTTGTAGTGAATAGATAACTTTTCCTTCTTGCTCCTGCGGATCGATACCCTACTTCCACATTGAGAGGTGCTACAGTGATCCCCTGCTCTTGGGGGTTATCACGTAGAAGTGAGACTTGAGAGGAACAGGGGAGGAGAAGAGACGCGAGAGCAGCGAGCTGGCCGTGGATGCGTACAAGATAAAAATGGAGAGAGAGACCGACGAACCGGCGCAGAGCACTGCTCCTCGGAGGCGCTCTCACGGCCACGCCTCCTTCCTACGCGGCTGGAGCTCGCGGGCTCTGAATCGGCGGCGGCGGCGACAGAAAATCGGGAACAGCGGGACTACTTGGAAACCCCAGATCGAGAAATATCTGGTCTAGAGGAGGTGCATCACATACAGCCCCAAGCGTCGGCAGAGAGGGCAAGGGCAGAGGCGACCGTGGGCAGCGAGGGCAGGGGCGGAGCAGGGCACCGCGGCGTCGCCTCCCCGTCCGCCACGCGCGTACGGCTGCCGTCCCGTCGCCACGAATGAAACGTGAAATGACAAATTTGCCCCCGTGGTTCGATCGAACGACGGCCCCTGCCACCGCGCCGCGACGGCCTGTCCCGCAGCACACATGGAAACGATACACCACACACGCTGCCATGCGGGTCCGGGAAGAAACAGAGGCCACCAACAGCGACACACAACATCTCTAGGCGGGTAGAAATTGACCGGTCGACTGGGGATTGCTAGGAAATGGACGGCTGAGATTTGATCAAGTTTCTATAGGACGGTCAGCATTGCCTAAATTCTGAGGAGCCTCCTGGCTGGGGCAAGGATGTTATCTTTAAATTTTCACTCCTTTTTTTTTTCTTCTTTTTAATATTTTTTTTTGAAACACAATACAACACAGACGCTCACATACACATGCACACACTCACCCTTATGAACGCACGCACGCACACTCTACCCCTATGAGCACCTCCGAAAGACTGAGCCGGCGGTTGGGTCTTGATATTGACGAAGTCACCACATGCACCTCGCTATCGACGGGAACGTCGCCTCCCATTGAAGAATATTCCGACTAAATGAGAAACACCAATGTCAAAATCTAGGATTTGAATTCTGGTGGGTTGGGTAACCATCTTGCCAGAGACAAGTTCTCCTTTTTTAATAAATATTCTATCTCCAGAAAATGTAAAGGTAGAATGGCAGTGCTAACCGTTAATTAGCCCTCATGTTGCATTGCATGCAGCTTTTGCTTTGGACCGTAAATTCTCAGTGATTGAACTAGTACGACTGATCACTGATGACACGCACGGCGCGACGCAATGATGCATGGTGCGATTTGGGCCGTAGCTGTTTAATCGTACTGCGCCGTGGGGACATGCATCATTGCGAGAGCCGCTCGCGCGGGTCGTCCATTGCTTAATTAATTTGCTTCGTAACAGGTCATCACTCTATATATCGATTCTGCTGCGTGAGTTTATTTATAAAGCGGGACGAAACATGTCTTGAGGAGTAGGAACTTCGATCACTTTATTATTTGCATTCCGGAGCTATCTAATTCAAATCCAACAACCAAAATCACAAAGGCGTACTATACGTCCGCTTAAATTAGTTACCACTTGCTACGACCACTCCTTCGTGAGCGAGAGAGATCAGTAAAAGTATGGATACTTCTTTGTGTGGTTTCTATGTTTTGAGGAATTCTTTGTGTCGTTTTTAGTTTGTACTTACCCCCTTCATTTTTAATGTAAGATATTTTAATTGTTTCACATGTTGTATAGATGTACACTAAAATGAGTCCCGTAAAAATATATCTAAATACACTTATATGTGACAAATGATAAAATGGAACGGAACGGAGGTGTATATTACCTACTTTGTACCGATCGAGTGCAGCTAGATCCATGGTCGTATTGTCATTGTGGGCCAGCCATGAATCGATCGGCAGGCGACATCGGCGTTGGTATATGAGCGAGAGAACGGCGCCGACCCGTAGACGTACGACGTACCATCACTTTGTACGGAGTAACTGTGCGTGTTTGTCCCCCGGAAGCAATTGCAGCGGAGAACTTGCCCGTGGCAAGATGGTTAGAAGGGTGGTTCTATCCTCAGCACACCAGAGTTCAAATTCTAGATTTGACATTGGTGATTTTCATTTAGGCGGAATATTTTTCAGTGCGAGCCGACGTTCCCGTCGACAGCGAGGCGCCTGTGGTGACTTCATCAATCTCGAGACCTGACCGTCGGTTCAGTCTTTCGGAGGTGCTCATATGAGTAGGGTGCGCGTGCGTGCGTTCATAGAGATGAGTGTGTGCACGTGTATGTGAACGTCTGCTTTGTACTGTGTTAAAAAAAAAGCAATTTAACAGTACTAACGACTTTGCCGGCCAACCACCTCCCTAGCCAGACCAGACAGGACGACAACTATCTCTATCAGTCTAGCTAGCTCTAGTGTCGTGGATTTCCCCATGGTTAATATATCCTCCTCACCCATGAGAGAATCCACATGTTGGGTTTGGTCCTGTGTTTTGGGGAAAGAATTATGGGTCCGTTTCCGTTTGGTTCGTTACAAAACCAGAAATTAAATGGGCTGGGATCATCCATCTTTCGGGTGTCCAGGGATATGGAACTTTGATCACTTTATTATTTGACACGATGACAAAATTATTTGACACAATGACAAATTACATCATCTTCTCTTTTAACAGTGACAAATCATCACAATATCGAGAACAAAAACCAGGATTTGGATCAAAATGTAAATAACCATTTATTATCTCCTGCTAACATATGTGTTATCTTTTCCTTTTTCTTACTAGTTTGGTCCTATGCGTTGTCAATGTTTTGACTACCTCTTCACATCCTGTTGTTGCAAAAGTCCAATGTACATGGCATAGTTATTGTATATTGCACTTCGTAGGAGAAAAATTGCTTGCCACACATCTCCGTACACCGATATTGGTTTTATTTGGTCGTGTCACGACGACTATAGCCCACCTCCTTCCTCTCCCTCTGAAGATCCGCTACACCTGCACCAAACAGATCGATCAATGTACCACGTGAACAAATCGGCCATCAGAATGTTTAGGTGTAAATGGTATCTTCTTGATATTATTATATTTATTTTTAGAAAATAACAAAATATGTCATTTTCTTTCTTATATACAACAGGAAAATATACTATACGTTAAAAAATTCCAATGCATGGATGGGACGACAAAACTAAGCTTTATGTTGCTTGTGTTTCTCGATTCCGGCATATACCCCGTTTGTTTTTCAACACCACAATGTAAATTTTGGCCGGGTTTCTACATAAACTAATAAGATCTACCCTACCAACACATCATGTGGAACATATTTCCATATTATATGCATAAATATCATAAGGGACTCTTTGGTTCACAGGAATTGAAAACCACATGAATAAGAAAAACATAGGAATAGAATGTCATAACATGTGAAATCCTATAGCAAATGAAAACGCGGGAACCGGTTACACTAATTGTTTGGTTGCAACATAGGAAGAACTCATAGGAATTTTTCCATGAGGTCCAACTTCTTGCTAGAATTCTTGTGGGTTTGTAGTGTAGGAAAGCATTCCATAGAAATTTTGGAGGAATCATTCCTTTAAACCAAATGTACTCCGTAGGAAAAAAAAAGATCCTATGAATTGAAATTCCTACGAAAATCCTTTTAACCAAAGAGGCCTAAGTCTTTGGACACAATTTATGAGACGTCTTTACAGGATCCGAGGGAGTATCGTTTTTGTTTCACCGCAGCTTTCACCTACTCTACTACTGTTGATGGTGTGTAGGGCTGGTGGTGGTAGTGTTATTTTTGGCACCGACATGTAGGTGCAATATTTGTACACATGGTAACTACGTGTGGCTTGATAAAAGCGAGATGTGCATGCATGGAACACCCAAACAGTGCGCGCGCGTAGCTAGCCAAGCTAGCTTTCCTCTTCTTTTGAGAGTGATGGATGTGGATTGGTACGCCGGGGATGGACGGATGCATGATGAATGATGAGCCTTTTTATTAGTTTTAGCAGCAGGTAAATGAAAACAAGGAAAAAGCTTGCGCGCGATACCTGGATGGGATCCAAGAAAAGCTGGAATGATTAGTACCAGAAGGATCGTATGCTAATTTGCGCCGCTCCTCCGGAGTATAATAGAGCAATTTTGACGGTCGACCTGGTGCTAGCATATAGAAATATCTTCATCTCACAAGGATTAGCCTGCTTTTTTCTACGAAATGACGAGAATTGGTCTGCACATACGAACTTACGTTGAGACGTCGTGTGTTGGAGCCCTGAAGTTGACGATCGTTTTAGGTGTTCCAAGATGTTTGCTTTAGGCGAATCACGTCATGGAGTAGACGTAAATTTGTTCTCATGCATGTTACTTCTGCAAAGGCGGAAGATCCAGATATACATGCCTGGTGCGATGCGAACTCGAGAAACAAGCTTTCAAAAGCAGGAGCACCGCGCGCGCACGTAGGAGACCGTGCCGTGTTCTACGCTTCGATCGGGGGTTCAGATTCTCTCCTTTTCCTTTTCCTCCGACTCTTTTCTTTTTCCCGTATCGCGTATTCTCACTCGCTGGATCGATCGATCGATCTCAAGGACCGTGGAGACAGATCAATGTATAGTAGACTGTAAAGAACACATTTTTGGTTGTTGGTCTTGGTTGTGAAATTAAGGGCGGGAATTCGCATACAAGCACAACCAAATCTATTTAAAATTTTAAGAAAATGAAACAATTTAATGTTAATTAATTAATTTGTGTACTTGCCAAAACACTTTAATTTTGCAACGAAAAAAACATGAACAAGATAGGAATACTATTCAGTTGTAAAATATGTAAACGAAAATTCTTTCCCGTATTGAAATGTCAGAGCATTTGCTGAGGTTTCCAGATCACAGGAAAAACAATGAAGTCCGAGACAGGACAAAATAGAATCGTACCTTGCCGTCGTTGATATAGAACAATGCCTGGCTCATATGGATTGTGAAAAAAAAACTTTGGTGCCGAACATGTCTACAGGCCAACTTATGCTTATGGAGTCTCGGACTCAAGTCAGAGTGACTCGACTGTATGACAGGTGGGCCCACACCTGACTTAAGCCAGAGGATCAGCGGACGTAAACCAGATGTGTACAATACGGATCAATTTCAAGTTTGTTTCTATTTATTTAACACATAAAAAAATATCTTCCCCGTGTCAATACCGTGTGCAGATCCGCACAGAGTACAGACCCATTTGCCATCTCTCAGTACGTAGAATAATTTACAATGCAAAACCGGCCTCCTTTCTGACCAACTAAAGCATCAAGTGGTAGGACACCGATTAAAATGTACAGTACGTAGTATATCTGTCACCAACATGACACGGCACTTACAATGATGACGGGATGTGTTTGAGCAACACGTATCCAGAGAGCACGGCGCGGTTACGCTCCTTCACCTTGGTCTGGTACTGCACCCTGCAACCATTCCATAAGATCATGAGCAAAGAAATCACCGCCACATAATTCAATTGGTCCTTATACACATTACCTCTGGCCATCCAGCCACATTTCAGTGACCAGAGTCTCCCAGGATAGACGTGCAGCAGAAACCGACCGAAGATGCTCTGCACCGCCGCTGGATCACCGTTGCCGAAGGACTTGATGACTGCCCGGACCGTGAACCCGAGGGTGCAGAGACCGTGCAGTATCGGACGGGTGAACCTGCACAAGTTCTTCTTATCAGATATGAAGTTTTCAGAAGATGAGCATAGCTTCACGCACGGAAAGCTGGGTCCAGATCAAAGCGCCATACCCTGCAACCTGTGCAATCATAGGGTCTGAATGCAGAGGATTATAATCCCCGGATAACCTGTATAAGAGTGCCTGGATTGAAAACGAAAAGGAATTAGACTCGGCAGAACAGTTACATGTTAATAAAATGACAGTTTGACTTCTTCTGCAGAAACAAAATTAGCCTTCTTGACAAATGAGACTAAATCTTGACTCATAAACGCTTGGAAGAGCAGACAGGCATCATTGTACTTGGGATTATTAGTGTAGTGGACAGTTGAGCATGCAAGTCATAAGCCAACACAGACCATAGTTGCAGCTACAGAGTTATATGGTTACCATAGTTTCTCTGAGATACCAAGTGCATCTTATTACCAACAATCACCAATACTTGCACAAAGAAAAAGTACAAGAAGCAGAATTAGTTAGCATGCCTGGGATTGTTGGATCGGGTCTTCATACACAGCCGAAGGTGCGGAGTTTGGGATAGATATGCGAGAAATCTGATTGGCAGGATAAGTCGTATATGAGTATGGACGAGAAGAGTCCGAAAAACCTCCAGCACCGCGCAAGAAAATAGTACTCCTGCGTTGTTAACAGCATTGCTTATTTGTAGTTTTACAGAAATAAAACTGGAAGACTCAAACACGATGGCCATATCACGGACCTGTTCATGCATAACACTTCGCCAGAATCTTTGAGATGGGTGGTAGTTTCGATCTCGAGTATCGTTGCCTTCCCTGCAAATTAAAATAGTGCCGCGATAAAATAATGCACACATTTGAGTATAGTCTCTTAGGGTTGTTTTTGTATTGCTCCAAATAAGTGGTCAGAGGACTTAAAGAATGTCAATGATGGTCACTCAAAAGTACATAGCAATTGGAGTGCACTTTGACCAAACTATCCTTTCAGGACTGGATGGACACTAACAGCTGACGGACAAACTGAAAAGGTGCACTTTGTACTAGCATAGGATGAAATGGCAAGATGAGATCGTTTTTCAGCTGAGCACTTAAATCTTACAATTGCAAAATTTACAAGCACGAAGTTGAAGGCTCCAACAGCATGAAAGTAGGTTGTATTTGAGGAGCTCCAACGAAAGGATTCATCCCATTATGCTTCTCTATTTCTGATAATATGTCGTGCATTTATTACAGCCGTTGTACTTAAGGAAAGCTGCAGAATTTTTATTTTCAAGATTGTAAAGACTATTGTTGGTCTGGAATAAAATGTTGGAAGATAAGATAACATGTACCAACTTAGTCATAGTTCCACCAACTGTCAGAACATTCAGATATTGCAGTACCATGTACCAAAGCAATGGTAAAACTCATAAAAACAGGAGACCCTAAATTCAGAATGAGAAGGCAAGATGTACAAATCATCGAATATATATGCAGTATGGAATAAGCACATTTATTGTACCTTTGTCGTGCAAACCAGCTACCTTAATCTTGTTTACAACCTGAAGAAAGAAAAGCAACATGCGATTATTCTCATCGGTGGACGCTAGAGATGAGAACTCTGAAAAATGTTCCATCCTAAAAGGCTAAAACCTATAATTTAAAAGTAATCTTCAGTATATACCCCAGTACCAGTATACAAATAGTTTTTCCATTAGTGATTAATTAAAAATGTTCCACCTTTAATTTAGAGAACAACCTCAACAGTGAGATACAAAACCCTCAAGTCATAACTAACATGCATGCACATGGAAAGTCAACTAGAAGAGCTTAATTATCAGTGAAAAAAAGGCTCATGTTCGTATATCCACTTGGAAAAACTATTCGAGCCACTTATAGATCAGAACAAGTAAATAAATACTGGATCAATCAGACAGCACCTAAATCATGCATAGCCTCCAGGCACAAGGGATCTTAAAATAAAACCTTTTACAACGATGCTAAGCTACTTACACTAGCACATGAAGGAATTGGCTTGTAGATCTCTATGTACTGTTGACCATGCAATAGAAGGCTTTCATCGACGCTGAAAAAGAAATAAAACAAGCTAAGGTATCTGTAACATTATATATCAATTCCCAATAAAAGAACATAATATGTCAACCAACTATGTTAGCTGCTAAAATCCTGAAAGACAAACCTAGTGGGCTGGAAATAAGACAAATATGAATTATACAAACTAGGGGAAGTTTGTAAACACAGGATAAATGGAAAGCAAAACTCAATAGAAACTGCTTCCTGTATGTCTTACTGAATGCCAGGCACGTTAACAATCCCACGGCCATTGCTGTTCTTGTAAGGAAATAAAGAAACAAACGTAGGAAGAGCCTGCAATGTAATATAACAAAAAAAACATGAGAATCAGTCTGACAAAACAATTGCTTTCATCATAGTGACTACTGACTATCTCCGTTTCCCTAGTTTCTCCTCTCCCCTTTCCTTCCATAAAACTGAGACTGATTATTTCCGTTTTACTGGAAAGGGGTGGAAAGCCCGGTTGGATAGTGACTACTGACTATGACTCGATCTTTCAAACATTTCATGCACAATTTATGATGGCGTGTGAAACAGATGCCAGAGTAAGAAACATGAATATGCATGTGAAAGGATGCCAGAGTACTGAGATCAGTTGGGCTCAGAGAAGGGGTAATATGAAGATGCATGTGAAAGGATACCAGAGTACCGAGATCAGTTGGGCTTAGAGAAGGGGTAACATGAAGATGCATCTTTGACTTCTTACACTTGGTAGACGACAACCAGATGAATTCCTTGGATGACTATTGACTAAACAAAATTCATCAGTACAGTTGCTTTCATTTTCTTGGCTCTGCAATTGGCTTCTAAACTCTCAAGTGAATCTCAGTCACTAAGTGTTGTCTAAACAATTGTATTTTTATGGGAGTTCTAGTTCCAGGGCCAGAATAAAATAAAATCACAACTCACGTTTGTAGATTCATAGAGATTTGAAGATTATGATTTCCACTATAATGTGAAATAATTTAACATTTTTTTCTCCACGAGAAGATTATTCTCAGCAGCCAGGAGAGCATGCAGCTCCTCGTTCATCTAATTTACTTGGGACGACTTGATGACACCAAGTCAACATAAGACCTAGGATGAGCTGTCGAGCTATTAGTTATTAGCCTAAGGTCGACACAGCTCAGTTACTAAATAATCTCAAGCCTAAGATAACTTCCTCACTGATAACAGTACACAGTCTACAAGAATTTAGTAAAAAAAATTCAAAGCAACTATGCCGGAGGCACGACCCAGCCACTTAAGGCTAGGAGCACATCGCCGGCCAATTTAGTAACATTGTCTTAGAGCTGAAATTTCTCAGCCTTTCTCCATGGAAATTGTGATTATGGTTGCTTGGGCAATTTGGACGTCAAGAAATGATTATATCTTCAAGGAGATAAAGCCCAATATTTATAGATGCAGAAAGAAGTTAAAGGATGAGATGACTCTCTTTATTCATAAGGCCACTAGAAAAGCCTATTAGGGTTTGACAAACTGGGTGCATTCTTTCATCTAACTTTAGGCTAGAGGCTAAAGGCCTCGCCATAGTCTAACTTTGTTTGTGCTTGTACATTCTTTTATCTGAAGTTAATAAACATATATATACAAAGTGGGGAAACCCACTGTTCAGCATAACTTTTTTTATAGTAAAACTGGAGTATTTAGGCAGTTTCCAATTGAATGTTGACTGTAAATTGAGAAAGTGAAAGGATTGCTTGCATCAACTCCCCCTTGCTCAACAGGAGCCATCTCACATCCTAGTATTCTACCGGAATTTAGTAGAATTGGAGTAATTATGAATGGGCAGTTTCCAATTTAATGCCGGCTGTGAATTGAGAAAGTAAAAGGAGAATAGCTTGCATCATTCCCCCCTTGCTCAGCTACGAGCCGTCTGTCACACATGACGGCATGCCATGCCCTGCATGTACAATGTCCAGAAGGCTAGCACAGTTCTGTAAGATAATGGACTCGTATTTCTCCCCAGACTCAATGTCAACAACCAACAACAAAACAGGGAGGGGGGTGACCTTAATGTGGCGCTGGCCGTCGCTGTGGTACACGAGGTGGAGCTCCTTCTCGTCGACGGCGTCCGTGCCGCAGGCCCCACCCCGAGCGCGTACAGCGCCACGTCCCTGCAGGGAGGGGGAAGGAGACGGGGTGAGCACGGGGACCGATCGGATCAAGCAGAGGAGACACCCGCGCTGGCGCCCTTGAGCCAGGCAGGAGGTGGGCGGCTGGCGGTGAGGTACGTACCTCTCGTCGTAGGCGAAGGAGACCTGCGCGGGGAAGAGAACGTGAGGCGCGGATTCAGAGGAAGTGGAAAGGGGAGCGGGGGAGGGAGCGCGTGGGTGTGGTACCTCGGGGAACTTGTAGGCGAGAGCGACCTCGGGGTCGATGGACGCCGCGGGCTTCGTCGCCATGGCCGTCGAGCTCTGCTGCGTCCGGTCACCCGCCGGAGTGGTGGGTGATGATATAGAGGATGGGTACAGAGGAAGAAGAGTCGTGTCGTGCAGGCAGAAGTGGAAGAAAGCGAGGTGGAGGTCAAGCAAGACGGAGCAGCCGCCGAGCCAGTTCGCGCCGCTGACTGGTGGGCTCGGCTGGCCTGGACGAATGGGGAGCCAGTCAAAAGTTGACTATTCAAATTTGATAAATTTTCGTACGAAAAGACTGTGGCAGCATCACATTTCACATGGCGTATCGCCACACAAATCGTGCCGCCAAGTCTTGCAACAAAATGTGCGACGAAATGATCTTGCTTTGACAGGTGACAAGCTTTGCTTCAGTTGATTTGCTTGCTCTGGAAAATTGAAAATTGTAATCCGCTGCTGCCCAACTTCAGTCCGTATTACTGTTTCAACTGCCTACCGTTTGCTTGCGTGTCTGACTGTCTCTTTCTTTCTTTCACACGTGAAAAAGTGAACCGAACGTGGCAGCAATCTAATCACCGTCATCATCTGCGAGGAAACAGGAATTGGACTCGAGCAGCTGGAAGCGGGTCCACGATGCCGCCAGATTCCAGTGGCCCCACCAATTAGCGAGCGAGCGGCGGCCGACTGACGCTACTCTCTTCCAGTCTACTTCTTCCTCCTCGCGTCACCGCCAATTAAACACCACCACATTCGGAAAGAACCAAAAAAAAAAAAGAAAAGAAAATCCGGCTAGGGCGATTCGACTCCGGTCGCCTCCCTGGTCTCTCGCTTCGCTTCTGCCTTGCTCCGATCTCTCGCCTCCGCCGCGTCTGTCACCTATCCAAGGCCGCCGCCGCTGCTGCAAAGGTCCGAGCCGCCCTAGGTAGGTTAAGGATCCACTTTCCCTTACCCTCTCCTGCTGCCTGCTGCCTGTTGGGTATCTCGTCTCACCGGATTTCTCTTCTCCCGTGCCGCAGGCAAGAAGGCTCCGCTGATCGGTTTCCTCACCCTCACCCAGGCCGGGAGGGACAGGTACCCCTCCCCTCCCCTAGATTTACAGTCTGTCTCCGCCACTAGAGTAGTGGTCAACTGGTCATTCCCTTCTTGCTTATCAGCAGCGGATCCCATCCTTTAATTGCATTCTTGTTAAGCGAGAAGCGTGAAATGCGGCGCTAGGCTACACCCTCTCGTGACTACTGTCAGTATATCTTAGCTGGGCTGATTATTCATTCATCATTTTGGGTTGGGTGCCTCGGCTAGTCAGTCCTGGTTATCATTTCTTTGCCTTGTTCTGCATCCTTTACCTGCATAGATAGGTATTCCTAATTCCCCTGCTAGTAGCTTTTCACCCGATCCGCCCTACTCCATAGTCAAAATCAGTCATGTTAGTTGCAGCAGCTTGTTACCGATAGTTTGTACTGCTCCCTACTTTAGCGGGGTTATGCGCGACATCCCTACCTCCTAGCTAGCATATTGAAGTTCTTCTACGGCTTTCAGTGCATTTCTTTGTGGCTTCAAACTTGTACTATCACTCTTGTCATAAGGTACATTTGTTTGTACTAGCACAGGACTAAGTCACTAACCACATATTTTTCTGTTCTCATAGGTGCAGTGTTGTATCCTTTTTAAGCTTGGAAGATCACTAGGTAGGTGATCAATTGACTCAATGGGCCTGGAGGAGCAAGATGTGCAGCCGGACGGCCATGGAAAGCCCGACACCGTCAAGCCACCGACTCCGGATAATGACCAGAAACCGGGCACCCCACGTGTATCAAACTGCAGCACCGACAGAGACTCCGGCCTCCCCCTCTGCCGGGTGTGCCACTGCGCGGAGCCTGATCTGAGAGGCGAGTCCGCTCTCGGTTTCTTAGGCATTCTACCGCCTTCTCCGTCGTGTGCCGACAAGGACTCGAGCAACGACGCCACTGCCAAGACCTCCACCAGCAAGGATGGCTCCGAAGCTCCGACGTTCCTCGAGTTCTTAAGCCCCGAGGGGGAGATATTCGTGTGTCCCACCGACGTGGAGTCGGGCACTCTGCGTCCTCAGGACGATGTCATGACCCTAGGATGCTCTTGCAAGAACGAGCTGGCCCTCGCGCACTACGCGTGCGCGCTCAAGTGGTTTGTCAGCCACGGATCCACCGTGTGCGAGATATGTGGGAATGTCGCTGCCAACGTGAGGCCTGAGGATTTCAACAAGGTCCTCGCGTCCGTCAAGGATTATGAGGCTCTGAGGGAGAGGACGTCTACTGGGCAGCTGTCTTACTCGCAGTATAGTGCGGATGCAGCTGTTGATCTGGTCGCCCTTGCGGCGATACGAAGACAGCGGCTTTGCGAGATATCGTCATGGTTCAATCCTCACAATACACATGTGGTGTTCTCTCAGAGGCATAACGAAGAACTCGCAGTTAGCCCAAGTAATAATTCTGTTGAACTCGGCGTTGTGGCCGCAAGAGCAGCACACGCAAGGCGGAGTTTTGGGGGTACTGGAGTATTTGTTGCTATTGCCCTTGGTTTTGTTCTTCTTGCATGGTTTGTTGCTCCACATGTTGGCAAGGTATCTATCCTTCATAGCTTCATTCTTAACTTTCTGTATTTCTTTAGCATTCCAAAGTTATGGCACTCTTTCTGGACATTATCATTCAAATTTCTTCGAGTTTTATTTCACAAGCACAGATAGACAAACCTTATATTTAGGTTCAACAAAAGTACATACAATCATTTTGGATGCACATTCAGCTGCACATCCATTCTAAGATGAATTGGTGATATTTTTAGAGGCATACAGCAGCGGTTTTATTCTTGTGGTTCCTATCAATTTTACCTTCAGAATGTGGTGTACATCTCAAAATTATCAGTGGACACTGCTGTACACACCAACTCATACTTTTCCATGTTATGATAGGCCGCTTGTTTTTCTGGCAAAACCGTATATAGTAACGACCAGTGAAATTTCAGCAGTTAACGTGTGCCATCTTTATTCGTAAGTTGTGTGGTAGAGCACTGAACTCATTGTAGATCTAAAGTATGGTAGTCTGATGCAGAAAACATAGGTGTAGCTATGACTTTATATCCTCAGGTTTTGCTCTCGTCATGCTTATCATGTGAAAATTTATTTCTTTTCTCTGTATGTGTATGGTGCTATATGCATGTATTATTGTCAAGTCAGCATCAACTATAGATCAGAAGTGTGATGATTTTCCTCATTTTTTGAAATTTCTGTGCAGAAAGCTGCTGCAATTAGTCTTCATATGCTTCTCGGAGGTCTATGCTCATTGACTATAATAATATCGCTGAGATTTGTAAGTACATATATCGTATTTTCTTGTCATATCCTTAACTTTTATTGCGACCACTTACTCAGAAATAACTGATGATACTTCCTGCCGGTGGCACTGTTTATGTGACTGACTATGGTGCAACTTCCATCATCCTCTGTATTTGCAGGTCTTCCCAAGAATCCAGTTTGGATCATTACGATGCTGGGCGATCTTGTTTGTGTCCTGGTTCCTGGTCTTTGGAGTCTGGGCTTCACGGACACGCACCGTACGCTCTTCATGACTAGTTTGCAGTATATCCTGTATCATATTGAGGAATTAGGATTGCGTCATGAGAGTGGCATCCACGGCAGTGTTAGGTATTGCATCCTTGTCTATATTCACCCCTATATCATTTTTGTATTTTTCTTACATAAATATTTCAGATGTATGCGTTTGATCAAGGAAACATATGATAGTGGGTGTAAATAGTTAACTTCCACTCATTCGTGATACAGTTGGACTACTATTCATCGTTGTAAAAATGGAAAACAATTAGTCTAAACTTTTTTCCTGAGGTTCCCAGCATCGTCCTGGATCTTCTTTCGCAGAAGAAGTGAACTGGGCAACTTTAAGACTGTTCCAACCCCTTTGCATGGTCTGCTCTCCTACCACATCCCTCATTTTGATACAGGTGGTCGAGTACCCTTTCTGGCACCGCTGAGAAGGAGCAGGAGACGCAGGAGGTGCATACGCCCAGCTTGTAGACAAGATAGCAGAACACTAGGACTGGATGTCTATATATGCCGAGGAAGATCAAAGATGTCATGTGTAATGTAAGCTGTAGATGTGAGTTGCTGAAGCAGAGGCATGTCTAGGTGTGAGTGTGTGTATGTACCTACCTAAGTAGAGGAGGAAGAGCGTGGCGGCCGTCTTTGTGACGATGTCCGACGATGTATAGTTCTGCTGGTTTCCAGAATATTGGAAGTGGACTTAATTTGCTGGAGAAAGTAGTAAAAGCAACCAAAACTAGGATTCAGAATGGTCTTGTTTTTTCTTGCCTGAATCAGATTCAAAACATCAAGCTTTTGCGCGGCAAAATTATATTTGGCTATGTTCTCTAAACATAAAGGGGCATGTGAGAATGCACGGGTATTCATCTAGTATTGCTAATTACATCATTATCTAAAAACAATCCTAAGTAGTAAAAATTTGGTCTACTCCTTCTACGCTCTAAGTATAAGTATACACATCTACGACTTTGTCAATAGTTTGTTTGTCTGGTTTAATTCCACATGTTGCACGTATCAGATCGGCACCGCCGGTGGGTCGAGATCGAGTGGCGGCGGCATGGCCTTCTTCTGCTGGACGACGATGACAGAGCCCATCTCCAGCGACTCATCCGACGCGAGGATGTCCCCGACCGGGCCCATCTCGTCGCACTCGACCCAGCGCTCGAGCCCTGCCAGTAGCCCCGCCGGCTGCCGGCCGCCGTGACCCACCACGACCAGCGCGTACGCCCCGGCCATCCCGCGCAGCGCATCCACCACGTCCGCCGGCACGCTGACCGCCTTCTCCACGTACGACGCGAGCTCCTTCGCCACGTACTCGTGATGGAACGCCGCCATGCAAACCTCGTCGGGATCGTCGACGCCGGTGTCCACCACCACGGACACTTCCCCGTCGGAATGATCGTGGGCGCGTGTCGTCGGCCTGCTTCCGTCGTCGGCGTCGGCGTGCTTGCCACGCTGCACGAAGCGGATGACGGTGAGGCTGACGGTGTCGTTCTTGACGAGGCGGCAGGCGAAAGCCACGGCCTCACGGTCGTCGGGCCCGCCGAGGAAGACAGCGGCCACGTGGGTCGGCGCGTCGTCGCGCTGGTTTCCCAACGTTTCCTCGCTCGTAGATATCTTTGTCGGCAGCTGGAAACTCGTGCCGCCGCTCCGGAACGGGCGGTCGGCGAGCACGGCGACGGTGCACGGCGCGCGCTCCAGCGCCCCAAGGCACAAACGCCGGCGGTCCTCCCACCGGCACACCATCTTCCCGTCGTAGAGCTGCTCCTTGTGGTAGGGAACCAGTAGTACGTCCGCGCGGACCTCTTCCGTGCAGCGGCGGACGGTCTTCAGATTCGTGACGGGGCCGCGGTCGCCGGCGTTGATCTGGCGGATAACGAGTCCGGTAACGGAGGCGAACAGGTCGACGGTCCAGTTCACCTGCGTGGCGGCGTCGTTCATGCGGTCCACGTGCTTGTCGCTGTCGAGCTGGACCCACTCGTGGTAGCGCTTGGCGCCGCCAGTGCCTTCGCGGGCGTGCTTGCGCGCCGCGTCGTAGAGGTGCAGGACGTGCACGGCTGGCTGGACGCCGGGCTTGCTCGCCAGCAGCTCGACGAGGCTGAGCATCCCGGCGCGCCGCGGGCTCCGTGCATGCCGGCGAGCATGTGCAGCTCCGACGACTGGTCATCGGGCACCACCAGGCGCTCGAGCGACCTGTGGCCGCTGCTCAGGTACGCTTCCCTCTCCTTGCGGTAGATCACGGAGAACACCGGCCCGGCGATGACGGTGCTGATCATGCTCCCCATCACCATCGCCATCAGCGCCTGCTCCGCCCAGATCCCTTCCGAGCTGGCGAAGCTCATGTCGATCATGTTGACGTGGCCCTTGATGTTGAGGAGGACGCCGAAGCGCGCGGCGTCGCCGAGCGGCATGTGGAGGAACCTGGCGGCACCCATGGTTCCAAGGCACTTGCCGACGAGGCCGAGGATGGTGAGGAGGATTGCCGGCACGACGACGGCGCCGGACATGGCGCTGAAGTTGAGCCGCATCCCCATGGTCGCGAAGTAGAAAGGCAGAGCCAGCGCGTGCAGCGGGTACGCGAGCGCGTGCATGACGGTCCTGGCCACGGGGCCCTCCCTCGGGAATGCCAGCCCCAGCAGGAGGCTCGCCGGCATCCCGTCGAACCCTGCCCGCCGCGAGAAGTTGCCGACGAAGGAAACGGCGATGAGGATCAGCGCCAGCTCCCAGTTCCCGATGCGGTGCCTCCCCGCGTTGCGGCGGTTCAAGAACGCCACCGCCGGCCGGAGCAGCGCGAGCGCGATTCCCACCTTGAGCAGCGCCAGCACGCCGAGGCCCAGCCGCTGCGACGCGCTGTACCCGGGCGTCCGGGAAGAGGCCATCTTCATGCAGGAGAAGACGCCCTCGCCCACGATGCAGATGACGTTGGTGGCGATGGCGGTGGCGACGAGGAGGCGGCCGGTGCCCGTGGCGGAGAGGCCCATCTCGTGGACCATCCGCGAGACGTCGACGGAGGAGGTGTTGGCGATGGTGAGCATGAGCACGGCGGCGAGCAGCTCGGGCGACCTGACGGGGGTGTGCATCATGCTGCCGTACATGCCCCCGGACACGAAGGCGGCGAGGAGGAGGCAGGTGGCGACGCTGGCGTAGGTGGCTACGATGCACCGGCGGCTGTCGTTCCAGAGCGCGGAGAGGTCGGCGTCGAGGCCGACGTAGAACATGTAGAAGATGCGCGCCTCGGAGACGTACCACTCGTACGTGTCCTCCACGTTCACCACGTCCACGTGCACGATCACCTCTTGCAGACCCAGGCTCCCCACCATGACCCCCGCCTGCAAGAACAAACGCTAAATTGATCACCGGAGACAGAGACGAGAGGATGCGCGTGTGCAATTAATGGGGGAGTGTGCGTACGATGATCTGGGAGATGGCGCTGGGCTGGTTGTGGCGGCGGAGGGAGAGGTGGATGAACTTGCCGAGGGCGATGACGACGGCGGCCTGGAGGACGATGAGGAAGAGCGTGTCTAGGGACACGTTCTGGAGCTCCGGGTCCAGGTCGCAGTCGACGGGTCTCGCCATGGCGCTGGCAATTATATTCCTCCTTAATTAGTTCCGTCCGGCTCGCTGGCCGGCTCCGGTTCGTGGTGCTCGCCGATGACGACTTCGTCGGCGGCGGCAGCGCTCCGGCTAGAAGGTACAGGATCGTCGCGCCGTTCGTCGGTTCGTGAGGCTGGTGATCAGTTTGGCAATGGATGGTCGTGGTCTCGTGGACGGCCACGGTGTCGGTATGCCTGTTGAGGGGAAAAAACTGATAAAGAAGCTTCGTCCTGCGTAGCTGGGCCTGAAACTGCTACTAGGCCATGAAATCTTGATCGGCCTCGTCGTCTGATGGGCTGGCCAGACTGTGCCACATGGCAGACGAGAGCCCGCTTCCTCTTTTCTTTTTCGGAGGGAGATTCGAGCATTCAACGGTCGCCATCTCCTGCAGTAATGTTGCAGCTAGCAGATCATGGCCAGATCAGCTGCCGCTAGACCGGCAGCCAACAACAACGGTGCCACGCACAGCAGCCACCACCTTTCCGCCGCAAGCCGCTGCAGATTTCGCTCCTTCAACCTAACATCCATGTCCTTAGCATCGCCACCACTGATCACTCCATCCGTTGCAAGCTCCAAAAACGATGGCTTCGAGAGGGACTGCTACGCAGAAGCACCGCCATCGCTCGATCCTGAGGAGTCTGAGGTATCTCATCAAGTTGCTTTGGACGAGGGTGCGAGACCATTAGATGCGGTGTGCAAGAGCATCGGCAGCCTCTACCTCTGCATCCCCCAACCCTATCTGGAGGCCCACCAATCGCGCGTCACTGCCACACGCTGCTCCGGACCGGAGCGTCGGTGCACCGCCTACTGCCTATGAGATCCGCCGCCTGAGGGCTCGTCGTGGTCGCAAGACGACGACGATCCTGCGTCACCGGCAATGACGCGATGTGGGAGGGGTGGCGGCACCAGGCGGCGACAACCTCCGAGTCGCCCTGCACGACGCGAGGGTCCTAGTAGTAAAACATATGTGTCCACCATCAGTGGCGGACGCAGCGGGTGGGCAGGGTGGGCAGCGGCCCACCCAGAATTTTGGAAAAAAAATAGAGACCCCCAGATATGAAGCACATTTGGCTCATTTGGCCCATCTTTTTCACTTGTCTTCTCTGTACTGGACGCAGACACGCAGTGGAAGCAGAGCGCATCGATCTGCTGCTGCTGGCCATGGCGCCGCCGACGACCTAGCGTCCCCGGCCGCCGACGCCACGTCCCCGGCCGCCGCCGCCACGTCCCCGGCCGCTGCCTGCCCTGCCCCTGGCCGCCGCAGCCACGCCCCCGGGCCCAGGCGCCCCCGGCCGCTCCCTGCCCCGCCCCCGGCCTTCGCCTGCCCCACCCCCGGCCGGCCGGCCCCCGGCCGTCGTCGCCCCCGGCCGCCGTCGCCTGCCCCACTCCCGGCCGTCGTCGCCACTGCCCACTCCGACGCCCAAGGTAGCATTGCTTGTTCCCCATTTTCAGTTGCCCCCACTGGTTGCCCCAATTTGCTATGCATTGTGAAGAGAAATAGCCAGATTTGCCCCAACCAATTGACAATTTTTATTCTAATTGTAGAATTCATTATGAAGAGAAATAGCCAGATTGCATCTCTTTTTAAGAAACATGAAGCTAAGAAATAGACAAAAGGGTGAGTGGACAAGAATACGTGGAGTGGCCGCCGCCTTTGAATCATTTGACTTTGCTTTCAATCTTAACTTGATGCTTGTTATTCTTGGTTACACAAATGATTTGTCTCAAGCTTTGCAAAAGAGGGATCAAGATATTGTTAATGCAATGGCTCTTGTTGGAATTGCAAAGGGTAAACTTCGTAAAATGAGATCTCATGGATGGGAAGGATTTCTTGCAAAGGTGACATTGTTTTGCAAGAAACATGGCATTGAAGTTCCTTCACTAGGTGATCAATATGTGGCTCATGGAAGATCACAACGGTATTATGAAATACAAACAAATGATGATCGTTATCGAAGGGAAGTATTTCTTGGTGTACTTGATCAAATTATTCAAGAGCTTGACAATCGGTTTGATGAGGTCAATACGGAGTTGCTTATTTGCATGTCGGCCTTGAATCCATCGAATTCATTTGCTTCTTATGATGCACAAAAGGTAATGCGACTTGCTCAATTCTACCCCAATGACATATCAAGTGTGGATTTGATAAGGCTTGAGTTCCAACTTGAAAACTTTATTGATGACATGAGACAAGATGAGAGGTTCAAATGTGTAAATCATCTTGGTGAGCTCTCTACTTTGCTTGTTGAGACAAAAAAGGACCTTGTTTATGACTTGGTCTACTTGCTTCTCAAATTGATATTGATCTTACCGGTGGCGACGGCGAATGTTGAAAGAGTCTTTTCTGCAATGAGTCTAGTGAAAAATAAGTTGAGAAATAGCATGGGTGATGAGCTCTTGAACCATTGCTTAGTGACATTTATTGAGCGAGAATTGTTCTTGAAAGTAAGTGAAGATGTGATAGTGGAAGCTTTTATGGCAATGAGAGAACGTAGAGTTAAAAAGAAGTCATAGTGATGTAATTTTCTATTTATGCTATATTTTATCATGTCAGACTTTATTTATGTGTTTGAATTATTTGGTGAGCTATAATATTGTGAGACTTCAACTTATTTATATAGTCCTTTCAGTGCAATTATGGATTACATGTGTTCTCAAAAAAAAATCGCCGGTGGCACCCTTTGATAATTTCCTAGCCCACCCTCCATTTTGTTGCTGCGTCCGCCACTGTCCACCATCCTTGAAGCATGGAAGTATGGCACTGGGGTTGAACACCAGGACGATACACCCTTCTCTCAACAACGTCATGCATGCGCCCGTTGGTGGGCATGATCTACACCCGGACACCTTGCGCCCAGTGGCGGAGCTAGACAGATGGTAGAGCCTGGGCAGGCAATGAAGCAAATGAGCCAGATTAGTGTTTGCCCAGAATTCTGCTCACGGAATCTTCATGTTTTGGTCAAATCTCAGTGGAGCTTTCATGGCTGAGCCCGGGCAACTGCCCGGGGTCGCCGGGAGTTGCGCCGCCCCTGAATCCATCCTTGCGATTTTTGGTATCACACATGTTCAAATCGCAGATTATGTTCCCACATAAAGAATTCGAAGGGAAATAAAGTATTAATTTACACTTATTCAAAACTTGAGAGTGATAGGTTAATTACACTTATTCATTTCATTCGAGCCTTTTTCTTTTTTCCGAGGCGTTAGGGTACGAACACGTCCGACCCTTGTGGCTCTAGGCCTTGAGCTCGTCCTGCGTTGGCTGAACCCTACCTGCCTCCAACCATAACATCTGGCATACAACCCCGCCCGGCGTTCGGTCGATTTGCTGTACCGAGCGGTCGTTGTGGTTGCGTCGAAGAGGAGACGTGTAGCTTTCTAGGAGTACTAGAGTCGCAAGGGAGCAACCAAAACGAGCATGACTTCGACAACATCACCCACCTCACGCACCAGATCTTGGTATTTAGCGCGGTTTTCTATATTTGCTATGGGCGGAGGCTAGGGTGAATTCTCATCGGTGTGGAGAGTGCTTTTTCGCCTGTGTTGAGAGTTATTTGTCGGTTAACTGGAGTGCCTGATGTATTGGCTCAGCTGTTGGGTGTATAAGAGAGTGGGAAGCATGAAATCAGCTGCAAATCCAATTCTAATTTTAGTTGGTCTTATTAATTGATTTAGTCACATATCTCAACAAATGAGTGCTACATCTATAGATAATAAAGCGATTGAATACTAAGTTCATATAATCGATGGGGTTTGGATTGTGAGTATGGGATTGAATTATGGTCAAAGGTAAGTGCATTATTGGATTTTTAGTCGTGTGGGGTTATTCTTAAAAGATTTTGACTATTAATAAATTTTTAAATATTCTGGATTTTTCATTTTAATTTGTCTCATGTGTGTTACTTGGTTCGTTTTGGAGTGGTAGATAGACATAGATGAAAATCTCTTGGTTTTTTACTAGTAGGCTAGACAATTAATTGGGGTCAATATCTATGATAGTCTCTACATGTTTAATTGGTGGACTGGAATATCTATAAGGCCCTATATATGAGTGTTTGATGGACTTGGATAAAAGGGGTAGATATGTGGTTTTAAAGTTGATAGATTCAAAGAAGATATGCACTATTTGGGGATTAGTGTTAATGCTTACTATTGTGATTTAGCTTTTTTAACACCGGTATTGTTGGGTAGTAAGATAGAATATTGTTGGATAGTCCATCGAAGAAAAATATCATTGGGTAATGTATCGAAGAAAAATATCATTGGGTAATGTATCGAAGAAAAATATTAAAATATGTGAATACTTATCACAAAGTGAGAGCTTTACAAGTCTTTTAGTAACATACTCCCCTGTTTCAAATTATAAAATGTTTTGAATATTTCAATGTGGACTATATACATAATAAAGTGAATGGATTGCTAGTACTTACTGCTAGTACTTACGCAATTTTTCTGATGAGTTCAACCACATACGACAAACTAGTCATATATACTCCCTCCGATCCGAAAAAAGATTCGGAACTGGTTATTTTGCAAAGACGTACTCCAGACTTTTCTGTCTCAACCCGCACTCCACGTCTCCACCCACTCGCATGACCTTTCTCTCTGCTCGTCGCCGCTCGCCTCTCTGCTCCCCTCGCCTCGTCTCGCCCGCGCTCCTCTCTGCTCCCTCGCCGGCGCGCTCCCCTCGCTCGTCTCGCCCGCGCTCCTCTCCTCGCCCCCGGCGGTACCCTCCCCTCGCCGCCCACGCTCGTCCATCGCCTCGCCCGGTAGCTCCCCTCCACCTTCCCTCGCCCGCTCCCCACAAGAAAAGATCGCATCTTTTGGTCCAAGCCGGCGAGGAATCGCCGGATCCGGCATCGGAGAGGCCAGATCCGGCGGCTGCGAGTCCGGACGCACCGGATCCGCCGGTGACTGCGGCCGGTGAGGCCAGACGCAAGGAGGCGAGCGCCGCTCTTGGCCGGACGCGGACCGGCGTGGAGAACCTCACCGCCGTGGAAGGCCCTCCGGCTCACCGCGTCCCGTTCCTTCTTCCTCAGCAAACCCGCCGCGCCGCAGAGCCATACTCTGACGCTTCTTGTCTCCCTCGCTCGCAGATCATCTCCAAGAAGAACCGCCGCGAGATCTGCAAGTACCTCTTCCAGGGTGAGCCCCTCCTCCTTTCCACCATCCCCCGCACGCACCTCAGATGTTTTAGCTTGCTTAGTCCGATTAATATGCCATCTTTCGACTGCAGTGCATGCGCCGATGCGCTTGTGCACTAGGTTACTGGTTGAACAACTCGGTCATGGTCGTTAATCGTTTATCCGTGCTGCCAATTACAACATGCACACTAGTTACAGTCATGCTTTCACAACCTCTTGCAGAAGAATTTGGTTCATGAGTAATAATTCTAGGTGCCCATAGATAGAATGCTGCACCTTGTACTGGACTGAACCATCGTACTGAATCCTCTTGATGTCATTTGTGTGCGTGCAGAGCTTCAAGTCCAAGGAGTACGTCAGGGAGACCTTGTACCTGCCCCTGCTTGGTTACTTTGTATGAGCTTAACTGTAGTCCATGAAGGAACCTGTTATGTACTGTATTCTAAATGCAGCTTGGTAATCTAACTCTGTGATGACAAAGTGGGGCTAAAAACAAAGTTTTATGTTTTTCCTGTGACTAAAAACAAACAAGCTTGCTTAGATATGGTTATGTCTGGACTAAATCAGTGAACTTGGAGACTGAGACCGTCTTGCTAGTTTGTTTTCTTGCTCTGTTTGCAAGTACTCTTACTGATAAATTTGTAAACTCAATATGAACTGAACAAATTTGTAAACTCAATATGAACTGCTTACAAGTGTCAATATTTATCAGTGCTTGCTGTAATTCGGTGAGTACATATAGTGCAAATACATACAGATAGTGGTGATTACAAATACTCCTGAACATACAGATTTGTTTGCAAAATATTTTTCTCCTTCTAAACAAGGACCACTCCTTCTTGTACTCCTTTCCTCTTTCTTTTCTTGTTTGCTGTTGCTCCATTTGACAAGGATAATGCCTCTACTTCATAGGCAGCTATAATTTCCAAGGTCTTTCTATAGAGTTCACCATCAATCCTTAGAGCCATAGGCAGAGTTCCTTCCCTCAACATTTTGTCCTTGTTCATGTGGGGAATCTCATACTTATTGCCACCTCTAGCATTCATAACTTCCAGCAAAACTGACTGTAAAGTTATGAACACTTTGTCAAGATTATCCACTGGATAGCTGTGAAAAGCATCTTCAACTGATTCTATGAGGTCACTCAGATTTTTTGGTGCAGTTTCTAGTGTTAAGGACTGAATGGACCTAAAATATGCAAGGTCCAACACGTTCATATCCGGTGAGTTTGCAGGTTGTTGCATTAGCTGGATATCCATCCCTGTTTTTGCTACAGCTGCTCTAAAAGCTGGATCACTAGGCAAAACATGTGTTCGTGCATTGTCTTGTTGAATATAGATCGTCCCTTCGTCATCATCAGGCCATAGGGCTTCAATTGCTGGAATTACTTTGTTACATAGGTAGTCTCGATGGACATCTCTGGTAACTGTCACCGCCTTGACTTCCAAAGTTCCTTTGGCTCGGTTCTTAGATTTTTTTACAGCTGGAGTTAACTTGACGAATGGCCAGATACCTATTTTTCCATCAAATGTCACTCCATCGGCATCACGCCTTGGCCTCGCCACTGCACAAAGGAACATTACCTTTCCAATTCTGTTTTTGCTTTGGATACTGCGCTCAGGATTAGCTTCTTCTGACGATAGGTAGTAGGTCCTCTTTTTTTAGTCAAGTCAAACCATTTTTCATCCGTATGTAGAATCTTTCGCATGTCTATGAATTTAGGCATAGCATCCGACACAGTTCTTTCATCCACCATCGAGACAGTGAATTTCAGCCTGTCTATTTGGTTTGCTAGCTTGAGATAGGGCTTTATAGTGCTTGTGTGCTTCCTAATCTGGCCCCATTTTAACCTCCTTTGCAATGATGTATAGGGAACTTTCAAAGACAGTGCAAGTGCCCTCATTGTTGAACGTTTGTTGTAAGGAATTGTTGGTATCCTCTCAAGACCAAGGTCTTTTCTCTTTCGGCCAGACCTCCCTTTCTTTTTGTTGGACACATCAACTTGTTCCCCTCTCTGAATTTGATCTTTTGCCTGTTTCCAAATTTTCTCAACAGTTCGAACACTGATTTGCAATAGCCCAGCTACAAGTCTTTTATCAGCTGCATGATCAGCAGGGAGTACCTCTCTTGCTTTTTTGAGTGCTTCCAGTGCAAGATAAGCTCCAAACCTCTGATCATCTCGCATGTTTTTCTTTCTTCGATTGTTACAAACTGCAAAATGATGAAACTGTGTTAGAACTGCAAAATATAGTCTCAGCAAGTATGAATTGTTTATGTTGCAGCTGCATGCTAATTTGGCCTTTGCATTGTTTCAGGAATGCTTGGAATAAATTGGGTGCTATGCCTACAGAAGAAGCAAGGATGAACAACAAGGATAAACTGACTTCTGTTGATAAACAGGTGAGCGTATGTAAA
The DNA here is from genome assembly GCA_947311845.1 of Poa pratensis. NCBI lineage: Eukaryota > Viridiplantae > Streptophyta > Magnoliopsida > Poales > Poaceae > Poa > Poa pratensis. The sequence continues at coordinate 147,408,115 of CAMZMU010000085.1, forward strand.
ACATTCGTTCTATTTCATGACATTGTTCCAATACAAGACTTGAATTAAGTTTACATTGATTTTACTGCCCTGAGCATTTATACTGTCAACTTCTGGAGTATGTTTCTACTGTGATGTTTGTATGCTTGTATTGTCAAGTTCATGATGTAGTTAATGCATGTAAGTCACTGTATACTGAACTGAAACACGGCCATGACTACAATTGGTGATGTACATTCTCCACCTATCTTTTCTTGGATAAGTTCTCTGTGTAATGTGATAACTGATAAATTTGTAAACTCTATGAATTGAATAAACAAGCAAGTTCACAACACAGATGCTTGCTTGCTGTCTCACTTGCAAGTACTGTATCAATATTTATCAGTGCTTTCTGTAATTCAATGAGTACATATAGAGCAGGAGCACATATAGTGCAACTGAAAATACACCAACAATTGCTTCTGTTAGAAACATGTCTTCCTATTTTATGATGTGTCGTTAATCTGTTTGGGTGACACAATTGCTTCTTTGCTTAGTTGGAAGTTGGAGAACTAACAATCATTTCTAGCTTTGAGATTGTTACATCTTTTTCTGTTCATTTGTCGAAGCATAGCCAGGTCTTCTGCCTTTTCTATTTCGTGTCCTTTCATTATATCAGTTGGTTAATCACATTTCTGTGTGGTCTATACTATAGGTACTCCTATCCCAGATGGAGCACAGCTACAGAAGTTTCCAGCGAGACTATTTGCAGTCCCTCCCAGAATTCAAGAAGGTACCCCAGGTGTTACAGAAGATGGGGTTGTTTAGTTCTGGTAAGTTGTCTGCTGCTTAGTGAAAAACTGTCAATCTGAAAAACTAGCAATCAACTGTTTCGGTTATCTCAAATGTGTGCTCCAATGTATATGGCCTTTGTTACTCCACCATTTTGGTACTCCATTGTGTGCATGCACTGCTAGCACACAAGACACAAGACACCATATAGGAGCACTGTCATGACAACTTAGAATTGCAAGTACTTTGATTTTGGAGATGATTCCTACTCCATTTACTAATGTATCACTACTCATGACGACAAGAGGAACCAATGCAAGCATGCCAGTGACATAGGCTTCCCCTATTTTCTGCAGGTTGCATAGCAAGAGGACCTGATGATGATCCGGAGGCCGCGGACGAAGAAGAAGCTGCACTGGAAGATCTTGAGGTGGAGGAGGAAGCTGCAGTTGAAGATGCACTTGAGGCATCCATTTCCCGGAGTCGGCGATCTGGAGGCGAGTGCTGTTGCTGCGACCTGGAGAGGATATATGGCTGCCGGCGACCTGCCGGCGACCTGGAGTGGAGATGAGGCTGCCGGCGACCTGCCTGCGACCTGGAGTGCCCGCGACCTGGAGTGAAGTGCAGGGACGGAGATGTTGCAGGGAGCTGGCCAGAAATGGAGATCTGGCCGGAGATGTACAGAGATGGTCCGGCGAGCAACGCGGGCGATCTAGGCTGGCGAGCGATCGATCGATCTGGCTAGCTCAGCCCGCGTCGCTCGCCGGCCGATCGATCGATCGATCTGAGACCTGGGCGAGCTAGGCTGGCGATCGAGCGAGGCGAGCAAGGCGGGCTGCGATCGAGCGAGGCGAGCGATGTGTAGTTTGTTGTCAGTTTTTGAATCGCTAGGGACTTTTCTGTAAATTAGACTTTGTACAGTCGGTACGCCCCTTTTTTCGGATCGGAGGGAGTAGTAGATTTACATATGGTCCAAATACTAGTGCAAGGTAGAAGCAGCACATACGTGTTAACGGGGAAGGTCCCTGCCACAACATTGTCGTTGTCGGCCATGGCGATGAAGAGGACGTATGCGAAGTCGGCATTGGCGTGGAAGTCTCGAACAAAAGTGAGCAGGATCTCGAGGGACCGGGTTTTAGAGGCCTGCTCTCCTGGACACGCCTGCACGCGGTTGCCGGGATGGAGAAGCCTGAAAGTAGCGCAATAAAAATTAATCTTTCACCAAAAAAGGCTCAACTCGATTCACGAAACGTGGCGTGCGTGGCGGGGTGGCGGAGGAGGAGTGGTGCGCGTAGGCTCCTCCTATTCTCATTCACTTATCAGTGGGAGAAGGGTTGTCCTTATAAGCAGCTCTCCATCTTTCCCAACTAGCAATTTGGGACTAAGTTTGGTCCACTAGTCACAAAACTTCCACAAAGTGAATGGGTCTCTCAGATTTGAAAATTTAGGCTAGATCGATGGGCTGCAGCCCATTAAAAACTAAGATGAACCTACATAATGAAATACATCACATACATGTGAATCAGAAAAAAAGATATACATCTTTTAATTAGAAACGAAGGGAGTAGAATATATCACAAAATCTAATTTCTGGCAATGTTGTCCTCTCATTAACCACCTTTTCCACTCACTCCTACACATTTTGTGCATAACTGAATAAATTGCATGTTATTTCTTCTTATATTTAAATATGAATTCAACTATAAAAATGTTGTTGACTGCAATGCCTTACGAGGCTATGACATCACAAATGGAGTCGGATCATTGGTGTGGCCTCCTGGAGCGTTGGTTCGATAGGGCGCTAACCTAGTTTGTTGGCCAGCCGTAGCGTTGTAATATTGGGCGTGCTCTCTTTGGACTTGTATTCAACTTCATTAATGAGCTGAAACACGAAGCTTTTTTGTTTTCTCTAGAGAGAATTTCTTTATGCTTGAAATATGTTTGATTTGTGGTCAATGTATCACATCAATGATTTTGGTTACCAGAAATAAATTTCGTTACAGTCCGGCAACTTGATTTCCTGAGCCCCCTCCGTAAATGAGCAAAAACGAAATTCAAACTTCATATTTTTGAATTCAATTTTAAAACTAACTAGCTCTTGCTGAAAAATTATTAGCTCAAAATTCGTTTGAGAATTCTGGTGGTAACCGGACGGTATTTCCCAATACACGGTATCCACAAATCGTGAGCCATCTCGGTAAATTTTGATTCCCGGGGCTACGTTTCTGGCATGCACGTATATAAAAAGATGAACGTGTGTACTAGCCAAACATTTCTGTGTACTAGCCAAGCATTTCTGTTCAATATTTCTGAAGTTTAGAACAAATTTACTCGTGAGCGCAAAGTCAAAATACTCACGTTCGTTAAAAATAATAACCATTGCAAGATACCAGGCGTTGGATTAGAAAAGCAGGGGCCCACCCTCTTCTCTCTCTCTTCTCCCACCACCACCTCTCTCTTCCGTCTCCGGCAAGCGAAGCGAACGCAGACGCAGACGAGCGAGGCCAGCCGCCGACCAACTTCCGTCCACGAAATCTTCGCCGTACATAGCGAGGTACCTCCTCTTCCGTCCTCCTCCTCCCCAACTTTCTCCTTCCTTCCCGCTCTCGCCGTCGATCGCCGTCGGCGTGTGCGCTCGAAATGGTACCAAGGATCGGTTGCTTGCGCAGGGACGCCATGGACCACGGCCTTCTTCTTCGGAGGGTATCCAACTGGAGGCGCTTCTGGGAGGAATTCTTGAAGGAGTTGGAGAGTAAGTTCCGCGGCGAACTCGAGCAGCAAGGGCTCGGCTACATCACCAGGCGCTTCCTGGAGTGGCTGCGCGCGCGGAGGGATTCGGGATACTCTGGGGAGAGGCGCGAGCTCACCTTCAAGGACCTCACCAACCTCGGCGAGTTCCTCTTGGACAAGATCGTCTGCGCGCCCGGCCCGCTCACCGCCGCCGTCCCTCTCCCTGCTCGTCGACGGGACGACGCGCCTCACGCTCCCGAGTTTCCGCGTCGATCACATCCCGCTTCCCGACTCCTTATTCTACCCTACAGACGCCGGGCTCATCTTGGTGCCCAAGTTCGCCGACGGGGCGCCGCGCCTCGGCCCCATCCTCCGCTGCGGGTCTGGCCTGCTCCGTCAACCCAAGACCACGCCGAGGCTCCCGCTTCTGCTTCCTCCGCCTCGAGATCCCACCGGAGATGCCCCACCTGACCCGGCCCGTGGCCCCAGATGGGAGTGGATCGCCATGGGTGCCGTGGTGGTGGTGACGCTCGCGCTCCTTGCGAGGAGGAGGCGTGCGCTGCGCCTGCGCCTGGAGGCAGCCGGCGCCGCGCGGCTCAAGTCGCCGCGGAGCAGGAAGCTAGCCGCCTCGCCGACGAGGCCCAGCGCCGCGCGGAGGAAGAGGATCGCGCCCGTGGACGAGAGCTCCTGGATCAGGAACGGCGCGAGGCGGAGGCGCTTCGGGTCGACGCCGACGACGGCACCACGGGAACCACACCAACTTCGCCTGAGGACGGCACAGCGGCCGGTTCTTCGACCGCCTCTCCACCGGTTTCGACCACGGCCGCCGCTTCTCCGACCGCCTCCGCACCGGGTTCGCCCACGGCCACGCCCGCCGCTTCTCCGACCGCCTCCGCACCGGGTTCGCCCACGGCCGCCGCTTCTCCGACCGCCTCGCCGGTTTGACATGATTCTTGATGCTCGGATACTTTGATTTGCTTTGCACAGTGTGTCTGTTACTTCGATTTTAGCGTGGAGAATCATGTGTTACAATGTGATGCTGGATTGCTGTTCAGGATTACTTCGTGAGACGTCCTGTCAAATTCTCATGATATATCTGCACGCTATCGGATCTGGATTGCTGTATGTGATGCATTTCATCTCTGTCAATGTGATTCAGTTGTTCTTATCATCTTGACTGAAAATGTGTTGTTCTTATCATCTAGAATGATATCGAAGCTGCAAATATTGGTGCTGCAGAAAAGATTATTTTCACCCTGATTTATTATCACATCAAGCTTTTCATGGTTAAATTTATCTAAATCGCTTACAACCAGAACCAGCATTTTAGTGTGATGGCAAGCAGGGTCTGATTGAGGCCATTTTTCATGTAATCTGGGTCCAATCTAGTTGGTGCATACAAATTTCAGCTATATGCATTGGCTTCAAGTTGGATTTTCCCTCATCAATTAGATGTGCTTTTTGTTGAATTAAGGCTTCGTATTTGTTTCTTCGACCGCCTCCGCACCCGGTTCAACATGATTCTTGTTTTGCATGAAAACTCTGATTTGGTTTGCGCACTGTCTGTTAGGGTACAAAGTCTATGTGTTAGAACAATGTGATGCTGGTTGAAATTTCGTTCAGGGTTACTTCGTGAAACATGCTATGTGTGAATTGCAGTATGTGATGCATCTCTGTCAATGTGATTCGGTCAAGTGTCACTAGTCATTTATGAATCAACATTGTTCTATCAATAACACTGCTTGACATGTTAACACAACTGAATTCTGTGGATATGAATCAGTAACTTTATGAGTTCTATGCTAAGCTTTCTTAGAAAGAAAACTGAGAATGTCATGTGTAACCTGTCTTTCTTCATCATCACATCTCAGGGAAAGAAAACCCTCCTGGCCACATTTTCACTCGAAAATAAAAATACGCATATACATCAGCATTGTTTGTAGAACTGCTTGTTTAGTACAGAAGTCACTTATGGACGATACAATGCATACAACATACTCAGCACACTACATAAACTACATGTTGGTATCTGCACTCAGTTAGTCTCGTTAGCTCCAAGCTGCATCAAGCTTCTCTGCCTACCCGCGGGATGTGCAGACCTACACATACGATTGACACCACCACCCTGATGCCCGGGATGCGTCGTTTGCTGAAGTGTTTTCTGTCACGTCCACAGCCTGCACCAATAAAATGAATTATAGTTTGCCTTCTATGGCTCTCTGATCTCCAGATTATATTCTACCTTCTAGGGCTGTCCGAGCTTTAGTGTACATACTGAGTATTGCAGGCTGAAACATTTTTCATGTCTACTTGTATTCTGCGATGCTCGAGCATTAGTTACTGTGAATCACAAAATCTCACCAGGGGCTAGGCAGGGAACAGCACATTTGTTTCCATGCCATAGTTAGCACGATTTGTTGTTTTCTACCAGATAGGATTGCATTTGCTTCACACCCTTTTGCAATACTGGAGTGAGTACATCCCCTAGTTGAAGTGTGATTTGGTTGGCCGCTGCATGTGACATGGCCTGATCATTGAATGCATGTTAATTCCCAGTAGCTGCGCCCCTCTCAAGGGCTGCTCTAGATTCTGAAGGGGCATATACTCTGTTATTTTGAAAATATTCAAGGAAAAGCAATGCGCAAACGTATATAATTTTATAAGGAATGTGGAAAAATAAATTATTTAATGTAGCTTTTCAAGATGTGACCTGTATGATATCTATCATATACTTTCATGTCTAGTGGATTCAAATGACCATTTCATTTTCTGATCAAAGAGTAGTCAGGGCATTAAAATTCATTTTTCATCTATTAGTGGGTCAATTCACTTGCAAAGCCATCCTGCCATAAATAAGAAATGTGCAGCGATCATCTTATCAGAGTTTTGAGGAAAATTTAGGGATAAATATCTACAAGACTACAACTGTTAGTGTCTCCCATACCTGACCTGGACTGCTTGCTTTCATGCAGCTGCTAGATGAATCTGAGAAAATAGATGCTAAATTGTGAATCAAGCAAGATAGCAGCTTACTATTAGTTGTATATGCTCTTCAATTTAACAGACCAAAACTGTTGGTTAAGTCCACAGCCTAGAGTACCATAGGGCTGGGATCCATAAAAGAGCATTTAAAAATCTGTTACTGAACATCAGTCGGCAGATATTGTTACTGTGGCAAGTAATCCTATCTCACTAAAAAATTGAATCACAAAGCTAATTCTGTTTCTCGTGATGTCTGCACATTCAAATCATATTTTTTTGTTTGCATACACACAGCATTAGTAGTTTAGTACTAGTATCCCCGGCAAACTACATAATAAATGACACCACTCATCAAATCACACGGCTCAAAAGACAAAATGCATCTTTATTCTAAAGAGAACTTCTAAACTTGGTGCATCAAAACTGCAAACGATTCCCTAAAAGCATGCTCCAGCATAATTATCTTTGCTACAAAGACTAATAGTCTTAATGCCGGTGTAAAAATCCACACCCATTTCATCGAAGCTGCATGCATCATTCGCTTCAACAGCTTATTAAATTTATGTTTGCATCTATGGGCACCATAAAGCACAATACTTTGCAACAGACGTCTTCTCACGCACTAAATCAACCATCATAGTGCTTGTTTTGCATGCTCCGACAAAAAAAAAGTGCTGGTTAAGGAATTACCGAAGGGTCCACCCATGATCTCCAAGAGAAGTTGCTGGCCTTGCTGCGGAACCCACCTCATCATCTTCTGAAGTCATAGTACCGGATTCGTGAATCGAATCCTGCACGGTTGCAGCCAACAGAGGTAGATGGACTGGACGAAACCCCTCCTCCATAGGTGGCTAACGTCAATCATTGGATATTGGCTCTTTACATATAACATCACATTTATATACATAAGTAAGGACCCAACATAAATTTGGATCGGATTTCGACTCCCCGGGCAAGTCTAGATACATTCACATTTGGTGAATAGCAAGTCAATTAAAATGGAACGGAGAGAGTATTTCCCACCGTATTGGCCTGTATCTATTCCAAGGGAATGGACGCTTCGGAGCCTTTGTCGGGCCGGGCCTAAAAAAAGCCTGACCTAGAAAAGCCCGGTCAGGCCCAAAACAGTGAAAAGTCCATGTTTTTAATAAAAAATCAAGTTTGTGATTCAATAGTATTAAAAATAGCCTATTTTCTAATAAAATATACAAAATGTAAGAGTTTAGGGCCTAATTCGATCTTTCGGACCGACCTTGGGGATTAGTTTTTTGGCTTTGCTTCGGGCCGGGCTGCCCATGTCCAGGTCTTCATCGGATACGCAGGGTAGCTCGGCTTTCATACGTCCTCTCTCTCACTGAAAACTGTAGGTGGAGGCCAAGCTACATGTAGCTCGATATCTATAATGTCGGTCTTTGTTGGCGATATGCGCCACAGCTCTAAACTCTTTGCATATATATCGTACAAAGTCTACACAGTAATAATATATTGAGACCGTATTGTCTTGGAACAGGTCTACTCTTGTCGGCCCATGTGGTTCCGACCGTTGGCACGCTACCACATGGTCTACATTAAGGTTCGATATTGAAATCCTCCCGCGACATATAATTATTTTGGTGTAAGTAAGATACACGTGTTTGCCTAGAAGAGGTACGCAAGGCTACATATTATAAATGATACATGGTAGACTTAATTATTTTAACAACTTAAGGTTTCTACCTATTAGGAAAGGGTGACTTTTCAAAATCTTTACATTAAGTCCACTTTATATGGTTTGGTTTATTTATTTTTAGTGTTTTACATATCATGTTATTATTACATAGAATAACATAGATATGTATAAGATAGATAAATTGTTTTAAAGAACATCGATGTAACTTTGTAGTTAATTTTTTCGAGGATATGCCCTGAAAGGCATATAAGTTTTCACAGAAAAGAGGCCATGCGGCCGAATTACAACGCGGGCTGGCACAGACGCCGAGCGTGAGGCCGAGCAGCCGAATTACAATGCGGGTTGGCACAGACGTCGGGCGCGCAACCCCACTGTCGTGGCGGAGCGGTGGTGGTTTGGCGAGTAGTCTGCTATGTAACTTTTTAGTTAATTGACAGTCTCAAAGCCAGAGCCCTTTTGTGTTTTATGACTTTAATTTTTTTTTTGAACAGGGAGCGCCCCAAAGGGGCAGAACCTTCATTATAAACAACGATGGAGATACACATGATTACAAAGAACCCCATGAAATAGGAAAATTACATATAGGTCCTTGACATTTGTAAGGAAGGCCTCGCTGAAAAATATGAAAACGCAATCGAGTCCTCCTTCTTCTCCACCGAGGAGCACAGAGACGAGCACGCTGCAGCTATGGACTGCGACGGGGACAAAACCACTTGTCTCTGTCCCGGCAACGCCCTCAGCGGCCAGTCTCGAGGGCCTCACAAAGGAGGTTGCAATAACGCCGGGAAATCTCTCCGGCTTGAAGGGCCAACTCATGGCCATGGATGTCGGCCAACCATCTGGGGTTGCCGATGTGTTGCTCCAATAGCAGGTTCTTGAACTCCAGCACCACTCCGAATCACCATCTGCCATCCCGCCGACCTCCTGCATCGCCACCATGGCACCCAAAGAGAGAACGACAGGAGCAGCCTTCAAGCTCGCCGGAGCAGTACAGGCACGCCCACACCGCATCGAAGAAATTGGCTCGCCATCAGACCCTAGGTTCCTGCCACGGACCAGGGGAGGCAAGCGGAGATGATAGCGATGACGGCATACCTCCACATCGGGCTTATTGAGGCAGCGGCGTAACCCCACCTTTCCCCTTCTCCACCATGAAGCCAAGAGAAAGACAGACCTCCACCACACCGACGAAATACCCGCAGATTCGTCGGTGTAGCTGCCTTTCCGCACCTTATTCATGGAGATGCTCGCAGCCTTGTCCGCCACTTGCGCCGTCGCTTGCCACTTTGACGCCGCAGCCACGAAGCAAAGCTTCGAGATACCCTGGCCATGTCAAATTTGGTGGAACGATCGTTGCCCTTAGGGGTCGATCGGGTACGTGTTATATAAGCTAGGAAAAGCCCCTAGCGTAGCAATACATGGAGGCGTATATGAGGTGGAGTACTACTCCATACTCAATACGTATTCTGGATATTACAAAGCGTATTACAATTCTAACAGCCTCCCTTAATCACAACCTCCAGAAAGGTTGAGATTACGCATAAACTCATGCAGACTTTTGACTGGTAAAGTCTTCGTGAACCCATCAGCGACTTGGTCCTTGCTAGATATGAACTTGATGTCGAGCAACTTCTCTGCAACTCTTTCATGAACAAAGTGATAATCAATTTCAATATGCTTGGTCCTAGCATGAAACACAGGGTTAGCAGACAAGAAAGTGGCACCCAAGTTATCACACCATAAACATGGTTTTTCCTTTAGTGTAACACCAAGTTCTTTAAGAACAGCTTCAACCCATATCAACTCAGCTGTAGCATTTGCAAGAGCTTTGTATTCTGCTTCTGTACTAGATCTCGACACAGTTTTTTGTTTACGTGCACTCCACGAGACCAGATTTGGTCCAACAAAAATAGCAAAACCTCCAGTTGATCTTCTATCATCAGGACAACCTGCCCAATCTGCATCTGAGAAAGCACTGAGCAAAGTAGAGGAGGACTTCTGGAAAGAAAGCCCAACATGAATTGTACCCTGAACATATCTTAAAATTCTTTTGGCGGCTGTCCAATGAGCTGTGGTTGGTGCATGCAAATATTGACACACCTTGTTTACCGAGTAACAAATATCAGGTCTTGTCAATGTCAAATACTGTAATGCACCTACTATACTTCTATAACTTGTACTATCATCAGGACCAAGAGGAGTTCCCTCAGTTAAAGACAACTTATCAGTGGAGGACAAGGGTGTAGGACAGGATGTGCACTTAGTCATGCCAACTTTAGCAAGCAATTCTGTAACATATTTCTCCTGAGTAAGAAGCAAGCCATTTGGAGTTTTCTTTACCTCAATACCTAAAAAGAAGTGTAGATCTCCCAAATCCTTGAGAGCAAAATCAGCATTCAAATCCTGAAGAAGAGCCGAAATAGCTTGATCTGAAGAGCTTGTGACTATAATATCATCAACATAGATTAGAACAAATATCATAACACCAGACTTGCTGTATATGAAAAGAGACGTGTCGGCCTTGGAAGGACAAAACCCAAGTTGTTGCAACTTGGTACTGAGTCTAGAATACCATGCTCGGGGGGCTTGTTTGAGACCATACAGAGCCTTGTCAAGCTTGCATATATAATGTGGAGTTTGTGAATCTTCAAAACCTGGGGGTTGTTTCCTATATACCTCCTCTTCCAGAACGCCATGCAAAAACGCGTTCTTGACATCTAGCTGTCGCAAACTCCATCCTCTGGAAACAGCAACTGCTAAAACAATACGAATGGTCGCTGCCTTGACCACAGGACTGAAGGTATCTTCATAATCTATTCCGTACCTCTGTTTAAAACCTTTTGCAACTAACCGTGCTTTATATCTGTCAACAGTACCATCTGCATGTTTCTTAATGCGATATACCCACTTACAGTCAATGAGATTTTTGGTATGATGCGGAGGGACCAGGTGCCATGTTTTGTTTTGTATAAGAGCATCATATTCTTCCCCCATCGCTTTGCACCACCGTTCATCCTTAACAGCCTCCGAAAGTGTACTTGGTTCACCTGTAGACGTAAAAAGACACCAACGAATAGTGCCATCTGTAGGAACCCATGGTTTACTAATACCTTTTTGTAAGCGAGTGCGTGGTTCCGGAGGCGGAGAGGGTGGTGGAGAATGTGGTGAAGACGGTGGTGTAGATGTTGGTGTAGAAGTGGCTGCAGCGGAGCCAGTCGTAGATGATCCAGCCCCTGCATGGCTGCTGGACGTGGGCGTCACGAGCGTGTCCGAGGCTGTCGGCGACGTGGCGGCTTCGGATTCATCCGGGCGGTAATCGCCGCGCGGAGAACGAGCCGAAGACGGGGTCCTGGGCGGGGACCGCGAGCGCGACACGCTCGGTGGACGGCATGTCGGGGTCCGTGAGCGTGGCCTGTGGCGCGACGTGGCGCCTCCAGATTCGTGCGGCGACGAGGGCCGCATGCGCGTGCTGCTCGACGCGGGAGGAGGTGACGAGGACCGTGCGCTGTTCGTGGGGCCGCCAGAATCCTCGGGATCGGAGCTGTCGGCAGGGCCAGAATCGGCCCCGGGATTAGCGCAGATCGGATCTGCCTCGGGATCGCATGAGGACAGACGACGTCTGTCGTGTTGCGCCAGCATCTCACGCTGTTTAACAGCGTTTGGCACCCAAAAAAATTCTGATTCTTTTTGCAATGGATGTGTACCCGCAGCTGCACTATTTTCTGCACTTGGATCATTAGTAACTTCTGGTATGATAGGCAAAGACATATAATCATTAATATTTGCATCCCCATGATGTGAAGTGGTGGAAGGTAAAAGAAGAATATCTTTTTTAAGGCGTGCACCGGCATTAGGATGAAGAGAGGCAAACGGGAAAACACTCTCATCAAAGACAACATCTCTGGATATGTATATACGACCGGTAGAAACTTCCAAACACTTAACCCCCTTATGGCGTGGACTATACCCCAGAAAAACACAGCGTGTGGAACGGAATGCTAGTTTGCGCTTGTTATAGGGACGCAAATTCGGCCAACAAGCACAACCAAACACTCTAAGGGATTCATAGTTCGGCTTGGTGTGGAGAAGACGTTCAACAGGTGTATCAAGGTTTATGACTTTACTGGGAAGTAAGTTTATGAGAAAAGTGGCATGGAGGCATTAGCAAGCAAAGCAAGACCAACTTCAACAATGTGACGATGTTTGCGTTCAGCGGAACCATTTTGTTGGTGGGCATGTGGGCAAGAAACATGATGAGAAATGCCATGCGTCTGAAAGAAACTATTGAGTTTTTCATATTCACCACCCCAATCAGTTTGCATAGTAATAATTTTTCTATTAAACTTGCGCTCAACAAGTTGCTGGAAATTGAGAAAAACTTGATACACCTCAGAACGTTTCTTGAGCAAATAAATCCAAGTAACTTACTAAAATCATCGATAAAGCTTACATAGTATGAATGTTTGCCAACAGACTCAGGTGCTGGGCCCCATACATCAGAAAACACTTGTTCCAAAGGAACAGTGGAAACACTAGTAGAGACAGGATATGGCAACTGATGACTCTTAGCTAACTGACATGGATCACAAACATAGGGGCTAGTTTCTGGACTATGATATATCTTATTATTGCGAAGAACATGCTGAACCACAAAAGACGAGGGATGCCCTAGACGACGATGCCAAGTGGAGGATGACGGCTTTATTGTAACGAATGCATGCTTGGAAGACCCGGTAGAAAATGGCACTAGCGGGTAGAGACCATCATGGCATGGCCCTTTAAACAGGATTCTCCTTGTTGCTTGATCCTTAATTAAAAAGAAATCAGGGTGAAATTCAAAGAAGATATGATTATCAAGTGTAAGTTTATGAACTGATAAAAGATTTGTGGTAGCACTAGGAACATGGAGGACATTTTTAAGATGTAAAGAAGCATGTGGGGTGCATAATATTGAATGACCAATGTTGCATATTTCCATACCGTTTCCGTTTGCAGTTTGGACGCGATCACGCCCCTTGTACTTGTCATGTGTAGAGAGCTTGCTCAACTCCCCCGTGATGTGGTTGGTGGCACCAGTGTCCGGATACCAGTTGGTATCAACACCATAAGCAGCAAGGTTGGCAGTCTTCTCCTCATGGGTGTCATCATCAGAATCATCACGGTCTTGGTAGCGCCACCAACAGTCACTCGCTGGATGCCCATGGATCTTACATATCTGGCAGGTTACATTGACATAGGGTGTGGGAGCACGGTCACGGTAGCCGCCCTTGCCATCATCACGGCGGCCAACTTTGCTACCATCACGGCGGCCTCGATCATCACGGCGATCATCAAATCTATCATCATGGCGGCCACTCCCACCTCCATCACGGCGACCAGCATCACCATGAGAGCGAGAGCGCCAGGGACCGCCATTGTCCCGGGAGCGCCAGGGACCGCCATTGTCACGGCGGTCACGCCTATCATCGCGGCGACCACGGTCTTGAGCATTGCTACCACGGGCAAGGTGTGCAGAGGAAGTGAAAGTCTGAGCAGGAGGGGTATCCTCTTCATCGGAGAGCAGCTCCCGACGCATATCATGTGCAGCGATCTGGGCAAACAGATCATCAAGAGTAGTGCCACGCTGCCCGTTCACGCCAGCAACAACATCATTGTATGTGCTGTCAAGTCCATTGAGGATGTACCCTATGAGCTCATCATCATCGATTGGCTTCCCGGCAGCAGCGAGCTCAGAACAGAAGCCCTTCATCGTGGTGAAGTACTCCGCAGCTGTCATATCCTTCTTCTTTTTGGTTTTGTTGAGTGTCGTGCGGTGGTGAGTGACCTTGGAGCGAGAGACGGTGGTGAACATGGCGGTGATCATCCCCCACACTTGGGCGGTGGAGGTGTGCTCGAAGAAGTGGGGAAGAAGGTCTGGGGACAGGGTTTCAAGGAGCCAACCCATGACTTGCTGATCTCGAACGATCCAAGGGGCGTTCAGGGGGTTGGCGGTGATGATCTTCTTCCCGTCTTCATCAGTTTCGACTGTTTTTGCAGGGGCGACATCTGTACCGTCCAGCAGCTCCATAACCTGTGCACCACGAAGACGAGGAAGTACAAGAGCCTTCCATATCAGGTAGTTAGAACGTGTGAGGGGCTGAGCAGGAGGGTTGCCGAGGGTGGCGGCAAGCACGGCCGTGGAGGTCGACGATGACATGACGGCAGCGGGTCTTGGTCTTGATGCGGCGGCGGCGGCGGTTTTCAGGTCTTAGAATCTTGATGCGGCGGCGGCAGGACTGCGGCGGCGGCGGCGGTTTTCAGGTCTTGTAGTTTTTGGTTTTGAAGGGCGGCAGCGGCGGCAACTAGTGCGGCGGCAGCGGCGATCTTGTTTTCAGGTCTTGTTTTGGGTTTTGAAGGGCGGCAGCGGCGGCAGCGATCTTGTTTTTGGTCGTAGAGCAGCGGCGGCGGCAATGGTGCGGCGGCGGCTAACTAGGGTTTTGCGACGGCTAGGTCAGGGAAAAGGTGGCTCTGATACCATGTCAAATTTGGTGGAACGATCGTTGCCCTTAGGGGTCGATCGAGTACGTGTTATATAAGCTAGGAAAAGCCCCTAGCGTAGCAATACATGGAGGCGTATATGAGGTAGAGTACTACTCCATACTCAGTACGTATTCTGGATATTACAAAGCGTATTACAATTCTAACAGGCCATGGCCGCCAAGGACCAGGGAACTACTCCAACACGCCATAAAGGACCAAACTCCAAAGCAACTCATCCTAAAACTACTCCTAATATATACAGGCCGCCGTGCACCTCTCCCTACTCCTCTCCGGCCGGCCGCGCCATGGAAGGAGGTCCGGGATCAGCCCGGGATCTGGAGGCTTTCTCCGACTCTCAACGGGGGCTCTCAGGAAGAGATATGACTTTAATTAATAATATGGGGTCGAATTAATTCATGACACACATGATTTGGTGAAAAATGTCGCGTGCGAGGGTGCATGGCTCACGTAGTATTTTTTTTGCTTAGGTCGCTTCCTAAACGAATCTTAGCTAGTATCCCGAACGGATTGTGCCTCTGCCCGTGCGGGCTCTACACCGAAACGGTACGGAACAATTTACGTGCATACATATATACACGATCGCCCACATCGATCAGCACTACTGCACACACCACATCGATCGAATCGAACAAATTTTCGGTCGCCGGGACTTCCCTTGAGATTGTCGGCAATGTCGTGGCCTTCCTCGGATAGCTTGCTCTTCTTCGGGGCAACGACCGTCGCTAGCGCTGTCCTGACCTGGGCGACGTGGACGTTGCTCGAGGACAGGCGCCCCTATCAACTCGAGACGCCCTCGGACGCCGGCGCCGCCTGCAGCGTCAGGACCTTGGACGGCGGCGCTGCTGATCCGGTCATCGGCCGCGACGACGAGATCGACCGGGTCGTCTGCATCCTCTGCCGCCGGACCAAGAACTGCGCCGCGCTCGTCGGCGCCGCGGGGGTCGGCAAAACGGCCATTGTCGAGGGCCTCGCGCAGCGCATCGCCGCGGGGAACGTCCCGGACGCGCTCGCCGGCGCGCGCATCCTGGAGCTCGACATGGGAGCGATGGTCGCCGGGACGCAATGGCGCGGCATGTTCGAGCAGCGATTCAAGGACGCCATCAAGCAGGCAGAGGACGCGGAAGGCAAGGTGATCCTGTTCATCGACGAGATGCACATGATCGTCGGCGCCGGCGACCGACGAGGCGCCGTGGACGCCGCCAACATCATCAAGCCGGCGCTGGCCCGTGGTCGAGTGCGCTGTGTGGGTGCCACCACCTCCGAAGAGTACCAAAAGTACATTCAGACGGATGCTGCGCTCGAGCGGCGGTTCCAGAAGGTTGCCGTCGAGGAGCCCAGCGTGCAAGCGACCATTGCCATCCTGCAAGGACTGAAGCAGCGCTACCAAGAGCACCATGGCCTGAAAATCCAGGACGACGCTCTTGTTGTCGCTGCGCAACTCGCTGCCCGCTATATTACCGGTATGTACTCCTAGTACATACGTCGTCAAGACTTTTGTTTATTTTGTACAGTATATAATTGGTATTTATGTTGAAGATATATAATTAGTGGATTATACCATTGCTAGGTCGCCAGTTCCCCGATAAAGCAATTGATCTTATGGACGAGGCATGCGCTACAACAAAGTTGCACGCCCACAAACACACACAGGTGGAAAATGAAGACAATGGTGACTGTATAATTACACTAGAGGACGTAATTGTTGGCCCACGTAATGTCGCGCAGGTAAGTCCTTATCATGCACATGTGTCAAAATACTCTCCATCATTTACAAATATGATGTTCCTTTCATCATATTCTAATGTTATTTGAAGGTTGTGAGCCGATGGACTAAAATTCCTCTCACTACACTTGATCAAGAGGAGAAGGAGAAGTTGATCCACCTAGCAGAAAAATTGCATGAGCGGGTTGTTGGACAGGATGAAGCGGTCAATTTGGTTGCACAAGCAGTGCTACGGTCTAGGGTCGGCTTTTCCCAATGTAGCCAACCGATAAGCTCATTCCTCTTTTTGGGCTCGCTTGGCGTTGGGAAAACTGAACTTGCTAAAGCACTCGCAGACAAGATATTCGATAGCGAGAAGACATTGGTTCGTTTTGATATGTCCGAATACGCCGACAGTGGATCTATGTCGCGTCTCATCGGAGGACCTAGAAGGTTCAATTTCTTACACTTTTTGAACATGTTTTGTTTCTAGGCACGCTCTATTTTGTATCTAGCTAACTCATTTCACTTTGTAAAGCTACGAAGAAGATGGACAACTCACGAGAAAGTCAAGAGGTGCCCTTACAGTGTTGTCCTTTTTGACCAAGTGGATAAAGCACATGCCTCGGTGTTCAAGGTTTTTATGCAACTGCTCGACGATGGTATGTTGACCGATGGTAAAGGACAAGTCGTAGATTTCAAGAATACCATCATCATTATGACCTCCAATCTGGGAGCAGAGCACCTAACATCAAGAACAACGGGAGAAAGCACAAAGAAAGCTGAAAGAAGCCTACTCATGAAACAGGTAGGTGGATCCCAAACTCTCCCTCGCAACTTCCTCAATGAACAACCAATGACATGAACTTGTTGTGCAGGTTGAGAAATGCTTCAAGCGTGAACTAATCAATAGATTGAGCGAGGTTGTGATATTCGAGCCGCTTTCCAACAACGAACTGAGAGAGATCGTGAAAATCCAAATGAGGAATGTCGTTGCCACGGTCGCTAACAAGGGTGTCTCTCTATTTGCAACCGATGCCGCCCTAGACGTCATTTGGTCAGAATCACACGACCCGGTGAGTATAGCTTATTTTTTCATAACCACCAAACGTTGAAGGATCCAATGTCCAAATTTTAACCGTCAAAGATTTATTTGCATGTTTTGGTAACCATCGATTCCTCTGCTTCAACGCTCGTAGGTGTACGGCGCAAGGCCCATACAAAGATGGGTGCAGAAGCATGTGACGACAATTCTTTCAGACATGTTGGTTAATGGAGAAGCATGTGAAGGCTCGACGATCTCAATCGACGCTACAGATGACAAGACGGCTTTGAAGTACCATGTAGAGAATAAATAGGATGTGCAGATCCATGAGATGGTTTTCTCTCCGTGGACACTCAAGGAACGGAACAGATAAAGAAGATGAGCAATGTTGACACAAGTGAGCGTATTATAGGTCGTAATGGAGGCATATGTAGACAAATACAAGTTGTAATGGGTTAATGGATGATGAGTAATCGTGTCTTGCTGTTACTATTTCCTTGTTCGTTTGAGTTTTTTCCTTAATGATCCATCGATAAGCATGTTCGGATTTTTCTAAATTCAAAAATAAAGAAAATAGATCGCTGTTACCGGAAGGTGTCAAGCATGAGCCTGCCAACTTGTTTGGTTGAGGGGAATTTGAATTAGCGAGCGGTACCGCCGGTGGCTCGCAGGTCACCAGGTTGGAGAGTACTGCGGTACCGGTCGGCGGTCGCAGGACACAGCCGGAGCAAAATTCCGTCTTGCACTGGGCGATGATGGTGAACACGCGCCTCGTCGCACCTGCAGTGTCACAACAACAACAACAACAACAATATTTGTTTTTCAGTTGATACTGCAGAGTTCCGATCGTCTTTGCATTTCATGGATTAGCGGTAGTAATTTGTTTAATAAACTGCTCCAGTATTTTGGTTCATCAGTAATTTGTGCTTCAGTATGACCTGACAACAGCTGAAGCTAGATCTAAAGAGACAGAGTGCAAGCAAAAAAAAACACTCCTGAGAGGTGGAGGGGCCGAAACCTACGGCAAATGTTGGGCCGAAACTGATACGAGCCCATGACATCCTGTCCGGCTAATGGGCTGCCCGCCTGTTCCACATATCAGACGAGATCCCCTGTTTTCCAATTCCATTTTCTTTGACGGAAAACGGAAAACTCAAACGCCCCAGCCATTTCCTCCAGCTCGAAGTCGAACTCGACAGTCATGGACGCCGAGCTAGGGTTACGGCACCAGCGGCGCCACACCAGCCGCCGGCTCCCACCACCATTACTAATATCGGCGACGACCTCCTCCGCGAGATATTCATCCTCCTCCCGTCCCTCCCGAGCCTCGTCCGCGCCGCCATCGCCTGCAGCACCTTCCTCCACGCCGTCCGGTCCTCCCCCGCCTTCCGCCGCCGGTTCCAGGCCCTCCACCCGCCCCAGATCCTTGGATTCTTTTTCGAACGCACCGCCTTCCCAACCTTCGCCCCCCTCCGCAGACGCTCCGACCGGGACCTCGCCGCTGTTGTCCGCCGCTCCGATTTCTTCCTCACCCACCTCCCACAGGACAGCGGCGATTCGGACTCTGGGTGGGCGATGGAGAGCTGCCATGGCGGCTACGTCGTCCTCTTCAACGAGAGCACCGACCAGATTGCTGCCTACAACCCCCTCACGCAGGCACTGGATATCTTCCCCATGCCATATGGGCAGACCTTAAGGTCCGTGAGTTCCACATTGTCATCTCCGAAGAGGACCAGGGGGTGTTCCGTATGGTCGGTATCCAGCACCGCAGCATGTCAGGGCAGGTGCCGGCGGTAATAGCTGTTTTCTCATCGGCCACTAGAGAGTGGACGGTTTTGCCGTGGGTGGAGCCGTATCAACCTGAGGATGGTGGAGCTCCACCCATGCCGCCACAACCTGAGGAGGATGGAGAAGATTTGATCTCATTTTATCGTGGTACTTGGTTGAATGAGTTGATTTACTGGACACACACGAGCCAAGCCTATGCACTCGTTCTTGACACCGTGAAACTGCATTTCTCTAGACTAGATTTGCCGGCCTTTGCGGGAGAAATAGGTCAGACCAAAGATGGGAAGCTCTGTATCATTAGCACGGATAGCCCTGAAGCAGATATAGGAACACTTGCCTTTTGGATTTGGAGAGCCGATGACGACGATGTTAGGAAATGGAAGTTCGCAAAGATGTTTCCATTGAGTACATTTATCGATGTCACAGAGGCTGGTGCCACAGGGCGGGCTGAGGGGATCATCGATGGCTTTATGTACGTAACTGCCAAGTATGCTGAGCAACCTGAGTCCCTCCTATCCATCTGCCTGGAAACAGGAAAGCTGAGCAAGCTCTTTGATGATACATATACAAGCCCTGCTCATCCCTACATCATGATGTGGCCTCGTTCTTTGGTATGCAACAAGGTGAGCCCGTGCTTGAAGATCACAGTAAAGTTTCTCCATACTTTTTGGTCCTTAAATTATATTAAGTTACTTCTCAGCATTGTATCATTGCACAATTTGATAATCAGCCGTTAATTTCACACTTTGCAATTTTGGTCAGTTGATTTCTTTTGTTTCACAGCAATGGCCTAATTCTGGAATTTTTGACAGAACAGACCACATTGGTAAACGGATTGTCAAAAAGAACCACCTACGAGTGGAATTGTCAAAACTACCGTGGCGGCGTCTGCGCCAGCCGACACGTGGGAAGGCCGCCGTCGGCGGTGGCGGCATCTCTTCGGAACGGAATCCGGTCACACTCGAACATAATTTCTTGGCGTGTGGGTCCCAGCCGCCGTGGACCATGGCGGCCTGTCGCCGTCGCCTGGTGGCCGCCGTGGTTGGTGGCGGCCTTTGGATGGCCATGGCTCAAGTGCACGCATGCATGTGAGCTGGCGTAACTCGTAACCAGGCACGCATCCTGCTAGCATTTTCTGTTGAGCTGGCCATGCAGGCATGCATGTGAGCTGACGTTCGAATCGTTGCTATGCATCCATCGAGGCCGCCACCAACGACGGCGGCTGGGACCACACACCAAGAGATTCCGTTCGTGCTTGCCCGGGTTCCGTTTCGAAGAGATGCCGCCACCGCCGACGGCGGCCTTCCCACGTGTCGGCTGGCGCAGACGCCGCCACGGTAGTTTTGACAATTCCACTCGCAGGTGGTCCTTTTTGACAATCCGTTTACCAATGTGGTCTGTTCTGTCAAAAATTCCTAATTCTGAGTCTTGATACAGTACAATGATTTGAGTAACTAATATAGTAAAAGTACAAGAGTTTAATTGCAAATTGTGTAGGAGGATGCAATATTTAGAATGCCATTTGTGCAGATTTTATGATAGCACAAGGATATAAAATGCATGTGGTGCTCCATGTTGTTTGTCGTTTGTGGATATTATATGATAGATAGATAGCACATGGATATAAATTGCTGCGTTGCCAATATGTTTTTTTGAATTGAGGCAAAAGATTGGCCTCATCTCATTAATTAAGGAGTTTAAGAGGTTACATAACGGAAAGATGAGCAAATGCTCGAAACAGCCAAAAGCCGGAAAAGACAAAAGCGTACTCTGGCTGCATAGCCAATATGAGATGCCATTGGTGTAGCAAATCTTATTTCACTTTCTCTGCTTACATGGATGCTAAACTTTTCTATGATTAAAATATATACCCTTGCACAATTTGTCGTACAAATATATTAATCCTTTTCTGACATCGAAATATTATTTTATGTACCAGGAGGACTCACAAGCCAAGGCTACTGGAGATAGTGTTGCTGATGTTTGTCCCGTGGGGACAAAAGAAAGTCCCTATGTTCTTGATGTTGAAAACTCTCATGCATAACAACTGTGAGCGATCGTGTATTAAGGATAAGTGCCGACTTGGATAGCTACAGGAAGAAGGCAGCAAGAGAGTTGATGAGAAATGCGCGAGGGAAGGTTGTTTAGGTCTAGCATATTGCCTCCTCTTTGCTGGTTGAACTAGCCTGTTTGGAGTGATCATGCTGTATTTTTTCTCATGAGACGAGCTTTTGTTTGAATGTGTTAATACTTCAAATGCTGCTGCTTCGTCGAGTCTGCTTGCATACCTTAAGAACTAGTAAGATCTACTTAATACTGTTGGAACATTAACCATGTGAGCAAAAGGTTCCAGATTTATTCTTCTTCGTCTTCATTTGTAAATTTAGTCTGATGATGCAGCTAACTTGAGATCGTATCCTTGTCCTATTTCCTGAGCTATGAACTTTATGATGTGGAGATATGACACTGGTACTGTGATGCATGATCAACTTTTCCTAACAGTTTCTACATCAGTGGGTCATCGCTTTGACCTCAAGATTCTCTGTCCATCTATTCTCTCAGTATTTTAGCTTTTCTTGCTTTCTTAAGTGTTTTCTGTGCCGTATCCGCTGTTAGTTGCTTCTGAGCCTTCCATTTCCAGCACCCCTTGACGCCTGCAGTTCATGTTTCTTTCTCCATTCTTGTTTATGGTGGACCATCAGCCATTCTATTCATGTCGTCTCAAACTTGGGCAAGTATTTTCTTAGCTGGTACTCCTCAACAATTATTGATGTGAAGATACTTGAAACTAAGTGCGAAGACAGTTATTCGTTTACCTGGCTCCTCAACAATTATTCACTGCCAGTCTGCCACAGCGGATTGTGTGGCTCTTCCGTTAAACGGACGTAATTGTTAATGGTACTGGCTGTGATGCATGTTACTGGTCATTGCTTTGGTCTCCATGTTCACTTGTATATACTGTATAGTCTTTTAAGGAGTAGGAGTATTGTGGTGTTTCATCGAAAATACGCTGGTACACAGCGTACCCGATATTATAAAAATAGTAATTCAAGAAAAAAGTTCAAAAAATTCCGAATCTTTCAGTCGATAAAAAATATAATCAGGTATTGTCTCCGTAGTCCGTACAAAAAATTCACCAGAGGATAATTTTGATTGCAACCTGGTAAAATATTTGCCAAAAAGACGCCATATTCGTCAGAGATGTAAGCAAGGCAGCATGCGTATCTACTCAGGACACAACTAATGTGCCCTGTTTACACCACAACCAGCACACAACCTATGTGTGCAGTTTACACCATGAAAAGATTACATCAGGCCAACACCAATGTCCAGGACAATCCACCAGATTCTCTGCCTTAACAGCGTCAAAGACCATCTGGCAGTCTGAAAGAAAATTAGCATTTCTCCAACCCAGCAAATTGATGACACGAACCGGGAACAACAAAGGTTATGCCTGGCCTGTGTAACTGCACAGAAGAGACAGATTGGACGAGGATCTTGAGACATTGAGTTGTGTAACTGCACACCAGACCATCCGTGTTAGCATCTACCTAAGGATTGGATTCTGCATCGCAGAAAGCTTCCAGGGCTGCCGGCAAATAGAGTACCAGTTTATGAACCTGGTTAGAAGCAGCATCACTGTTAGAACTGGACAGTTGTTGTTTTTGTAAACGCTGCTCTCCTTTACCTGCAGATAGAATAGATAAAGCAGAACAATGAACCTGAGAAACCGACCAAAGTTTTGTATTCAAAAGCAGATCATTCCGGGCTTTCAGAGCATCCATGAAGTAGCAAAGATTTTACTAACTGAAACCTCAGGGTGCCCACTAGCTAGTAGTATCTGAATCAAGCCGGAACGATAAGGTTTTGTTCAAAACTATCTATTCTAAAACCAAAGGGAGAAGCGAACCACACTGCTCTAGCAAGCAGTCTCTAACAAATGAGCATCAGTTTAGTATGCCCACCTCTAGAGCATTTTTTAATATGTGCAGAAAAACAAGAAGCTCGTAAACCTGAAGCAACTGCTGTCCTAATTAACCTCCACACATTGATAGCCTGAAGAATAAATCAAGGCTACAATCTCTCAAAAGAAAGTTCGTTGCACCAGTACACTAAATTTACAAACGTATATGAAGAAGCACCAATCTGGGATTCGCCCCATTTTGTGACCTTTTGCTTGCATGCCTAACGTTTCCTTAGTATTAAGTAGATCTTATTAGTTCTTAAAGGTATGCAAGAAGTCACGATAGAGCAAAACTATGCAAATAAGCTCATTTCTCTATGAAATAACCCCCAAATAATAACTGGTAAAATAAAAAAAGGTCTCTGCAAGATCAGTGCCATGGTAATACGCTTCAGACGAAAAACAATCATTAGTCAACACTTCACAATATACGGCCACTAGCGGTTGTCAGCTATGCATCATAAGCAGTGATCATGACTTGCTTCATTGCCATTAATCAAACTTGCATTATCACATCTCTGAGACAGGAACAGATGGAGTTTCACTTGTGCCCAAAGAACCAGCATACAAACACTCTCTCCACTAATCTTGGTTTGTTAATCTTCCTAAGGCATAAAAGGATGGTTAGCATTTGTATGAAAAAATCGTAAAAGCTATAAATTCAAATTTAGCATCACACAAGCAATGGAAATAAAAGTATGTCACACCAATGTCATCTCATTGTGGTTAGCATTACAAATTTTCGTTTACACGGAAGAGAACTTTCCAGCCTCAAATATTGGCAATGCAGCACTTTATATCCTTGAGCTAACACATAATGTGCATGCTAAAAAATTAAAACAGTGCATCCTCATACTAATATACAATCTGCAACTCGACTCTTGTACAATGAGCTACGCATATCAGACATGTGAATATGTTATTGTATCTGGATATCGAATCAAATCATTGATGTGCCACAAAATAAAAAACAATCGACCATAACTGCAAAAAGGTGAAATAAATGAAAGAATATCACAACTGTACAATAATCACTTGCCCCCAAGTAACTTAAAAGAAGACAATCAGAGATCAAGCCATCTGATTGCTAGGATCTTCGATCATGTGCTCACCTTGTTGCAAACCAAGGAAGCAGGCCACGGCATGATATAGGGATGAACACCGGTTGCAAATGTACCGTTGAAGAGCGTGTTCAGCTTTGCAGTTTCCAGGCAGAGGGATAGGAGCGACCGAGCATGCACACCATAGTCGACAGACAGGTACACGAAGCCATCGATAACGGCCTCAACATTGACTCTAGAATCATCCTCAGCAATTAATTTACTCAGCGGAACAGTATCGTCCAACATCCATTTGTCTACACCGTCGTCATCATCGTCAGCTCTCCAGACCTAGACAACAAGGGTTCCTACCTTTGCATAGTAGTTATCTGCGGCAACCAAACAGAGCTTCCCATTCCGTGTCTGACCCATCCTAAATATATTATAGGCTATTTCTCTGAAAAACGGGGGCAAATTCAGTCTAGAGAACTGCAGTGTCGCGGTGTTGAGAATGAGTACACAGGCTTGACTCCTGTGTTTCCAGTAAACCAATCCATTCAGTTGAGTGCCAGCCTCAAGCGTGGGGAAGTCGTCTCCATCATCATCCGTCTCCACCCACGCCAACATCTGCCACTCCCTAGTGGCCGATGAGAAGACACCGATGTACGCCGGCACGTACCGGTTAGTGCATTGGTGTTGAACACAGACCACCCGGAGCACCCCTTGGTCATCTTCGGAGAAGAGGACGTGAAACTCGAATCTGTTTTTATGATCTCTCGAAACACCAGCTATATAAATATAGCAACCAACCGATACAACCGCAAGGCCACTGCTGGGGCAAACAGCACACTCATGCCCAAAAGAAAGAAAAAAGAACAAAGAAGATAAAACAAAGCCGATATCGACGGTTTGACGAAAACAGATATGACTCTCAACCGCTGCGCCCCTCGAAGAATTACTACCACGCTCCCAGCGCTCCAAAGCATCTCATACCAAGCAGCACCTCCAAGAAGGGAGCGACGACGACGCCGCTGCCGCCCGGACAATTCCTAGGGTTTCCCCCAGTGTGTGTCCTAGGGTTTCCCCCAGTATGCTTGGGGTGAGAAAGATGTATGCCGACGCCCTTCAGGAAGGATGGCGACACCCGCAGGCGCCACCGCGTCAGTGCCGACCGCAGGGATTTCTCCCGAGCCCCAAAAAAACCACACCCCGTAGATGCTCTGTAGCGCTCCTCCAAACCTGCCGCCCACCAACGCACGCCACCACGGTCTTGTAGTCAGCCCCGTCGTCTCACCGAGGTCCATGTCGCGAGGCCGGAAGAACTGAGTAGAAGGAGCCCGACAGGGGGTCAGCGGCGCAACGGCACGCGGGGTGTGGTTTTATGATGAATTGGTGGCAGGGGGAAGATATCCAGTGCGTGCGTGAGGGGGTTGTAGGCAGCGATCTGGCTGGGGATCATGGCATGGTTGACAAGGATGACGTAGCCGCCGTGGCAGCTCTCGATCTCCCACAAGGGCTTGGCGCTGTCTTCTGGGAGGCGGGTGAGCGAGAAATCGGAGCCGCGGACGGCGGCGGCGAGGTCCGGATCATCGGAGCGGCTGCGGAGGGGCGCGAAGGTTGGGAAGGCGGAGTCAAAGGGGTCGATGAAGAATCCAAGGATTTGGGGCGGGTGGAGCGCTTGGAAGCGGCGGCGGAAGGCGGGGGACGAGCGGATGGCGTGGAGGAAGGCGCAGCAGGCGAGGGCGGCGCGGACGAGGCTCGGGAGGGAGGGGAGGAGGAGGAATACCTCGTGGAGGAGGTCGTCTCCGATGTCGGTGATGGTGGTGGGTGCCTGCGGCGGGCGTTTCGCCGCCGGCGGTTGCCCTAGTTCGGAGGCCATGGATGTCGAGTTCGAGCTAGAGCGTCGGCGATGCGCGAGAATTTCAACTTCTTATTTTTCAGGTTTTGACGTTTTGATCTGTTTTCTTTAGCTTCTTCCGGTTTTTATGTTCGTTCTTTTTCTGTGGGGTTTTTCTTTTGGGTTATTTGTTCCTCTTTCATGTAGTAGAGGTCTCCGACAACCTGGTTGTCCGGTTCCAGGATCTCCATGAAGAGGGTTTGGTCTTTGAGATGGACAGGTTCCGATAGATGTAAGGAAAAACAGTTATAGGGTACTGGAGGGTATCTATCTATCTATCTATCTATCTATCTATACTATAAAATTGAAACCTGCCGTGATGGTACGTTCGGGCGGTACGTCGGGTGATACGTCCTCCGCACTCCACCGAAAAAATCCTACCACGTGCCTGGGGCCCTTGCTAATATGAATCCTAATCCAACTCGACTAAGGAGTCCTAGTCAGACTAAATCTTCAAACAGTTCCGGCAATAAATATACATGCCCTGTGCTATCGACGACTGCCTTTCGTTTGATTAAACTTCTTAGCAAGCCAACTTTTCATGGCGAGGGCAATTACAAAGAAACACAACGAGCAATCAGGTATTCTTCAAGATTCAACTTTATTTGACAAGGAATCATCCTAAGACAAGCACAGCATCCGCCGGTCGCTGACATAAGCTTCAAACATCAGCTCATGACCTCGCCAATTAAGCAGTACAAACAATCCGACTCCAGTCCGCCGTCAGCTTGACGTTCTGCCGACCTCAAGAAACGCTGCCCGTCGTAATCTTGCCCTTCCGTCGACCTTGCCGGAATACCGCCGTATCACCGAGACTCGGTCGCGGTGCCGCTGTTCTGCTGATCGACATCGCTAGCACTACGTCCGCCGGTGCTGCAGCTCTATCAGCTAGCCAAGAAGTAAATTCAATTTGCTTCGTACGCTGTACCAGAGGGAATCGATAGACCTGCTTGGTCAGAGACATACTGTAGCTAGCGGAATTAGTACTCACCGGGATATAAAAGGCCAGGTATATCTCTCTTCTAAAAAATTGGTACCAAAAAAGGCATATATTGAAGTGATGATTTATATAATTATTAAATGAAGGTACAATTCTACTTATATTGGTCGTCCCATGGTATTTTAAATTGTTACAGGGCTTAACTATCTATTTTACCCCGGGGTAACCATTTTCATGCAGATGTCAGAGGTAAAACAATATGCAGATAACTACAACGACGTACCAGCTCACGCATACTCAACAATTTCAGTAAATAGTACCCTCACATCATCTCATCTAACAAATCCTGGTGAAACTGTCAACATTTTAAACATCGCATCGCATGATTATCAACCAGATAGATTCATGAACTTTTATAACATGTATTAGTGTTATAATAATATAATTTTTTTCAAAGTTCAAAAACTTGAACTTGCTTGCTCCCTTCCACTGCATGAGGGCTCACCAAACAAATGTGAACTCATTTTGATAACCTCGATTGATCATGAAGACGACGCAATTGCAAACATGAGAAAATGCAGAAATCAAGCAAGACGGAGCACGACGAAATAGCTTAACAGCCGAAAAAAAGGAGGACATGAATGCCCAAAAAAGAGCAGCCAAGCAAAAGAAAACAATAGATGAGAGAAATGCTCGCCAAAGGCAGGCAAGGCGAAATATATGAGCAAAGGAGAGACAAGAGCTGAACGCCCGTCGAAGAGAAATTTGGTACAACGCAAGACTCGCGGATAGGCAGAACACCCCTTGCTCTGAATCCATCGCAATGCCTTGTCCGTGCGGAGCTACTATGTCATCCTATTCTTGGAATTGAATTATTTGCTTATTTCATGATATAGTCTACATAAAGTTATATATAAGCATAATGTGGAGGCTTGGCTACAACATAAAGTTAGATATAAGTAACAATACAGAATAGCCCGTGGCAACGCACGGGCATTCAACTAGTATTATTAAGTTTTGCAGATATACGAGGGTTGTCTGATACTATCATGGACAATCCCCTCTGTACTTATGCCTTGACTCCGATTCTTTTTGTTCTTGTTTTATTTCTATTTCCCTTTTCTCTTTTTGTTTTTTAAACCGCTCATGTAGGGGGAACTCATGATCTTAAAAAAGTTCTTCATAGTCTAGAAAATAGGTTCATGAAGACGGGGAAATGCTACCGGTGTAAAAAAATACCCACACTTTCAAAATAAAATATGTTCACGATTTCAAAATATTGACGGATTCGAATATTTTTTCTCGGGAGCCGAATAAATGTTCAAAGGTTCGAAAACAAGGAAACTCGCCAGTTTAAAAAATGTTTAGGGGTCCAAAAAATAATCACGGGAATTCTAACAATGGATATTGGGTTCAAAAAATGTTCACGATTTCGAGTAAATATTTATGATTTCGTAATATATTCACAGCTTGACATGCATGGAATTTTTATCTATTTAAAATAATTTTCACGTGTTCACAAAAGTATGAATTTGTTACGAAAATGTTCACGAGTTCAAAAAATGTGTTATTTTAGTTCAAAATAATAGAAGGGGTTTAAAACTGTTGGGGATTCAAATATATTTTCACAATGGTTTAATATCTTTCATGGGTTTGAAAAATATTATGTTTGTTCATTGGTTTCAGAGGTAAAATGATTCACGTTTCAAAAAATGATCATGGTTTCTAAAACAAAGTTTAAAACAAAAAAGACAAAAAATAAAAACTATTTAATTATTTCAGGTATGTGTAGTACATAGCTACACGTGCAGCCACTCAGCGAGGGCACGGGAGGATGCTCCGCGGCATTGGGGAGGCGCGGGGACTGATGGAATCGACGGCAGCAGTAGAGGTCAGCCAGAGGTGAAGAAGATGAAGAAGGTTCGCTCGATTCCTTCCGTCCTGGCTTGAAATACTGCAGTTTTGGGTCGGTCGCTCCTGAGGATGTGCCGTTGCTTCAAGCAGGACTGCAGGAGGGAATCATCTTTCTTTCATGTGACCCCTCCCAGTAATGGACTCTCATTTTATGTATCTTGGAACAGAGGAAAAGGAAGAGGAGGCTGGCTCTGGCAGTCTGGCTCTTGTTTGCTTCTCAAGTAATCTGCCTACTCCTTCTGGAGTACTTTTTCATCCCCTCATTTTCTCCTGTTGCTGCTAAATGATCAGGATTTTGAATGTCTCCTCCTTCTGTTTTCGTCTGCCACACAAGTTTGTGCTGCTATGATAGATTGTGTCAGGTTTTCCGACAAGAAGAATGATATGGAATCACCATTTGGTGTCCAAGTTCGTCACATTTCAGAATGTTTTTCTTGTACTCTGTCCCTTTAGACCTAGTTTCAGCTGTTGTCAGGTCATATTGAAGCATAAATTGGTGATAAACAAAAATACTAGAGCAGTTTATTTAACAAATTACTACCGCTAATCCATTAAAATGCAAAGAAGACCGTCAGAACTCTGCATTATTAACTGAAAACAGAACTTTTTTATTGTTGTTGCCGTGACACTGCAGGTGCGACGAGGTGCATGGAATCGGCCCGCGTGTTCAGCATCATCAGCGAGTGCACGGCGGACTTTTGGCCGGCCCTGACTCGCTCCGGCCTGGCCTGCAAGACCGGCGCGTGCACGACGTCGGTGGCATGCCGACCGGTACTGCTGCCGCAGGCAGTACTCCAACCTGGTGACCTGCGCTGGGAGCCGACTCTCCACTCCAGCTACGCCTACGACGACCGCTCCAGCATCTTCACCTGCGTCCTGCACTCCCACCATGATTAATGTCTTAACCTGACCTGATCCTGCTATAGTTTCTTTTTTCTTCCTCGGAGAAACAGAAAGTACAGGCCCAATCTCGGCACTGTCACTCCCATGTTGGATGCTATTCTTTGGATATATACAGAGAGCGCACAAGCGAATGTTTCTTTTTCTCGTAAATAGATGTAGCACATAGGGAAAAGTATTCTTTGTTTCCTTTCGCTTTTTATTTTTACAGTTCTGGGTTTAGCTACTTAGTATCTGTTTCAAAACACCTGCAGCAGTAATCTGCAGGTTGTTTTGCACGGCTGCTGACCCTATCTGAACGATATAAGACGATGCTAACAGAGAAAACCCATATACAATCGACCATCAACAAATACTAGAACACTGAAAAGAAAACATGGCGCCAAACCATTGTCACAATGTATACCAGCTAAACATTGTCTTAACATGAACATAAAACTATGTTCGGTCATATCTAGAATAGCCGATGGTCCACCACGACGATAAAATGGTGAAAAAGACTATGAAACTGTAGGCCCCAAAAAGGTACTGGAAATCCAAGTCGAAGCGATCAACACCAGACACGGAAGTGACACTTAAGAAAGCAAGAAAAAATGATAGAAGAATATATGGGCATGTAATCTTGAAATCAAAGAGAAGACCAGTTCACGTAGAAGTGATCTAAGAAAGTTGATCATGCATCGTGAAAATAAAATAGCATCTGAACTAAAGTGCTGCCACACATGTCCGGCCAACCAAAACTGTGAGTTGGGATAAATGAGCAGCAGTTTCTATACTCACTTCCATGTGTCTCCACATCGGTAGGTTAAATGGCCTAAAAAATATGTGAATGCTATGATTTCTAGCTGCACCAGGCTAAATTTTACAAAGGGGGCCAAATATAAAAAAACAATCTAGGACCATTTGCTTGCTTAATGTTTTCAACGGTATTAAGTAGATCTTACTACTTCTTAAGGTATGCAAGCAGACTCGACGAAGCAACAGTATAATTTAAGTAGATCTTACTAATTCTTAAGTGCCAACACATTCAAACAAAGGCTCAGAAATGCAAAAATGATCACTCCAAAGAGGCCAGTTCAACTCGCAAAGAAGAGGCCATAGGCTAGATCTCAGCAACCTCCCCTCGCGCATTTCTGATCAACTCCCTTTCTACCCTTTTCCAGTAGCTATTTAAGTAGGCACTCCAGTAACCTTTGTTTGTGATTCCCCCTGAGACATAAAATAATATTTCAGTGTAAGTTAAGAATTAAAGTATTTGTATACACAAATTGTGGTTAGAATTACATAGTATTGTTTAAGCAGCATTACAAATCTACACCGACGACATGCTAAATATTGCATCCTTGTACTAACATACAATCTGCAATCAAAGTCTTGTACTTTTAATCTATCAGTTAAGCGGATCAGTGAACTGTATCAAGGCTTAGAATCAGGTCATTGATGTGTGACATAAAAAAAGAAGGAAAAAACAGTTGATCAATATTGAAAAATGCGAAATAAGGGCAGATTATCACAGCTATACAATAATCCAATGCTCGCAAGTAACTTAACATAATTGAAGAACCAAACATAGGAAGAATCTTTACCGCAGTACTTGCCTTCTTGTATACCAAAGAAGGAGGCCATGCCATGACGTAGGGAAAAGCAGGGCTTGGATATGTATCATCAAAGAGCCTGTTCACCATTGAAGTTTCCAAGCATAGGGATTTGAGGGACTGAGTATGTGCGTTATACTTAGTAGACAGGTAAACATAGCCATCGATGATGGCCTCAAGCTGCACGGTGATACCATCCTCGTCGTCATCCTCCATCGAAGGCTTGGTGGCGTCAACAAACATATGGAGCGGATAAGTACCTTCCAAGATCCATTTCTCGACACCGTCATCACCGGCACCCCAAAACTTAACAACAAGCATTCCCGACTCTACTTCGTAGAAGTCTATGACAGCCATACAGAGCTTCCCGTCTTTGGTCTGACCGAGCTTAAATCGGTCGTAGTCTACCTCTCGCAAGTACCACGGCAAATCCATCCTAGAGAACTGCAATGTCGCGGTGTTGAGGACGAGCACATAGGCTTGACTCGCGTGTTTCCAGTAAACAGACCCATTCACGTGCGTACCGGTCTGAAAGGTGAGCATGTATTCTCCATCCTCCTCCTCAAGTTGAGGCAGCGGCGGCGGCGTGGGTGGAGGTGCATCCTCCTCAGGTCGTGGTGTATCAACCCACGGCAAGACCTGCCATTCCCTAGTGGCCGATGAGAATGCAGCCACGCGGAGCTGTGAAGTCTCCCTGTGTCGGACAAAGAGCATACGGAGTATCCCCTGGTCCTCTTCGGAAATGACAATCTGGAACTCGAGGTATGTGGAGAGGAACATCTGGGGTGGCAGGGGGAAGATATCCAGTGCCTGCGTGAGGGGATTGTAGGCAGCGATCTGGTCGGTGGTCTTGTTGGAGAGGACGACGTAGCCGCCGTGGCAGCTCTCTATCGCCCACCCGCCGTGGCTGTCTCCTGGGAGGCGGGTGAGGAAGAAATCTGAGCCGCGGACGGCGGCCGCGAGGTCCGGGTCGGAGCGTCTGCGGAGGGGGAAGAAGGGAGGGATGGCGGGGCGGCAGGGGTCGTCGAAGAATCCAAGGATCTGGGGCGGGTGGAGGGCCTGGAAGCGGCGCCGAAAGACGGGGGAGGATCGGACGGCGTGGAGGAAGGTGCTGCAGGCGAGGGCGGCGCGGACTAGGCTCGGCAGGGACGGGAGGAGAATGAAGATCTCGCAGAGGAGGTCGTCGCCGAGATCAGTAATGGTGGTGGGAGCCGATGGCGGGCGTTTCGCCGGCGGCGGCGGTAACCCTAGCTCGGACGCCATGGCTGTCTAGTTCGAGCTCGAGGAAACGGCGACGGTCGAATATGCTTCTTCAGAAAGGAAAAAAAAAATTATAGAGGAAGGGGCGATGTGGCACAGGCCGGCCAGCCCATGATACAACTAAGAAATGTACACGCTGGTATATAAAGTCAGTACTTGTTGGAAGTTATTTCATTGTAGACATACTTATTCAGCTTTTATTGGATACAATATCATATTTTCAGAAGTTAGAGGTCATCAAATATGAGTGTACTTGGTACCACTTTAACAAGCAATTTTTTGTTTGCCTTGTATCTGGCGAATCCTTGCCCAATTCGAAGACTTATGCTACCGCGGCTGGGTGCGGTACTACCGCAACCTGGGAGTTTTTGTTCGTACCTTAATGTTAGGCCCTTTGGGATGTCTGTAACAAGTTGATTATTCAGCCTAAGGTCCTTCACCATCCTGTTAACTTAATCAATATATGGTAATCGAGTTCAATGGCATGATCGACTCATGTTTGAACATATGGTAATCGAGTCAAAAAAATGACATGTATGCTGGCTCTAGGCCTACTTTTGTTTTCTTTACCTCTGTCATTAGCTAACAATTTATCTGTGAGGACAGGCCCCAGCTATGTTTTCACTTGTGGTGCTTTGTCACCGTAGCATTCTGGTGTAAAACTTTCCATATCGCTTTATTAATATAAAGTTGGACACTTCTCTTCCTTTTATCCAAAAAAAGATGATTCATGATATTCACTGGATTATAGTTTAGATCTTAATATGGAATTAGATTATACTAATTTAGTAACATGTTTTCGTAATTCTCTAACTTATGATTTTAAAATATCAAACTTTCTTCAATTTTAGGATTATAATTACCAAAAATTCTACTATTCAATAATCGACAACACATTCAGTCATCCACTCATTAGAAGAGAAGAACTCAAGAAGTTGGATTGACTAGTGAGTGGTTTCGTTGCGGGGTGGTCTGATATTGATGTCATCATAACCAAAAATGTTGTGCACAAGATGAACCATGAGAGAGGATTGACAAGCTGACATGGTACAAACGATAACATGTGCAAGCATTCCCCATGATATAATTACATAGTTTGACTCTGAATTCCATTTAGACTGATTCTCATTCAAGGCAAAAGGATATGTGTGCTTTGAAGATGAAAATATATTTCTGATGTAACTTTATTTTAAAAAGGGCTTTGGAAACGAAAAGAACTTGGACCACTGTTCACATGGCCAAATGAACCCACACCATCTTGGATGCCAACAAGTTTCTTCTAAATGGATGCACAGATCATATCACATATCCGGAGAATTAAGAAAACTTGTTTCTTCCAACAAGTTTCTTCTAAATGAAAGGCCCTAGCTATGTTTTCACTTGTGGTGCTTTGTCACCGTAGTATTCTGGTGTAAAACTTTCCATCTCGCTTTATTAATTAAATTCGGACACTTCTCATCCTTTTATATTAAAAATATGATTCATGATATTCACTGCATTATAGTTTAGTTCTTAATATGGAATTAGAATATATAAATTTAGTAACATGTTTTCGTAATTCTCTAAGTTATGATTTTAAAATATCAAACTTTCTTCAATTTTAGGATTATAATTACCAAAAACTCTACGTATCCAATAATCGACAAAACATCCAGTCATCCACTCATTGGAAGAGAAGAGAGCTCAAGAAGGCAGATTGAAGATGAAAATTCATTTCTAATGTAACTTTATTTAAAAAAGGGCTTCGGAAACAAAACAAAAAACCTTGGACTTCTGTTCACGGACAAATGAACCCACGAGAGCCGTTTTGCTACCCGCATGGGTAGCTACAAACCCATGCGTTATACGGAGATGCAAGCCGTATGTATCCGTCTTAGCTTGTTTTCCTAGTAAAACACGGATATTTGGTGTACAAAACTGGTTTCGGAATTTTCAAAAAAATATTTTTTGGTCGTTATTTTTAGCTTTTTTCATAGTTGACTTTTTGTTGACTTTTGGGTCAAACTTTACTAAAAAAATCACAGCGGGTGGAAAAAAATTCGAAAAAATTTCAAAATACTTTTTAATAATTCTATCAACTCTACTAGTGACATCCCCCTTGTCTACTTGAGTAAACTCATTTTACCGTTGCGTATACGTTTCGGTCAAACTTAGGGTGTGTAGCTACCCATGGGGGTAGCAGGCTTCATTTAATGAACCCACACCATCTTGGATGCCCACAACTTTCTTCTCAATGGATGCACAGATCATATCACATATATCAAGTCCCTCGTTCGCCGTTCCTTGTTTGGTCCCTCAATGGAGGATGTTGCTCCAGTCCGTTGATGTCGTCTGGCGAGGAATAGACGGTTTGCTGCCATGCCTAACGTACCTCGCTGCTCTGAATGCAACAAGCTCCAGGTGAACACGCTAAGTTGACTGCACATGGGCACCCGTGCCCCGTCCCTAAATGTCTTGGTTCTCGGATTGTAGATCCGCAACCAGGCTGCATCCCTTGAATGCTGCTGTATCCACACCACGATCCTCCCGTCGTCAAGCACTGCTAATGGCTTCTCAAAATATTCACGAAGTGAACGGTTGTTTTGGTAGCATGGCATGGTGATGGTGTACCGCATTGACCAGAGAGACCGGCCCAAGTCCATGAGAAACCACAGCTGAACAGCGGTGCGGCCGTCAGCATGGCCGGCGACCAGGTGTCCGTCTAATTTGGCCAAGCAAATGTCGGGACAGTTTGCCGGGCCTTGGAGTGAAGACGCCGATGGTCGCCACGCCTCCTTGTCAATGTCAAACGCCATAATCTGGTGCGCGTTCCTATCTTTGAACATGATGGACACGATGTAGTGCGACAGAAAGTAGGCGACGCCATTTCACAGCTAGGTCCACGGTAAAACAAAACTAGCTGACCATTTCAGCTAATCAATGATCAAATAGTTATATAATATAGCAATAACTCTATCAGAGCATGCTAAAAATTTATGATATATTCATTGTTGGATAATAGGACAAACGATTTGATGTAATTCAGTACTTTTTGGAAGTTATTTCATTGTAGACATGCTTATTTAGATTTTATGGGTTACAATATCATATTTCAGAAGTTAGAGGTCATCAAATATCAGTGTACTTGGTACCACTTCAAAAACTTATTTTTTTTTGTTTGCCGGGCCTGAACTGCACTTGTATCCGGCGAATACTTGTCCAATTCGAAGACTTATACTACCGCGGCTAGGCGCGGTACTACCGCAACCTGGGAGTTTTGATTTGTAGCTTAATGTAGGGCCCTTTGGATGTCCGTAACAAGTTGATTATTCAGCGTAAGGTCCTTCGCCATCCTGTTAACTTAATCAATATAGTCATTTTCTTCTTCTGTTTTGGAAATTCATCTCCAAGTCGCAGGATCGAGTCATGTTTCAACATATGTCGAGTTAAATGGCAGGCTCTATGCCTACTTTTGTTTTCTTTACCTCTGTCATTAGCTAACTCTTTATTTAGGGAGGAAAGTCCCTAGCTATGTTTTCACTTGTGGTGCTTTGCCACCGTAGTATTCCGGTGTAAAACTTTCCGTCTCGCTTTATTAATTTAAATTCGGACACTTCTCATCCTTTTATATTAAAAAGATGATTCATGATATTCACTGCATTATAGTTTAGTTCTTAATATGGAATTAGAATATATTAATTTAGCAACATGTTTTCGTAATTCTCTTAGTTATGATTTTAAAATATCAAACTTTCTTCAATTTTAGGATTATAATTACCAAAAACTCTACGTATCCAATAATCGACAACACATCCAGTCATCCACTCATTGGAAGAGAAGAGAAGGCAGATTGAAGATGAAAATTCATTTCTAATGTAACTTTTTCTTTAAAAAGGGCTTCGGAAACAAAACAAAAAACCTTGGACTTCTGTTCACGGACAAATGAACCCACACCAGCTTGGATGCCAACAAGTTTCTTCTAAATGGATGCACAGATCAGATCACATATATCAAGTCACTCGTTCGCCGTTTCTTGTTTGGTCCCTCAATGGAGGATGTTGCTCCAGTCCGTTGATGTCGTCTGGCGAGGAATAGACGCTTTGCTGCCATGCCTAACGCACCTCGCTGCTCTGAATGCAACAAGCTCCAGGTGAACACGCTAAGTTGACTGCACATGGGCACCCGTGTCCCATCCCTAAATGTCTTGGTTCTCGGATTGTAGATCCGCAACCAGGCGGCATCCCCAGAATGCTGCTGTATCCACACCACGATCCTCCCGTCGTCGAGCACTGCTAATGGCTTCTCAAAATACTCACCAAGCGAACCGTTGTTTTGATAGCATGGCATGGTGATGGTGTACCACATTGACCAGAGAGACCGTCCCAAGTCCACGAGAAACCACAACTGAACAGCGGTGTGGCCGTCGGCATGGCCGGCGACCAGGTGTCCGTCTAGCTTGGCCAAGCAAATGTCGTGACAGTTTGCGGGGCCTTCGAGTGAAGATGCCGATGGCCGCCACGCCTCCTTGTCTATGTCAAACGCCATAATCTGGTGTGCGTTCCTATCTTTGAACATGATGGACACGATGTAGTGCGACAGAAAGTAGGCGACGCCATTGACGACGGCGGCTTCTCGGGTGCCCCGCCTCTCCCTTAACGGAAAGCTCCCCAACATCACCCTTAACGGAGGGCTCCCCGTATCCCTCCAGCAGCCATTGTTGTCCAAGCCGAGGGTGAAAATCTTGCAGACCTGCCGCTCATGGTTGGCGATGGCGAGCACCTTGTGCTCTCCCGTGGCGGCCGCGTGCCCTGCTACGGCAGACGTGATGTTTACTCTCGTACCATCTGGTTGAGCTAATGTACTTATTCAGTTATTTAGTACCATCATTTTTCTCTTATATAGGGATAAAGGGACAATGTATTCTTGTTGAGGCGATACTTCATCACACAAGTGGAAGTTTAAGGTTGAGGTCCTACATGGGATAAGTCTTATTCAGTTTTCTCTATTGTATGTTAAAATATGCGGTGCATAAATGTGGGTTTTCTAGGTCCTCGGTAAAACAAAACTAGCTGATCGTTTCTGCTAATCAATGACCAAATAGTTATATAATACAGTATATCAATACTTCTATAGAGCATGGTAAACAATTATGAAATATTCGCTTCCAGGAAATAGGACTAACTATTTTATGTAATTCAGTACTTGTTGGAAGTTATTTTATTCTAGACATGTTTATTCAGCTTTTATTGGTTATCATATTTTCAGAAGTTATAGGTCATCATATATTAGTGTACTTGGTACCATTTTAACAAGTCATTTTATTGTTTGACATGCCTAAATCACACTTGTATCCGACGAATCCTTGCCAACTCGAAGACTTGTACTACCGCGGCTGGGTGCGGTACTACCGCAACCTGGGACTTTTTCTTTATAGCTTAATGTTGGGCACTTTGGCATGTACATAAGAAGTTAATTATTGAGTCTAAGGTCCTTCGCCATCCTGTTGACTTAATGAATAAATTAATTTTGTTCTTCAGAAATTCACAGGATCGAGTCATGTTTGAACATATGGTAATCAAGCTAAATGGCATGTATGCTGGATCTAGGCCTACTTTTATTTTCTTTACCTCTGTCCTTAGCTAACAGTTTATCTGGGAGGCACGGCCCTAGCTATGTTTTCACTTGTGCTGCTTTGTCACCTTAGTATTCTGTTGTAAAATGTTTCATCTCGTTTTATTAATTCAAAGTCGGACACTTCTCTTCCTTTTATCTAAAAAAGAATTTGAACCATGGTATCCACTGCATTATAACTTAGTTCTAAATATGTAATTAGATTATATTATTTTTTAGTTTCATGTCTTCGTAATTCTCTAAGTTATGATTTTAAAATATTAAACTCTATGCAATTTTAGGATTATAATTACCAAAAACTCTACATATTCAATAACCGACAACACATCCACTCATTGGAAAAGAAGAGCTCAAGAAGTCAGATTGACTAGTTAGTGGTTTTGTTGCCGTCTGGTCTGATATTGATGTCATCATAACCAAAAATGTTGTGCACAAAATGTACCACGGGAGAGGATCATAAGATGACATGGTACAAACGATAACATGTGCAAGCATTCCCCATGATATAATTACATAGTCTGACTCTGAAAATAATTTAGACAGATTTTCATTCAAGGCAAAAGGATATGTGTGCTTTGAAGATGAAAATTTATTTCTAATGTAACTTTATTATTTATAAAAGGGCTTTGGAAACAAACAAACAAAAAACCTTGGACTTCTGTTCACGGACAAATGAACCCACACCATCTTGTATGCCAACAAGTTTCTTCTAAATGGATGCACAGATCATATCACATATATCAAGTCACTCGTTCGCCGTTTTTTGTTTGGTCCCTCAATGGAGGATGTTGCTCCAGTCCGTTGATTTCGTCTGGCGAGGAATAGACAGTTTGCTGCCATGCCTAACGTACCTCGCTGCTCTGAATGCAACAAGCTCCAGGTGAACACGCTAAGTTGACTGCACATGGGCACC
Organism: Poa pratensis; assembly: GCA_947311845.1. Classification (NCBI taxonomy): domain Eukaryota; kingdom Viridiplantae; phylum Streptophyta; class Magnoliopsida; order Poales; family Poaceae; genus Poa; species Poa pratensis. The sequence goes on from CAMZMU010000085.1 coordinate 147,447,354, forward strand.
CGTGCCCCGTCCCTAAATGTCTTGGTTCTCGGATTGTAGATCCGCAACCAGGCTGCATCCCCTGAATGCTGCTGTATCCACACCACGATCCTCCCGTCGTCACGCACTGCTAATGGCTTCTCAAAATATTCACGAAGTGAACGGTTGTTTTGGTAGCATGGCATGGTGATGGTGTACCGCATTGACCAGAGAGACCGGCCCAAGTCCATGAGAAACCACAGCTGAACAGCGGTGCGGCCGTCAGCATGGCCGGCGACCAGGTGTCCGTCTAATTTGGCCAAGCAAATGTCAGGACAGTTTGCCTGGCCTTGGAGTGAAGACGCCGATGGTAGCCACGCCTCCTTGTCAATGTCAAACGCCATAATCTGGTGCGCGTTCCTATCTTTGAACATGATGGACACGATGTAGTGCGACAGAAAGTAGGCGACGCCATTTCACAGCTAGGTCCACGGTAAAACAAAACTAGCTGACCATTTCAGCTAATCAATGATCAAATAGTTATATAATATAGCAATAACTCTATCAGAGCATGCTAAAAATTTATGATATATTCATTGTTGGATAATAGGACAAACGATTTGATGTAATTCAGTACTTTTTGGAAGTTATTTCATTGTAGACATGCTTATTTAGATTTTATGGGTTACAATATCATATTTCAGAAGTTAGAGGTCATCAAATATCAGTGTACTTGGTACCACTTCAAAAACTTATTTTTTTTGTTTGCCGGGCCTGAACTGCACTTGTATCCGGCGAATACTTGTCCAATTCGAAGACTTATACTACCGCGGCTAGGCGCGGTACTACCGCAACCTGGGAGTTTTGATTTGTAGCTTAATGTAGGGCCCTTTGGGATGTCCGTAACAAGTTGATTATTCAGCGTAACGTCCTTCGCCATCCTGTTAACTTAATCAATATAGTCATTTTCTTCTTCTGTTTTGGAAATTCATCTCCAAGTTGCAGGATCGAGTCATGTTTCAACATATGTCGAGTTAAATGGCAGGCTCTATGCCTACTTTTGTTTTCTTTACTTCTGTCATTAGCTAACTCTTTATTTAGGGAGGAAAGTCCCTAGCTATGTTTTCACTTGTGGTGCTTTGCCACCGTAGTATTCTGGTGTAAAACTTTCTGTCTCGCTTTATTAATTTAAATTCGGACACTTCTCATCCTTTTATATTAAAAAGATGATTCATGATATTCACTGCATTATAGTTTAGTTCTTAATATGGAATTAGAATATATTAATTTAGCAACATGTTTTCGTAATTCTCTAAGTTATGATTTTAAAATATCAAACTTTCTTCAATTTTAGGATTATAATTACCAAAAACTCTACGTATCCAATAATCAACAACACATCCAGTCATCCACTCATTGGAAGAGAAGAGAGCTCAAGAAGGCAGATTGAAGATGAAAATTCATTTCTAATGTAACTTTTTCTTTAAAAAGGGCTTCGGAAACAAAACAAAAAACCTTGGACTTCTGTTCACGGACAAATGAACCCACACCATCTTGGATGCCAACAAGTTTCTTCTAAATGGATGCACAGATCATATCACATATATCAAGTCACTCGTTCGCCGTTTCTTGTTTGGTCCCTCAATGGAGGATGTTGCTCCAGTCCGTTGATGTCGTCTGGCGAGGAATAGACGCTTTGCTGCCATGCCTAGCGCACCTCGCTGCTCTGAATGCAACAAGCTCCAGGTGAACACGCTAAGTTGACTGCACATGGGCACCCGTGTCCCGTCCCTAAATGTCTTGGTTCTCGGATTGTAGATCCGCAACCAGGCGGCATCCCCTGAATGCTCTTGTATCCACACCACGATCCTCCCGTCGTCAAGCACTGCTAATGGCTTCTCAAAATACTCACCAAGCGAACCGTTGTTTTGATAGCATGGCATGGTGATGGTGTACCACATTGACCAGAGAGACCGTCCAAGTCCACGAGAAACCACAACTGAACAGCGGTGCGGCCGTCGCCATGGCCGGCAACCAGGTGTCCGTCTAACTTGGCCAAGCAAATGTCATGACAGTTTGCGGGGCCTTCGAGTGAAGATGCCGACGGCCGCCACGCCTCCTTGTCTATGTCAAACGCCATAATCTGGTGCGCGTTCCTATCTTTGAACATGATGGACACGATGTAGTGCGACAGAAAGTAGGCGACGCCATTGACGACGGCGGCTTCTCGGGTGCGCCGTCTCTCCATTAACGGAAAGCTCCCCAACATCACCCTTAACGGAGGGCTCCCCGTATCCCTCCAGCAGCCACTGTTGTCCAAGCCAAGGGTGAAAATCTTGCAGACCTGCCGCTCATGGTTGGCGATGGCGAGCACCTTGTGCTCTCCCGTGGCGGCCGCGTGCCCCGCTATGGCAGACGTGATGTTGTCACCCATCAGTGGCGCGTCGTCGGGCAAGAGGGAGACGGCGCCATTAGCGAGGTCGATAAGGCGGATCCTACCGTGCGGGCTGACGATGCAGGCCACGCGGTCATCATCACTCATGGCGCGCGTCTCGCCGTAGTACGGAGACAAGAAGCCGTCGTCGTTGGCAGCAAGGTTCAGCTTGACCGCGTCGCCGGACTCCACGTCCAGGACATGAACCTCGTTCGTTGAAGAGTAAATGTTTACGCCGATGGCCAGGAGCGGGCCGGGGTTACGCGCGGCCGCGAGGAACTCCTGGTGGCAGAGGAGGGACCGCCATGACCTGCAGACTGCGCGGAAACGGCAGAGCGGCTCGGGTGGGAGGCGCAGCAGGATTTCGTAGAGCACGTCCAGTGGCAGGTCGCCGTCGTTGGCGGTGGCAGCGACGGGAGGATCGGTGGGTCGTCGCGGATTTGGCGGGCGGAGCGCCGCCGCCGTCGTTGACATGGCCGTAGATTGGTACGACGCAGGCGGTCGCGTTCAACTACTAGAGTATATATCGGAACGAATCGTGGTCGGATCCTAGCTCTCGCCTACTAACTTAACTAACAAAAAAAAAAAACACACACGCAACAGGAAGTCGATCGTGACATAGTACGTACGCCGTACGCGAACTGGACGCCTCTCGACCGCCATGGCCTCGCCGTATTCCACCGTGATCACCGATATCGGCGACGACCTCCTCCGCGAGATCTTCCTCCGCCTCCCGTCCCTCCCGAGCCTCGTCCGCGCGGCCCTCGCCTGCCGCGCCTTCCTCCACGCCGTCCGCTCGTCTCCCGCCTTCCGCCGCCGCTTCCGGGCGCTCCACCCGCCCCAGCTCCTCGGCCTCTTCGTCAGCCGCTCCTCCCACCCCGTCATCCCTCCCTTCGTCCCCCTCCGCCGCGGCTCCGACCCGGACCTCGCCGCCGTCATCCGCGGCTCCGATTTCCTCCTCACCCGCCTCCCACAGGACAGCGGCGATCCCGGATGGGCGATCATGAACTGCCACTCCGGCTACGTCCTCCTCCACAACCAGAGCACGGGCCAGATCGCCGCCTACAACCCCGTCACCCAGGCGCTGGACATCTTCCCCCAACCGCCTCAGGAGACCTGTCAATCATACTTACTTGAGTTCCACATCCTCCCCCCGGGGGAGGACCAGACCCCGTTTCGCGTCGTCTGCGTCCGCTGCCGCAGACGGCGTGGTCACACGCGAGCCCGCGTCTCTGTCTTCTCGTCGGACAGCAGGGAGTGGCAGTGTTTCCCATGGGTGAAGACCTCTAAGCCGCCGCAGCCTGGGGATGATGATGGAGTCGACATGTGCGTGCTCTCGCCTTACACTGGCACTCTGGTGATTGATTTTGAAAGATTGGTCTACTGGAGACACAGAGGTCAAGCACACATGGTCCTGCTCGACACCGCCACACTGCGACTATCTGGAATGGATTTGCCACGGGCCTTGAAAGATATAGACTATGGACTGCTAGGGCTTGGCCGCTCCAAGGATGGCAATGTTTTCATGGTTTGCCCAGGTGACTCCTTCGCAGACGGCAGAATATCACTTGCTGTTTGGTTTTGGAGAGCCGATGACGACGATGGTGTCGAGAAGTGGATGCTTGATAAGATCTTTCCACTGGATACATGCATTGGTGCTATTGCGAGTTCACCATATTTTCTGCAGATCGTGGCGATCGTCGACGGCCTTGTGTACCTGTCTATTCATTGTGATGAGATTGCTAAGTATCGCTTCGTATCTGTCTGCCTGGAAACAGGGACTCTAAACAAGCTCTTTGAAGATACATTTGGCAGCCATGTCCATCCCTACATCATGGCGTGGCCTCCTTCTCTGGTGTGCAACCAACAAAGTGAGCCCATGACTAGTATATTTTCTTCAGACGTTTGGTCCCTTTATTATATGCAGTTAAGTTACTTGAGAGCTTAGGATTATTGCATAGCTGTGAAAGTTTGCCATCCATCTCATATTTTGCAAGTCTCACCAACCATTTTTAGTGGTTATGCAGCAATGGCTTATCAATTCTGAGTCTCGTTACAGTAATATTCATTTGCTTAACTCATACTATAAGTGTTTACTTGCAGATTGCATATCAGTATAGGACTCAGTATTTTGATTTTTGCATGTGGTTTGTGCTGATTAAATAATAGCTGCATCGGCAATACTGCAGGGTGGAAATTTCTCGCCCCTAAAATGTTGTCTCTTTATCCAGAAAAAAAACCCCATCTTATTTCACTTTCGTTGCTTCGGTCATCACTAAACAAATATATCATGTGCCCCCTTTTTTTTAATAGATCTGTCTTGTACCATCTGAGTCTATAACATTGCACAATTTGTCTATACAAACACATGAATCCTTACCTACACTGAAATCAAATTATGTCTCAGGAGGATTCAGGTGCCAAAGTTAGTGGAGAAAATGTGACGGGTGATGGTCCTGTGGACACAGAAGAAACTCCCTCTGTTCTCGTATCGGCATTTTAATCATATAAAGATTCTTTGATTAATGGTGAAGGGGCGCCAAAAACCGCAGAGATAGGGACACTTTTTCTTTCTATCGAAGATTAGAGGAAGTCTCTTGTGAGCAAAATCACAACTCTAGAATTGTAGATGCAGAACTGACAATTGTGAGAGATTGTACATTGAGGATGAGTGCTGAATTTTATGGGTACAAGAGAAGGGCAGTAAGATATGCTCTGTTTTTTCCTCTCAAAAAAAAAAAAATGCTCTGTTTGCCCTGTTGAAGTAGCCCTTTGAAGTGACACTGGTATATATTTCTTACGATGATATGAGCCTTTTTTAAATGTGTGTTACTGCTTCAGTTTTATACAGTGTGTGAAGATAGCATATCCTAGTTTCATACTCCCTCCTTCCGCGAATAAATGTACTTCTACCTTTTGGGGTAAGTCAAACTTATTAAATTTTGACCAACTTTATTGGAAAACGTACCCACATTTATGACAGTAAATTGGTATCACTAGATTCATTTTAAAATGAAGTTTCAAAATATACCAATGTTATGTCATATATGTTGCTACTTTTTTTTATAAATTTGGTCAAAGTTTGACTAAGTACCAAACCTAGAAGACGGAGGGAGTATATTAGTAGGCTAGCATGTTTTGTGCTCTCGGGAGCACATGATTCTTTTATTTTATAAAATCCAAAAAAAGAACTTGATTAAAAACTTGCAAATTCAGACAAGTCATGGGCTAGCAAGTTTTCTGGAAACAGAGTTGAGTCATTGCATGCATGTGAGAAGTTTTATTTGGATGAATGCCAAGGGAACACAGGAACTTATCGCTCCTAGTGACTACTGTGCAAATGTCTGTATTAACCATCGGAATGACTTATCTGCATTAGACTGGTTCAACTTTCTGCGGCATTTATTTTGCGGGTGTTCCGTACTAAATGATGTGCTACAAATAGAAACGAGTAAACCATATGTCTTGAGGGACCGTGTGGATTTCTGTCTGCTCGTATTAACGAGTACACCTTTTTTTTTTTTTTTTTGAGAAGAACCTGCATACAATCAAAGAAGAAAACGAAGAACAACGACGCATACAGGCTCACACACACACTGCCCAGAAACTGAAAACAGGCAGAGGAACAACGAAGCCAGAAGCAGCAAACTCAACACAGCTCGTCGAACTAGTCCATCGCCACCACCAGAGCACCAGCAATAGACGAAGAAGACGAACCTCCAGCAAACCCAGCTCCGAGCCAGCACCATACTTTGAAGAACCTCAAGAGACACCCGCCGCGCACGAGGCCGACGGGATGAAGCCGGTTGAAGCGCATCGGCCGGGGACGAACCCCGTACTTCTCGGAGATGAGCAGCAGCGCCGTCCAACGGAGAGCAGCCACCGCTCCCACCTTCTTCCACAAAACCAGCTTCCAACTCGCAGCCACCTGCACACCCAAATCCAGGCAAGCTCCTGAACTTCACAGCGCCCTCTCCCCTCGCCACCACGGCCGGCCGGAACAGAGACACCGAAGAAGACCACCACGGAAACGAGACGAAATCGAGCTTATTTAGACGGGATCTTTTCTCCTCCGCCCACTCCGCCGTCTCCCACCACGGGAACTCTCCGGAGAAGCAAAGAATCACTCCTGGCCGCAGCTCGAAAGCACCAGGACACCCCAAAATACGGCATGCCGCCAGACATGGCATAAAGCCAACAACAGCCATAGAGGCTAACGAGAACCTACATCTACTACTCTGTACAGGTAGCCGGCATCCTAATCCAACTCCAAACCAACCAGCAAGAGCGCCGGCGGCCGGAGGGATTGGATCCGGGGAAGCACAGGGGACTCTCAAGGGGCGGCGGCGGAGGCTTCGAGAGGAAAGGAGAGGAAGGGATAAGGTTCGGTAACTGTGCTCTGCCAAAGTACACCTTATGTCTTCCACCTTATGTATTAACGAGTACACCTTATGTCTTCCAAAGAGACTGTATGTCTTAGCCAGCTTTCTGGGACAGCGATAACAGTTGGACTCTCTTTGAAGCTACCCTGAATGAAGCTGCTGGCCTCGATGGCTCATTTATGGGACTGGTGGACAGAGACGAACAAAGTCGATGCCGGCGAGAGGCAAGGTGGAAGTGTGTTTCACCATCAACAAACACATACGAGAGTGCTCCGGTACAGACCCCATTAGCTACGCCCTGCAGTGGAAGAAACAAGAAGAGAGAACTATGTGAAAGGAAATTTTGATGCAGCTTTCTTTCAGATGAAGGGGTTTTTATTGCAGGCCGAACTGGAAAACTCCAGAATACATCAACGGCTCTTCACGCCTTGCCGCCATTGAAGGTGCAGCTAATCTAGGCTTTCACCGTGTTATATCTGCTCCCTGGCGGCTGTCCATGTACTCAACTCGGGTGATGATGATCTGGGGTCCTGTTCAAAGAAGCAAGAAGCCTCTCTAATTTGTTTATTGTCGGCGTGCTTGTACTAATGTAGCTCATGAAATAGCTGCGTACAGCTATAGTGCAACTGAACCAACCTTATCTTGGGTCGATGAGATGCCCCCAAGTTTGCTGTTGCCGATTGGTCATCAGCGAGAGGGACTCTGCTATGTTGGTCAACGAAGTTGGATGCGCAGAAACCTGGACATATTTCATCTTGAGTTCTCTCGTTGGGATGAGGTTTACAAAGCTTTCGGCGCACCTTTATGGAATAACCAAAGTCCTGTAAAACCACATTACGGATCTTTCCGTGCAAAACAATGCCACACATACGTGGGAAAAATTACATCATGCCCTCACTAGAAATAGATTAAAACTGATTGCGCACTGAAGAGTTGTCCAGATAACCGGCGCCACATAATACCAAGATATCCTCCTATTAAGCCAACATCGTAAATAACATCACAAAGAAACCAAAGGCTACGGCATTACAACATAAGCCTACAGAACATCAGCCGTAGTTCCACAAGTTCCAGCTGCTTACGGGGTCGGCCAACAACAGTCAAAATGGAGTCGAACTCAAAACAGTGATGGACCACACACAATGCCCCGAGCCAAAACTTGGCAAACATACAGAGTCCTGCAGCATCAGAACAGCTCGTGGGATCCATCACATCCTGTCCTCTCTCCTGCGTGGGGCGCAGGTGATGATCTCGTCGACCCTGAGGATCATCTCCGCAGCCTCAGTCGCGGAAAGGATGATGGCTTGCTTCACCTTGAACGCCTCGCAGATCCCACGCTTTTGCATGTCTCCCAGCTGCAGAACAGTAGACCATATTAGTATCAAAACTCGGGCACAGGTTACATAGAAAAGAAGGTATTTATGGAGCTTACGCCGCCGCTGATGGCATCGATTCCAGAAGTGCTGTTCTCTTTGTGGTGCTCAGCTCGGAGCTGGGAGATCAGCTCAGCACTGTCCAGACCAGCATTGTCAGCTATGATTGTTGGGATAGCTTGCAGGGCACGCGAAAAAGCATCGATCGCATGAGATTTCTTCCCAGGGGTCTTCCTTGCAAGTTCATCCACCTCTTTGGCCATCACCATCTCAGGCCATCCACCACCATATATGACACGTGTGTCAGTAACTGTCTGAGAAAGCACACACAAGGCATCATGCAAGGACCTCTCGGCCTCATCAAGCACATGCTCACTGTAGACAATAAAACACATGTATTCAATGTGTGGCCAAATACATTAAAATGCCTAAATATAGTAAAATATTATCCTGCATGATAAGGAGCTACACAAATAAGACATACCTTGTGTCGTCGTATCGGCATCGTAGATAGGAGACGGGGGTCCTCTAGCCGCTGGATAACCGAGGGGGTGAAAGGGAGCGTCGTCGAGGTCAGGATTGAACAAGGCAATTTACCCAGCTTCGGATCTCGCTACGGTGGCGATCTCCTACGTGCTGCTATAACTCACTATAATGGCGATAGCCTTGGACAGGTTACAATGAGTACAGAGTATGCCCTAGAGGCGTCCCTGGTCCGGCTTATATAGGCGGCCAGACGCAGGGGTACAAGATAGTTACGTGTCCGACAAGTATACAGAGTCCTAAACCTATCCGGCAAGTATGCCGTCTACCGCCTATGTCTTGGTGTCTTCTTGGGCTTCGGTCTTGGTCGGTCTTGGGCCTCCATCTTGCCGGCATCCGCCTACCTTGAGTTGCCAGCTATCTGGGCCGCCTGGCAGGCAAAGCCTTAACCACCACTGCGGGTCACCCTGGACTAGCCGGATTTGCCATGTTGGTGATACCCCTAGTTGGTATAACCCCAACATTAGCCCCTGGAAGGGTTGAAGTTCTTCAGGCGCCGTCTTCTTTTGCCGACAACTTTCGTCTTGTTTTGTAAGGGTCTGAAGAGCTTGAAGCATTCCACAGTTGAAAAATAAGCGGCGGTCCGTCAAAAGTAGCCGGGCAGAGCCACCAACATGGGAAAGACGGCCTGACTACTTGTCAGAAATCTTCCTCGTGTGGTCTTGTCAAACTGACAAGTTTCGTCAAATGTTGACGGATGACGTCATGGGGTCCATGACAGTTTGAACCTCATGATGATCTTCCCACTACGCGCAAGAATCGAGGAGACAACCTCGCTCACACCGCTACCACGACGTGCAAACCATCGTCTTCTCCGGCACCGGCCACGGCAACGGAAACAATCTCCTCCCCTATCTCTGTGTCCCCACTGGCGACGGCGGACCCTCTGCCTGAGGCTGATCTCGAGGCCGCCGCCGGCGAGAACAGCGACGAAGAGGAAGAGGTTGCTGATCTGGGCTCCAGGTACTGGCTTCCGTCTTGTTTGACGGAGGCCTACATGAAGGAGCTGGAGGAAGGCGGCTTCTTGCCGCCAAAGGCTGAATGCAGTTGGCGGCTACCTGGGGAAGAAGTTGTCCCCGAGCCGGAAGATGGAGAGAGGGTCATATTGACTTCTCATCTCCTGCGCGGTATGACTCTGCCGCCTTCCGCCTTCTTTTCCGCTGTGCTAGATCACTATGGGTTGCAACCACATAATATCGCACCCAATAGCATCCTAGTTTTAGCCGGCTTTCAAGCTTTATTCGAAGGCTACTTAGGAATAGCTCCCATAGTAGAAGCCTTCAAGTATTGCTTCATCTGTCGTCGGCAAACCGTTTCTGCCGGCGTGATGGCAACCTGCGGCAGTGTAACTTTCAACTGCCGCCAAGGTGACTGGTATCCAAAGATTCCCTACATCGAGTCTGTGAAAAATTGGTCCAGCACCTTCTTTTACTGCAAAGACATTCCTGCTCCCGGCAAGACGGTGGGCATTCCGCCATTTGTCAACTCTCCACCAGAGCATCAAGCGCACTGGACGGAGAAGCCGGCCACCAACCTGCCGGAGGAACTCCGCCTAGCTTTTAGACGGATCGAGTTTCTCACGAAGACCATGGTCCCTCCTCACCTTGACGGGGTCGACACTGTTGTGTGTTGGCTGTCAAGGCGGATCATGCCTTTGCGCCACCGCCCGCTCAAGATGTGCGAGTACAAGGCGGAGGCGTCTGACGGCACACTTGAGGAAAGTGTGTTGCTTTTCCGGCTGCGAGAACTCATCCAGCCGAGGTTCATCAAGGCGGCCAAGAGCGTCGCCATGTTTACGCATGACAACCCAGCCCCAGAGGTAAGGCGGAACTTCCTTTATTTTTGCACTTGCTTTCCTTGCTGGTGGTGGCACTAACTTGACTTTGTTTATCCAGCTGAAGTCCTTGATGGAGGAGGACTTGGCCCCCAACTATTACGACGTTGGGGCCAAGCCCAAGAAGCACAAGCTCACCACCACCAGGACTTGGAGAAGAGGAAGAAAGCCGCCCTCACCACTGAGGCGGAGGACGAGATTTTGGGGGACAAGATCCCCACCAAGCGGTAAGTTACTGCACACTTGGTTTATTTGATTTTAGGCTACCCATCCGCTAACTTGGTTGCATCTTCTTTCAGAGCCAGACCCACCATGGCCAAGTTACGCGCCAACGTTAAGGCAGCGGCCGGCAGAGTTAAGCCGGCAAAGCCTTCTCCGGCAACCGCGCCAGCCACCCCTACCGCCAACACTCCCGTGGTTTTATGCCCAGGAACTTTTCAGGCGGACAGGACAAGGATGGTTGGCCCAGGCCACTCCGCCGCGGAGAAAGCGGCATGCAAAAAAGTTGCCGCCAACACTTCCCAAAGAACGGCTGAAGCTTCAGCTAATGATACCGCTCGGATCATGGCCATGAAGAAAGAGACGCCGGAGGCAGCCAAGGAAAAACTTGGCGGATCGACCTCGCACCCCAATCCTGCGCTTGGCGGGGATACAATGGATGCGCGCCACACGCTGCAGACCATGTGCGATGGTACCAAAAGCTGGTACAGGCACATGAGGACGCTCCAAGACACTCTCCAAGGACAACTTGAGGTAAAATAGTACATAGTTGCAGCCCCCGACTACTTTGTCGGCTAAAACATTGGTTTAGCCAGCGGAGTGGTCCACATACTATGACTGTAAAACCCAACCTTTCTGTCCACTTTCCTGCAGGCTACCTTGGCCTCCAACCGTGAGCTCTTCACTGCCTCAGAGCGGAAAAACAGGGAGTGCCGGGACCTCCAGCAAGAATTGGAGATAAAGAACGCCCAACTTGCGAGCTTTGAAGAGGCGCGCAAGAAGGATGAAGGTCAGAATTTCTTTGCCTTCTTTTCATCCGTCAAGTTTTCCTCTATTGCTCCGACAAGTATTTTAGCCAGAGTTTTTTCCTTTTGCGTTTGTAGAATTGTTAAACACTGCGCAAGATATCCTCAAGAACTCCTCTAACATGCAAGATTTGATGAACGAAGCTGCAGATCTTGCCCAGGAGGTCATGAAGCTGAAGGCGGACCACGCCAAGGAGCTGGAAAAGCGCGATATGGACCATGTCACCGAGGTAAGCAAGTTGACGGAGCAGATCAAGAATCTGACCGACAACTTGGCCAAGGTGACAGAGACCTCAAGCTCCAGCAAGAGAATCACTCCAAGGCTGTTCGACTAGCCGAGGAAACTCTTGCCGGCCACCTCGATGAGATCAATGCCATCCACGATCACGTCCTTGGTAAAATTCTATCCTTTCCTTCCTTTCTTCGTATTTGGAAATTCTTGCCGTACGTGCTTAACCTTGAAAGGTTTGCTCCTTGCAGCCCCGGCAAACTTGAGCGACCTTGAGGACGACTCGCCCCGCCTTGCACGTGTACTGAAAGTTGGTGAGCTGATCACCGACATCATTAGCACAGGGCAAGCGTTCGTCGCCAAGTTCTATCCGGGTGAAGGCAGTGACCCCGTTGTCCTCGAGGCAGTGCCAGAGGTGCTGAGGAAGGCGGCCGAAGAGCGCGAGAGCGTACTACGCTCAGCTGCCCGCGGTGCCGCCAAGGTTGCCCTTTCCCTCTGCAAGGCCTGGTATCCCGAGGCGGACATGCACCAAGTGACAGAGTATATGCCCACGGAGGATGAAAATGGTGTTGCCATTGATTCCAAGGAAGTGATGGCTTCTGTCTCTGGTTACGCCACTCGGGTAGCCAACATGGTTGATCTCCGCTTCTTCTACAAGGAGCACGCAGATCCTCACCTAGCCGCAGGCGAAGGCTCTTCGGTTCCCGGCGTGGACGCCATAGGCGGCGAGGGGGAAGCTGAACAAGGCCGCCCCAAGGATGGCGGAGCCGGTGCTGAAGATGCCGGCGTCAGCCCCCAAGCCCCCAAAATGACCTCGACCAAGGCGGCAATGCCTTAGATCTCCCTGCAAAGCATGTAACAAGTAGATGCATTAAAACTGATGTATGCAAAACACTTGTGTTATTCTGTTGGGATTGTAAATATACTCTATGTGGCCAACTTTTATGCTACACTTGGTGGTAGACTTATTTTAAGTGGCCCGCCTTAAAAATGTATCTGTGTTTGCATGCTTAACTTTCATATGTTGGCGGAACCTCATCTCAGTTACTTTAGCTGTGCCAACCAGGTGCAATACCAATTAGTTTAGACACAGAGACTAAAGCCGGCATGTTGGTGCCAACGACATACTACTAGGCGACCCCACACAAACAAACAGATAGTCATATTAGGCGGTGCAAAGGTTGTTTGCTTAATTTTAGCCGGCAGACGGCAAATGCCAAAAAAGTTGGAACCATTAGCACTGAGCGAAAATTTTGGTAACTTTTGACATACAGGTATATGATTGCAAGAAAAGACAAAAGATGGCATGATCTCTAGACGGACTGAGCAAACCACAGACTTTTATTTCATAATCATATAATACTTATTACAATCAGAAATTGCTAAGTGTAAAAGGGACGTAGCTGCTCAATGTTCCATGGACGCTTGGTTTCTTCATACTTGTCGTCAACGTTCGCTTCCGCTTACGCCCTCTTTCTTGTATCCGTCACGTATGTCCATCAAGTAATAGGAACCATTGAGCAGTACTTGCTGACCACAAAGGGCCCTTCCCATGGAGGGGATAACTTATGCAAGCCTTTCCTATCTTGGATTAGGCGGAGGACCAGGTCACCTACTCTAAAACTACGTTGTCGCACTCTTCGACTATGATACCGGCGCAAATTCTGCTGATAGATGGCGGATCGTGCAATGGCAACGTCACGTTCTTCGTCAAGTAGATCAAGGCCGTCCTGTCTTGCATCTTCTGCGTCTTCTTCGACGTAGGCTTGAATTCTGGGGGAGTCAAACATCATGTCGGATGGCAGTACTGCTTCAGCGCCATAGACTAAGAAGAAAGGAGTAAACTTGGTTGATCTGTTTGGAGTTGTTCGCAAACTCCAAAGGACAGATTGCAACTCTTCAACCCAAGCCCCAGCTGCCCTGTGCAAAGGTACTTCGAGACGAGGTTTGATTCCTTGCAGAACCAAGCCATTTGTACGCTCTACTTGACCATTTGCCTGGGGATGTGCTACGGAAGCCAAATCCAGCCGGATGCCATGTTGGTTGCAGTATTCCTCAACTTCGCCTTGCGATAAGTTCGTGCCATTGTCGGTGATAATGCTATGTGGCACCCCGAACCGAGAGATTATGCCCCACAGAAAATTGGCGGCTGTGGCGCCGTCAAGCTTTTTATAGGTTTAGCTTCAACCCATTTGGTGAATTTGTCTACCGCACTAGCAAGTGCGTGTAGCCCCCAGGTGCCGTCTTAAACGGACCAACCATGTCCAAGCCCCAGACCGCAAAGGCCAAGTGATGGGTATTGTTTTCAGCTCTTGAGCCGGCATGTGAGGTTGTCTGGCATATAGTTGGCAGCCCTTACATCGTTTGACGATATCTTCTGCGTCCTCCTTGGCTGTCAACCAATAAAAACCTTGCGGAAAGCTTTTGACACAATAGAGCGGGACGAAGCATGATGTCCGCAAACTCCGGCATGTATCTCATCCAACAAGTTTCTGCCTTCCTCTGGTGAAATGCAACGTTGGTAGACTCCAGTAGTACTACGCTTGTACAGTTCACCTTTGATTATTGTGAATGCCTTGGCTCTTCTACATTTGCCGTCGCAACACCTCATCTTCCGGCAACTCTTGGTTGACCAGGAAATTCAAGTATGGGGTTGTCCAGTCCGGCTTTACCAAGTAGACGGCATAGCTGGCCTCTTCCACTGGTTCTGCCGCCTCTGGATCAAGAAGGTCAGCTCCTTTTATTGACGGCTTGTGGAGATGTTCCAGGAAAACATCCTTTGGTACCTTTTTGCGCTCAGACCCCAATCTGGCAAGTGTGTCTGCCGCCTCGTTTTGGCCTTGGGATGTGGCGGACCTCGTATCCTAGGAAGCACTTGGCAAATTCGTCAACAGCAGCGATATGCCGCCATTGTTGCACTTTTGGCATCCCATGTACCACGTATGTTGCGCAACCAGGTCTGAATCACCATAGCAGAGAACGTTGGACGCCAAGTTCCTTGGCAATGTGTAAACCATGTAGAAGTGCTTCATATTCGGCAACATTGTTGGTTGCTTTGAAATGAATTTGTAGCACATAGCTGAGCTTGTCCCCTTGAGGATTTCTCAACACAACACCAGCCCCCGAGCCCTGAAGCATCTTTGATCCATCAAAGTGCATGATCCAGTACTCTGTTTCAGGGAGAGGTATTTCATCCATGGCTTCTGTCCAATCTGCACAAAATCTGCTAAGGCTGAGACTTAATAGCATTTCTGGGTTATACGTGATGTCAAAGGCGGCAAGTTCAATGCCCCATTTGGCAACTCTGCCGTTGCATCCGCATTGTTTATTATATCACCCAGAGGTGCTTTGCTCACCACAGTTATTGAATGTTCCTGGAAGTAATGTCTCAACTTCCTGGCGGCGTAAAAAACACCATAAGCCAGCTTCTGGTAATGCGGATAACGCTGCTTCGAGGCGGAAAAACTTCACTATGAAGTAGACAGGGCGTTGTTCACTTGCCTCAGCTTCTCCCGCCTTGCGTTCCACAACCATAACTGCGCTGATAACCAAGTTGGTTGCAGCGATATATAGCAGCATTGGCTCCTCTGGACGAGGTGCTGCAAAATTGGAGCAGTCGTTAATGCTACCTTTAGCTGTTGCAAGGCGGCATCTGCTTCGTCTGTCCATCAAAGTTGTCGGATTTCCTCAATAGCCGGTAAAGAGGCATAGCCTTTTCACCAAGACGGCTAATGAAACGACTGACGGCAGCTGCGGAGCCGGTAAGGCGCTGCACGTCCTTCAGGCAAGTTGGCCTGGATATGTTGAGAATTGCCTTGATTTTCTCCGGGTTGACCTCAATTCCTCGTTCGGAAACGATAAAGCCAAGCAACTTGCCGGCAGGAACTCCAAACACGCACTTGTTTGGATTGAGTTCATCCTATATACCCGGAGGTTGTCAAGGTTTCTCGAAGATCGTCAAGCAAATCCGCCTTTTTCCGAGACATGACGGCAATGTCGTCTATGTAGACGTGAACATTGCGGCCAATTTGTTCGTTAAGGCATCTTTGCATGCACCGCTGATACGTTGCGCCGGCATTTTTTAGGCCGAAGGGCATCGTAATGTAGCAGAAGGTTCCGTAGGGCGTGGTGAACGCTGTTTTTAGTTGGTCTGATTCCCGCATTTTAATTTGGTGGTACCCGGAGTACGCATCCAAAAAGCACAGCAGCTCGGAGCCGGCTGTGGAGTCTATGACCTGATCTATACGTGGTAAAGCAAAGTGGTCCTTAGGACAGCACCTGTTCAAACCGGTATAATCGATACACATCCTCAGCTCTTTATTAGGTTTGGAACAAGTACAGGATTTGCCAACCAATCAGTATGCACTACTCCCTAATAAACTTTGCCTCCTGCAACTTGATGATCTCCTTCCAATAGCTTGCCGCTTCTTCTCACCAAAGCGTCTGATTCCTTGCTTGACAGGTTTGGCTCCTTTGAGACATTAAGAGAGTGCTCGGCAAGTTCCCTGGGAACACCCGGCATGTCGGCAGATGACCATGCAAAGATGTCCCCGTTCTCACGGAGGAACTCGACGAGCGCGCTTTCCTATTTGTCATCTAAGCCGGATCCGATGGTGACTTGCTTGGAGCTATCACCTTTGACCAGATCCACCTTCTTTGTGTCATCAGAGGCCTTGAAGGACTGCTTTGGTTCGGCAGTTTGCACTTTTTCCGGCAACTTGACGTATCAGTTTCCTTTTCTCAGCATGGCTAGCTCCTCTGCGTGGAGGACAGCTTCGGCGAAGGCGGCATTGCCACGTTCGCACTCTTTGCCTTTTTGAAGTTGCCATTGACGGTAATGTACCGTTGGGTCCAGGCATCTTCAACTTGCTGTAGATGTAACATGGCTCGCCATGAACTTGGCGAAAGCAGGCCGTCCAAAGATGGCGTGGTAAGCACTCTTGAAGGGGACTACCTCGAACCGAATATACTCTGTGCGGTAATTTTCTCGGTTCCAAAGGTAACCTCAAGTTTGATGCTTCCCTTAGACTTGGCTTGCCTTCCCGGCACAATGCCGTGAAAGTGACTTGCTGTAGTCAAGTTGGCTTTCCGTCAAGTTCATGCGCTTCAAGGTGTCTTCGTAAAGGATGTTGAGGCTGCTGCCTCCGTCCATCAACACCTTGGTCAGTTTGAAGTTGGCGACAATTGGGTCGACAACGAGGGCGTACTTGCCGGGATGCGGCACACGGTCAGGGTGATCGTCCCTGTTCCATGTAATTGGAGCTTCAGACCAATTCAGATACTGGGGAACATCTGGCACCGTGGCGTTAAGCTCACGTAGTTCCGCCTTCTCTTCCTTCGCAGAGGAGTGCCCAGGAAACACACGAGTTGCTCGTGTACCTTGGGGAACTTTTTCTCCTTGCGAGGTGGCTTTGGGGTCCTCGTCCTCTGACATGGAAACAGCCTCATCGTCGTCGTCCTTCTTTGCTTTTTCCGCTTTCTTAGCCTTTTTCGGCTTCCAGCCAACATCGGGGTCCTTCTTGAAGTCGTCATGAAGCGGCACTCACCCAGTGTGTGGTTGACCTTGCCAAGATGCGTGGATCGGACAAGGCAGCAATTTTGCTTCTTCATAGACATGCGGTCTTGTTGGACAGCATCCTTGCCCTTGTTCTTATTTTTCCACTTGCGCTTGCCGCCTCGCCTTCGAAGGCGGTGGCGACCTCATTGGATGGTCCAGCTTTGTCTTCCTGGGAGCTTTGCTTGTAATTAGCACGCTTGTTTGGTGCCAAGTCAGGGGCACCTTCGCCATCACGTGCATCATCGTCCGCCTGAGCGTACATGGCGGCAACTCAAGCATGACTCCGAGGTCCTTGACTTGCATGCGGACAAGCTTGTGTCGGAGACTTGAGCCCTTCAACAAGCATGTGATGAAGGCATGGATTGCCTGGTTGTCGTCGACGTTCTCACAACTTGCCTTTGTCTGAATCCACCTTGCCAGAAAGGCGGACGCAGTTTCGTCTGGCCTTTGCACACAGTGCGTTAGATCGGTATACGTCTTTGGGCGCTTGTATGTGCCCTGGAAGTGTTGGGTGAAAACCCGTTCCATATCCAGCCAACTGTGTACAGATTTTTCCGGCAAGTTTCAATCCAGCTTCTGGCTGTCCCTCCAGCATGAGGGGTAGAAAACGCGCGGCAACTAAGCCATTGCCCCCGCAATTTCGACAGCCAACGCATAATCCGACAACCACGAGTTGGGTTTGTCAGCTCCGTTATACCTTTGGCAACTTTTTGACACTGATGTCATATCACGAGGTATGCGGATATTGCGGATGGCGTTGCCGAAGCACGCGGGGCCGAGGTATGATTCCTCCTTTCCAGCCTGAATGTCATTGAGACGATGACGTGCGTCTTCTGGAGCGAGCTGTTGTTGGTTCTATCCCACGAGGCTCGTCCTGCGCTGCCCGGCTGTGCCGGGCTCATTGTTATGTCCCTGACTCCCGCCTCTCGCCTAGGCGGTGGCGGTGGGGATCTGGTGCGGTCCCTACTCCTCCTTGGCGGAGGGGGATCGTCACGGTTGCCGCCACTTCTTGGCGGCTGCTGGTTGTTTCTGCTCCAGCCTTCTCTTCTAGGCGGTGGACGTGGTGGGTCCTGCTGCCTTTTGCCGTTGTGGGAGGCCTCATCGCGGTGTCTCCTAGGAGGCGGCGATTTGCGAGGCTCCTTATCTTTGTCTTTATCCTTCCCCTTACCATGGCTACTGGAGCCAGATGAGTCGTTGGGGTTGCCGCCAGCAGCAGCTATACAGGCATTAGACTTGGATTCCAGCCGTCCACCGCGTGCTTCCGCCTGACTTGCATGAGAATCAGCCCGTGCATGCTGCTCCAGAGCCTTGTAGGCTAGAGTAGAGGCATAGTAGATCTTATCGTCCTTGTCGTAGTCGTCGTTGTTGAGGATGTCCAAAGCAGCCGCAGTGTTAAGGACAGGTGTGCTTAGAACTATGTCACCGTTTTTGTCCTTACGCTGCGGAGCCGATGCCCACCCGAAACCAAGCCTCTGAGCAGGGGACTTGAACTCCTTGGGAGGCGGATCCCGATTCTGCAGGGTACTCTTCTTTGGCGGCGGAGGTTTGACCTTGGCCACTGGTGTAGTGGTGAAGAGGTTCCTTTTGGTGGTGAGCTTAGCCTGCTCCGCCTTGGCCTCTTTCAGCAAGTTCATAACCTCGTTGTGTTGCGCCTGGAGGCTCTTGGTTTGGTTGACTAGAACCGAACGGAGCTTTTCCAGGTCCGCCAGTGATGTTTGCTCGTTAACCGGCGTGAGCAAGACCTCCGCCAAAGTTTCCTTTTCTGCATCGTCAAGGGCGTCTTTGCTGCATCCGCCTCGCTCCAGATGTGTCCTCTTCACAGGAGCCGGCGGGGGCACTTTGTCCGGCAAGGTGGCAGCCGGAGTTCCGGCAACAACAGGCTATGTTGTTTTTGCCAGATCTGTTGCGGTAACACCAGCCACGAAGCCTGTTGCATGGTTGAACTTGCCACCTCAGAGGGCTGTGGTTCGGGTGCGTGGAAGCACTCTTGAACCTTCTGTTCAAACATGCTAACAGATTCTCCATCGGAGTCAGAGTCTACGTTGACTTGAACAGTATCTCTGGATCCGGCATCTGACATCGCATCGTCCTGGAGCGCAGGAAGGATGGACTCAGGATCGTTGCTATCCGGCTGGGAGTCGGATCCCAGTCCGGCAACACCACAGAAGTGGAGATCTGAATCCGCGGACTCCGCGGAGGAGACAGATTCAGATCCGTCTTGCGAGTAGTCGAACTCCGGGCGGTGGCTGGGCGTGAAAACGGTGTGATTCCTGGGGAATCCCAACGCCTCCGGGGTGAACCCACTAGTACAGAACGACACATCGGATACCCCTAAATGGCAACGGCGAGAGTTAGGGGACGGAAAAATAAGCTCCGCGCGCTTCCGCGAGTGCGCGCGCGCGCTAGTTGGTCGATGGGCCCGACACAATGGTAACGGAGGCTGAAAAGATCTCCGTTGCTCATATCTAGGCAACGGAGGAAAGAATATCTCCGTTGCTGATATTAGCACATCAGAAACGGAGATCGGTCTATCTCCGTTTCCCATGTGAAGGCACATTAAGCGGTGCCGGTATTAATATCTCCCACTCCAGTACTGTATCTCACTCTCACTCTCAGTCTCACTCTCCCTAGTTCCTAACCCTAGCCGCACACGCTCTCCTCCTACTTCACCCATCGATGGCGAACCCCTTCGGCGCCGACGGAAGTCAGGATGGAGCATCTTCCTCCTCCCACTCTCCGAGGCGCAGCCCGGATCTCCCCGACAACTGGGGCGAGATCCCCGGCGACTGCGGTCGCGAGTTCATTCGGAGCCGTCAAATCCCATCCGGATCCACGGCGGCGGCGGCCACCGACGCCCGGATCTCGTCCTCATCGTCCTCCTCGGACGATGAGGACGAGGATCTGGAGGTCGGTCTCCTCCTCTCTCGTGCCTCCTTTGAGCATGAGCGCGTCGAGGGTGTCATTCGGGCGTCTGCGATGCAGAGAGCTATCCGCATCTCCGCCGCCGAGGACGCGATAGAAGCCGCCGAGGAGGCGTTGTTCCAGACGCGGCTCCGGGCGGCCATAGACCACTCTCTTCTCCCTAGCCAGGGCCCTGGGCCAGATGCGGCGGCGGCAGCGGTGGCGGCGGCGGAGGAGGAGGATGAGGAGGCGGAGGAGGAGGAGGACGCTCCGGTGTTCGAGCAGGATGAGGTCTCCTCTGACGTCTCCTCTGGCAGTGGCTCCGGCGCCGACGCCTGGGACGCAATCCGCGACGGAAAGCGACCCCGCCTCGCCTAAGGTAAATGACCGCTCTGTTAGCTACTTATTTAGCTCGGTTTGCTCTGTTAGTTAGCTATGTTCAGCTATGTATTTGCTATGTTAGCTACTTATTTAGCTCGGTTTGCTTTGTTTAGCTATGTATTTGCTATGTTAGCTACTTATTTAGCTCGGTTTGCTCTGTTAGTTAGCTCTGTTCAGCTATGTATTTGCTATGTTAGCTACTTATTTAGCTCGGTTTGCTTTGTTTAGCTATGTATTTGCTATGTTAGCTACTTATTTAGCTCGGTTTGCTCTGTTAGTTAGCTCTGTTCAGCTATGTATTTGCTATGTTAGCTACTTATTTAGCTCGGTTTGCTTTGTTTAGCTATGTTAGCTACTTATTTAGCTCGGTTTACTCTGTTAGTTAGCTCTGTTCAGCTATGTATTTACTATGTTAGCTACTTATTTAGCTCGGTTTGCTTTGTTTAGCTATGTATTTGCTATGTTAGCTACTTATTTAGCTCGGTTTGCTCTGTTAGTTAGCTCTGTTCAGCTATGTATTTGCTATGTTAGCTACTTATTTAGCTCGGTTTGCTTTATTTAGCTATGTATTTGCTATGTTAGCTACTTATTTAGCTCGGGTTGCTCTGTTAGTTAGCTCTGTTCAGCTATGTATTTGCTATGTTAGCTACTTATTTAGCTCAGTTTGCTCGGTTAGTTAGCTCTTCAGCTATGTATTTGCTATGTTAGCTACTTATTTAGATCCGTTTGCTCTGTTAGCTGCTTATCCCACTACATTTTGCTTTGTTTACTGCTTATTGGCTCTGTTTATTAGCTCTGTTTGCTGTTTTTAACAAAGAATATTCGTTGTTTCAAGGGCTTGGTGGATGCTTGGTGACGATGCTGCTGCCGTGAAGACTTAGGAGTGGGGCTCCATACACGGTGCCGTCACCAGGAGCAGTACATTTTGCGCAGCAGGAAAGACAGTAGATGTTCATCTGGCGGCCGTGAAGACATAGGAGCAAAGCTCCAGCCACGCGCACTGATGAACTTTCGTAAAGCAGGGCGTACAGGAATACGGTGACGACCGGGCGGCCGTCTAGTCGCATGGAGCGGGGCTCCATCGACGGCACAGCCCGTCACCGTGTTTTTTTTTGTTTTCCTGTAACCCTTATTAGAAACGGTTATTAGCAAAACTCCGTGTCTAATGTTAAATATATCAGAAACGGTTTATCTCCTCCGTTGCCGATGAGAGCTTCACATCAGTGACAGGGTCGGGGACACGGACCCTTTCTCCGTTGCCGATGGGGTTTTTGGCCCGTTTCTGATGTGTCGTTCTGTACTAGTGACCCCATGAAGAACTCGAAACCGCCAATTGGGATGAGGGTGTAGGCGATGAGGCCATCTTTTGCCGGCACCCAT
The DNA here is from genome assembly GCA_947311845.1 of Poa pratensis. Lineage (NCBI taxonomy): Eukaryota > Viridiplantae > Streptophyta > Magnoliopsida > Poales > Poaceae > Poa > Poa pratensis. Next base: position 147,469,351 of record CAMZMU010000085.1, read on the forward strand.
GTTCCGTCATCTTGGACGTAGCCGGTAGATCCGACTCGCACAGCGCAGCCAACGGCGATGGTGTCGCCGATGCCGCCAGTCGTTCCCGCCTGGAACGTGACGCCTGACGCCTTTGGCCCCACGGTGGGCGCCAACTATCGTCGTATCGGCATCGTAGATAGAAGACGGGGGTCCTCTAGCCGCTGGATATGCGAGGGGGTGAAAGGGAGCGTCGTCGAGGTCGGGATTGAACAAGGCAATTTACCCAGCTTCGGATCTCGCTACGGTGGCAATCTCCTACGTGCTGCTATAACTCACTATAATGGCGATAGCCTTGGACAGGTTACAATGAGTACAGAGTATGCCCTAGAGGCGTCCCTGGTCCGGCTTATATAGGCGGTCAGACGCAGGGGTACAAGATAGTTACGTGTTCGGCAAGTATACAGAGTCCTAAACCCATCCGGCAAGTATGTCGTCTACCGCCTATATCTTGGTGTCTTCTTGGGCTTCGGTCTTGGGCCTCCATCTTGCCGGCATCCGCCTACCTTGAATTGCCAGCTATTTGGGCCGCCCGGCAGGCAAAGCCTTAACCACCACTGCGGGCCACCCTGGACTAGCCGGATTTGCCATGTTGGTGATACCCCTAGTTGGTATAACCCCAACACCTTGCTCCTCTCAGGACAATGGTGCAAGCTTGCCCCATTGCAACCCCAGAAAAGTGTATCAGCCTGTCCTCCCCAATCATAATCTCTTCAATGAGCTTGCAGTGCCCAAGCTTAACAGATTCTGGGTTGTCAAAAGTTGATGCACTATCACCACCAGTGACAAGAGCTAGCCGTTCGATGCCCTCAAAGTCAGCATGCTCGACTGCAAGTATGCCAGCATCAGCAAAAAGTTCTTCAGGGAAGTTATAGATCAACTGCCTGTTGACAAAGCAGTTGATTCCGTGCCCAATGATCTTATTAACTTTCTCTCTCATCTTTTGCTTTTCAGCAGCTTCGATGTCTGCAACCTTGGACATCGAATCCACTCGGACACGTGCTCCATAGATCGTAACTTTATCTGTGTCCATAGCAGTATTTGCAACCAGAATATTAGCATTTTCAATTCTCTTTGGTTGACTAAGGCCAATTTTCTTATCAAGAATGAACCTACAAAATAGAGTCAGAACGTTAAATAGATAGCAGTATTATGATCATGGTTGTCTTGGAACCTCATAAGCTTTGCCATCATATAGTTTGGATAGAAAAGAGCAGATAGTTTGTGAAAGAACATACCCTTCGTCCAAAAAGGAATCCTTAAGAGATCCTCCAGGTTTCTTCAGAATTTGGATTGATTCCAAGTTGGTGCTACCCTGCCAGCAGTGACCAGTGTAGCGCATAACAAATGAAAGTTTTACCAACAACATGTAATAATATGAATGAATAATTATGAACTAGACTTGAAGCAACATCCAACAGATTGTTATGAGCAAGTTCCCCCCAACCATTTTTACCTTAAGCCTTAGGACAGCATCAACTGCAAGTTCAGCAAAGTATTCCTTGTCCTGGGAGAGAATTTTTGAACTAAGTGTAGTCATGGCAATGTTCATGAGGTCTGATCTGAACTTATCTGCAGCACCAATGGAGGTTTATTGTCAGCAAAATATTGATGGTGGATAACTCTTGAGATGAAACATAAAGCATGATGAGTAAAAATCAAATTTATACATTTGACTGAGAATTACTCCCAAATTTCAACTATGAGAAATAATTATACTAGATCCTATACGCTAGTATTCCAGGACGACATGTATAGAGGATAAAAAAGCAAATTGTGTCTCCACCCCAGAGTATTAATGCAAGCACAAATTTTGTTCCACGTCATTAACTACTAACAGATGATTAGAATGTGTCTAATGCAGTTACAAAATCACATATGAGAAGTAACTAAATAGGTAACCTGCATCTCCTTTGTTGTCCATGGTCTTCTGTAGAAGAGCATTTCTGGCACACTCAGCAGCCATTCTGTAACCTGATAGTTCATGGAGATTATGGAGCATTAGAGATGTTCAGTTGCAATCAAATGATTAGTTCACGAACAGTTCCATCATGAGCATTTCTTTTTTTTGCAAATATCATGGGTATCCTTCCTATATAAACAAGAAAAGCAAACAACAAGAAATGAAAGGCAAACATGAATACATAACATGTAAAATAAAGGGACATATTTGTACATTGCCACTATGGCATCAGTGCGGAAGTGCTTTGGTTCCATTTTATTTTTCTTATGTAAAGTTACCTAGATTCACGGAGCTCCTATTTAATCATTTGAGGATGAATATTCAAGATGAAGTATTTCAGAATGAAATGCCATTTTTCAGATTACACATGGCTGACTGAAAAAAAAAATCTGTTATTGTATCATTACTAACCACAGAGGCAGAGACTCGGTAAAATGTGTTGAAGTGGATTTAAGAGTTACATGATTTTCAAATACTAGGCTAGGGATAGCAATAACATACTGAAAAAACTATGCCAAAAGTAAAATGAGGATTACCTGGTATAATAGTCATTGGATGAATTTTCATGTTCACCAACTTTTCAGCCTCCCTCAAAAGTTCTCCAGCCAAAGCAAACGGATGTTGTTCCATCACCAACTTCATCATCTTGAACTTTCGAGATGTCTAACAATCATTAAGGACTAACTTTTCTTCAATTTGGGGACAATATTCATCATACAACCAAGCAATCAAATGGGTTCAGGAGAAGCTAGGGCGAGCTTATATTGAAGGATCCAGAAACAATCACCACGTGAGCAGTACAATCATCAAGCAATAGATCAAAACAAAAGGATACCAACAAGGACCTTGGCAGCAGGGTTGTCGATATGAAGGGACTTCAAAATGGTAGCCCCGTCATTTGTAACAGTGACACTCCGCCCTCTGCCGGTCGACTGAAGGATCTTGTCCTAAGCATAAATAAGGTATAACATGAAAATTTGAAGGAAAATACACCACAGCAACTGTCATCGTTTGTCCAAACTCCAAAGTGCAAATTTTCTGTGAACATACCATTCCTTTTGGTCCCAATGTGGTCTTTACCAAGTCGGCGATCGCCATGGCACCTACAAAAGATGTCTGCCAGGAGATGAAACTAGTAAGAACCCCACACAACAAAGAGGTTGAACAACAAGTTCCACAAAGCAATCTATAATAAGCTTCTGCAGTCTAAACGAGAGAATCACTTGTCACTAGCCCGCGCTGCAAAATACTCTGCCCTAAGTTCACATAACTACATCACGTCCACACCACAGAAGAACCAAACTCAATGCACACGGTTTCGAACTACCAGATCCGATAAAGCGAAACTACCAGGTTCCTGATCTGTGTTCCCTACCCACCCAACCTAGCACTGGTTATTCAGCGGGGAAAGCAGCAGCCTAGAGCAAGGGGCGAAACGGAGCGGATTAGAGGGGGTTGGTTGTCTCACCATCCTGGCGCGCTCGCCCTTCTCCTGGACGGCGTCATCCCTGAGCACCCTCTCCATCTGTCCAATCACACACAGAGAGAGAGATAAATGTCAGGAGCGCATCAAGCTAAACCCTGAACCCTGGCCACGAGGGGGCTGGCGGGGGAATCGATCGCTCGCCGAGCGGGCAGGTGCAGGGTGGGCCGCGGAAATGAAGGAAGGGGGAAGAACTCACCGCGCCGGTGGCCGGAGAAGGATCTGGCGGTTGCGGTGGGGCGGAAGCGGAGAGAGCAGCGAGACAAGAGGAGGGAGAAGGATCTAGGGCTCAAACGGAGCTTCTTTGTCTACGTATACGGCCGGGCGTTGCTAAGCTGGGCCTTGAGGAGTGGGTCGACTCGGCCCGTTACTGTTATGGAGCCGGCCTGCTGGTTGCGGCAAACGACAACGCGACCCAGCCTTTTCTGGTTTTTCTTCTTTCGTCCGTTCGTTCTTTTATTTTTCTTAGTTTTGTTTTCTTATACTACCTCTGTATCAAAATATAAGATGTTTTATCATTTTCTAGATATGGATGTACCTATAGGTCTATTGATGTGTTGATTCGCTCATTTCATCATGTATCTAAAACATCTTATGTTTTGATACGGAGGGAATAGTTTTATTTGAAGTTGGTTCTTACTTGCTTGTTTCACTAATTTTAGTGTTTCATGATTTCTAAATTTTAACCACACTATGGTCCAAATTTTTATTTTCACTGCAAGCCATTTGTTTCATGTGCTCTCCAATTTCTTCTAGTACTAGTTTCACGTATGTTCCACGTGCCTTAAAACTGCATTATACATCAGCTTATAGTCGAAACAATTATTATTACATTTAAAGGTATGTTTTGTTTCCACTAGGATTAAATGTTTGATCCATGGAAAACGCTTCCGTTGGGGCGACCTACAGGAGGAAAACGTAGGTCGCCCTGACATGTTTTCGGTATTTGTTGTGAGCTTTCTTTTTGCTACATTGCTACACACGTTCTTTTTGTTGTTGTAAAGGTATATAAATTATGCTACGAACATATAGCTATTTTGTTTCTGCTGTTTTTGGTATTTGTTGTGAACCTTTCTTACGGCGCTACACACCTTTTTTTTTTTAAAGTACATAAAATATGCTACAAACTTACATTATTTTGCTTCGATTTTCCTTCGATTTTCCCTTGATACATGTGAAGTTCCTGCATCTTCACATTTACCTGAGGAAATTAGTAAGATTACAAATGAAGTTGCTCAAGTACAAGAAGAAAAGGTTGCTAAGATTGAGGAAGAAGTGAGATCTCAAATCAAAGAAGATGATGTATTAGAAGACATGATGAAGAGTGAGGAAGATCTGGTCTGCTCAAGTAGAAAAGGTACATTACATGTCAGTTCTGAAGATGAAGAAGTTGTTGCAATTGAAGACGAACCAGAGATTCAAGAAAATATAACCCTTGCCATGCAAGAGGGTGCTTATGCATATTTATCTAATCTTTTTGATGATTTGTTTCCCTGTGAACTTTTCGTCGTTGCCTTGCATTACATGATACCATCACTAAAGTTAGAATTAAAGTGTGACATGCTTAAACTTGATAGGACATACACTCTCGGACACATTTCTCATGCTCATCATGATTACTCCTATTACCCAAAGGCTAGAATTATGTTTAAGGATGAATACTCTAATATTGCTCATATCTCACCTCCGAATGCTTAATTATCACTCTCAACAAGCCTTGTTCGATTTCCGAGACAAAAACTATACACCCCACATATACAAACAGAGGGACAGTGCGGAGCATTCATAAGGCACATGAATCTATTACAAATTTGTCATACCAACGATTAATGGCCATTACACGCCGCCATAAAATGTAATCACGAGCACACACACACCTTTTCAAAATATAATTTTGCATTCTACTATCTACGCACCAGATTTTTTGGATTTTTTGGGAAGGCTTTAACTCATTATTTTGAAATTTCTAAAATAAAGGGAGACCATGTGCTCCCAATAGCACAAACTCCACTCTTAGATTAGAGAGTAGCTCATATCTCCAGTTTTCCCTTGCAACCCCTACCAGTACCAACGCATACCAACAGAAGCTCATCTCACAAGAAGGAATAACTTCTAGTCACTCACAAAGGAGTACGGTGATTTGTAGCCGTTATTTATTTATTTTTTAGTCGCCATTTAAAGTTCTAAAGATTTCCAGAAAAAAAAATACTAGACATTGACAACGACTTGATCTATGCTTCTGTACTCGAAATAGTTTATATTTCGCCCTACATGAAAATGATAAAACTCTGACAATTTTGAGAAATCGAATTTTCGCTCACAAAGGGGTTAGTTCAACAGGGCACGCATAACTTCTCTTTCTCACTTGTAGCCATACAATTCGCCACTTGTCCTAAAGATACTTGTCCAAAAGATATGATCTTTCGCCTTTGCCAATTTTGAATCTAGAGTAGCGAGTTCGCTCAGAAGAGACCACCTCTTGTCATCCTCGATAGAAAGTAGAAGTGCAGTGTCTCTATCTCTGCGGCCTTCGCCTCATTGTTATTAATCAAAGCTTCTTTATCTGACTGCAATGCTAAGATAAGAACAGGGGGAGTTTCGTCTGTGCCCACTGGACCATCATCCGCCACATTGTCTCTTGTACCTTCGGTTTCTGAATCCTCATGAGAAAAAAAAATGATTTCAGTGTAGGTAAGGATTAAAAGTTTGTATAGATAGAATTGTGCAAGGTTTTAGACTCAGATGGCAGGAGAGATATATTTAAATATATGGCACACCCAGATTTACTTAGTGATGACGGAAGCTATGAAATTGAAATAAGACAATGATACACCAACTCTAATCAGGATTGCAAAGTATCGCATAGAAATCATTTTAACGGTGAGGAATTTGCAGCCTAAACTACTTTCGATGCAGCTATCATACAATCTGTGCAAACCAAATACAAAAGTCACTATAATGAATCCTTGTACTGAGGTACAGTCTGCAATTAGACACTTGTACTATGAGTTAAGTAAATCAGTGTGTTACTCTAACTAGATCACTCATAATGCAGTCATTGTTGTGTAACTAGTAAAAAGGGTTGGCCAGACTTGCAAAGTATGAAATAGATGGCAGATTTCCGCAAATATGCAATAATCCAAACCTCTCAGGTAACTTAATTTGCATATAATACAGGGACCAAAAGTCTGAAGAAAATGTGCCAGCATCTCAAGAAGTACAGGCTCACCTTGTTGCACACCAAAGAAGGAGGCCATGCCAGGATGTAGGGATGGATGTACCTGTCAAACGTATCTTCGAAGAGCTTGTTTCGAGTCTGTGTTTCCATGCAGAAAGATACAAGGTGGCACTCAACAGAGTCATCGAGATCAACGAACAGGTACACAAGGCCATCGATGAGAGCCACGATCCTCACCGAATACGATGAAGGCACAACAGGATCGATACATCCATACAGATCGAGCGGAATAATCTTACCCAACACCCATTTCCCGACACCGTCGTCTTTGTTATCGGCTCTCCAAAACCAAACAGCAAGTGCCACTTTGTCGCCTGCGTCCAAGTCGCCCATACAAACATCGCCATCCTTGGAAGACCGGCCAAGCTTTAACTTCTTAGTTTTTACAGGCTTTATCTTTCAAGGGCGGTGGTAAATCCATTAGAGATAGTTGCAGCGTCGCGGTGTCGAGCAGGACTAGGTATGGTTGAGCTTGTGTCTCCAGTAGAATAAGTCTGTCGAATTCATTCGCCAGCGTGCCGGTGTAAGACGGGAGCACGCACTTCTCGCCTCCATCATCAACCCCAGTCTTCACCCACGGGAAACACTGCCAGTCCCTGCTGTCCGACGAGAAGACAGAGACGCAAACTTGTATGTGGCGCCGACGGACATGCAGCAGACGGAACGAGCACTGGTCCTCCTCGGAGGGGACGATGTGGAGCATAAGCCATAAGGTGGCGGGATTGACAGGTCTCCTGAAGCGGTTGGGGGAAGATGTCCAGCGCCTGCGTGACGGGGTTGTAGGCGGCGATCTGGCCCGTGCTCTGGTTGTGGAGGAGGAAGGTGCGGCAGGCGAGGCCGCGCGGACGAGACTCGGGAGGGACGGGAGGCGGAGGAAGATCTCGCGGAGGAGGTCGTCGCCGATATCGGTGATCACGGTGCGATACGGCGGATCATATTTGGCCGGCGGCTCTAGTTGGGAGGCCATGGCGGTCGAGGTCGTGCGGCGGCGTCCAGTGCGCGTACGGACGTCCAGTCCGTAAAGAATTGTGTCACAATCAACTTCCTGTTGTGTTCGTTTTTCCTGTTACGCCTATATAAATTAAGGAGGTAGGAGGCCAGACATAGGATCCTACCACAACTTCACACGCGCACGCGCGTAGTACCAATCTAGATTGGCCATGTCATCCACGGCGACACTCCGCCCACCAAATCCGGGGCGATCCACCGATCCTCCTATCGCCGCCACCGCCAATGACGGCGACCTGCCCCTGGACGTGCTATACCAAATCCTGCTGCGCCTCCCACCCGAGCCCCTCTGCCGTTTCCGCGCAGTCTGTAGGTCATGGCGGTCCCTGCTCTGTCACCCGGAGTTCCAAGCGGCGGCCCGTAACCCTGGCCCGATCCTCGCCATCGGCATAGAGGATTACTCCTCTTCAAGCTACGAGGTCCACGTCCTGGACGTCGAGTCCGGCGACGCGGTCAAGCACGTGAACGTTATCGACGATGACGATGCCAACGACGCCGTCTTCCTGTCCCCGTACAAGTACGGCGAGAAGCGCGTCATGAGTGATGATGACCGTGTGGCCTGCAACGTCGACCCAAACGGTCGGATCCGCCTTATCGACCTCGCTAATGGTGCCGTCTCCATCCTGCCGGAGTACGCGCCACCCATGGGCCGCAGATTCACCACGTATGGCATAGTAGGGCACGCGGCCTCCACGGGAGAGCACAAGGTGCTCGCCATCGCCACCTCAGATACAAACCATGACTGGCAGGTCTGCAAGATTTTCACCCTCGGCCTTGGTAACGGCAATAGTGGCTGGAGGGATATGGGGAGCCCTCCGTCGAGGCTGTGGCTGGGCACCAGAGGAGTCGCTGTCCTCAATGGTGTCGCCTACTGTGAATCGGTCTACTTGGATTCCAGGCACCAGATTATGGCGTTTGACTTCACCACTGAGACGTGGTGACCCGAGACGTGGCGACCGACGGCGTCTTCCCTCCAAGGCCCCGCTAACTGTTACTGCCTTTGCTTGGCCAAGCTGGACGACCACCTAGTGGCAGGTCATCCCGACGGAGACACATCCATTGATTTGTGGTTTCTGGTGGACTTGGGCCGGTCTTTATGGTCAAAGCGGTACACGATCACCATACCATGTTACCAAAACAATTTTTCAACAAATTGTTATGACTATTTCGAGAAGCCATTGGCAGTGCTTGAGGACGGGAGGATCGTGGTGTGGATGCAGCAGATTGATGGGGACCTTGGGGTGTTGCGGATCTACAATCCGAGAACCAAGACATTTAGGGACGGGACACGGGTGCCCAGGTGCAGTCGATTTTGCGTGTTCGAATGGAGCTTGTTGCGTTCAGGACATCGAGGTGCATTAGACATGGCAGCAAAGCGTCTATTACATGGTAGACGACATCAGGAGCAACATCCTCCATTGAGGGACCCAGAAAGAAACGGCAAATAAGTGATTTTATCTGATATGATCTGTGCGTGCATTGAGAAGAAAGTTGTTGGCATCCAAGATGGCGGGGGTTAATTTTTCCGTGCATAGTAGTCCAAAGGTTTTGGTTCCAAATCCTTTTTATTTGTAATAAAGTTATATTAGAAATCAGTTTTCATCTTTAAAGGAACCATGTTTTTTTGCATTTAATGAAAATACGGTTGAATGAAATTCAGAATCAGACTATGGACTTAAATCATGGAGAATGCTTGCACAGGTTGTCGTCTGTAGACTGTAGCATGTCATCTTGTCACCCTCTCAATCTATCCAAATCATAGAGGGAGACGAAAGTGTCGGGGACACATCACGCTAGCCCGATCGCAGAGAACTGGGGATGGCCGGACGGGGCACCTCGCTCATCGCAGTGCCGAGGTCCCGTCGTGCGTCGTCGTAGATGATGCGGAGGCCGGCGGCAGTGGCTTCGTTGCTCCACTGGGCTAGGCAGGTGTCGGTCCGTTCTTGCACCCCACTTTACATGGCTGGGCTGAACCTCGGCCTTTCGTCTTGTGATGGGCCTGTGCAAATCCCCGGTCTGGTCATGCGCCGCCGCCCGCCGGAAATATCCCTCCGCCGCCCTCCCCGACCATCTCTCCGCCGCCCGCCTCCGTCTCTCCACCCATCAATCCACCATCGAGCTGCGCCGCCGTCCCCCACCCCCGGGGGACCCGAGGTTAAATCCAAGTCTTGACCTCTCCGGCTCCTCCTTCAGCCGCGTGCCTCGCACTCGCACTCTACGCTGCCGTATGTGTTGCCCATGCCAGGATGCTTTGGTCAATTTGTGATGATTCGGTGACTCGGTGAGAGTTCTTCAGCGAGGGAATTCACACTACATATTTGGATGGTTTGCTGACAATCATTTTTGTTTTATTTAGAACCAGCGCTGGTTTAGAAATCAGCACTGACGCCGGACACATTCGCAAAGAAACCGTGTGTGGCTCTAGTTCAGTAGACCTGCTTCTGGTTGCTTTTGGAGCCCTGGTGATTGATGGACGTGCCAACCAGGGATCTTAGGTTGTATGGATCGTGTAGTGCTTCTTCTTCGGTTACAAGGGAATGCTATCTTCTAGGTTCCTAGCAATAGAATTGGCAAATGTTTGGTTCCTTTTCAGGCCCTGTTATTGTCAAAGGACCGAGAGAAGCCCATGAGAGCAAGCTCCGTCTAGTATTAGCCTAAGAAATCATAAGTGCCTGCAGCCTGAAGATTGTCAACGTGATCTTCAGATGCTCTGTCTATCTACTTTGTCCTGCTTTAGTTACTGCACATGGGCCTGCACTTCTGTTCGCAGAGTAGATGCTGATTTCACTGAACTTCTTGCCTTGTCATAGAAGTTGACATTCAGGATGCTACCCTTTTTGGATTTTTTGACACATTGGACCACTTGGCTGAATGAATTGTCAAAAAGGACCACATGTGAGTCAAATTGCCAAATCTACCGTGGCGGCGTCTGCGCCACGCGACACGTGGCAGATGCCGCCGTGGGTGACGGCGGCCTTGGAGGCCGCCACCGGTGGCGGCGGCATGTGGGACGGCGCGGTGACATGGCAGGCTGGTGGGCCCTGCCGCCATGGCGGCTTCTGCATGGCGACGTGCAAGGCAGGAGGCCGCCGTGGGCGGTGGCGGCCTTCGCTGCACCACCGACACCTTCTGCTGGAGAATAGAGATGGATGACATTAATGACTAAACCAATCACCGTTGCATGAATACATGCATGCGGTTGTGTGCTGCACTTGTGCTCCGTGAGAGAGCCAGTAGAGAAAAAAGAGTTGCATGCACCCATTTATTAACCTCAGTGAAGGCCGCCACCGCCCACGGCGGCCTCCTGCCTTGCACGTCGCCATGCAGAAACCACCATGGCGGCAGGGCCCACCAGCCTGCCATGTCACCGCGCCGTCCCACTTGCCGTCACCGGTGGCGGCCTTCGAGGCCGCCGTCACCCACGGCGGCATCTGCCACGTGTCGCGTGGCGCAGACGCCGCCACGGTAGATTTGGCAATTTGACTCACAGGTGGTCCTTTTTGACAATTCATTCGGCCAAGTGGTCCAATGTGTCAAAAATTCCCCTTTTTGTACGCACAATATAAGAGCCTGTCGTTCCGAGCATGTTAAACCAGCGGGGTGGCTCATTTTCCTTGCTGAATATTTAAACGGTAAATTATAAGTGCCACCATTTGCGTCAGCTTCGCCTCGAGCCATCTTGATTATTATTATCCCTCAATCTTTATTATTTTTCGGTTATATGGATCATTATTTTTTTGAGAAGGAAGATTTTATTGCTTCCTGCCTCTGCAGTGGACCAAGCAATCTCAGGTCTGTACAATATCCCCTTTGTTTCATACCAAATACTAATAGTAGGACATAGATTCAACTGCAAAACTGTTCTTCTTCACCTGTTTGTTTACAGGGTATGTGCATCCATCTATTTACAGATTACATCACATGAAGATCTACAAAAAAGGGAGTGCATATATATACACCAAAAATACATCATCGCTTCTCGCTAGCTAATATATAGCCAGTGACTGGCCAAGACCCTTGTACACCATGGCGATGCCACTCTGGTTGCTGCATGGAACCACTACAGAACTAAGGACTGCCCTCTCCACCTCTTCCGAGGGCTTTCTCCTGAGCAAGCACATCACGTACGCCATCACCGCCGCGTCGCAAGGCACGGTGATACGGTTTTCACTCGTGAACCCGAACTCATCCTCGGACATCCTCAGGAGCTCCCCGAACACCGTCGTGCCGAGGTACGGCAACGGGACCTCAAACCGCTCTCCGCCAGCGGTATAGACGACGCAGTGGCCCTTGTCTGCGATGACTGGCGAGGCACCGCGATGGTTTGCGTCTTTGATCGCCCCCATCACCGTCATGTTCGTCAGCCTCCGCTTCCCAAGGGCAGCATAAAGCTGCTGCCACTTCTTTGCCTGCTGAACTAACCTCTTAGGAGTGATCATGGTGTGTTTGCGCTTTTTGCAGAAATGTGTTGGTGCTTCAGTTTTTTTGATGGTGTGAAGAGGCTTGTGTGCTACTAGTTCCATGTATTTATAGGGTAGCAAGGGAACACTGCAGCCATAAGTTTGTCAGATGGATGTAACCATCAGTATGACTAGTTAGCAGAGGAAAAGTCTTGAGGTTTATCCTCTTAAGCTGTAGCTACTTGCGCTGCATGATTGAGTTTGATACCGCCTTTGCTACCTAGTCTGCACTTTAGGTCCACTCTATTTACCCTTTTGCTAGTCCAGTCCATGTCTGTCCCATTCTTCCATGAAGGTAGTCTGCCTCATGCCGCTTGGTTTTACATTCCTAACGGGTTCCGCTGATGGGAAAGTTGTGGCGAGCACATCCTTGATTTTTTTTGTTGGCTAAGTCTACTTGTTTTTTCTTGGGGGAGGCTAAGCTAGCCAACTTGTTGATGTAGACATACATGAAAGCGAGACAGTGAAAACAGTCTTTGTTTTACCCTCCCCACGGTGTAGCTTCTTAGTGAGCTAATATACCTGGGGCTTCGTCCACGGGCCAGATTACTCATTTGAAACTTGTTCATGACTAACTTAATCGACGTATTATCTGGTCAACGTTTTGGTTTCCAGATTCCTTTTGGTCTCCAGTCCATAGATTCTTCCGGTAGTTATCCTGCTTTGTTAACTACTTCAGTATCTGCTCCCTATTGCTTATTTATCGAGAGCGCCGTTTTAGCTCCCGGGAGCATATGCTCCCGGTATTTTCAAAAAAAATTCAAAATTTGAAAACTCATCAAAAAAATCTGAAAAAAATCATGCACGTACCTGACCATGGTACGCACCACCGTATTTTTTTTCGCGCCGAAATGACATCGTACCATGGTCATTTCGGCGCGTACGATGTCATTTCGGCGCGAAAAAAAATACGGTGGTGCGTACCATGGTCAGGTACGTGCATGATTGTTTTCAGATTTTTTTGATGAGTTTTCAAATTTTGAATTTTTTTTTTGAACATACCGGGAGCATATGCTCCCGGGTGCCAAAGCGAATTTCCGTTATTTATCCAGCGATCCTGTGTACCAGAGCCCATGGTTTGTTCTTCCTATTTTTTTTGGTGGGCCATGGCTATTCTAGATGCAGTTGTTGTTCGTAGAGGTTTCGTATGCAGACACTGATTTGTAGATGCAGTCAAACTTCGGCAGCCACCGACTTCCTAATGCACGCGGGTTTCTGTTTTTTTTTCCTTTGAAATTTATCTGGTTATGGTATGGCTGACAGTATATCTTGACCATATTCCTGATGGATTATTCACTTTGAACAATTGACATGATTGTATTTCCTTAGTTGATATATTAGTGCCTGACTAATAAGCAGTTTTATGATGATTCTAACAAGAGTATTTCCATCAATTGTATAGGTACTGTTGTACCATAAGACAGTTAAAGAACACGAGACAGACAATATAAGAGAACTGCACAGATGGCAGAACATGAGACAGTTAAAGAATTAGGGTGGCTGCTAATTTGCTTGGATACTTCATTAACAATGCTTCTTGTTATGATTTGTGTAATTATTTTTAGCACACTTGGAGATGGTAGTGGCGTGCCTCTTAGCTTCTATAGTTTTATGCTGTAAGTTATTAACATATACTCTGAAATCTGAAGTCCTTTCTGCCAGCGTAGCGTACTCTGAAGCGTAAGGTTAAAGCAAATGACTTGCAAAAAAGGCAGCATGCTAAAGTTTAAATTTCCATTCGCCAGTGTTAAACTATTTTTATATTTTCAGGAGATGCAAACTGAAAGCTGGTAGTGCGGGGCTTGAGGTCGTACCATACAACTTGAATGCTGGCATGGCATCACCCTAGAGCTCAGGAATGCGCTACTTCCTCCGGTGCGTTTCTTTTGAGCAAGGGTATCAAAGAAATTTACAAGGAGGGGAACTAACTAGCTGCTCCTTACATCGAGCCGGGCAAGCCATTCACCAACATCTTCACGAGGGGCAACCGGGAGGCCATGCCGCCAGAGGACCACATCGGCACGGCAACAACGGCGGAGCACCAGGAGGAATGGGTATCGTCATCATTGAAGACGACACCATTGTGGTGCTTCTGCCAGCAGCAGACGGCACAAACGTGGACGCCGAGTGCGCAAGGATGCCAGGATGGCTCTCTAGCGGGCATGGACATCCCTCAGCTACTACAGTATTTTCATGCAGCTAACTTAGGCCCAGTTGGGGTACCCAGCTTTTTCCCACTACGAAGGATTTGCTGAAGCCGGCTGTCCCAGGAAGCGGCTCAAATTCCAGTTCTTTTGGGCTTAAGCTTATTTTCACCTAGAAGCTGCTGAGAAGCTCCAAAAGAACTGGGCCTTAAAGTGTCACGGAAGACACATCTATGCATAATAACTGCTGAAGGAAAAAATTACATGACCAAACTGAACTTGATCACACAAATAAATATACGCGGAAAACCCTTTTGCTGCAATAAACTATGTAGTAACAGTGAACAAAAGTTACAAGAGCTTATGTTCAAAAAAATAGTTACAAGAGCTTCTTGCAACGTTGTTATCCTGAAATTCATCTCATGCTCGCTGAAAGATGGAGATGCATGAGTCATGAAACTTGACAAAAGGAGAAGGGTGATGCTTCACCACGGATGTACTGCAAGTCTGCAACATATTTGAATGAAATCTTCCAAGTAGGCGGCAGCTGATCTTCAGGAAGAAACTGTGCATTGCCTAGCCGAGTGTGATCAATGAACAGGTGGTCCACATAGGGCATGTCAAGAACGCAGGGACCCTTCCTCCCTTGGTTGGTACTCCGTACCTTCCTGAATCTGAATCCGATTGTGGCCTGAGTACGTCTGTCTCTGCACCACCGACAGACAGGCGGTGGCAGAATCTGACCTTGATTATTTAGGAGAGTATGGAGGGACTACTACCACTGCACTTGACAGAGGCAGCGCGCGTGCTTTTAGGGCCGTCGTCACACAACGAAACTCCGCACTGCAGATCGGACATGTGAAGTGCTGCTTTAGTCAGACGCTGAAGCAGGCCAGGTAGAAAGGAAATTGCTCCGCAGTAAGGCAGAACGAGCAGCACATCGCTACCTTTGTGCTCTGCAAGAAAGACGACACACCTGCCAATGACGACGCAAACAGTTCAGGATATAGGTTTTGTGTAATGAGAGGGTAACTACTAAAGACCAACAGATGACACATAATGGAAATGACATTTCAGGGAAATTCAGAATGTACAGGTGGAGTTAAAGGTAGGTCGTCACAAAAGCATCTAGACTCGTCTGGGTTAAATATTCAGAGTAGATTAATTTTGAAGAAACTACAGATGATAAGCAACAGTGAAACTACATATGTATCAAAACGAACACTGACAAGAAACTACAGATGATAGGATGGTACACTGATTTGGTGATCTCTAGGTTTCTGCATGACATGCTCAGAAACAACAACATATGACCAGAAGGGAATCACATTGAGGGACATGTAGCATAGCCATTCAGGTAAGAAAGCAAGTATTTATAACTTCACGCCAAATAAGGAGCTGGAGAGCAACCAATATGTTTTCTGGTCTTGTTTACTGATCAGAGTCCTTACAAAAGTAGGTGATAACTGGTAAGCAACAAGGGAGTTAATAGCATGAAAAAGTAAAGCTCCTCGCAAGTAGTTAAAATACCTCGCAGTGCGATGTGCTTGCCCAAAAACCTACACCACTTTATTTAGTTGTCCAAAACTATGCAAAAGAACTGTCATAACAGCCATCTCATCAATTTTGTACAGGAGTCATGCATATGTTCATTATACAAATATATAAAACAAAAGACTACAGATAAATTTCCGCAAAAAAATACCTAAGGCCACATATTTGTCAATTTTTTGGTCAAAAGCATATTTTTTTAAGTGACTAAAATTATTCAAAACAGATGGAACAAGAGCACTAAGACTAGGCATTGTTGATAAAAAGACTAGGCATTATTGATCTGGGAGAGATGGTTGCTGCTTTGCTGGTAATATTCAAGTATGAAGAACTAATTTCTTAAAGGAGCAAATATGACTAATAACCACACAAGTATGCAGATTGGTATTTCAGATTCAAATTTTGGCGAAAAAAGGGCATCAAACATGTGCAAAAAAAGTAAAGTACGCTAGAGATTTAATATAATTAATATGTCCAAGGTATCATACCATCTATGGATTATATCATAATAATGTGCTCTATAGGCTGATAATATGCAAGGAGGCTGAACCTGACACAATGTAGACATCTTCATGTTCTGCAGAAACTCCATTACTAGGAGCAGAGATATAAGAATTCTTCTGTTCTCCAGGGACTAGCAGAAGGTGACTTGAGTCATTTAGTTGAGCCCTGTGATGCTGCAAATGGATAGATAATCTGCTTTCTCGCAAACAGCCACACGAGGAGCTAACAGTAACCATAACCCAGTACATGAAAGCAAATATATTAATTCGTTAAGTAACTAGGTACGTTTACATAACTGACACTGGAACAGAAGGCTCTGAATTCTCCGTACATTGTTCAAAGTCACAAACAGGACGTACACCCGAGCACAAACAAGCAGGAACAACAAATCGAAGTACGCGCAAAACATTTTTCTAAGCAACTGCCCTAGAACTAGAGATCAGGCCCATATTGACCATTTTCTTTTATGATCACGTTGGTCCCATGCGTTCCAGTGACTATATGGTTGGGAACCATTCAGCGAAACAGGGAGTGTAAGGATGATACGGTGGAAGGTAGTATTCCCCTTTGTTGTAGACAACATGGACTTTCTTGCTATCCATATCGTAGGACATAAGTCTCTCCTCCACCTCATCCACGAAGAAAACCAAATCACACTCTGGATGTATCGCGATCAACGTGTAGAACTCGCCTTTTTTGCAGATTTGCCTTCCTAGCAGCTCCAAGATGTTTGCAGCATGCTTCATGGTCCAGTCTCCACTAGCATAATCCTCGAGAACCCAGACCATGAGTAGGCAGCAATCATCATAACGCTGAACAATTTCCATGGCGTGCAAGCGTTCCCGAGACTGCCCGATGTATCCAGGACCAAAGTACGGCCTCCGAAACTCACGCAAGGTCTCGCCATCCATGTCCACCGTGATGATCGACGAGTCGTTGGTCGCCAAATGCAGACTGCCATTGAGAAACACAGAAACCGACTCATCTACGGGATCATCCACAGCAGTTCCTTGACTCCACTCAGTCTGCCTTGAAGTCCACAGCCCAGTTTCCGACGAGTAGATCTCCACTCCGGTGAGCTCGCCGTCATTATCTAGATCCTGCAGCAACACAAAGACCGCAAACCGGGAGGAGGCGGCGGGGTCGAACCCCAGACGTATGATGTTCCCCGAGTGGAGCTCCTCGGTGCGAGGCAAGACAGTCCAGTCCTCGGTCGCCGGATTGCACACGAGGTAATCCGTGTCCAGCCGGGACGACGGGATCGGCGAAGTGAAACACTCGCAGAGGAGAAGGCCGCCGCAGCAGTCCACGAGTATGAAGCCGTGGGCATAGCCGGCGCCGCACAGGAAAGGGAGGGCCGGATCGACGAGGGGCCGCCGGCTGCCTGATCTGCCCGGGAAGTTGAGGAAGCGAGCGTCGTGGAGGTCGTCGAACGCGTAGCAGAAGAAGCCGGAGAGGGTCTGCGGAGAGCGCCTGAGGATGGCCGGGTCGGAGCAGAGGGCGCGCCATGACGGCGACACGCACCGGAAGCGGCACAGGGACCGGTAGGGCACCCGCGCCAGGATCTCGTGCAAGAGGTCGTCGGGGAGGCTCGGCGTCGGCGGCTTCCCCTCCCTGGACGTTTCTTCCATCCCGTCCCGTTGAGATGTTGGGAACTTGGGAGCTTGAAAGAAAATGTTGGGCGGGCCAATCTGAAGCAAAGCACAAAAAAATTAAGATTCTAGACGTTTTGATGCAGTACTGGTTAATGACGAAGCTACAAACTGAAGCAACGTGAAGCAAAGTTCCTATTAAATTATAGACAAGTAGGCTAGCCAATCTTAAAGTACCTTTTGCTCAATGATTAATATATATATATATATATATATATATATATATATATATATATATATATATATATATATATATATATGTATGATATTTTATACACAGGATTTACTCTAAACAAATAAAGCATACCAGATTCAGTTTGACCAAAATAAAGCTACGCATGGAGCTACAAGCTACAAATCAGATTTGCGATTTTTCGTCTTACTAAAATCTTCAATAACATCTTCGTAGCTGCAATTTTCCAGAATTTCACCCTCTATGTTAACCAAGAGATTATTGTCAAGATGGTCATTTCCCATCTTATTGCGCAACATTGTTTTAATGATCTTCATACTAGAAAATGCACGATCTGCACTCGCTGTTGAAACTGGCAGTGTAATAAGCAAACGGAGTAACCTTTCAATCAGATTAAAGATAGTATGTCTTCAACACGAAATCAATTCGTCTCTGAGTTGCCTTCACCATGGCTGCTGCACTTTATAAAATCGAAAACGAATTCGCGGATCAATCATCTTTAAATTGTTCCGAGACAAGACCAATAAATTCCTCCAAATTGACAAATGCTAAATAGACTACTAAAGGGGAAAGTAGCAGAGGTACCTGGATAGGGAAATCGGGGAAGAAACCGTCTGAACCTGCAGTGCTGCCGGCGGCGGCGAGTCGGCGGCTCGACGCCCCCTTGCTGCAGTGCTGCCGGCGCGGCGAATCGACGAACTCCTGGTTGCCGGGGGCGGAAGCGGCACGGCGCCGCTGTCCAGTGCTGCCCTGCTCCGCCCAGACCTCCACTTTCTCACTGAATTCGTAAACCTAGCGACTGAGGAGGTGACCGCGCCATGGATTTGGTCTCGGTCTCTGGGGGCTACCAGCGATTCGCCGGGTCCTATTCTTTTTTTCCGAGTAACGACTCGTGCGGTCGTGCAAAGTAGCCAAGGGAGTTTGCTGGGCCGGCCTGTGATGCGTAGTAGATAAAAACAAATTTGACCAAAATCCTGGGTGGGCCGTGGCCCATGTAGGCCCGATTCTTTTTTTCACCTGCGGCAGGGGATTTTGGAGGCACGCAACACTCATTTTGTTCATTTGGAGATACATAGAGGGAGTGGCGTTTTGGCTGAATACGTTTTAACCGAATTTTAAAATGTCAGAAAAATTTCAAAAAAAATGTTCGAAGATACTCCCTCCACTTTTAAATATAAGATGTTTTAGCGTTTGTCCACATTCACATGTACACAAATGTATCTAGAGTCTAGACACGTTTTAGTGTGTATATTCACTCATTTTAATATGTATCTACACATCATGTGAAACATCTAAAACATCTTACATTTAAAAAATGAGGGAGTAGATATTAACATTCTTTGTGTTCATTCACAAAATTATTCCACGAAAAACCGACATTTTTATGGCCTATATAAAAAGACAAAATTTGGTTTTAAAATAAGACTTTTGGGAGACATGTTTCAATCACACAAAGCCACAATAAATATCTATTTTCATGATTCGATTTTGAACACATAAATTGTGAAAATATATCAGTAAAATTTTACTTTGAATTTTTTTTACCATTCAAAATGTGTTTTACAAATACAGACGGGAGACAAAGCGGATTTTACATATATAGATGAGTATTTTTCTAATAAAATTAATTTCAGGGGAATTATTTGTTGGGTTTTGAACTTAATTATGAATGTGGACCAGAGACTATTTTTTTCTATGCTTATGTTCCATAATTCTTATCATGGTTGAGTTAAAACCATGAAAGGAATTCTGGAATGCAAAGTACAAAGTAGGTAAGGGGGAGCAAACATATTCTTGGTTACTAGTATTAAATACAGCCTTTTCCCCTCGTTATTTTCAAGTGACCAGTCTCCCTCAGGTTAATCTTTAGAGATTGTCTAATGCTCTATCGATTTAGATTTAATTAAATCTTAGTCAGTTGAACATAATACCATCTTATGTGCAGTGAATCGTGGCCTAGCCCGGATGGCTATCAGGTGCTGATATATGTAATGCTCGCTTGCTCGAGTACGAGTGCCAACTCTCGCTCGTGGGTCCGTACACACTTAATTCTTCTAAAATAACCGCTTCGTGGTCGCGCCTGTTACTAGGTCTTCCGCGTCTCCCAGCGGCGGCGGCGGAAAAGCTTTTTCCTGCTCCAATCTCCGGCGATTGTGCTGGGCCCCTCTCCTTCCGCTTGCCGCTCCGGCGGCAGGAGGGAGGGGGACCCCTTTTTTTGCATGGTACTTAGGGCTAGGAGTTCTCTGGCATGGCACGCCGTTGGGGTGGTGGGAGCGGCGCCCGGGCAAATAAATCTGCCTCAACTCTTCTCCCACACCGGCGCTGTCCTTCATGGCGGCGTCTCGGAGTTGGTGGCACTGTGTGCTTGCCGATCTTTCAGATCGGTGGCTTTAGGGTTCATGGATGGTGTCGGCGAGGCGGCGGCGACGACTCCATCAGATGGGTTTTTTCCTCCTGCTCTGTCCCCGTTGCTGCGGCGTTGTCTCCGGCGCCAAGGTGGAGCAGAGAGGATTCGTCCAGGAGTACGTGCAGACGGCGGTCTGCACTGATGACAGCTGGAAGATGGTGCACCTTGTGGTGGGTTCGTGGTTGAAGGCTGATGGTTTTGGTTCCCTACTCCGACATCGTCGTGCGTGGATGCCAGTGCTGAAGTTCGATGGCGTGTCCGGGGACATGCTGCCCCGGTCTGATTCTTTCAACGGCAATGGTTTGTCCTATGGCAAACTACATTGGAGGTCCGAAAAGCTGATGATCAGCGATGGAGCCGCGTCGAGCTCGGGTGAAGAGGTGATCTGTCTATTTTCTCTTTGGTGGCTGCTACGGTGGTGCCGAAGAAGATGGATAGGCGTTGGTTTGTCACATAGGTTTATCCTATCTTTCCAGATCTGTAAGATCGGTGTATACGTACTTTGTATCTCGTCTTTTATTTATCAATGAGAATCGTATTACCATGCAAAAAAAAAAGTTACATATTTGTAATTGTATCTTATGTGCACGCCACAAATACAATTGCATCCTTTTTATTTTTCTAATATCAGGGTATACAAAATCTTCCAATCTTATCTTTTATCACGCATAGCTAACCAGACCACCGACCTAAACTTAATCAAAGTAGCACTTGTACATATAGCAAATCAGATAGATAGGAGACTAATACTATAATCGTCCATCGAAATCCAAACTTTTTTTTGAACCTATCGAAATCCAAACTAGAGAAGTAGTACTCACTCGAATCCGAAAAATCTGTCGCTCGTACAGGTATCGACTTGTGCTGTAGCGTTCATTCCCTCCGACATTTTAATCGGATCGGAGGGAGTACTAACAAAGACCCCAACTCAAGTACGTAGTACATGGTAAGTACAAATCCTGACCGGACTCGTCTAATTAACTCTAGGTTTCGATTAATTCCAATTTCCAACAATATGCACCACACCTTCAGAGCCAAGATCACAAGTTTCACAACAGAACAACCATGGCCCTCGCCAAGTCCGATTCCGATTCCACGTAATAGATTATTGTGCGCATTGGTCCTTATTAATCAGGACTGTCGAGTCCGTCCTAAGATCTTTTGTCCTCAATAAATTCTTCTTCCACGGAGAGATCGAGCGAGCAGATCAGTCAAGGCCGCAACCAAGCGATCGCCTCAGAGAGCAGGGCAGGCGTGACAGCTCCAACCATGGAGCCGATAGACCTGACGCAGCAGCTACCGGAGGACTTGCTCGTGGCCATCCTCCGCCGCCTTGCGCCACGTGGCCTTGCGGCTTCTCGCTGCGTCTGCAAGGCCTGGCACGCTGTCATCGACGATTTCCGCCTGCTGGATCTCTTCCCGCCGTCACTGGCCGGTATATTCATCAACTACCACGAGCTCGATATCTCGGAGTTCTTCTTCCGGCCGCCGCCGAGGGAGGGCGCCGCCGTCAGCGGCAAGCTCCACGCCTACGTGCCGACCACCAGCGAGGAAGACACTATCGTCCAGGGTCACTGCAACGGCCTCCTTCTGTATTGGACCTACGTGGCCAACCCCGCCACATGACGCTGGGCACCCTTGCCGCCACCGCCACCTGACATGGACATTGACCCACGCTATAGTGTTTGACCCTGCCATCTCACCACACTACGAGGTGTTGCTAGTCCCGCCGCTTCTGTGGCGCGCCACTGGGTTTGAACTCCAACCGGAATGGCCACCATCGCCATTCACGATGCACGTCTTCTCTTCAAAAACAGGGATTTGGGAGGAGAGGTCGTTTGCTCGTCGAGGGGATGCCATAGGGACCGTCGCCCATGTGCAGCAGCTAGTGGAGCCTTACACGATGAGAGACCACCACTCTGCCTACTGGCGTGGAGAACTTTATGTGCTCAACCTATTTGTTATGAGGTATGAACGAACTATACCATTTTTTGCTATGATTATTTTTTTGTTTAACCCTGTCACTTCTATGGTTTATTGATATTGTTTCTATTGCTGATAACTATGTTTTTGCTAGAATATCCTTGTCAAACTGCACGTACCAGGCAATTGAACCGCCCGTAGATGTTAGTACGAGGGATCGAGAGTATTGTCTTGGAAGGTCGGAGAATGGGGTTTACTTTGCATCATTTGATCATCAATATCGGCTTCGAGTCTGGATCCTTAATGAATGGGATGGCGAGATGGAGTGGGTGCTGAAACATGACAACAACATTGGCGATGAGCTGTCACGTGGAATGTATGATGAACTAATTAAAGGACCATGGATTATGGAAGACATCAACTACAATTCGTATTGTTCTATTCCTCCGGTCGACCCGAAAGAAGTAGAAGGAGATACATTTGAATGGAACTCGGACAATGAGAATACTCTTGACACTAGACTTAGAGTTAGAAAGCATCATAGAATTTCAATTCTTGGATTTCATCCGTATAAAGAAGTTGTGTTTCTGAATGAATGGGTCAAGAGAGGATTGGCCTATCATATTAACAGTTTGAAGATTGAAGACTTGGGCAACATCTACCCATATCATTACACTTCCATGGGTAGTTCCGTAACAGAATCGTTTCCATATACACCATGTTGGATTGGGAAGTTACCTGGCAGCATTTAGTATATGCTTTGTAAGGATTTCCACCAGGACGTAATACAAATTATTTCATTTTTGCTATGAGGGAAATTTAGTCTTTTTCTATTCCAAAATGTACATTCTTCGTCTTAATTCGCATAAAAACCCGAAGAAAGTAAAAGGAAACTATGACATGATGAGCTAAACTGCCATTCTTAAACCTAAAGAATCGTTGGATTAAAATTGTGGGTCCAGATCGAGGCGGATTGAGAGGTCTATAGTGTCTTTTAGGGGAACAGTGGCTTCTATCGAAACCTGCTTGGGGATTCCAGCCATTGACGCCGTCCACCGCCAGAGCTGGTCGCTTACGTCTCTAGGTATACATTCCTCCTGGCTAATCTATCTCTCGAGTCTACAATGCTCTTCATATCATACATTGTCTACAAATTGTCGGAACTTTGTTAAAAAAAATTGTTGTCGAAATCTACGTGGAACCATGTACACAATTTAACTTTCATGACATTTGATAATTGTGGTTGTATCTTGATCGTCTAAGTGAGTATCTACAGAGATTAAGTTTTGCTATGCGGCGACATGTTCTCACTGTTGATAGTGTAGTACTAACCTTGCTACTACTGACATAATTGTGTTTCCTTCTCTACTCTGTTCATGTGAGGATGGCTGAATAATCATGTTGCAAGAGTTTGAGCCAGTGATACCTTTTCTCTATTATAACTATTTTTATATATGTTTTATTAAAAACATGTTTGTTCATCCATTATCGGTTATACCACAGTGGACGCGGCAATGCGCGTCTTTTTCCTCGATGAAACTAAACAGAAATTCGACGAGATAAAAAAACTGCCGTTCCTATCCCTAACGAGAGCCGTCGGATTGAATTGCACGGTCCAGATCGAGCTCTGTCGAGCGGTCTCCACTCTGCACCCAAATGCCATGCCCCCGACACCTGTCTCTGGAAGATGAGCACCTCGACCACCGCCGCCGCCGCCGTCCGCCGCCACGGGGTCCCCATTCCTGCTGTCCAGCGTTGTTGATCCCTCGGATACATTCTTTTTAGAAAGGGGCCCTCGGATACATTCTGGGAGCCTGCTATTCGAAGCTTCTGGGCGGCGTCGGATTTTCGGCTAGCGCGCGTCTGCAGGCGTGGGCAGAGCGCCGGATCGTGGTCGGCTCGAGCACATTCCGGTGAGAATTTCTCCAGACCAAATGAGCCTTGGTATTGGTAGCAGTAGGTCGAAAATCACGCGGATTCGCTCGATTCAGTTCTTCATCATCGCCCAAGTACTCGAATCGAGGTCGACTCGGCTTCCGGTTCCGATTCCTTAACTGACCGACTCCTCCTCCATAAATTCTTCGAGCAGATCAGCCAAGGCCCCACTCTTGCGAGCGCCCATGGAGTCGACGGCTCTGGCACAGCGGCTACCGGATGACGTGCTCGTCGCCGTCCTCCGCCGCCTTCCGCCGCGTGGCCTCGCGGCGGCTCGCTGCGTCTGCAAGGCCTGGCACGCCGTCATCGACGCTCGTCGTCTGCTGGATCTCTTCCCGCCCTCACTGGCCGGTATATTCATCAACTTCTTCGACCTCGAAATCTCAGAGTTCTTCTTCCGCCCCGCGAGAGACACCCCAGTCAGTGGCAAGCAATTCCATGTGCCCACGAGCATTGAGGACACCGTCGCCGTGGATCACTGCAATGGCCTCCTTCTCTTCTGCACCTACGTGGCCAACCCGGCCACACGGCGATGGGCACCCTTGCCGCCGCCGCCACCGCCGCCGCCATCAGGGTTAGACTTCGGCCACATTGTGTTCGACCCCGCCGTCTCACCGCACTACGAGGTGCTGAAAATCCCGATGATTCCAGAGTTTGAGCTGCAGCTGGAATGGCCTCCATCGCCATTTATTATCCCAGTGTTCTCTTCGACAACAGGGAATTGGGAGGAGAGGTCGTTCGCTCGGCGAGGGGATGCCATAGGGAACGGGACTGTCTCCCGTGTGCAGCAGCGAGGAAGGCGCTCCATGGAGCAAGACCGCTCTGCCTACTGGCGTGGACAGCTTTATGTGCTCAACGAATTTGTTATCAGGTATGAACCAACTAATGCCATTTTATTACTATATGACAATGTATTTTCTCTTTAACCGGCCAGCTGTGTGGTTTATTGATATTGTCTTATTGTCAATGATTCTGTTTTTGCCAGAATATCCTTATCTAACTGCACGTACCAAGCAATTGAACCGCCCGTAGATGTTGGCATGACCGATCAAGTGTACTGTCTAGGAAGGTCAGAAAATGGGGTTTATTTTGCATCAATTGATGAGAAACGTCGGCTTCGAGTCTGGATCCTTGATGAATTGCACGGCGGGATCAAGTGGGTGCTGAAGCATGATAACAACCTTGATCATATGCTGTCACGTGGAATGTATGATCGAGAAGTTCAAGGGCCCTGGATTATTGAAGATATCAACTACAATTTCGACCGTCCTACTCCAATTGATATCGAAGGAGCAGTTCAAGAAGATAAATTTGAATGGAACTCGGACAATGAGAATACACTTGACACTAGACTTAGTGCCGGAAATCATTACACTAGAAGTATTACAATCCTTGGATTTCATCCTTACAAAGAAATTGTATTTCTGAATGAATCAGTCAGTAGAGGATTGGCCTATCATCTCAATAGTTCGAAGCTTGAAGACTTGGGCAACATCTACCCCAAAAATTACTCTTCCATGTATATGCATGTAGAACAATCTTTTCCATACACACCCTGTTGGATTGGGAAGTTACCTGGCAGCATTTGATTTATAGATTGTAATTCGTACTGAAGAAAGTAAATGGAAACTCAAAAGGATGAGCAAAACTGCCATTCCTAAACCCAAATAGTCGTCAGATTAAGATTGCGTGGTCCAGATCGAGGTGGTTTGACTGGCTTATAGGTTTTTTTGGTGAACGGCCTCGATCGAAGACTGCCTGGGATATGGCCACCACCGCTGCCGTCCAATGCCAGTGGTGGCCGCTTCTGTCTCCGGGTTCCTCCTGGGCCACCGTCCTTGTCATCACACCATCATTCTGGGAACCCGCTATTCGTCGCTTCTTGGTGGTGTCAGATGTGTTGCTAGTGCACTTCTGCATGCGTCACCTGTCGGTTGGAGCACCTCCTCTATAGTCCGGTGAGAATTTTCGGCTCCAAATATGCCTTGGAATTGGACGCAGTAGCAAATCTAGGGGATTTTCTTGAGTTAGTTCTTCATGTGCCGAAGTACTCACATCCGTATAAGCAATGACACTAGATACTTGTTTTCTGAAAAGAAAATGTGGACTTGTAAGTTCGTAGTCTTTAGTAACAAGGATTAACAGTTGATCTCCTGTTATGATTCAAGTAGAAAAAAATGCTTCTTTCTGTAATACATCAGTTTAATTTGGGCATAAAGTTCCAAATTCTGAAGAAATTAGGAGTACTAAAGAATTCCCCCTCATACTGCTAAAAAAACATACTTCCGCTTCCATTTCCTTGTAAGTACTTAAGTATTTCTTATTCTGAGGACCTTCTCAAGTTATATCCTGAGGGTTGATCACTGGGTATACCTTGTACCACATGGCCATTTCACTTTCTCGGAGTCTGTATGATATGTTTTAAAGGCCGACTTTGATGCTAGACTGTACAGAGAGTCAAATTTGATGTTTTAAAGGCCCGACTTAGATGTTTTAATGATCAGCAACTCGTTCATGGTCTGACCGTTGGCTGCTGAACCTTCAGTCTCAGATTTTTTGTTGATCAGTCAGATGGCGTGCCTCTGCCTTGATTAACTTGCTTGACAGAATATCGCTGTTTCTAGTCCAGCAGCTCATGCCATGTGGTCTCCATTCATTGTTGCTTCTACCATTTCAAGTTTAAGTTAGAAGGAAAGAACAGCTGCAAGTACTGATTTTCCTGCTTAATTGCTGCAAGATTGTAGTGCCTTACACAACATTTGTACTTATCCTATTGCCTATATCTAACTATCTACACTATCCAGGTAAACTGCAGAAAAAAGAGGACAAGTTCAGGCTCTGCGTCCATGTTCTTCTGGAGCTACAAGCAGCAAATTTGCTGGCTGGATCCAATAGTTGGCATCACGCAACCAGTGTAGTGACAAGACGTCACCATAGAGCTGAGCAGCACGTTCTCGACCTCGGCAGAAACATTTCTCCTGAGCAAGCACATGACGTATTCCATCACTCTGGCATCGCAAGGCAGTGTGATCTTGCCATCGCTTGTGAACCCAAGCTCCTCCTGGGACATCCTCAGGAGCTCGCCGAAGACCATCTGCTGAGATACACCAATGGTACCTTGAACCGCTTCCCGTCGACCGTGTACATGATGCAGTGGCCCTTAACTGCTGCAGAGCTGCAGCACTCTTTATCTTTTTTGGCTGTCGCTGTCAGCTTCTTCCTCCCAATTGCTGCGATCCTTTGCCACTCTTTGCCAATTGAGCAAGTCTGTTGACGCTGACCATGGTTGGTTCTGGGTCTTGTGCTTCAGCTTGAAAATCAGAGAAGAGAGCTATGTATGTTGTGATGGATGATTGATGTTGTTCAGCTTAGCCGTTTGCTGAATTTATAGCCGTGAAGAAGGACATCTTTGATGGTGAAGTGTAGTTGTCATTGGAGAAGATGGCAAGGGACAAGGCCACTGGATCAGCACATGCAGTGTTGTAGTGTGATTAATCCGGATTAGATTTTGATGGGGCCAAATGTTTGGAGCATGCCATCCAGCAGCTGTAGCATCGAACCATTAGTTTGCTGACATATCAGATGTCAGTGTGACAAGCTGGTGAGGGACAAGGCCATGATGTATTCTGCGATTCGGATATGGATGTACCCTCTTGAGATCATCGTCAGTGTCAATAATCATGCTGATATCTGAAGCTGTGATTGACTCTGAACTGGCTGAAACAATATCGTTCATGGTCGTAATCAGTTGCCACTAAACTTTCAGTCTCATTTGGTTGTTGATCAGTTAGATGCGTGCATCTGCCTGGATCCACTTGCTAGACAGACTCCGTGGTTCTTCAGCTCGTGGTCTGCTCCATGTATGTTCGCTCCAGTCTAGCATCTCTTGTGGTCTCCATTTCTCTGCTGCTTCCCCCATTTTAACTCCAATCAGAAAGAGATAAATAAATAAATAAATAAAACACTGTTTCTAAAGGTATATTTCGGAACTTTACTTTCTCTCAGAAATTGGAAAATTTTCCCCAAAGGTTAACTTGTTTATCTATGAGCGTTCAAGTGTTTGTAACTAGTTCTCATACAATTGCTAAATCTAGGTGTCATCCATTACTTATTCAGCTGAGTTTATTTTTTAATGGAAGTTTTCTTTCATCTAATTCTAAGCTGCTAAGTGTAAAACTCATTTGGCATGCATACTTGAATGTATCAATCACCCTTGCTTTTCTCTTCAATGATAGACAAAGCTCCTAGCTCCTCGCTAGTTCTTCAAGAAAAACATATGCATTTCTCACTATTTTTATAATTTCTAAAATAGCAGCACACATCAATTTTAGTTTCAAAGTGTACGAGTTCACTCAATTTGTTGATACCAATTTAGCTGTATTACTGAATTTTATCAGTTCATACCGACTCTGAAACAAAAGTTGAACATTTTTCCTGACCAGAAAGATTGCAAATTTCATCAAAAAATCTTTGTTCCGTTTCCGATCTACTAACTGCATATTTACATCTTGCATCGAACAAAAATGGTGCCTAGAACAAGGATCTTAGCTAGCTGCTATTAACAGACAGCTACATGCTGGCTAAGCCCTATGCATGGAGCCACCACACTGCCGTCAAAGCCACATGGCATTGCAATGGAGCTCAGGAACGCCTTCACTACTTCTGGGGAGGCATCTCTCCTAAGCAAGCACATGACATACTCCATGACCATGGCGTCGCAGGGCATCCTGATACGACCATCGTCACCGCCTGCGAACCCAAACTCCTCCTTAGACATTCTCAGTAGCTCGCTGAAGACTGAGGAGCCAAGGTACGCCAGTGGCACCTCGAACCGGGCCCCATCAGAGGTGTACACCACGCAGTGTCCTTTCACCGCTACTGATGTCGCTGTGTGGCACTCCTCGGCAGCTGTTTTAGCTTTCGTAGTCTGCGTGATCCTCTTCCTTCCCATGGCCGCCATCCTCTGCCACTTCTTTGCCAGTTGAGCA
Organism: Poa pratensis; assembly: GCA_947311845.1. Taxonomy (NCBI): domain Eukaryota; kingdom Viridiplantae; phylum Streptophyta; class Magnoliopsida; order Poales; family Poaceae; genus Poa; species Poa pratensis. The sequence continues at coordinate 147,498,818 of CAMZMU010000085.1, forward strand.
AGCCTCTTGGCACTCACCATGGTTGCTTCTCTTTCTTGTTTGCTCAGAGTTCTGGGGATTTTATCTCAGGTGGTATTACTCAGCTAGGTGTTGTAGTGTTGGCTTGTGGATGAACTGATGGTGCTAAGCTGATAGATTTATAGGGGAGGAAGGGAGAAGCATCATGCAGTGTAGGTGCAGCTGATCAATATACCATGACATGTTGGCAAGGGACAGAGCCATGCACTCAGAACATGCAATGCTACAAGAGTGCAGGGGCAAGCAATGTGATCTTGTTTTAATTTTTCTGGGGCCATCAGTTTGCCACTTGTTGGAGACTGTAGATTCTAGCAGTGTAGTCTTGGGTGCTTGGTCACCAGCTTGCTTCCATACTGACCTGTTTCAAGTAGTGGCCAAGACAAGGACCACCTGTAAATTGGGTCCATTTCTGTTTGTAATTCGCAATGAGACGCTAATTGATTTTTAGGTGTCGATGACATCCTAATGATAAGGATCATATAGAGTGGTCCCTGAGATGGAGATATCTGGTATGACAATGCTTCATGCTCCTAACAATCTTGTTTTCCCTCTGCACATTCAGTCTAGCACATGATCTGTTTTGGTTTCGGCGGTCTCGCATGGTGGCTGCTCCATGTTTCATTTCATATCTATTGGGTACATCAGTACATTAGTACAGAATAGAATCAAACTGATTACGAAGCTACCTTTGTTTCCACTGAAAGCGTTAGGATATCATGAAACAATGAAAAGCTAGGGTGGATGTTTATTTTCTTTTCATTATTACTTTATTAATAATTTTTTTTTATTATCATAGAATAGAATAAATCTTTGCTTCTAGTGGTAGTGGTGCCTGTTAGGCGTTAGCTTCTATGAGCTATACATTTGTACCCTACGATATTAAAGTAAATTGCTTTCTTGCGCCCTATGTCCTAATGCTATATAGTTGTAGTTAGTGGTATTTCGTATGCAACAAACTCGTATGCTAATATATACCTCCCATTCTCCAGTGTTGAACTATTTCACATCGTGTTGGATAAGAGATGCAAAATGAGAACACTGAGGGAAAAACTCTGCATATATTCAGGATCTACAAACTGCAAGCTGCCGGTGCATTGCTACAGGTGGCAGGGTACAGCTTGAATATTGGCAAGGCATCACTACAGAGCTCAGGAACGCCCTCTACTTCCTTCAATGCATCTCTTCTGACCAAGCACATGATATGCTCCATCGCCGCTGCATCGAAGGACAGTGCGATCCTGCTGACCTGCTGTCGCATATGAACCCAAACTCTTCCTAGGACATCTTTAGCATCTCGCCAAAGACTTTGCATTTGGCAGGGGACAAGGCCATGAGCATGTTGCATGCAATGGTGGCTCCGGAAGGAGGCAGTGAGATTCAGATCAGATTTTGCTAGGCCATGGCACTGTTGAGGCAAGGATAGTGGACTAGTAACAGGTGCATTGTGCAGCAAGAAGATACAATCATACAAGTCTTTGCTGCTGAATTTGGGCACAGGCATTGTGCAACCATCTGGGTTCAGCCTTCATGCCGGCGTTCCATTCAGCCTCCTGTATCAAGAGGTTAGAAATATTGCGGTATTCATACACACCGTCATCTCCGGGCTTGTGCAGAAACCGGGTAACTGCAATCAGGTGAGGTGAAGAGCTAGCGTCATAGCGTCCTGAGTAGATCCAGAGTTCACTTCACTGCTTTCTGGTGTGTACTTTGCACTTACAGCTGCAACTGCATGTTAGGTGCTTGTTGGTTCAACAGTGCTTTAATTGCTGCAGATCTGGCAAGTTGCTGGGCAGTTCCATATCTCATTGTCCACCCATGGTCTGCAGTAGCCAGCCATTTTCTGGTATCTTACATTTTGCTGTGCAGTTGAGGATTTCCATGCCAGTCTTGAATCTAGGACATGGAATTGTAATTAATTATACTGGTATTTCCATTGGGAGGTGTTGTAAGTGAGTTCCAACGCAGGTAAATCTATCTTACCTGATGATTTACATCCATGACACGAACATAACTAGTGGTATAAAATTTTATTTTCCAAGCATGCCTTGATGAGCTCAAGCTCTGTGACAGACCCAATTTAGGAACATTTGCAGGTTTGCCAATTGGACCCGAGTATAATTTACGGTTTTATCTTCAGCTGAACAAAACACAATAGCCTTATCCTAAAGGTCAGCTCCCTTCTCCATATGTTAAGACCTGCCTGCCCACCTCAACATTTCTTTGTAACATTTCGTGTCTGACTCAGGCCATATAACTGCAGAGAAGAAATTTGTTGACACGTACGGCTTAAGTCCTAAATCTCTGATCTGTCATTTATCTTTGCAAAAAATCTATATACACATTGAAAGAACAATGTCTGGCATAAAAAAAATTCCTTGATTGCTTCTGTGCTTGCAAGATCAAAATGCTTCACATAAACTATTTCCCTTTTTCTATTTTTCCTATATCTCCGCAGTTGGTTGGTAATCAGGAGCTGCAGACACTAAAGTGCTGTCTAACTCCCAGATGAGCCTCTGCATGGTAGTGGCATGGCATCGTCATCGAGCTGAGGAATGCGGCCTCAATCTCCGCGGAGGCGCTTCTCCTGAGCATGCACATGGCATACTCCATCACCGAGGCATCACAAGGTAGAGTGATTCTGCCACCGTTGGTGGCTGCGAAGCCGAACTCCTCTTGGGACATCCGCAAGAGCTCACCGAAGACCGTCGTGCCAAGGAACACCAGTGGCACCTCGAACCGCATGCCGTCAGCGGTGTACACAACACAGTGGCCCTTGCCAGCCACCGGCGAGTGCGACTTGACGCACAACCCTTCGATTTCTTCCGCCGACTTATGACAACCAGGTGAGCCTCTTCCTCCCGATGGCCGCCACTCTCTGCCACTTCTTGGCTAGCTGAGCAATTGTCTTGGCACTCATCATGTTGGCTTCTTGTGTTCCTGGAAGTGGGAGAAATTCTTCTGCGAGTTGGAGATTGGAATGCCTTTGTCTGTTGATGAAGCGGTGGTGTTTGGAGGGCACTTAGCCATGGATTTATAGCTCAAGGGTAAAGCAGACACCCACACACTGGAGTGGGGGTTGGGCAGGAGACAATCCCATGGGCATGGTACGTGCTGTGCTGCGGTTTTGGAAGTGCCGTGATGTGATCTGGATCAGGTTCAGCTGGGGCCAAGTGGTTGGCACTCACCGGAGCTTGGGCTAGGCGCCAGCACAACTGTGGTGATCGGTTTGCTGAGAAAATGGCACGAGGACCCCATGGATTTCAGACATGGATGGTCCATGAAAATCTCATCAAAATCATTCATCACATTGTCTGCAGCTACTTGCAACAACATTGCATGCAGAGCACTCATGACCTTGTCTCCTGCCCACCGCTCTTGTTGATAGCTACACACAACCTATACACATATGCACTGCCCTGAGCCCTCTCTTCTACTTCTATAAATCCATTGCCTACTCAACACAAACCTCTTCATCTCAGCTCCAAGCAACATCACAAGATACAACACACCTTCAGACTTTCAGAGCCAAAGTAACATTTAGCCAGCCAGGAACACATCAGACTCAACCATGATCCATCCAAAGAAGCTTGCTCAGCTGGCCAAGAAGTGCCAGAGGATGTTGGTGTCCGGAGCCGGTGCCCGCCGCCGGCAGGCCTCGGATATGGATGACGAGGATTGCAGCAGCACAACGTCATCTGTGGTCGCCGATGAGGGCCACTGCGTGGTGTACACCGCAGACGGAGCACGGTTCGAGGTCCCTCTGACATACCTCGGGACGACTGTCTTCGCCGAGCTCTTGAGGATGTCTGAGGAGGAGTTTGGCTTCGTGAGCGGCAGCGACGGAGGCAGGATCACACTGCCCTGCGACGCCACGGTGATGGATTACGTCTTGTGTCTGGTCAGGAGAGAGGCCTCTGAGGAAGTCGAGAGAGCATTATTGAGCTCCATTGCTGGGCACTGCCACGGCTACAATGCTAGCTGCATGGCGCCATCAATGGAACCCAGCCATCAATTTTCTCTATGTACTTAGCTACTAGCTTAGACACTGAATTTTGGTTAGGACCCTGTAGAGCCTGATGTAAAATTCGTTATCACAGGAAATGATACAAAAGAGACAAATTTTCTGTGAAAAAATCGATAATTTGACACATCTTCTTACATATTTCATATAGAATGCTGAGGAGAGTAGGAAAAACCGTGCCGGGTACATCACTATGCACCGCCACTGACATGTTTTGGGAAATCTAGCCAGCAAGTTAAGTTATCAATAGTTTTCCTTTAGCAGATGATAAACTGACTTAATTGGATTTAAAGTGTGTTGTTAACATTTTGATTAGGTGTGAAAGGGGCGGTGTTAACGCAAACACATGCAACTTCTGAACAGTGTCATATCCCAGTCTTGTTGATGGCCTACCAGTTGTAGCATTGCATGTGGAAGCCACTCCTTAGCTCCTTCTCTGCACTTTCCTTTTGAGTCCTCAACCAGCTGTATGTCTGAAGTGAATAGCAGGCATCTACTACATCTTGCACTTACAATGTATGTGCGTAAGACATTCAACTTTTAAGTAACAACGTCACTTGTTTTTACCCAAAAGTAAATCTGCCTTATACCCCTTAATGCATGTGGAGTAAACCTTGTTTTGTCTTCCATTTTGTGTCCTTTTTCTTACTTTGTTACTTATGTATTGATGGTCTTCTAAAAAATTTCCTGACCGGTTTATCATTGTAAACATGATAGCTCCTTTACCACCTGCTCATTTCACAAATTCACCAAATTTTAATGAGTTGGCTTAGATGATAGATTGTTAAGAAACTTGGTGTGTATTCTCTGTACAGGAGTTGAAACTATCCACATCTAAAACAGAGCCACATTATTGCTGTTTCATTGTATAGTTGTATGCAACTAAAATCTAAGAGAAGAATGGCTGCAATAACTGCTGGTTGGACAAAACACTGGCTTTTTATGATCATATCGCTTTACATACGATTTCCTTCTCCTATTTCCTATATTTAACTGTCGACACTATCCAGGTAAACTACAGAAAGCAGAGGACAAGATGAGCCTCTGCTTTTAATTTCTTCAGAGCTACAAGCAGCAAATTTGCTGGCTGGATCCAACAGTTGGCATCACACTACCAATGTAGTGACAAATGTCACCATAGAGCTGAACAACGCGTTCTCCACCTTTAATTTCTCCCCTATTTCCTAACTTTTCGCAGAAACGGGAACTTTCTCCCAAAGGTCAGCCTTGTTATCTATGAGTGTTCAGCTGTTTGGGAACTACTACTCATACAATTGCTAAATATGCAGGTTTCCATAATTACTCAGCTGAGTTTATTGTTTACTGGAAGTTTTCTTCCATCACCCTTCGCTTTTTCTCTTCAATGATAGGAAAAGCTCGCATAAATTTTGTTTCAAAGTGTTTGTCTCAATGGTTTTATAGTTTCTAAAATAGCAGCACCCATCAATTGTAGTTTCAAAGTGTACGCCTTGACTCAGTTTGTTAACACACAAATATAGCTGTAATACTGAAGCTTTGTCAGTCACATACCGAGTCTGAAATAAAAAGTTGAACTGCACATATTGCTGACCAGAAAGATTGCAAATTTCTTCCATTTCTTATGTACTAACTTCATATTTACAGGTTGCATTGGACAAAAATGGTGACTAGAACAAGGATCCTAGCTAGCTGCCATTCTTCAGAAGTTAACAAACAACTACATGCTGGCTGAGCCCTACACCGCCGTCAAAGCGGCACGGGCTTGCAATGGAGCTCAGGAACGCCCTTACAACTTCCGCGGAGGCATCCCTCCTGAGCAAGCACATGGCATACTCACCGCGGCGTTGCAGGGAAGCTTGATCCGGCCATCGTTGCCCCCCGCGAACCCAAACTCCTCCTGCGACATTCTCAGGAGCTCACTGAAGACCACGGTGCGAAGGTGCGCCAATGGCACCTCAAACCGCCCCCCATCGGTGGTGTACACCACGCAGTGTCCCTTCACCACTGTTGAGGTCGTCGGGCAGCACTCCTCCTCGGCTGCTCTTCTTGCCGCCGTAGTCTGGATGAGCCTCTTCCTCTCCATGGCCGCCATCCTCTGCCACTTCTTTGCCAGTTGAGCGAGCCTCTTGGCACTCACCATGGTTGCCTTTCTTTCTTTCTTGGATCAAAGTTCAGGGGAACTTGTGTCTCAGGTGGTAGTACTCACCTCGGTGTTGCAGTGGTTGGCTTGTGGATGAACTGATGATGAGATGGTGGTGCTAAGCTAATAGATTTATAGGTGAGACGGGAGAGACGCACGATGCAGTGTAGGTGCAGTTGATCAATCTATCGTGACAAGTTGGCAAGGGACAGAGCCATGAGCCCATGAGGACGGAACATGCAATGCTGCGAGAGTGTAGGGGTAAGCAATGTGATCTGATTTGATTTTCCTGGGGCCATCGGTTTGCCACTTGTTGGGGACTGTACTAGCCGATGTAGTCTTCGGTGCCTGGACATTTACAATTTGCTGCCATACTTGGTGGTGCTAAGCTAAGATATACTCCCTCCGTATCAAAATATAAGTCACACTTACTCATTACCAAACATATGTATCTAGACATGTTTTAGTGCAAGATTCATCCACCTTTTTATAATCCTTTTGCTTCTCAACTTTTTCTAAGAAGATATTTTGTTACTTTTGCTAAGCTAAGATATAGGAAGCATATGTTAATTCGATTGTAGTGCTAGGTCAAGTGCGATCGCGCATCTCAAACTGGTAAGAGCATCTCCAACGGCAGCGCTAAAAACACCGCGCGCCCAAGAAAACGCCGATATCGCGCGCGTGCACCCGTTTCGGCGTCTCCAGCAGCCGCACTAAAACTCCGCGCGCGGTAAAAAGGGGCCAGCGCGCTGGCCCAAGCGGTACTCGTTGCGCTAAATTTGGGGCGGACGCTCCAGCGCGCGGTGCAAAAGCAAATCGCGCGCGAGCAACAGCGCGTCTGCTAAAGTAAAACAGGCGTCGCGCGCGAGAAATCGCAAATCTGGCGCCGCAAAAAAAATTTAGCGCGCCGACGCCTAGCGTGTCTGTTGGAGATGCTCTAAGGGAGTGACACTGCCATGAGACAGTAGCATGCAATGCAGCTGAATCTGTGTGCCCAATGGACGCATGCATGAACTGTGTGCGTTGCATTCTGATCTAGAAACTGTGTGCGCGCGCAGCTTGCACATCACCCGCGCAGGTCCAGCAGCTTGCCATATCGAGAGGTTCATTGGGGAACCGGCATGTGGGCCACATGTTTATAAGCTACAACGATGCGTGCTAACCCAAACCAAAATCAATAGTACATGTAGTTCTCATGAAGTATGCATCCTAATCATCAGGCATTAAACAGGCCAGTATGGCTATATACTCTTGGCCTTACTCTTGCAGTTAGGAAATTGGCACCCCAGAGATCAAATCAAGACTCTTGGCCTTGCACTTGCACTTAGCTTTGCATGTTCAGAGCTCATGGCCCTGCCCCTTGCCAACTTGACATCCATGATAGCATTGCCGTACCTACACTGCATGCATTGTCCTCCTTTCTTCCCCTCATCTACATATAAATCCATCAGCTCAGAACCAAAGCACAACATCTACCTAGCTATCTGAGTACCTCGCACACCTACGAAAGACTTGGGGCTATCTGAATACCTTGCACACAACTACGAAAGCCGGCTTGTCTGAACTTTCAAACACCATGGTGAGTGCAAAGTGATGGCCAAGAAGTGGCAGTGGATGGCGGCGCTCGGGAGGAAGAGGCTCACCTGGACTATGACAACAGAGGAAGGAGCCGCCGATGAGTGTTGCACCTCGTCGTCATCGCTGGCGGTGAAGGGCCATTTCATGGTGTACAACGCCGATGGGGCACGGTTCGAGGTGCGGCTGCTGTACCTCGGCAATCATGGGTGACCCCCTGCGGATGTCTCATCATGATTCGGCTTCGTGAGCGACAGGATAATCACACGAGCGGTGATGGGGTATGTCATGTGCCTGCTTGGAAGGAATGCGTCGGAGAAAGTGGAGAGGGCTTTCCTGAGCTCCATGGTCATGCCTTGCCACTATGGAAATGGCTTGGATACATCCATGGCACTTGGCGCATCTGTTTCTAGCTTCTGAAGACCTTATTTGTACCTTGTAGCCATTTATTAGGACAATGTTGTAAATATATAGTTGCATATGGAAGATAGTAATCACATAAGAGGATCTTTTTATAACGAAAAAAATTCATCAGAGGATCTTATTGCAAATGGAAACAACAGTTCTACCTTTTTACAACAGTTTTCATCTCCCGACTACCATGTACCATGGCTCTTGTGTGTGTAACAAACTCAAGTAAATTCCATTGTTTACCGCTTTTGACTGCACTAACATACGAGTTACAAAAATTCATCACTAATGTACCCATATCATTTAACTATTAATTAATTTGTTTAGGACATTAAAATTGGGAACTCTAGGAGCTCCTTCGTACCCTCATTTTATCTGACCATCGGTTTTCGCGAACCGTCTATTCTGAACTCCATTTTCCCGGCGAACGCCGCGGATGTCCTAAAAGGTTGTATTTCCAGTGGAAAAATCAGGGTGTCCAGGTTAAACTGGGTCTAGGAACTGCATGATCCTAGCCCCCCTTCTCCTTACCTAATCCAAGTTGAGCATCATCATCAGCACCAAGGGTTATGCCATTGAGTAATGGTATTACTTTTTTCTCCTGCTACTAAACATGACCGGCTCATTTTTTTTTTTCGAAAAGGGGAGCCCAGCCTCTGAATCGAAGAGATGCATATGGCTTTTATTTCAACATGACCGGCTCATTGGCTGAGCAAACAAGGCGATCGACCCAGGCCCAAGAGGAGGAGAGCCCTAAATTGAAAAGTATATTGGTAACCACTGCACTTTAATCTACTACTACGTACAATACACCATAATTGAATATGTATACAATTATTCAATTTAGAGGAGAAGGTCCACATGAAAAATCGTGTAACAAGGAGAAACATCTCATATAGTCGGCGAGTTTAGTTTGGTCATACTGAAATTTATGCTAACTAGATTTCTATATATCATTTGATACGAAACATTTTATTTCAAAAACTGGCGGGAGCACTCATATATGTTAGATTATAACAAGTACACTGCAGGCGAGCAAATGAAATATTTAAATTGTATGCAACCGTAGTACTATTCACATCATTTTATGCTCAGTGGTGTATATTATAAACAATACTCACTGTCAAACTATTTAGATACCAAGTGCATAGTATGCACTCACTGTCAAACTATTTCTGAGCCCATTGTAACAGACATTTGATCATACACTACCAGGGAAAAGCCTTTCTGTGGCGCACCAAAAATGGCTTTCTGTGGCGCATGGTGGGTGCGCCACAGAATTGTCGCCACAAAAATGTGAATTCTGTGGCGCACCCCCTGGTGCGCCAAAGAAATCCCAATATTCTGTGGCGCACCCTGTTCCATGCGCCACAGAAACTTGTTTAGTGGCGCATTCTCATGGGGTGCGCCACAGAAAATGGTGCGCCACAGAAAAAAAACCATGCGCCACAGAATTTCTGTACAGGTATTTGGAATTTGCTGCTGCCCGCTGTACAAATACAGGTATATTACAGGAATACAGGTATATTACAGTATTTATACAGATATAACAGAAAAAATAATATATTTTGACAGGTATATGAAAACAAACACATTACTATGTCATCACATTGCTTATATCCCGAGATAACATATATACATATAGAGTGACAAGTGCGGAATTTTTACAGAAATGTTGATACAAAACTTCATCGTTTCACAAGTTACAAATGAAGTGTTCACCGCCTACACTAGGATCAAATCGAGTACATCGGCGATGATGGTGAGCAAGAGCGGGAGCACGATGATCATGGAGCCTTCTTCTTGAGCGTCGCCGGGAACGGTTTAAACATCTCCTTCGTCATCGACGTCCTGTCGTCACTCTGCAACTCTAGGCGTTCCTCGATGTCCCTCTGGCACAACCCTGGAGATGGATTGGGATATATATTGGTTAATAATATAAATAGAGTATGCATGATAAATCTATAATAAAAGAAAATAAAGAAGCACTTCTGGCGAGTGAGGCAAGGCTTTCTTTTATAATACATCCTACCTAGGCCGCGGTAGTTCAAGGCCCCCCCTGCTGCGTTGACATCTTCGACGAGGATTTCCGATAACTTCGTCTGGATGCGATGAAAGTCTTCTCTAATATCAGCATCGGTGAGCTTCTCATCATGTTTGACCCATTCTCGCATACTAGATGGCATCCTCAATTGCTCTTCATCTCGGACATACGCTTTAAGTTGACGGAGGGCGTAGAAGGCATCCTTCACGCTGGCAGGCTGCTGCTTGAGGCAAGGGAACTCGGTCACATGCTTGAACCGGTGCTTCTTGTCTTTCGTAAAAGCTTCCGCCTTATTTTCGAAGGCGCCTCCCTTTTGGGCGTAGCCCACGATAGCATCATCGAGAACACCCTTTATTTTGGTGTAGTTCTTCCTCTGCACACTCCCTGAGTCGAAATAAGTGGCAAGGGACCACCTCGGGTTTAGGACGATGAGGATGCAGAATGTGTCCCTGCTCAACACAATTGAAACGGAATGTTGGAAAGGATCAGCAATGGAAGAAATCGATAAGAAAGCATAAGTTACGACGGCGGCGAGCGAATGTGTACTTCCTCGGAAAAGAAAGGCACAAGAAGGCTGCTCTTCCTCTTGTTTTTCAGCATGAACCTCTCGAGGTACTCCGTTGCCCTGGTCCGTGTCCTTGATCCTTCCACCAGCTGGCTGTCACGCATGTAGTAGGGATCCGCTACCGCGACGTGCAGGAGATTATCTCTCGAGATATTCATCGCCGCATTGAGCGCGTACAGGCGAACCAAGTTATAGTTCAGCCGTTTAAAGTGAAATAGATTGAAGACGTCCTCAAAGGCTATGAAGAACAGATCCGCGGGGGCTTCACGGACGAAGTCGAGCTGATCATCCTTTGGCACTTGGACCGTGAACACCGGGTAATTTGGATTCTTGTCTTTAAGAAGGAGGCCCTCTAGGTGCAGGATAGATTGATGCAAAACGTGCATGTGTCCATATGCGAAGCAGAGCATCTCAGGAGGCAATATCGGTTTACCAGCTTCATGCATTCGGTGCGCCAAGCCATCCGGACGGGGTGGTACCAAGTCTTCACGACCCGGGATAGTCATAGGAGGTGACCTGGGATAGTCATAGTTGGTGGTGGGGCCCACACTTTTTCTGTGGCGCATCTCTATCCGTGCGCCACAGAATATGGTCTTTCAGTGGCGCATTTAAGTAGAGTGCGCCACAAAATGCTCACATATTCTGTGGCGCAGCTAGTATGGTGCGCCACAGAATATTTGTTGTGGCGCATGCATGTTTAGGTGCGCCACAAAATGCCAATCTATAGAAAGGCAGTTTCCTGGTAGTGATAGAAAACCAATAAAGAATCATGACAACGTTCAACTTATACTCTAGAAGTTTCAACAAATATGGTTACATATAATCATATACTGGAAATTGTTATGGAGATATTTGTTACATAGCGCGCCTTTATTGACATTTATCATAAATATGCATACACTATATGGTTTGCTACTTCAACAAAATAATTCAAAACGGAGCCTTTTTGGTAAATACAGTTCAGACCGAGCCCAAAACAAGTTTGTTTCAGTATATACATTAAAATTGTATAATAAGGAATGCTAAACTATTATTTAAAAACTATTGATATATGGTTAACTATGCGGATATACTACACAATTTAACTCGTCAATGCTATAAAATGCGAAATGATAAACTCTAGAAAGTATAAAAGTTCAATACAAAACAAAGCACCATATTTAAAATGTCAAAGTCTATGAGTGAGTAGTATCAATACAGATGCAATATTATACTTAAACTTGAGGATCAAAATAAAGGAACATGTACCTCTGCGAAGGCGGAGTATATATAGTGTCCTGTTTTTGAAAATTGGACAACCAGTATGTTCTACTTTGTGTGAAAATTGGTGACATGTTATTTCGCACCATATTCCTTACACTTTATTCACAATGAAAACTCATTTCTAACACTTAGAAAATGAAAAAATGGGCACACTATCATGAAGGTGGTAACATTTTAAATTTATAACTATAAAATTTGCTATTTAAAATCCAAATATAGGTGTGCATATTATTTTATTTTATTGTTTGCCGAGTGTTTTAGGAGATACACTTGGCAAATATGATTTTACATCTTTCTGTTAACAACGGTTGAAAATAAACACGTGTATACCCATTACGCCAAGCGTGTTTATTTCCGGAGTGGAGGCACTCGACAAACCATGATTATGCCAAGTGTTACTTTATCGCGGCATTCAACAAAATATTATGTTTGTTGAGTGCCCGATAAAAGACACTTGACAACTCGGCTGGCACTCGGCAGTGTTGTGTTTCCCGTAGTGAATTGAGATGATTCATAAATAACCATATTAAGTGTGTAAGAACGCATGTAAGTACGTATACAGTTTTCCGTCACCTCCGATAGCGTTCGTCCCGCGCTGTTATCGGATGTTATATTGGTGGGCGACTGGAGATACTCTTAACCCCTGGGAATAAAAGTTGCATATTTGGCTAACAAGTGGCAATTTACTTCATCCAACTACTTAATCTCGAAACAAGATTTCGTCCCACTTCACCAATAAATCCAAACAGCCGAAGCGATACTTGATCCACCCCGTAGCATATAGATGTTCTTACAACAAAAGATTATATGGCTGAATTTTGCCAAAAAAAATTGACTTAAAAAATACAGTGTCTTGTTATGTACTCCCTCCGTTACAAATTAATTGACTTCTATTTGCCTACATGTGGATGTATCTAGACATATTACAAGTATAGATACATCCACATTTAGATAAATAGAAGTCAATTAATTTGGAACGGAGGGAGTACTCTGTTTGGGACAGGTTGAACGGAAGGGGAAGAGAAGGAATCGTGCACATGTTTTTAGTAGGGTTAAGGCAGAGTATTACGGGGTAAAAAAAACAGAGTATTACGGGTTTGTGTTTTGGGCTCCACCTTCCGCGCGCACGGTACAAAGCGGCGGCGTACAGTATCGATCGGACGGTAACCGTCGTTGTACATGAAGCAATTTCGATGCATTATTGCACGGTAACCGGTGATTATGCACCACACACTACATAGTACGTACCGGCCGGTGTGCTTAGTTACGACGGTCAGACTATGGTCAAAGGAAGATTGCCCCTGTTGATCGTGTGAACACGGAACGTTTTTCAAATTCTCGCGCGCTCTACCTTCTCGAAAGAAGAAATGAATTATGGAATTTAACCCGCGTCGATCGTTTGCCATTCCGAGGCTGCTGGAGTACTTAATTTCTCCCCCTATATAAAGCACCCGGCCCTCCGATTCCAATCCAATCTTCTCCTGCCTTCCAGCTAGCTAGCAACAGCGAGATCGATCGAGAGCGGGAGATAACCAGCTAGATACCAAGAATGGCGCCGGCCGTAGAGGCAATGCTGGTGTGCAGGCGTCTGTGCCAGATGGCCTACGACGCCGGCCTGCCATCGGCCGCTCAGGAACGCCTCCGGCTGACGCTGGCGGCCGTGGGGGTGTCCGCCATGTTCGACGCCACCTTCGCCGCCTGGTTCAAGGAGGCGATCGACGGCTTCGTCGACATATTCACCGCCGTCACCAAGACCCTGGACGACCTCGCTGCTCGCCTCCAGCCCACGCGCCCAGCCTCGGCGCTCCCCGCCGCCCTCGCCGGCCTCCGTGGAAACCGCCTCTTCTGCGCGCTCATGGTCCTGGATCTCCCAGCCAACGCGCCGGAGAACGTGCACCTCGAGGTGGCGCACGCCGCGCAGCGCCTCGTCCAGCACGACGCCCTCCGCGGGATCACCCGTCTCTATAAGAAGATCCTCTCCAAGGGCAACACCAGTGCGGCGTATGACATCGACGCCAGCATGGCGGTCTTCCTCTGCCGCAGGTTAGCCTTGGAGGCGGTTGTTCAGAAGCACATCGATCTTGCTGACGCCGCCGCCGCCGCTGCCGCCGCTGCCGCTGGGCCGACGAACTAAGTAAAGCGACCAGGAGAAGGTCGTTGTCCGATCCATCATCATGGGCTCCTACAATTTGCACCCTGCCTCGTCGTCGTTGTGCCCAGAATAAGAAATTTATCTATGTAATCTTTCTGAGTGTGATCGAGTTTGGTTTATGCGCCCATATACGGCATGCCGTGTGTCGCATATAATCAAAATTTCGACTATCGTTTCGTATTATCTGAGTTTTATGTCTTTTACAATTCATGATGTTGACTCTGCTCTTAATCATTTTGTGGTTACGAGCTGTTCAGTGCTTGATAGACATGCATGGGTTGCAGTCTGATGTATAAAATCCAACGCATGTGCTTGATGTGAGCTTTTATCTCATTAATTATATGATATTTATTTGATAACCTTCAGAGTGAATATTTAGTTTCGTTAGGAACTTGTCTACTTTGATAGCAGACACATGTTTAAGGAAGGCAATCAACAACAAGTTCTAGGAAAAAACAGGTCATTCAGATATATTTATCTACAATTAGTCAATACACTTATACACATCTAGCATTCTAGAGCTACTCCCTCCGTTTTTAAAGTTTTCAAATGTAAGATGTTTTAACCGTTTCACATGATGTATGGATGCATAGTAAAATGAGTGAACATACAAAATAAAATATGTCTAGATCCATTTATATGCATGCGAATGTGGACAAATGATAAAACATATTATATGTAAAAATGGGGGAGTAATATACATGCTTGAGATATCGTCAAACGATTATGTATGTTTGATATTGAGCACGTTTATTATTAGTTATAATTAGAATTGAAAACAGCAGCACCTAAGAGCTATTTGTAAAATACTTTGATATGGTGAAAAGGCAGTCTCATTAGCCAATAAATACTCTTCCTTCAAGCAAGAGAAAACATTGATGATTTAGGTTTCATCCTATGATTCAGTTCCGCTCCAGCGGATTGCTATGGAAGCTACAAATGTATTTAGGTTTTGGGCAGATTGAGTAGCATAGATGAGACGAGTACCCTATCATGTCGTTTCTTATCGTCCTCTTCATATTAAATTCCCACATTATCCTCTATGTTTATCTCTATATGTCTGTATCAACAACACCTATGTGCACCTGAATATGAGAGAAGTGGTGAAGAGCGGGGATGGGGATTCACCCGATCAAATCTTTTATTTATTTTTGGTTCATGAGAATAAGAGCCGTATCTCTGGGTATCTTTTTTACTAAAATGGCGCTTAATCGAACATTAAGCTAAATGTGGCCCTTTGAAAAACTTTCAGCCGCATGCGGCACTTTTCAAAAACGTCATAGGTTTTGGCGTTCTGAAAAACTCAGAGGTCCTAAAAAGTCAGAAAACGCCATACATTTTGACGTATCCGGAGGCTGAAAAATGTTAAAAATTCTAAATCATTTGATATGGCGTTTCTCGGGTACAGATGGAATCTCAGAATACGCCAACTGATATGACGTTCTCTGAGATTCTGAGAGTCTCTATGCAGACTTGCAGGGGACAAAAAAACTCCAGCGGCTATCTTCAAAACCCTAGGAGCTCTGATTGGTTTTGTAGATCATCAACATATGGGCTCTACCGGTGGGGCACTATTAGCTTAAGTAAATGTACCCAAAGGCTTACACCTTTCCCCCTTGGTGTTTTTAGCGATAATGCCCTTGGGGAGTTTAATGTCACCCATTAAGCCACCCCATTTTTAAATATGTTCATTGCTAATGATAAAGCGGAGAGCATTTGTAACTTGTAAACATCTCCAAATCACTTCATTCTCTTTCTATACACATAAATTTCATAATCAGCTCAGCTCGTGTAACAAACAAGTTCAGTTTGATTCGAGGTAGAGGTCAAGTTGTAGAGTTGGTTCATACTTTCCCGTAACAATCTCAATAAACTTTCAAGTTAGTTACGAAATTGGTTTTTTTATCAACTAGTCGCACAATATAAATTACTAAAATTTTATGGTTAGTTTAAGGAATAATTAAACAACACAAAAGTAAACATAACTACATTAGAGTTCATTCAAAATGACAATCTGATGAATATTTAAAAGTAGATTAACTCCACTCCTTTACCAAAACAAATAAAAACATATTACACTATGAACGCCGCATACGGTGATGAGATCACAACATTGACCCACATTGTATTTTCTCAACGAAATATCGCGTAGCTAGGTTTCGAAGCATTGCACAATTGGCTCAACCTAGCTATTTTATGTATAAAAAATTAAAAAAATAAACAATGTAAAGTTTGGGCAATTTTTGTAGAAAACACAACCAACAACTATAATTCTATGAAGATAGCTTATGAAAACATATTTTAAAATGTATCTAACGATATCAATTTACTGTAGATGCTAATTTTTGTCTAAAACACTAGGTCAAACTTTGCCTAACTTGAGTTTAAAAAAAAAAATCTATAGACCTTCTCTTGAGGATGGAGGTAGTAGCTAACTAGGGCGTTGATCTAGAGAGAAACAATGAATACGTATTAACTTCTCTAGTTTAATGTTTTAAAATAAACCAGGAATGTTTTAAAAAACGTGCACGAGAACTATACCCTCAAAATTTTACACCAGGAATTTTGAATGGTCACAAACAACACGCTTGTGTAAGAAATTTAAATTTGAACGTTTGGCATAAACTTTAAGAATAACTAGAAAGATACCCCGCACGTTGCGACGGAAATCTATGTAACAAATTTATTGTGTAAATAAATACAGATAAGACCCATGAAATATGAAGTTGTTTGTAGAAATATGGAAGATTCAATTGATCACAATTGTCGAAATGCTAAATTAGTTGGCGTGATTGTTTTCGTATTTGATGATTAAAAATAAGTGATGTGAACAATTTGAACAATGAAAAGTGGATGACATGGATATGTTGCATGCAAGAAAATCTTGGCTTTAATGAACGTTAGTTGGATGACATGGATATTTGGTTGGCTAAGAGAATGGATGAGCTTTTTTTAGATAAAAAGAATGCATCAGGCTGCATATTGAGATAGAAAAATAATTAATTCATGTTAGTTGAGTTTTGCTTTATAAGAGGTATAGATAGATAGATTTGATCTCGGAGTTATACCCTTTATATGGAATATTCAATTCAGAATAAAAGTACTCTAGGGAACATATGAGACGTTCTCAAATTAATCATAGTGTCCAATCTACTCGCTCCGTTCAAAAAATGATGACTTCCATTTGTCTACATGCAGATGTATCAATACATGCTACTCCCTCCGTTTCAAAAAGGATGACTTCTATTTGTCTACATGCAGATGTACATGCAAATCATCCTTTTTAAAACGAAGTGAGTAATACTGTCACGTTCACAAATAACCAAACCGAACGGAAGTTTTGGGCCACGAGAGCACTGTCACCTAATGACCTCTCTAAGCGACGGCCCACTACCTCAAACGCGGTCCACAGCCAGGCCTGCTTCTCTGGTCTTGCTCCCTAAGAGAGAAACGAGCACACTGCACACTCCTCGTCTCTCCACTGTCGACCACTCCGATCCAGACTCCTCTCCCGTCGCCGGAGACGCCTGGGAAGCCGCCTCCTCCCCCGTCTTGCACGAAACAGCCTCAGCTAGCTGACCCCATCCACCGCTCCTCCGCTGTCTTACTGGAGCAAATTTCGAGCCGCGCGCGCCGTGCATCAAGAATCAAGATTGAATCTTCTCGAGGTTAGCCGGCGGTGACGCGGCGAGGAGAGGAGGCAGCGTCCATCGGCGGCCACTACGGGGGAAAGGGACGCACAGAGGAGGAGGAGGAGGAGGGAGCTCACGCGCCGCACCGCACCGTTGTGGACCGTCCGGCTTCGACGGCGGCGCCGGCGGGAGGCGACCTCCGGCGCATCGGCGCCCGCGGGGAGATTCTGATTCTTAATGTGCCTGCTTATGTTTCCTAATCAAATGAACTTCTTGTTGTTTCAATTGATCGTCGTTCATTGTGCAAAAATATATAGAATTTACAGAGTTAACATGTTTTTTTTTACTGCTAGATCCATATCAATTTGATCAAAGCCATTTTCCAGATAATCTGGACAGTGCAATCGGAACCTAGCTTTCTTTCATATTTCGTTTAGCATACCATGTGTTCTCTCTCGTATATTCTACAGAATGGCTTAGCAATAAGTTAAGGCTTTGTTTTGCACAAATACTCCATATCTTCATGCCAAAGGCGTGGCACTGTTTGCATCTTGCATTTCCAAAATTAACAATCTAAGGATGTTCTAATTACAGTAAAAGATGGGGCACGATTGAATAAGGAAACTATAACAATCACCATATCTTCAGAAATAATTCAAGGATCCTGGGTTAACAGTTTGATTGGGTGAAAGGGACTGTTAATTGACGTAGCACACGCAGCTTGCTGAACAGTGTCATAACTCAGTTTCGTTGATGGCCTACCTCACTTGTAGGCTGTAGCATTGCATCTGGAAGCCATTCCTTAGCTTTTTCTCTGTACTTTCCTTTGGGCCTTCAACCAGCACCATTCCCGACGATTGCGGATACAAGCCTGTTGCAAATCACTGCACCGGCACCGACACACTCGTTTATCGCGCATTTTTCAGGCCTGCTTCTTTCTATGAAATTTTATGAGTTGAAGGACATCCAGTTTTTCAGTAAAAGTTAATCATCACTTGTTGCTCCAATTCATGAGCTGGCCTAGCGATCATGAGCTGGAGCCTAACACACCCCATCTTCTTGTTGCTCCAGTTCATCTGCTGGCGGGTCATGCAGAGTTCACTTCACTGCTTTCCGGTGTGTACTTTGCACGTATAGCTGCAACAGCATGTTCGGCGCTTATTGGTTCAAGAGTGCTTTGATTCCTGTAGATTTGGCAAGTTGCTGACTGGGCAGCTCCATATCTCACTGTCCACCCATGGCCTGCATGGTTTCTACTTTCTAGCATTGCACGTGCCAGTCATTTTCTGGTATCTTGCATTTTGCTAGGCAGTTGAGGAAAACCTTTTTCGACAAAGTGACCAGTGGCGGACCTAGAAGATTCTAGAAGCCCGGGCAAGCATGCCTAAACTCACCATTTTTAGTACGAAATTACTGTACAAAGTTCGAGTTTCCAGGCCAGTATTAAATCTATCCATGGACTTGTTATTAGTTTCATACTGGTATTTCTTTTGGAGAAGTGCTGTAATGTGAGTTCCAACTTCCAAGTTCCAACGCTAGGCTTTAGTTTAAGACAGTGGAAACCTGGAGTTTACCTGATGATTTACTTGGACATTCTTGACATGAACATATTTAGAGGTATCAAATTTTATTTGCCAAGCACGTCTTGACGAGCTCATGCTTTGTGACATACCCGATTTTTGTATATTTGCAGGTTTGCCAATCCCGACTCGAGTATAGTTCATTGATACTGTCTATAGTTGAACAAAATGCAGGAGTGTCCAAAAGGTCAGCTCCCTTCTCCATATGTGAAGATCTGCCTACCCACCTCAACATTTCTTTGTTACATTTGTGTCTGATTGAGGCCATATAACTGCACAGGAAAAATCAGTGTGAACTTTTTTTTGCTAATCATGTATATATACCACATGCTAAAATCTGTGGAAACTTACTGCTTATCTGTGATATGTCATTCAACTTTGCAAGAAAGTATGTGTATATACATTGAAAAAACAATGTCTCTAACTTCTGCTCATCTTCTTTGACTGCTTCTTTGCTTGCAAGACCAAAATGCTTCACATAAACAATTCCCCATTTTCTGTTTTCCTATATCTCTGCAGTTGGTTGGTAATCAGGATCTGCAGATGCCATAATGCTGGATAATTCCCAGATGAGGCTCGACATGATAGTGGCATGGCATCGCCATGGAGTTGATGAATGCAGCCTCTATCTCTGTGGAGGCGCTTCTCCTGAGCATATAAATCACTGAGGCATCGCAGGGAAGAATGATTCTGCCACCGTCAGCGCCCACAAAGCCGAAACTTCTCTTTGGACATCCGCTGGAGCTCGCTGAAGGCCATCGTGCCGAGTAATGCCAGTGGCACCTCGAACCCCTAGCCAGCCACAGACGAGCATGCGTGCTGAAAGATCCTTCGGTTTCTTCCACCGACGTCGATGACAACGAGGTGAGCCTCTTCCTCCTGATGGCCGCCACCCTCTACCACTTGTTGGGTAGCTGAGCAAGTGCCTTGGCACTCATCATGGTGGCTTCTTGTGATCCTGGAAATGGGATAAATTCTTCTGCGATCGGAGATTCGAATTGCTAGCTTTGTCTGTCGATGAAGTGGTGGTGTTTAGAGGGCACTTAGCCATGGATATATAGATCAAGGGTAAAGTGGGCGTCCACATGGTGGAGTGTGATGGTTAGGCAGGAGACAATGCGATGTGCATGGTTCTTCCGGGTGCGATTTTGGAGGTGCCGTGATGTGTGGATCAGTTCTTCTGGGGCCAAGTGTTTGGCACTCGCTGGAGCTTGGGCTCAGCGTCTTGCCTGCACAGCCATAGTGATCGGTTTGCTTAGGAAATGACATGAGGACCCCATGGGGCTCTCTCTAGCCACAAGCACAATTCAGACATGGATGGTGCTTGAAAATCTTATCAAAACCATCCATCACATTGTCTGCAGCTAGCTACAACAACATTGCATATGCAGAGCACTCATGGCCTTGTCTCCTGCCCACCGCGCTTGATGAAAGCTACACACAACCTACACCCATGTGCATTGCCCTGACCCTTCTATTCCTTCTACTTCTATAAATCCATCTCCTACTCAACACAAACCTCTTCATCTCATCTCCAAGCAACATCACAATCTACAACACACCTTCAGACTTTCAGAGCCAAAGTGACATTTAGCCAGTCAGGAACACACAGACTCAACCATGATCCATCCAAAGAAGCTTGCTCAGCTGGCCAAGAAGTGCAAGCGGATGATGGTGTCCGGGGCTGGTGCCCGCCGCCGGCAGGCCACGGACATGGATGGCGATGAAAGCTGCAGCACAACGTCGTCTGTGGTCGCTGATGAGGGCCACTGCGTGGTGTACACCGCCGATGGAGCACGGTTCGAGGTCCCTCTGGCGTACCTTGGGACAACCGTCTTCACTGAGCTCTTGAGGATGTCTGAGGAGGAGTTTGGCTTCGCGAGCGGCAGCGACGGAGGCAGGATTATGTTGCCGTGCGAAGCCATGGTGATGGATTACGTCCTGTGCCTTGTCAAGAGAGAGGCCTCTGAGGAGGTGGAGAGGGCGTTCTTGAGCTCCATTGCTGAGCACTATCACAGCTACAATGCTAGCTGCATGGCTCCATCCATGGAACTCAGACCTCAATTTGCTCTTTGTACTTAGCTACTAGCTTAGAAACTGAATTTTGGTTAGGACCAAGAGGAGCTCTGTAGGTCTGATGTAAAATATGGTTATCACAAGAAATGATATAAAAGAGACAATTTTTCTGTGAAAACATCGATTGATTGACACATCCTACATATTTCATATAGAGTACTGACTACTGAGGAAAGTAGAAAAAAAACGTGCTAGGTACATCACCATGCACCGTCACTGACATGTTTAGGGAAATCTCGCCAGGATGTTCAGTTATCAGTAATTTTCCTTTGGCAAATGATAAACTGAGTAAGTTAGATTTTTGATTGCGCTTTCATGTGTGTTGTTGACATGATTAAGTGTGAAACGGACGGTGTTAATTGATGCAACACACGAAACTTGCTGAACAGCGTCATATCCCACTCCTGCTGATGTCCTACCTGGGTTGTCATGTGGAAGCCATTCCTTAGCTTCTTCTCTGCAGTTTCCTTTGGGCTCTCAACCAGCTGTATGTCGAAGTGAATGGCAGACATCTACTAAATCTTGCACTGACACTGCGTTCTGTAAATTTTTGTGGTTAGGACATTCATTTTAAGGCATCACTTGTTTTTATCCTGAAAAAATAGTCTGCCTTACTACCTGTGGAGTAAACCCTGCTTTCTCTTTCATTTTGCGTCTTCTATCCTACTTTATTACTTCTTGTATTGATGGCCTTCTAATTTTTTTTTCCTGACAGCTTGTTATTGTTAATGGCTCCTGTACCACCTGGTCTTTTCAGTGTCACATTTTTATCTTTTTAATGGCCTGGCTTAGATGATGGATTTTTGTAAAGGAACTTGGTGTGTATTCTCTGTCCAGCAGTATTGGTACTATGGGCATCTAAAAATAGATTTGCAATTAATCATTGCTAATTGATTTTATAGTTGTATGCAATTAAAATGTAAGAGAAGAATGGCTGCAACTGCTGGTTGGCCACACTCCTGATTTATTGCGTTGATGATCGAAATTCTTCATATACAATTTTCCTTTCCCTATGTCTGTTATCTAACTATCTTACGCTACCCAGGCAAAACTACACAAAACAGAAGACATCATCAGGGTCCCTGTATGCATGTTCTACAGAAGCTACAAACAACAAATTTGTTGGCTGGCTCCAACAGTAGGCATTGCACAGCCAGTGTAGCGGCAAGACGTCACCATAGAGCTGAGCAGCGCATTCTCGACATCGGCAGAGGCATTTCTCCTGAGCAAGCTCATGACATACTCCATCACCGGGGCATCACAAGGCAGTATGATCTTGCCATCGCTTGCAAAGCCGAACTCCTCCTGAGACATCCTCAGGAGCTCGCTGAAGACCGTCGTGCTAAGGTACACCAGTGGGACCTCAAAACGCCTCCCATCAGCCGTGTACACGACACAGTGACCCTTGGCTGGCACTGAGGTGCAGCAACCTTCATCACCCTTGGCTGTTGCAGTGAGCCTCTTCATGCCAAGAGCTTCTATCCTCTGCCACTTCTTTGCCAATTGAGCAACTCTCTTGGCACCGGCCATGGTTTGGTTCTTGTCTTTGTGTTTATAGCTGGAAAACTGGAGGAAGTGAGCTATGGAGTTGCAATGCTCAATTGGAGGATGAGCTGATGAAGTGATGGTGTTGAGCCATCAGCTTGTTGAATTTATAGGCGAGGGGAAGGACATCTTGATGGTGATGGTTGTCATTGAGAAGAGTTGGCAACTGGCAAGGGACAGGGCCATGGGATCGGTGCATGCGGTGTTGCAGTATGATTAATTTGGATTAGATTGCGATGGGGCCAAATGTTGGGTGTATGCCAGAGCCTATAGTTGTGACCTATAGGCATTGGCTTGGCTTATCATTTTGGTTGCCATACGGAACCATGTAGGGAACAGGAGGCGTGTCGAGAACATGGCTATTGGCAACGTGCAAGGAGAGCGCGATGGGTTTTAGATTCAGGGTTGAACAATTTCGGTGAGCACTTATCGATCATGCTATGCATGTGTGCTTCTCCTGACGGATACGGATAGCTGACATTATGACGTGCATTGTTAATGCCCCATGACCCATGTTAGTCTGTTCTCTGTGAAGATTCAGTCAAAATCTCGTGTTGGTCCAGCACATGATCTGTTTACTTTCCGGCATCTCACATGGTGACTGCTCCTTCCTGCGTTTTTGGGTATGAGTATAGGACCAGAACCAAACTGAGATTGAAGAAGTGGTAGGTTTATCACGTTTCCATGCATGCTGAAGCTGACATATGATGTGTTGACTGTTCAGTTCCAAATCATGTGTTGTATTTGCAATGTGAAGTTTCCAGTTATAGTTAAGTCTTTAGTTAGACATGGCTATGTAGTCCAACATAAGAGTAATTCAGAAAAGGAACATGTATATATTATTAATTCCTCCTCGGCATGTCCAGCATTTTAATTATCAAGATTTTGTTCTTCATGTTTGTTTTCTTGCATTATCATCCCTTTTTTGTTCTATCATGTTTTTTTTTTATTTGGATAGTTTGCGCAACTATTATATCTATTTGAAAAAGTACCCTTTTCTTCCCCACTCATCTTATTAAGCCTTTTTATTAGCCCTCTTAGCTAGATGATCTGTTATCAAGTGAGAGGAAAGACAGATCCAGAATGCTGTTGATAGGTCCATGGTTTTCTTTTTCTACATCGTTATTTCTTTCGTTTCTTCGTTTTTTGCATTACATTTGACTGGTTTGGAATCATTTAAAATCTGCTTGGCTTAAAGATAGATTTGTGGCTGAAACTTACTATCAGCAGCGATGCAATCAATCTGTTCCACCTTTATTTACAAACTGAAGCAGATTTGTGGGCTTGTTCAAAAGCATCGAGTTGTCCAGCTTTCTGTACTTCTTTTTTGTTCTGACCTTGCATAGTGTTTTTTATGAACCATATTTTGCATTCATGAACCGGCATGTGGGCCACATGTTAATGAGGAACAACGTGTGTGACGATCAGCAAATAACCAAAAGGACGATTAATTGGTACTGTACTTCTCATGAAGAATGCATGCATGCGTCCTAATCATCACCCATTAAGCAGGCCAGTATGGCGATACACTCTGGTTTCCGACAAGAGCCAAATAGGATGGCCCCAGAGAGATCAAATCAAGATCCCATTGATATCTTGGCCTTACACTTACAAAAAAAAAAAGAGACCTATGGGCTCTAGCACCCAAGGCATATTTTTATAAAAGGAGGGAGCTGCGAGAAACAACCGTGGGCTCGAGACTCAAACCCGGGATGTTGGGAAAAAAAAACGAGACCTATGGGATCTAGCACCCAAGGCATATTTTTATACAAGGAGGGAGCTGCGAGAAACAACCGCGGGTTCGAGACTCGAACCCGGGTTGCTGGCCCTAGCGAGCTACTCCAGAGCTACACTTACAGTTAGCACTGCATGTTCAGACCTCATGCCCCTGTCCCTTTGCCAACTTGTCACCCATGATCGCGTCGCCGCACCTACTAATGCCCTCCTTTCTCCCCACTCACCTATAAATCCATCGGTTCAGAACCACAGGTTCCATCCAGCACCACATCGGAGTACAAAGCTCAGCTAACTGAATACTACTACCTCACACAGAAAGCTCTCTAAACAACATGGTCATCGCCAAGAGACTTGCTCAGCTGGCCAAAAAGAGGCAGAGGATGGCGGCCATGGGGAGGAAGAGGCTCGCTCGGACCACGACAGCGCCGAAAGGGGTCAGCGTTGAAGAGTCCTGCACGGCGTCGACGCCATCGGTAGCTGTGAAGGGCCACTGCGTGGTGTACACCGCCGACGGAGCGCGCTTTGAGGTGCCGCTGGCATACCTCGGCACTGCCATCGTCGGCGAGCTCCTGAGGATGTCCCATGACGAGTTCGGCTTCGCAAGTGATGGGAGGATCATTCTGCCGTGTGACACGGCGGTGATGGAGTACGCCCTATGCGTGCTCGGAAGGAACGCATCGGAGGAGCTTCAGGGGACTCTGCTGAGCTCCGTGGTCAGCCCTTGCCACTGGGATAGTGGCTTGGAGCCGTCCATGAGAACTAGATCAGTAGCTGTCTCTACTTTCTGAAGATCCCCAAAGTGATCCTTTTGAGCTGTTATACACCTTGTTTAGTTAGGATGATGTACATATATGGGAGATAGTAAAGTGAAAGGATCTTATTGCAAGTTCACACATGTGCATCAGACCAATAACTTGTGACCGAATATAAACCAACCATTGCGTATATCATCACTTCCGTAATTGCGGGCAAAACATGTTGTGTTTCTTTTTTTTCTCTGTAAATTCTGCATATTTCTTAGAAATACTAGATCAATTGTGAAATGTGGTCCACCACCAAGGGTTGGTTAGAAATATATCATTGTGAAACAAAAGTTGCAAATGTGCCACTACAACTATCTCATAGCTCTACACACTACTATGAAACATCTAATCACCGGCGTGATATTTTTTACGCCAGTAACGTCACGCCTGTGCTATAAGTTACTACTAGCATAGGCATACGGGCACCAGTGGCGTGGGCGGGCACGCCGGTAGTATTGTGGATACCACTAACACGCCCGTGGTGTTTATTTTCGGAACATTTTTTTTTACAGCGGACACATATAGACGATGATTACCAGCAAAATACACAGAAATATCAGAATCAAGTATGACAAAATATAGCACTGTCCAAGTTGCGCCACTCTCTTCACTTATAAGAATAGCGGTTTCAAAAATAAATTGTATATTAATGTGTATTTCAATATTGATCATACTACCTTTGTGCCCAAATTTGAACAGCACTTTTGGATCTTCAGGACAACAAAATATTCAAAAATATATTAAATGAAGATGGACTTTGGAAAGAACGGGTTGGAAACAAATATATTCAGTCAAAGACTTCAGCGCAATTCACCACTAAACCACTTTTTAGCACTTATAAAACTAGTAATGTTTCACGTGCAACGCACGCATTTTTTTTATAATTTAGCGAGACATGTTACAAATAAAACATTGTTAGGAAATTACATGCAAATGTATAATTCATAGTAATTAGCTTACAGATAAAAAATGAGAAATTTACACAGAACCTAATTCATACAATGTCATGATTTGTTATATCTTATTCAAATGACATGAGAATTCTAGGGAACATATTCAAAGGAATAACTAATCACAAGATAATCTATACTCGTTTATTCACCTTGCAACTATTGTTCACCTCAAACAAACAAAGTGTTTACAATGATGGGAACTCTTAACTTTCTATAAATATGCTTACTTAACATACACTAGAAATCTCTATTGATATATTTGTTAGACCGTACTCTATACATGATATTTATCATAAATATGTACAAATTATATAGGTTGTGCATTGTCGAAAAAATAGCTCTAGATTAGACTTTTGTTATTAAATAAAAATTATTATCTTTTAATATTGAGTACAAACAAAAAATGCATGAACTAATATTTAGTAATAGTGCCAATTATGTGGTTAAACTATGCGATTAAATAGAAAAACTTACTTGTAATATTGTAACATGCTAAAAATAAGATTTAGAAAAGTATAAAAGTTTAATATAAAATTTATTTATTTTGATTCACCCCTGGGCAGACCTGGCTATCGAAAGCAATCTTTTTGTTTTTTGTTTTAAATTCATTAGACATGTAGATGATGTGGGTCGTTATACTCAATATACTTTTTTTGACTTTGACTCCTATCATGAAATCCTTGAAAAGAAATATGGGCGGACCTGGCTATCAAAAGCAATATTTTTACTTTTTTGTTTTAAATTTATTAGACATGTAGATGATGTGGGTCGTTATACTCAATATACTTTTTTTTGTCTTTGACTCCTATCATGAAATCCTTGAAAAGAGAGATTTTGGTTGACACAAAATTAATTATCTCAAAGAACCTGATAAATTTTGAGTGCACCTGAAGTAAACTCTTGCTAGTTGATTTGGCTGGAAGTGAGTGTTTAGACAAAACTCATGTGTAAGGTGACCATCGTAAGAAAAAAAAACACAAAATATAAACAACTCACTTTCTGCTATGGGCGATGTTATTTCATCGGTTGCATCTAGAAAAAGGCACATTTCTTATACATTTGTACTATTGAACAGCATTAGGTTTTCACCTCTCAAGTTCCTCACTTTTTTCATACTTCTTGTAACCAGGAGGTCCAAGCCGACTTAATTCCTGCAAAAAAAAAATCGGTTATGTGGTCTTTTTAGACAAAAGGCGCAAAATGCCCGATAATAAAATGCCCCATTGCTAGACCTAAATGGTTATGCTGCGGAGACTAGCTTAGATTACGGATCACACCCGTGTCAACTTTAACGTACCAACAACACAATGAAAATGCCGAACTGATGAAAAGAGTTAGATAATCCACATATACCGTACCATCCCTTGTCACGTGTGATCCTCGAGTCCAACACGTGCAAAAGTGAATAGAAATCTCGAGTATGACTCAAGAGTCCCATACGTGGACACAAAGGGACCAATACATCAACCGGTAGAATAACGCAGCAATCTTTAATAAGTCACGAAAGTCAATACTTGAATACAAAACCTCACGACCGTAATACCATGTGAAATTTCACACACTAGCCAACGTGCATGTAAGGGTTCAACTTTTATTGGGAAGCCAAACTATCGCCTACGTTTTTTATTTAAAGGTGTGCTAGCTATATATCACGCACGATTTGATAACTGGACATGTGAATTTCAATTGCTATTATTGGCAGGAAATAAGCGTCTATGATTGTTTACATTGTAGGGTTACGTGTATGGAAAACAAAAAATTCACCTTGCACGATCACGTGTAAGATCTATCTATGAAGGTGCAAGCAAATCTTAGGTCTACATGATTACCAACATCGTGTAGCGGAAGTAGATATCGGTGTAGCGATTGATGCAGATCCCCGCAGCTAGGCATATCCCTCCCAACCGCGAGAATAATCCCTCTATCCACACATCGAAAGCACGATCTCACTGTAGTTATCCACGTGTACGTCATTTCCAGTTCAACAAACACTCAGCCGCCCACCGAGAGCGTGAGAGATGCTGGAGTACGTTAGCCCTAACGGCGTATGGTGGAACACAACAACTGAGAGAGCGAGGGAGATGTGTTGGAGACGACACCTAGAAGCCAACTTATACATCTAAAAGGAGGGGTTGTATGTTTGCATAAGGGGAGAGGTGGAGGTAGACTTGGAGGAGGGGCTCCCTCCCCCTGTCGCCACCGCTCCCTTGATGGCCTGAAGGCCCAGCCGAGCTAGGCTAAGGGGGTTGCCCCAACCCTAGCCGCCGGTCACCCCCTTGCCTTGAAGCAGATTTCCGGTCACGTTCACGAGCAATGCTGCGGAATTTGCAGCCGTCGTGCGTGCGTTGTCGCAATGGGGCCAAATACTTTGCAGCTTGGACGTCACCGGCGTAGGGTTTTCAGCCATTGACATACTTTGCACTCTTGAACCGGCATGTGGGCCACATGTTAATCAGGAACAACGTGTGTGATAACCCAAGGTTCCATTGGCAAGTAAACCAAAACGATTAATTGGTAGTACTTCTGCTGAAGCATGCGTCCTAAACATCAGTCATTAAGCAGGCCAGTATGGCTGTTTCCGACAAGAGCCAAACATTAGGTTGGCCCCAGAGAGATCAAATCAAGATGTCATTGATATCTTGGCCTTACACTTGCAGGTAGCACTACATGTTCAGAGCTTATGCCCCTGTCCCTTGCCAACTTGGCATCCATGATAGCGTCGCCGCACCTAGCTAGCTAGACTGCATGCACTGTCCTCCTTTCTTTCCCCTCGCCTATAAATCCATCATGTCAGAACCACAGCTTCCATCACCAAGCAAACCACCGCATCTACCACAGCTTCCATCACATAGCAATTAGCAAAGCACCAAGCTGAATACTACCTCACACACAAAGATCTCTCAACACCATGGTCAGCTCTAAGAAACTTGCTCAGCTGGCCAAGAAGTGGCAGAGGATGGCGGCCATGGGGAGGAAGAGGCTCACCCAGACCACGACAGCGCCGAAAGGGGTCAGCATTGAAGAGTCCTGCACGGCGTCGACGCCATCGGTAGCTGTGAAGGGCCACTGCGTGGTGTACACTGCCGACGGAGCGCGCTTTGAGGTGCCGCTGGCATACCTCGGCACTGCGATCGTCTGCGAGCTCCTGAGGATGTCCCATGACGAGTTCGGCTTCGCAAGTGATGGGAGGATCATTCTGCCGTGTGACACGGCGGTGATGGAGTACGTCCTATGCCTGCTCGGAAGGAACGCATCGGAGGAGCTTCAGGGGGCTCTGCTGAGCTCCGTGGTCAGGCCTTGCCACTGGGATAGTGGCTTGGAGCCGTCCATGAGAACTAGATCAGTAGCTGTCTCTACTTTCTGAAGATCCCCAAAGTGATCCTTTTGAGCTGTTATACACCTTGTTTAGTTAGGATGATGTACATATATGGGAGATAGTAAAGTGAAAGGATCTTATTGCAAGTTCACACATGTGCATCAGACCAATAACTTTTAAACCAACCATTGCGTATATCATCACTTCCGTAATTGCGGGCAAAACATGTCGTGTTTCTTTTTTTCTCTGCAAATTCTGCATATTTCTTAGAAATACTAGATCAACTGTGAATTGTGGTCCAGCACCAAGGGTTGGAAAAATATCGTTGTGAAACAAAAGTTGCAAATGGGCCACTACAATCATCTCATAGCTCTACATATGCAATTTTCTTCACTTATAAGAATAGCGGTTAAAAAAATACTTGAATTTTAGTGTGTATTCCAATATTGATCATACTACCCTTGTGCCCAAATTTTAGCAGCACTTTTGGATCTTCCGGACAACAAAATATTCAAAAAAATATGTTAAATGAAGGCGGACTTTGGAAAGAAGTTGTATGAAACAAATACATTCAAAGACTTCATCGCAAGTTACCACTAAGCCATATTTTTAGCACTTATTAAACTACTAATGTTGCACATGCAACACACGTAACTTTTTTTAATAATTTGGTGAGACATGTTACAAATAGAACATTGTTAGGGAATTAGAGGCAAATGTATAATGCATAGTAATAAGCTAACAAATATAAATTGAGAAATTTACGCAACCGAATTCATACAGTGTCATGATATGTTATATCTTATTCAAATGAAATGGGAATTCTATGGCACATACTCAAAGAAATAAGTAACCACAAGATACTCTAAACTTGTTTATTTACCTTGCAACTATCGTTCATCTCAAACAAACAAAGTATTTAAAATTGATGGGAACTCTTAACTTAATATAAATGCCTACTTAACATACACTAGAAATCTCTATTGATATATTTGTTAGATCCTACTCATTACATGTATTTATCATAAATATCTATAAATTATATAGGTTATGCATTGTAAGAAAATAGCTATAGATTAGAATTTTTAATTAAATACATTTATTTTCTCTTAATATTGAGTATAAACAAAAAAAACACCAACTAATATTTGGTAATATTGTCAATTATGTGATTAAACTATGTCACTAAATAGAAACGCATACTTGTAATATTGTAACATGCTAAAATTAAGATTTACAGAAGTATAAAAGTGTAATACAAAATTTATTTATTTAGACCGGCCCATTTGCAGGAGTGAAGACCGAGGTGACCGCAGGGGTCGAGGAGGACGAGGCAATTTTTATAACCCAGAGCGCTCTGCCCTGTTTTTACCGTCGCTACGTCTTTTTACTTTTGTACATTGTTCACTAGTAATTGCCAAGCTAGACCGCCGGCATGAGGGAGATCGGAGGGAATTCCTACTATGTCAAACGAGGAGTACGTAGTAGTGTCCACGAATATGTGCAGCTCGCGTGCAATGGTTCCAATTATTAGTGATGCTAATAAGTAATAATTCTGCTTCATTAGTTGCACTCTACATTAGTGGCACACAATGGTACTTAACATACACTAGAAATCTCTATTGAGATATTTGTTAGACTGTACTCTTCACATGTATTTACCATAAATATGTATAAATTATATAGGTTATGTATTTTTGGAAAAAAAGCTCTAGATTAGACTTTGTTATTAAATAAATTTATTTCTTCTAATGGATAATATTGTGCTGCCACGGGAATACCTGCCCCCATATGGATACCGTATGATCATTATCATTGAGATATGTGCCTAACCTACCTAGATTTAAACAACATCATGATACACGATTAATCTCCCAATAATAAAGGTGGCCACTAACATCATGATTGTGACAAAACAGAGTGTGCGAACAAACTGCTCCTAGCACATGTGATTGATACGAGACACGAGAAACTAGCAGAGAAACACTATGGTGTGTTTGGTTGCCCACGGAGGCTCGAAACGTTGCGTTTCACCTCTTTTTGGCCTGTTTGGTTGGCTGCCCCGTTCCGCGAGACTGCATATGCACAGAACTTAAAACACCCCCAGCTAGCCCCAGCAGGAACGCTCGATTCGGCCATTCCTCTAGAGCGCGTTCTTCCTCTCATCTTCTCTCCTCCTCTTAAACTCCTCCACTAAGTATGACTCTGATCTACTCATCCGTAAGTCGATTCGAAAAATGTTGAACATCAACTATGTGCGCGTCGACGAGGGGGTTCCATTCCCGTGTTCGGTTTCGAGTTTTGTCAACCGTAGTTTCTGGTTTTCGAAGTTCCCTTTTGAATGTTTTTGGACAAATTTTGTCAAATTCGTCGCACTCGGTCGACCATTTGAGAACCCCTTTGACGTGTAGATAAATCTCAACGTTCCGCACAACTTTCGTGTTGTAAGTACAAACTATGTCATTAATATTGAGTAAATCCACACTCTTCTTTTAATACTGAGTACAAACAAAAAGGCACCAACTAATATTTAGTAATATTGCTTATTATGTGGTTAAACTATGTGACTAAATAGAAAAGCATACTTGTAACATTGTGACATGTTAAAAATAAGATTTACATAAGTATAAAAGTTTAATAAGTACAAAATTTATTTATTTAGACCGGCTGTGGCTATAAAAAGCAATCTTTTTGTTTTTGTTTAACTTCATTAGATATGTAGATGATGATGGCCGTTATACGCAATATACTTTTCGGTCTTTGACTCCTACATGAAAATCCTTGAAAAGAAAGATTTTGGTCGACACAAAATTAAGTATAACTCAAATAACCTGATATGGGCGATGTATAACACAAGATTTTGGTCGACACATAAACAATGAGTGCATAACAAGTAGCTCTTGATAGTTGATTTGGTTGGAAGTGAGCGTTTAGCCAAGACTCGTGCAACGTCACTGTCTTAAGAAAACACAAAATATAAACAACTCACTTTCTGCTATGGGCGATGTCATTTCAGCCCTTGCATCCAGAAAGAGCAATGTCTGATCTTATACATTTGTACTCTCAATCAGCACTAGGTTTTCGCCTCTCATGTTTCTCAATTTTTTCGTACTTGTGCTGAGCACGAATTCCGAGCTGACTCGGTTGCTGCAAGATTATTTCGGTAATGTGATCTTCTTAGATAAAAGGCACAAAGTGCCCGACAATAAATTAGTAACACCCCACTGCTAGACCTAACAGCGTTATATTGCGGATACTAGCTTAGATTACAAATCACACTCGTGTCAACTTTAACGTACCAGCAACACAATGAAAAGGCTGGCCGAACTGATGGAAAGCGTTAGATAATCCACATATATTATAACATCCCCTATCACGTGTGGCCCGTGAGGCCAACACGTGCATATATTAATAGAAATCTCACGTACGACTTAAGAGGCCTATACTTATACTGGACATAAAGGGGACCAAAATATCAACTGGGTAGAATAACACAACAATGTTTATGCACTAGTCTAATACCATGTTAAATTTCATGCACTAGCCATTCAATCAAAAGTCTTTCAAGTTTCATACACTAGTCAATGCAATCAAATATCCGAACTGACAAAAAAGGTTAGACAATTCACATATAATGTAACAGCCCCATGGGAAAACGAACGTAGAGAGCTTACACACGTGCCCTCGGGGAACAAAAGGCATAAGCGCCAAACATAGCTAAGGAGTAGGAGGATGAGCCGTAGGCTGCAGCGGCGAGTAGGTGTCTACGAAGAGGGTTCAACCTATGCTGGGAAGCCAAACTATCGCACACTTTTTTTTTTTAATCTTAAACATATGCTATATCACGCACGGTTTGATAACTGAAATGATGTGAATTTTCAGTTGCTATTATTGGCAAGGAAATAAGCGTGTGCGATTTTTTACATTGTAGGGTTACGTGTATGGAAAACAAAATCACACCTAAGATCTATGTATGAAGGTATAAGAAAATGTTACATCTAGATGATTACCAACACCTTGTAGCGGAAGTAGATATCAGTGTAGCGATTTGATGCATGTTCCCACAGGCAGGCGTATCCCTCCCAGCCGCGAGAACAATTCCCTTCATCCATCGAAAGCACGATCCCGCTGGAGGTATCCACGTCTATGTTCTTTCAAGTTCAGCAGCACCCAGCCGCCCAGAGCGTGAGAGATGCTGGAGCACATTAGCCTCACGTCGTATGGTGGAACACACCAATTGAGGGAGACAGTGAGGGAGTTGGTGTTTTGCCTCATAGGAGTAAACGATCTCATTATGAAAGATGCATTTTGAAACTATTTTAAAATGTCAGAAAATTCTAGAAAAATAATTTGTACATCCAGACATTTTATGTTCACCAACAAGGTTTCATGGAAAAATTTATGGTTTGTGGGCTGTGTTATAAAGACAAAACAATGTCTCGTGAAAAGTTTTGATGCACCAAAATTTGTCTTGTGTATACAGGACACAAAATATGTTTGTTTAGTGTAAAACCTTGTGTCCGGGCACAAACTGCGAGGACGTACACCCGAAATATTTTTTCAGACTTTTTTGACATTTTGAAAATGAGATTTTGAACAGGGCAATCATATCCTCCTGCGAGGCAAAATAGATTTCCAGAGAGTGAGGGAGATGTGTTGGAGATAACACCTAGAAGCCAACTTATACAACTAAGGGGAGGGGTGTTGAATATATGAACAATTTTCCACATGATTTAATCCAAAAAATAGTAGAGAAAACATGGATAATGCAAATGATTTAATCCACGAAAACAGTAGAGAAAACATGGATAATGCAAATGATTTAATCCACGAAAAAGTAGATAAAAGATGGCTAGAAAAATAGGAATTAAACTAGTAATGCAATCTAATAGAGAGTACGCATAGAGCAATTATACACAGATTGCTAGAAAAATTGTTTGAAGCATGATCTCGAAAAGGAAGTATAAGATCACATGCGGGACGCTTGAGGAAGACTCGTTCGCGTTGGCTGATGAAGACATGTTGCCGAAGAGGTTGTCGACGTCAGGGAAGAAGTCGTCGCACGAAAAGTAGTCGTCGACGTCCATGATGGAGAAGAACCCAGTAGTCACGTGAAGTCGCTCCCCCAAAAACCTTATCGTATGCGTGCGTTGTCGCAACGGGGCCAAATGCAGGATCTGACAGGGCAGCTCGGTGCATAAAATTTCAGCCATTGACATACTTTGCATTCACGAACCGGCATGTGAGCCACATGTTAATGAGGAACAACGTGTGTGATAACCCAAGGTTCCATTGGCAACTAAACCAAAACGATTAATTGGTAGTACTTCTGATGAAGCATGCGTCCTAATCATCAGTCATTAATAAGCAGGCCAGTATGGTTGTTTCCGACAAGAGCCAAACGGTAGGTTGGCCCCAGAGAGATCAAATCAAGATGTCATTGATATCTTGGCCTTACACTTGCAGGTAGCACTGCATGTTCAGAGCTTATGCCCCTGTGCCTTGCCAACTTGGTATCCATGAAGCGTCGCCCCACCTAGCTAGACTGCATGCACTGTCCTCCTTTCTTTCCCCTCGCCTATAAATCCATCAGCTCAGAACCACAGCTTCCATCACCAAGCAAACCACCGCATCTACCACAGCTTCCATCACATAGCAAAGCACCAAGTTGAATACTACTTCACACACAAAGCTCTCTAAACACCATGGTCAGCGCCAAGGAACTTGCTCAGCTGGCCAAGAAGTGGCAGAGGATGGCGGCCATGGGGAGGAAGAGACTCACCCGTACCACGACGGCAGCGCAAGGGTCCAACGTTGAAGAGTATTGCACAATGTCGCCATCATCGGTGCCGGTGAAGGGCCACTGCGTGGTGTACACCTCGGACGGAGCGCGCTTTGAGGTGCCGCTGGTATACCTCGGCACGGTGATCATCGGCGAGCTCCTGAGGATGTCCCTTGACGAGTTCGGCTTCGCGAGCGACGGGAGGATCATTTTGCCATGTGACGCGGCGGTTATGAAATACGTCATGTGCTTGCTCGGAAGGAACGCGTCGGAGGAGGTGGAGAGTGCTCTCCTGAGCTCCGTGCTGAGGCCTTGCCACTGTGATAGTTGCTTGGAGCCGTCCATGGGAATTCGATCAGTAGCAGTCTCTACTTTCTGAAGATCCACAAAGGGATATTTTTAGACTTCTTAGCCATTATTTAGGATGATGTAAACATGTAGTTTCTTATGGGAGATAGTGAATGAAAGATTCGTATGCAAGATATAAATATATGTTAACTTTTCACAGCAGAGTTGAGACTCCTGAAGGCTGAGTTCTGCAGCTATGGGTGTGATATGTTAAGCTAAAAGGCTCAACTGCATAATGGCGTGTATACATAATATTTTTGAGTACACCAAAGATAACAATATGCATAGGCCGGGATTTAATCTTCCATTATATATTAACTACAGCAAAAATTCTAAGAGGACGTGGTACCAATTGCCCTACAATGGTAGAATAAGAATGTGGTACTGATTTGCCAAAATAACATGGAAACAAGGTGAAAGTTAACTTCTGCAAGCATGACTAGAATCTCTCACGGATCATCAAATCTTGTTCTGGTCAGTCAAAACTTCTTTTCTCCCTGAATTTTTTTTTTAGCAAATCCTGTAACAAAAATTTCATGCCGAAACATGTACGATGACAGCTTTCCACCTCTGCTCCTACAGAGAAAAAGATACAGATTGCCTTCTCGAGTATCAACTGGGAAATGTGGTCCGACAGGTCTGCTCGCATAATAACAATCATCAGCTACTTGTAATCTTGTAGCTAGGTGTTTGGGTACTTGCAGAGATTCAATCTGGTTGTTCAGCCACACTCTGTCATGGGCATGAACTTTGTTAGACAAGAGACCTCCATCCCAGGGGCCACTCTAAATATATCATTTCACTGGGACATAATTAATCAAGCACCCAGAATATCTCATTTTGCGCTCGCAACCAGAAACATACTGAATTTATCATTGCCACTAAAACAGGTCAGTATGGCAGCAAACTGTGTGTCCGACCACACACAAGGCACTGCTAGTATTGTTCCCATAATCCCACCAAGTGGCAAACTGATGGCCCCAGAGAAAATCAAATCAAGATCACATTGCTTGGCAAGTTGGCATTGCACTTGCAGCACTGCACGTTCTGATCCCATGGCCATGTCCCTTGCCAACTTATCACGATAGATGCACCCAAACTGCAGTGTTCCTTCTCATTCTCCCTCCGCATATAAATCCATCAGCTTAGAACCACCATCACCACATCAGTTCACCCACATAGCACAAGCTAAAGCAGCACCACTACACCTAGACAAGAAACGAGCAAAGAAAAAAAACATGGTTAGTGCCAAGAGACTTGCTCAGATGGCAAAGAAGTGGCAGAGGATGGCGGCCATCAGGAGGAAGAGGCTCACCCAGACCACGTCATCGCCTAAAGGAGCATCTACGGTGACTGCTGCACGGCATTGCCGGTGGCGATGAAGGGCCACTGTGTGGTATACACCACCGACGGAGCACGGTTCGAGGTGCCTCTGGCGTACCTTGGCACCGCGGTCTTCGGCGAGCTCCTCAGGATGTCTCAGGAGGAGTTCGGCTTCGTGAGCGGCGATGACGGCAGGATCACGCTGCCCTGTGACGCCGCGGTCATGGAGTATGCCATGTGCTTGCTCCGGAGAGATGCCTCCACGGAAGTTGTGAAGGCATTCATGAGCTTCATCGCGACGCCGTGCAGCTCTGATGGTTGTGTGGTGGCGCCATATGCAGAGCTTAACCTGCAAGTGGCTGCTTGTTAGCTTCTGAAGAACTGCCACCATAGTGCTAGTTTAGCCCTGTTGTGTTTGTAGCACGATGTGAATATACAGTTGCAAGTGGTAGAAATGGACACGGAAACAAAGATTATATTGCAGTTTGGACATGGTGATATTTTTAACAACAGAAAACCACGAGCATATAGACAAGGACTTAAGGATACATACCTTGTTGCAAGAGTATGAAATATTTTGAATCTACAGACCATACAATACACCAAGAGCTCATCATTTCATCTGTCTCTGATTCAAGAGCCTAAGCTCATTTACACAGCAGTTTGCTTCGCTGAACTGAAGTATCACTTATCATGTTGACGTATGTATGAGTCCAACAGCACCCGTTAACATCACTGGATGGACAATCACTTTTTTTTTTTTATTTTGGATGGACAATCACTTGAGGTCATGAAGACTCTTAAAGTCCAATATTCTTTGAGATAAGAATCCAATCCTTCATCCAAACTTGGTTGGACTAGACATATTTTACTCTTCTCGCTGTTTTTACATGCATCATGATCATGATGATATAAATATGATCCCTACAGCATACCAAGATGGTCGGATCGCTGCCTCAGTGAACGGATTCATAACTGCATAGAGGAATTCGAATGGACGATCACTTGAAGCCGTGAAGAAGACTCTGAAAGCCGCATCTTCTTGAGACCAGAATCTAAATCCGAACTTGGTTGCACTAAGCATATTTTCCGTTTTTCTCTCACAGCAGAAGCTTCTTCATGCCCTGGTACCTCGCTTTCCATTGGATCACCACTTCTGAACAACAAGAGGCTTGGCCTATTTGGGTGGTTCTTTGTTGCTTGTTCCCAATCTTGTCTTGTTTGATCAGCTGCACAGTCAATCGTGACCTCCTTAAGATGTCTGAAGTGTCTAATTTGGATGCCAGAAAGACCAACTAGACCGGGGCAGAGAAGTTGGAGTGAGACAAGGTTTGGAAGAGCTCCTTGTTCGATTACTGGCAGAGGTGAAGCAAGACTTCGCACTACAAAGCACAGACGTCGCAGGCTTGGGAATGCCCCTTTTCTCATTTCAAAATTCTCAAGCTGATCTGCTATGAGCTTGAGGTAAAGCAAGCTGCCCAAATTGATCAGAGAAGATAGAAGATCCCGTGTAAGGGTAGCTGATGAAATAGACAGTTCTCTGAGACCTGTCAGCAAGGTAACAAATGGAGGTAACTGGAGTAGCTTGCCATGTAACTTCAGCGACCTTATATCATATTTGGAACCTTCGGGGCATGGCTCGAAATCAAGGGAACTCAGCAAGTCTTCGGAACATTCTTCGGAATCAAGTGATAGAGAACGAGCACCTACATTGTCGATGGGAACCTTGGAGAATTTCTGAATGGCCTCGGAAAGATCAGTGGCATAGTTACTACCATTTGCAACTGTCTCACACCATATCTTGACCTTTCTGAGATTTTTCATATGACCCATAAGTTGCAGAAACCCTTGGCTCTCGCTGGTGACAAATCCAGCTAAGGTCTTCAGGTTACTCTTATTTGCAGACAAGAACTTCATTACTTTGCTCATCTTGTTTGCATTCCTCAGATCAACTTTGTCAACCGTAAACTTTCCGAACAGATGGGCTAAGTGGTAGAGCATAACGGCCTCAATGGGCAATGTCTTTATCTTGGTTCTCCTTAAATCCAGGGTCTCTAAGCAATGGAGTCCTTCGATGCTGCTTGGAAGTTTCCCAATAGTGCCCCCAACACTCAGATATTTCAGATGCCATAGCTTGCCTATGTGTTTGAGGTGACTGTCTTCCAGATCATTGCATTCCTCCAGATCCAGGACACGTAGCAGTTTGCACTTACGAACATAAGAAATAGCATCGCCTGCTTTCCCAGAGACTGTCAGAGACCGAACACGAGATAAATCCCCGTCAGATGCCTCACTATCTGTCACACTACCACCATGGATAGAAAGGTGGCGAGCATTATTAACATAGGCACAGGGTCTTGGTTGGTCATGAGACGATGTCGCGATGAACCCCTGCGACACAGACTTGTGCAACACAAACTCGTGCATGATGCCATGAGTCTTGCATGTCTTGACTTGCGCATTGCTTCTTGTATCAATAGACTGGATGATATTCCGATCAATAAGCGTCTTGAATGTCTCATCTGCAATGTCCTCTTCGCTGCAAAGAGAATCGCTTCGCGCATAACCTTCAGCTAACCACCGCCTGATCAGAACTTTCCTCTTAAGGGGACGATTGCTTGGGAATACACCAAGATATAGCAAGCACGTCATATCATACACAGACAAACTGTCATAGTTATGCATCAACACCTTTCTTAGTTCTGTGAAGTTGTCATGGTCAGGCTTCTCTCTCAGATGAGAACCAAGATTGCGGCATAGCTTTGAACACAGCTCCCCTGTAGGCTCATTTGCACTTTTCAGGAATTCGGAAACACTGACAAGAGCAAGTGGAAGACCACCACATTTCTGCAGCAGCGTCGTTGAGCCCTGCTCCAGCTCAGGCGATCTTACCACCCCCTGAAAAGCTATCTCCATTGAGTCCTCTTGGCCAAGTGTGTTCAGTTGGTACACATAACCACTGCCATGGCTGCACTTTTTAGCTGTCTCCTGAATAGTTGTGGTCAGTAGGATTCTGCTGCCTTTGCCATTCTCTCCAAAGATGTACTTTATAGTGCTCCATTGCTCCACCGCGATGTCATCTATGACAATGAAGTACCTAGCAGTCAAATTGGGAGATGAGACAGCAAAGGTTAGAAGATGGTTGTGCAGATGGAGTGCTATTGTGGAGATTCACAAAAGGAAGTTCAGAACTTCAGTAAATTTCACTACAAAATTGGAACTATTGTGTGATTCTGATTTACCAGAATGGATTTGCAACTTCAAATGCCAACAGATTTTTACTAGAATGAATGAATTTGCAACTTCAATACAAACAGAACAACTGAATTCTGGGAAGATGCACACCTCGTATCGTTGAGGTATTCCGTGAGCAAGGTTTCAAGACGTTGGCCATCAACAGCAACATCCATGGCGTCTTTGGGAAGAACTTGCCGGAGTAAATCACGTAGGATCTCACTGACCCCGTCGCCAGTGACCTCCGGCGACCACCGACCGGCGGCGACCCAAGCACGGCAGGGAAATTTCTCCGCGGCACGAGGGCTGTCGTAGACGCCCTCGCGAGGGTGGTCTTCCCCAGGCCGCCGAACCCCACGACGGAGATCACCCTCAGCTGCTCCGGCTCGCCCTCCACCTCGTCCAGCAGAGACAGGAGTCCTCCACGGTCTTCCCGATGCCCACGGGGTTGCGCGCCACGCGACACGACGTCGAGGAGGCGGCGGATTCGTGGCAGGCCGCGGCGGCGGCGATGGGGATACCGACGACCCGCTCGTGCGCCAGCTTGAGGCGGCCTTGAGCTTGTGGATCTCGTCGGCGAAGCCCGACGGCTCTGCACCTTCTTGAGCTCGTGGGCGACCCGGCGGACCAGCGCCGACGGCGACGCTCCGCCGCCGCCGCGGGAGGGCCTGCAGGTGAGGCGGTGCACGATGCGGTCGATGCAGTCCTGGGCGTCGTGAGCCAGGCCGAGCGTCTCCTCGCTGTACAGCCTCGCGATGGCCGTGCGGCGCTGGCCAGTCCCCAGGGCGTGGAGGCGGTCGTCCATGGCGGCGGCGATCATGCGGAGGTCCTGCTGGATGGAGAGGGTGTCCTGCCGCAGGCCCTTCTGCTTGTTGTACTCCTTCTCCAGCACCTGGAAGAGACTCCCCATGACGCTCCTCAGGAACGCGCTCGCCGCCGCAGACTCCATGGATGGATACCTCCACAGCTCGGTACACTGTACACCTCCGTTGACTGGCCGTGCGTCAGTGACCCTTTGTGGAGGCCGGAGGGGAGAGGGGCAGTTTACCCCGAACCGGAGACACAATTTGCTCAATCCATTTTAAACCCTGAATTCTCGGACGCCTCAAATCCTAAACTTAAAATCCCCGTTGTTTACCTTAAACTATTGAATCCGGATCTAAAATAAACATTGGACCATAGAAAAACAAGATTATAAATTGCTAATCTCGTGACAACATTGACCCACATTGCTACAGATAGCCATGCAGGCCATTTTACCATATTTTGATAAAATAGAAATAAAATGAAGAAACATTAAAAAGAAATCAATCCTTCAATCTGGAGTCTTTTTATGCGTATAGTTTCCAATAAAAATACCAAACTTGGAATATGCCAAATTTTGATAAATAAATACGTACTATCATATATGAACACTCATGAGATTCAAACAAAATTACTTTGGCCATATCCATGGGATAATTAATGATAATGTGGCATTTTGACATACAAACAAATAGTGCCAAAGAAATTTTGTATTATTTCTAACAAAATCATTTTCAACTTTCAAAATGACCTATAGATTTTATTTAAGTAAGTGCTAAAAATATGGTTAAAAATGGACCACTCCTATTTTCAAACAAAATTGACCATATTGGATAGCCAATGCCCAACCATTTAAATTTTCTCACCTTTTATATATTTTCCTAATTTAAATGAATTTTTGCTGATTTTTTTAAAGTAACTCAAATTCGCTCCAGCATGGGTAGGTGCCTTGTTGCCATCAACCCATAAAGTTTATGCTGAAAAGGAACTCAGTCTTGTATTTTTCTTCAAGGAAGTGCAGATTCCCCAATTGTGGCTCTGGTAGTGGTAGGGTGAACTCAGTATTGATCAGTGATAATCGACATTTGTGGCTCTGGGAAGCTAAGATGGGATGAGCACCTAGGTACTTCCCGTCCTGAGGGACTCCACGGCTGCGGGTACTTCCTCTCCCTTGTTCAACTATAGGATATTGTTCGGCGTCACTGTTAGTTGGTCTATTTTGATTCATTTCATATGCTGGTTTTGTTATCAGAGATATCAAGCTATGGAAGCGGCCTCCATCTGCTCCTTGGCCGATGCCATGTTCAGACTTCCCGCAAAGCTCGATAGGCTACTGGTCAGTCACTGCCACACGCTTCCCCGGGGAGCGCAACATGAGATACCCCTCATCAAGCAAGACCTTGAGAAGATGATGGCGTTTCTTCAGGGGCACGACCACTCGGGAGCAGAAGACTGTGGTATGATGGTCAAGTGCCTGACTAAGGAGGTGCGCGAGCTGTCGTACGACATGGAGGACACCGTCGACCAGTATGAGCATGCCGCCGGCACCACGAGATGGATATTATCTCCCCGCCGTAAGAAGTACAAGATCACTTGCCGTAGGGGCAAGGTGTCTACCACGCAGCTCTCGGAGAAGCTCAAGTGGCGCCTATGGATGGCCAACAAGATCAGGGAGTTCAGCATACGTTCGCAGGAGGCGCTTCAGCGGTATAACCTGCATAGCCACATTAGTGGCACTGTTATCAGCAGCCGCACTGCTGCTTCTACTCCTACCAGATCTGATCTGCCTTTTGGCTCTTGGCATCCCACATTGTGCGGGGAGCCTGTTGGTATTGATGCGCCTATGAGTAAGCTCGAAGCGTGGCTGACCAAGGATGGAGAGCAGAAGCTCAAGGTGGTGTCCGTTCTTGGATGTGGAGGAGTTGGTAAGACCACGCTTGCCAACAAGCTGTACCATAAAATTGGAGGGAAGTTTGAGTGCCGGGCATTTGTGAGGATGTCCCGTAAGCCTGATGTGAGAAGGCTTCTCATCAGCATGCTCTCACAAGTTCGTCCACACCAGACCCCAGACACCTGGAAGGCACATAGCCTAATTGCCGATATCAGGAAACATCTCCAAGATAAGAGGTATACATTTTTT
The DNA here is from genome assembly GCA_947311845.1 of Poa pratensis. Taxonomy (NCBI): domain Eukaryota; kingdom Viridiplantae; phylum Streptophyta; class Magnoliopsida; order Poales; family Poaceae; genus Poa; species Poa pratensis. The sequence continues at coordinate 147,542,259 of CAMZMU010000085.1, forward strand.
ATCTCTTGATTCATATGGATTGCAATTTCCTTGGAGACGTGTATTTAAATCCTATGAGCAGGTCCGTAGTGTGATTTTCCTTTATACAAACATATACCTCGCCATCTTAGCACAGAAAAACATTCTGTGGTTGATGGATTAGTTAGTTGGATGGTATTTCAGGGTTGGTGATGGGAAGTAGTTAGTCTTGTAAAGCGAGAAATTATCAAATTAATGATAGGATTTTCTTAATCTTTCTATCTTGCAAGAAAACTGATAATTATGTATGCTGTTATTCTGAGCCACTTTTTCTTTCTTCTAGTCCGTTAAGGATGAAAGAAATATTTCTGATTTTATATTTCCCATTAGGCTGACAACTGTGCTAAAACATTCCCCAGGTACCTGATCGTCATTGATGATATATGTGATACGCAAACATGGGATATCATTACCCGTGCTTTGCCGGATGGTCATTTTTGCAGTGGAATACTAACAACAACAGAAGTCGAGGATGTAGCTCTGAAATGTTGTGGTTATGAATCTAAGTATGTTCTTACAATGAAATTACTTAGTCACGATGATTCAAGGAAATTGTTTTTCAACACAACTTTTGGTCCAAACCATGAATGTCCACGTGAGCTAAGTGATGTTGCGAACAGTATTATAAGAAAATGTGCTGGTTTGCCACTAGCAATGGTTAGTGTTGCCAATATTTTAGTAAGCCAGATAGTCAAACCAGAGCAATGGGATTATGTAAATAAATCCTTAGATTATGGTTTGAGGACAAATACTAATTCTGAACGGATGAAACAAGTACTGAACCTTAGTTACAACAGTCTTCCTGAGCATTTGAAGGCTTGTGTGATGTATCTCAGTATATATGAAGAGGACTACATCATTGAGAAGGGTGATATGGTAAAGAAATGGATAGCTGAAGGTTTTATCCGTGCAACAGAAGATAAAGACAAGGAGGAAATATCAAGGAGCTATTTTGACGAGCTTATCAGGTGCAGGATGATCCAACCTGTACATTTAAATGACAACGACGATGTTTTGTCCTGCAGTGTGCATTACATGGTACTTGATTTTGTCAGACACAAGTCTATAGAAGAGAATTTTGTCACTGCAATAGATCATTGTCAGACAACTTCAACACTAGCTGACAAAGTTCGTCGACTGTCTCTTCACTTTGGTAATGCAGAAGCAACATCACCAACAAATATGAGACTATCACAGGTTCGAACTCTTGCATATTCTGGGGACTTCAACTGTTTGCCTTCCATTGTGGAGTTTGGGCTTCTTCAAGTTCTAATCCTACATCTTTGGAGCGATGATGAAAGCATCAGCTTTGATCTCAATAGGATATCTAAGCTTTTTCGTCTGAGATATTTGCATGTCACATGTAATGCCACCTTAGAAGTACCACAAACCCAGATGCGAGGTCTACAATATTTGGAGACGCTGAAAATACATGCAAGAGTAAGTGCAGTTCCGTCGGACATTGTTCATTTGCCAAGCTTGTTGCACCTAAGTTTTCCTGCCGAGACAAATCTGCCCAATGGTATTGGCCACTTGACATCTCTTTGGACACTTGGATATTTTGATCTGAGCATCAACTCGATAAGGAATGTGCAGAGCCTTGGTGAACTCACCAATCTTCGGGATCTTCGGCTCACCTTTTCCGAAGTGCGTTTCTGTTATCCAAAAGGAAAAATTGATAATATGTGCTCTGTTCTCGCAAAACTCAACAACCTCAGGTCTTTGACCCTGGAGCATTCTAGTTTTCTTGACGTTGAACCTTCAAGCATCAGCATTTCCTGTGATAGGTTGAGCATCATATCCTCTCCACCGGCATTTCTTCGGAGATTTGAGTGGTTACCGCGCATTTGCACCTTCTCCAGCCTCCCCAAGTGGATTGGACATCTAGAAAAGATTTGTATTTTAAAGATTGGGATTTTTAAACTAGTGAGCAATGATGTTGATGCTCTAAGAGGATTGCCCGCACTCACTGTTTTGTCGCTGTATGTCCGAACAAAGCCTGCAAAAAGGATTGTCTTCAATAAGACAGGATTCTCGGTTCTCAAGTACTTCAAGTTCACCTGCAGTGTACCTTGGGTGGAATTTAAGACGGATGCTATGCGTAATCTCCGGAAGCTCAAGCTAGGTTTTGATGCACATGAAGCAGACCAACACAGTACTATGCCTGTTGGCATTGAGCACTTGTCAGGCCTTAAGGAAATCTCTGCAAAAATTGGAGGTGCCGGTGCTGATGATCCTGATAGAATGGCTGCAGAATCGGCATTGAGTTACCCCATTAAGATGCATCCGGCACGTCCCACGTTCAACATACAGCATGTAGATTGGATGTTCACTGGTACGGATAATTATAATAGCGGTTTACAAGACGAAGAACACATGACCCTGCAAAAACAATATGAGATCATGGAGGAAGACTCAAATGAACATCATCAAGTCCTTCAACAGGAGTCCAGGGAAGGTGCAGACGAAAATGTTCACGGCAGGTATTGATTTAGATTTAAATGGAACTGTATGTTAATATTACGAAGTTAATTATTACAAACATCTAATACCGTGTAACTAATTTGTATGACATATATGATGTTAACCATTAACCTGCACTTTTTTGCGGGAGCCATTAATCTGGACAATTAACATGCTAACATATGTAAATACATTAATTAGTTGTCCTTAATAGTTCATAGATAAATTTGGAATGGCAACATATCAACATCTAATAAGGTGTGACTATTTTTCCTAAAATATCTAATGCTACAAAAGATTTGCACCTAAAATCTAAATAGTATATTTACTAGTTAGTTACTGCATATAGATTATAAATTTTGACTACTCTTCCTGAGGTGTCTTCGGTTTGGGAATAGTAGTATTAGAAGATATGCACGGTGCAGCTCTGCTTGTGGTGGCTCCTGGCTATGTGTAGACTATGCCCTATGTAACAAGTGAAATGGTGTACGATTCCATTACTTTCCACCACTGATCTCTCACTGGCGCGAAATGGGAACCTTTTCAGGGTGGTGATGGACAAGAAGTGGCAGAATCAGCCGCGGTATACCTTCAGGGTCAAGAGTGATTTGGACCTCCTCGACGACGGCTATCGGTGGCGCAAGTACGGTATGAAGGTCCTCATGAAGAACCCAAATCCTAGGTAACTTACACACATCTGTTCAGCGTGGCATGTACAGTATGTAGGTAGTTGCACCGTGTGTGTGTCTGTGTGTGTGATAGAGTGAGAGAGATAGAGAGTGAGAGATTTAGGGAAGGGTGATGTGCTAATCAACTAATAATGGCGACGTGCAGGAGTTACTACCGGTGCACGATGCAGGGTTGCGTGGTGAAGAAGCAGGTGGAGCGGTCGTCCGAGGACCTGACGGTGGTGATCACCACGTACGAGGGTGAGCACAATCACCCCATCCCCCACGTACGCGTCAGCAAGCACCTACCCGCCACGCAGGCCGCGCACCTGCAGCAGCAACACCTCGGCATGCTGCCCGCCCGCGTGGTGTCGCCGATGGCGTCGACTCAGGGTCTGGCCAGCTCAATCAGCAGCATGGTGAATGCCACTGCGGCCGCGCCGTCCACTCCCTCGCCCCAGAGGCAGCACTTCATGGTGCCGGACTTGAATTTCCCGCAGGACATGGTGCCAGACTTCATCCACGACTCTGATGGCAGCAGCAATTGACCCTCAACGCCGTAGTGGAGAGGAAGATGACGTGCTAGTTGTTGAACTCAACGCCTATCTATTTGAGTACGGCACAAATTGCCAAACCCTCCTCGAGCTAAAATCTGAGTTGAACCATGTTAACATCAACCCAATAATATAGTATACCACAGAATCTGTGGTACCATCGATGTACCATAAAAAAACCCTATTTATAATAATCTTAAAAAAGAAAATGTGAAGTTTGAGACGATTGACTGAAACTCAAGGAATTTTCAGGTGACTGTGCACTAGCCATTCCTTTTCTCTCTATGATCTTACGAACACAGCCATAACAAATGTAGGATGCTGCCCAAGTGGAGCACGCAGGTGAGGCTGAGATCCTTGGAGGATGTCGAAGAACATGATGACGGCTTCAGCTGGATGAAGTATGGTCAGAAGGACATCCTTCAGCTGGCTAATAGCCAGGTTACATATGAGGAGGTTACTTACCAGGGGGTCAGCGGAAGTACGGCTGGTTCTTGGAGTGAACCTGGATGACTAGTTGGACCCGAACTCGCCCTTTGATGACAATGCGGAGCAAGTCAATCTTAACCCTGTCCACAAAGAGTTTCAAAAAAAAAAAAAAACCCTGTCCACAAAGACTTCCATGTTGGACCTCATACACCACCCATTTCACCCATAAGTACGGTCAATATATCTCAGTACTTCTAACAAAATGGTAATTAATGAAGTCCGGCTGAAGGAAAACTTGGGTCTCCTGATTTTAGCCGAAGCGATTCAAAACCGGGAGGGGCCATCAGAGTATTGAGCTCCAATCTTACCTATTCGGTGCTGGGCATATGTGCATAATCTGTGCTCCTATTCTCGTGACTTCACTCTTCAGTTACCTCGCGCACTAGTACAGAAAAGCTTACCAGTGGCGCACCAAAATGGCCTATCAGCGCCACTGCGGCCGCGCCACTGGTAACATGCTATCTGTGGCGCACAAGATAACACCACTTACCTGTGGCGCACGGTCGCCACAGGTAACCTTTTCGTGCGCCACAGATAAAAAGTGGGGGACACTAGTATTTTGAAATACCAGTGGCGCACCACTCGAATTGGTAAGTAATTAGGAATCAAAAAAATTTAAATTCATATATTTTTTTTACCCCAAATACATGTCTTCTAACAAAACGTGGACCAATTTCAAAAAAAAAAAACAGAACGTGGACCGAGTCCACGCTGGGCGGCACCACCACGGCCGCCGTCGTCGCCAGCTCCTTCTCGGTGGTGTCCCCGGCGGCGGGCAGGCACGAGCTTCTCCAGGAGGTTGGTCGTCGCCGCCCATCGAGGCGCGGTTGGGGAGCTGCGGAGGTCACCGGCGACGCGGATGGCGTCGGTGGCGGCGCAGTAGAGGTGAGGGCGGCGCGGGCACGGATGCGCAGGTGGAGCGAGGTGGAGGTGAGGGCGGCGCGGCGGGGGTTGGAGGCCGGGAGGAGGAGCGGGCGGTGGTGGTCCATGGCCGTCCAGCCGCGGACACGGGCTCGTCGCCGTCCACACCCACGGGCGCGGGCTCGCCGCCGTCCAGCCGCGGCCGCGTCCCCGTCCAGGCGCGGGCGCGGGCTCGTCACCGTCCAGGCGCGGGACACGGCGGCGGCCGGCGTGGTAGACGGTGCGGACGTGCAGCTCCTCTGCTCGATCTGCAGACAAGAGCTGGGGTTAGGTAGGAGTTTTTTTTTCTTGGTTGGGTAGAGAAGAAAGAGAAGAGAAGAGCTGGGGGTGGATCTCTATCTCGATTTTTTGTAAGTGCGTCGGTGGGGCGTGGATGCGTGCGTACGTGTGGTGCTGTGTGTTGTGTGGTACGGAGCAGGAGAGAGAATATAGATCTAGCCAGGAGAGAGAATGTAGATCGGAGAGAGAGTGTGCGTGTTGTGACTGCGTGAGTTTAGTGTTTTTACCTGTGGCGCACAGGTAAATTTGGTGCGCCACGGGTAAATTTGGTGCGCCACAGGTATTCTATCCCTTTCCTGTACAATTTCAAAAAATCTGGCGACACATACCTGTGGCGCACGGCCATACTTGTGCGCCACAGGTACTCTCATTGCCTGTGGCGCACCGCTCTGTGCGCCACAGGTACTCTCATTACCAGTGGCGCACAGTCATACTTGTGCGCCACTGGTATTCTCTCACCTCTCGGGCACATTTTGGGAAACTTACCTGTGGCGCACCACCATACTTGTGCGCCACAGGTAAATTATTACCTTACCTGTGGCGCACAACGAAGGTGGTGCGCCACAGGTAAGTTTTCCCCGAATTTGCGTGAGAGGAGAGAGAATACCAGTGGCACACCACTATGCTTGTGCGCCACTGGTAATATTTCTCCTATAAACATTTTTCTACTAGTGGCGCTGTTAAAAAAAAGTTACATCGCTGACAGGTCTTCTATATTCTCTGATCAATTTGGGCAACCTGCTATACCTCAAGCTGATTGCAGATCAGCTTGAGAATTTTGAAATGAAAAAAGGGTCATTCCCAAGTCCGCGGCGCCTGTCCTTTGTAGTGCAAAGTTTTCTTCAACTCCGACGGTAATCCAACAAGGAGCTCTCCCAAACCTCGTCTCACTCCAACTTCTCTGCCCCGGTCTAGTAGGTCTTTCTTGCATCTAGACTAGACACCTCAAACATCTCAAGGAGGTCATGATTGATAATGTAGTGGCTGACCAAACAAGACAAGATTGGGAATAGGCAACAAAGAACGACCCGAATAGGCCATGACTCATGTTGTTCAAAAGTGGTGATCCAACATTCCAGTGGAAAGCGAGGTACCAGGGCATGAAGAAGCTTCTGCCGTAAGAGAAACGGAAAATATGTGTAGTGCAGCCAAGTTTGGACTTAGATTCTAGTCTCAAGAAGATGCGGCTTTCAGAGTCTTCTCGCAGCTTCAAGTGATCGTCCATTCGAATTCCTCTACGCAGGCAGCGATGAATCCATTCACTGAGGCAGCAATCTGACCATCTTGGTATGCTGTAGGGATCATATTTATATCGTGATGCATGTAAATACAGGAGAATAGAAAAATAAGGCTAGTCCAAAAAGGTGTGGAAGATGGGCTGGAATCTAGTCTCATGAAGATGAGACTTTTAAGTGTCTGCTTCATGATCTCAAGTGATTGTCTATCCAGTGCTGTTAAGGGGCAGATGCTAATTGCTATTGGCGTCGAATTCCTCCACACATAGATTAACCCTGACCACCATCGTAGCATGCCGTTGGACTCAGATGTATCATGTATGTCATCATGATAGTGCCACTTCAGTTTAGCGAAGCAACTGCTGTGAAAATTAGGTATCGCTGTATGCCTGTATTGTATGGTCACCAGTTTCAGACATGTCGTACCTCTTATCACAAGGTATGTCTCAGTTTTTGTCTATACTAGTTGAATTTGGCGTGGCGTCACACCACGCCCTTAGTGATTTTTCTTGTACAAATATATATATTTTTTGTTAAACAAAATGTTGGTCAAATTGGAATGTCCAAACATATTTTTTATTTTGTTATGGGTAGGTAGCAATTTTTTGTGAGCAGTTTTGAAATTTTTTGTAGAATTTTCAAATATTGAGTGGATTGAAATGTTCAAACATGTTTGTATTTCGACGTCAATATTTAATTGAGATCAGAGAAATCCATTTGAATTTGAATCCACATTTGGGGAAAGTTTGTTCGTATGGTGTGGAAATATTGACCAAATTGACGGAGGAGACTTTCGACCAAACAAAACCTCTTGGTTTACTAGTTGGCAGCATGGATTGCTATTCGTTCGACTACCACTAGTCTGCTTAAGTTGACGGATAAGACGGATGACTATCGGCATTGCTGTCGTCATGACACAGCCTCTTTCACTTCTCGTAGAAGAAGGATGGAATAAAAAATGGTTGAATGAACCAGCCTAAGTGGGTTCAATTCTAAAGGATATATTTGTATTTTGCTAAAACTATGTAGCATTTTTTTTTAGTCTTTTCGATATATTATGTGGGATATCGGAATATTCGCCCAAATGTTGGCCAAATTGCTGTTTGCAAACATATTTTTTATTTTGTTATGAATAGGTAGCATTTTCGGTGAGCATTTTTGATACATTTTGTATAATATTTAAATATTTAGTAGCTCGGAATGGTCGAACATGTTTGTATTTCGGCGGCAATATTTAATTCATTTTAGGAAAGATGCATTTGAATTACCTATAAATGGTGACAACATTTGAATATTCGTGGAATATCGGAATATTCGCCCAAATGTTGGCCAAATTGCTGTTTGCAAACATATTTTTTATTTTGTTATGAATAGGTAGCATTTTCTGTGAGCATCTTTGATACATTTTGTATAATATTTAAATATTTAGTAGCTCGGAATGGTCGAACATGTTTGTATTTCGGCGGCAATATTTAATTCATTTTAGGAAAGATGCATTTGAATTACCTCTAAATGGTCACAACATTTGAATATTCCAAATTTTTTCTTTAGCATAAGTAGGTTGTATGCATTTTTCTGGTTGTTTTGATATATTACTCGTATTTTTCCAACGGATATATTCGGAGATATTGATTTATACTTTGTTTGAATCTCAAAAATTGGTGAAAGTGGGAAGCTATTCGTATGTTTTTCTTTTTTTTGTTTTTTTTTTGTTTTTCAAATGCTCAGATCTGGAAGCCGTAGAAATTTTTGTAGTTTCCAAATTCGAAATCTGATCATATGGCATGAATAGTTAACGTTTATTTCTTCGTGTTAATGTTCATATATTTGTCATATTTGTGAATATCGTGGTGGGTGAAATTCGAATTTGAAGCTGTACACATTCAAAATTTGTTTACATTTGAATGTATCGACATTAGAAAGAAGAAGTTTATATTTACAAATTGTTTGAATTTCTAAATTGTTAGAAGTTGTTTGTATGTGAATTTTTTTAGTAGTTTTTTAAATGCTAAGATTTGGAAGGCATTGAAAATCTTAAAAATTTTAAACTTCAAACTTGATCAAATGATGTAAATAATCATCTTTTTTTGTGTTAATGTTTATATGTTTGTCATATTTGTGAATAGTTGGTGAAAAAACTTCAAATTTGGAAATGTGCACATTGAAACCCTAAACCCTAAAGTGGGCGCACTTGTCGGAATTCTACCAATTTCTAGAATTGTTGCTGGAAAAAGAGAAATCTGAGTTGTGGGTCAACAATTGACGTCATGCTCTAAACCCTTTTGGGGACTCCCTGGAATAAAACGTCGCGTTTTTCTTCAATTCCTTATGCGGGAATTCAGGTTAAAGAGGGTCCTTTTCGTTGTCGTATCCTTTCTTTTTCACGGGTCGATAGAGAATTTGGCAAGCCAATGATGTTTTCCTGTTTTTCATAACACGTTTGACCACCATGTTAACTAATCGATTACGAAAATTTGGGAATGCAAATAAATTTTACTGTTTTAAAAGTGTTTATACTTCGAAATTTGTATCGTTGCGATTGTTTTGATTTTTTTTCCCCGCGGCATACGTTGTGCTCGTGTGGTAAATTTCAATTTTGGAAATGTGCGCATTTAAAATTGTTTTGTAGTTTTCAAATATTCGTATTTGAAATTTGACCATATGTCGTAAGTAGTCAGCAATTATTTTTTTTGTTGCGAATTTTGTGGTATGGTTCTTCATTTATATAAATTTAACTGTCCAATTAGAGAAAGGTTAGTTCAATTTGAACATTTATTAAATTGAGCTGCGTAATTGTACGAAGCTCATTTATAGTATTGTTTATAAATATTACTATTTTTGGTTTCATACAATGTATTTAAGGTTTTTCTTAAATATTAAATGTAATTCAATAATCGGTGAGAATACATTACGTGAGCATGCATTAAGTTCAATTAAAAATTCATTCCATAATTAGAGAAAATGAATTTGCATTTTCTTTAAATATTTATTGAGGAATGCATTTAGAAATTTAAGTACGTAATTAGGGAGTTTTAAGTTATATTACCTCCAAATATGTTAGTGTAATTGAAATCATGAAGTATGGTTCCAAATTGAAATGTGAAATTTGTAAGGAGATGAATTGTCAGTAAATATGTAAGCTTGGTGACAATGGGAGAAGGCAAAGAAAAAGAAAAGAGAATAGAAAAAAATGAAAACATGTAAAGGAAAAGAAGCAATTTGTCATTTCGAATATCTCCAGATATAATTAGGGAGAATGCAATTTATGAGCATTCACCAAATTTGATTCAATGTAATTAGGGGAAATACTTTTAAATTTGGAAACGCTTACATTTGAAAGTTCTTTGAATTTGAAAATTATCGGAACTATAAAAAAGTTTAAGTTTAAAAGTTGGTTGGATTTCAAAAATTCGTTAAATTGGGAAGATATTCAGATTATAATTCTTTTAATGTTTACGGAATGTTAAGTTCTGGAAGGCATGTAAAATTTTAAAATATTCAAATTTAAAATTTTGATCTTATGGCATAAATAGACAGCATTATTTTTTTTGTCCATTCTGGAATTTGCGTGGGGCAGTGGGGCCCACCTGTCTGGAATTTTGCATTTTCTGTATTTTTCTGGGTTTTAAAAAAAACTGACAGACTGGCCCCACGCTGACGTCATGGTGACGTCAGCTGTGGCCAGGCCTGCCACTGCCGCGACGGCGGCGACGACGGCACGGCCGCGTCCGCGCGAGCCGGAACGCGTGCGTGGACGTGCCGGACGCGGCTGGACGCGGAGGGGTCGGGAGCGGCCGCGCCGCTGTTTTGTGGTCACCGGAGCGTCCGCGCCGGCGAGCAAACGCGGCGGCCAGAGCGAGCGACGGCGGCGGCGGTTCCGGCGATTCCGCCGTGTATGGAGCGTCCCAGCAGGTGGCTGTCGGCGAGGAGGTAGAGGAGAGGACGGCGAAGGTCGCCATGTGCCTTGATCTGAGCATGGAGGCGCGTAGCGGCGGTGGAGCACGTCGGCGGAGGCGCGGCGATTCCGGCGTCGCGCGGAGAAGAAGGAGGAGGGGGGGGGGGGGGTTGTGAGGACGCTTTTCCATCTGGGCCCTCAAAGTTTTCGAAAATTGCGGTCAGGTCCCTGTCTGTGGGAAAGTGTGGATTGCGGGTTAATTTCTCAAAGTGAGAGGAGTGTTTTTGAAAATTAATCGCGAGGATGCAGCTGCGTCCGTTCGATCGTCCGTGTACGGTGTAGATCAAGGCACAGTCTTTCATATACTTAGTAATGCACCTGCTTTTCTATTGCTACAAATTTCACCATGTTGCAAATTGCAATATAATCTTCGTTTCCATGTCCAATCTACCACTTGAAAATGTATTCTAACAAATTTCAACAGAGATAAAGCTAGCACTACGGCGGCAGTTCTACAGAAGTTAACAAACAGCTACTTGCTGGTTAAGCTCTACGTAAGGTGCCACCACGCAACCGTCGAAGCTGCATGGACTCGCAACGGAGCTCATGAACGCCTTCGTGACTTCCACGGAGGCATCTCTCCGTAGCAAGCACATGGCGTACTCGATGACCATGGCATCACAGGGAAGCGTGATCCTACCGTCGTCGCCGCCCACAAAGCCGAACTCCTCCTGAGACATCCTCAGGAGCTCGCCGAAGACTGCTGTGCCAAGGTATGGCAGTGGCACCTCGAAGCGTACCCCGTCTGCAGTGTACACCACGCAGTGACCCTTCATCGCCACTGATGATGTCGTGCAGCACTCGTCATAGACTGCTCCTTTCGGTGATGTCGTGGTTCTGGTGAGCCTCTTCCTCCCCATGGCCGCCATCCTCTGCCACTTCTTTGCCATCTGAGCAAGTCTATTGGCACTAACCATGTTTTCTTTTCTTTGCTCCTCCTTGTTCCTTGGCTAGGTGTTGTGGTGCTGGTTTAGCTTGTACTTTGTGGATGAACTGATGAGGTGATGGTAGTGCTAGGCTGATGCATTTATAGTCGAGGGAGAAAGAAAAGGAAACAATGCGGTTTAGGTGCAGCTATCTTGACAAGTTGGCAAGGGACATGGCCATGAGATCAGAACATGTAATGCTGGACGTGCAAGGCAAGCAATGAGATCTTGATTTGATTTTCTCTGGGGCCATCAGTTTGCCACTTGTTGGGAGCAATACTAGCAGTGCCTTGTGTGTGATTGGACATCACAGTGTGCTGCCATACTCAGCTGTTTGGGTGGCAAAGATAAGAGGCATATGACTGAACGATGAGGACCATGTGTAAATTGGGTCCATTTCTGTATGCGATCGCACAAAAGATACAGATATTTTGGGTGGTTGATTAATCAAATCCCAGTGAAATGATATATGTAGAGTGGCCCTGGGATGGAGATATCTAGTCTAACAGTATTTCATGCTCATGACAGAGTGTTGCTGAACAACCCAATTGAATCTCTGCAGTGGCCCAAACACCTAGCTACATATTACAAGTAGCTGATGAGTGATGATTATCATCAGTGAGGGGCCACATTTCTCAGTTGATAGTCGAGATGTCCATCAAATTTTTTTTTTCTGTAGGAACAGGGGTGGAGAGCTGCTACCATACATGTTTCAGTATGACCTTTTTATTACAGGTTTTGCTAAAAAAATGAAGTTTGGACTGACCAGAACAAGATTTGATGATCTGTGAGAGATCCTAATCATTCCGGCAAAATTTAACTTTCACCTCTCTTCCATGTCATTTTGGTCAATCAGTAGTTCAATGCCGCATTCCTTTTAGGGACCATTATATCATGCAATTGAGCCTTCGCTTAACTTATCACACCCATAGCTGCATAACTCATAGTTCAGGAGTCTCAACTCTGCTGTGAAAAAGGAAGAGATATATATCTTGCATACGTTCTTTCATTCACTATCTCCCATATGAAACTACATATACATCATCCTAAACAATGGCTAAGAAATCTAAAAAGATCCCTTCGTGGATTTCAGAAACTAGAAATAGCTACTGATCTAATTCCCATGGACGTCTCTAAGCCACGATCGTAATGACAAGTCCTGACTACAGAGCTCAGGAGAGCCATCTCCAACTCTTCCGATGCGTTCCTTCCTAGCAGGCACATGACGTACTCCATCACCGCCGCATCGCACGGCAGTATGATCCTCCCGTCGCTCGCGAAGCCGAACTCGTCGTGAGACAGCCTCAGGAGCTTGCCGACGGTCGCCGTGCCGAGGTATGCCAGCGGCACCTCGAACCGCGCCCGTCGGCAGTGTACACCACAAAGTGACCCTTCACCGCCACCGAGGTTGTTCTGCAGCACTCATCGGTGGATCTTTTTGCCGCCGATGTAGTCCGGGTGAGCCTCTTCCTCCCATGGCCGCCATCCTCTGCCACATCTTGGCCATCTGAGCAAGTCTCTTGGCGCTGACCATGGCGTTCAGAAAGTTCAGAGTTCAGTGTCTAATCACAACTAGCGATATGCTTTGCTTGTGTTGATGCTTGTAACCAGCTGATTGGTTTATATATAGACGGAGGAGGGGAGGGGTTGCGGCGAGGAGAATGCATTGTGTAGTTTTAGGTGCGGCGATGCTATCATGGATGATAAATTGGCGAGGGACAGACAGGACCATGAGCTCTGAACGTGCAAGTGTAAGGCCAAGATATAACAACGTGATCCTGATTTGAACTCTCTGGGGCCAATCTCGTTTGCTATTGTCGGAGACAATGGTATATACTGAGTATATAGCAGTACCTGTCATGTCTGGAGATCGCAATGTGAATATGTGATGCCTAATCAAGAGGAATGATACAAAATAGATGATTTTGCTTGCTAGCTAGAGTATCAAGTGTGTGTGCTCTTCGCCGGTTTTCCTTAATTAACCCCGTGTTGTATAATTTTTGGGTCTGATTCCCTTATTAACTTGATCAACTCTCTTAACTCCCCGCACTCTCACGAGGTTCGTCAAAAGCTAGAGTATCCATCATCACACACGTTGTGCCTGATTAGCATGCGGCCCACATGCCAGTTCAAGAGCCACTGAACTTGACAGTATGGCAATGGCTGCATGCACGTACTGTTTTTTTTTTCCGGGTAAAACGGACCTTCAAGCAAACCACACTAGATGATCCTGCGCTTAGCTGCAGGCCCCATTAGAACGCGCATATACTCCTGCATTCATGCATCCATTCAGATTTGCATGCAGCAGCATTGCACGTTACTCAGTCTCCCATTCAGATTTGCAGGCAGCAGCATTCCCAGCTTGCAACACTGACGAATGCATGCACTTGACCCAGCCCTTGTCCTATATCACACTTGCTTTTCGATGGCCTACAAATTCAGGCACTGCAACAGATTAATCATTATACAGATACACAAGGTTCGAAACAAAAGATTACAGTATCCACAAGGCACTAATAGATGTGTGCCGTGACTTACTTGACCAAATAGGCCGTACACCGCTATATTAATATAACAAGACAAAACTGGGGCGGTAGGAACATACACACAAAAGAAAAGAAAAAACAAGAAGTAGACGATTTCCCTTTCCAAATTATTCTCATCACTACGGGAACGACTCTTTTACCGATTGTTTGGGTTTGTCGAGTGCATTTATCTAGCAATCGGCAACTAAGCACGTATATGTCAATTGCATTTATCTAGCGATCGGCAACTAAGCACGTATATGTCGAGTGCCACAGAAAAACCCTAGGCTAAAAAACACTCGTCATATTAGTAGTTTGTTGAGTGTTTTTTGGGACGACACTAGGCAAATATGTGGACACTTGTCCATTCTAACTCTGACAGGCGCCGGACCTGACTTTGATGAGTATTTCAAAAAATACTCGACAAACAAGTAAAATAAAATATTATGCACATAAACATTTAAATTTTAAAAAGTTTTTTTTGACTTATTTGTTTATTTCCCTCAAAAAATAATATTTACACTTTTCTAGAGCTACAGGGATAAATTAAATAATACCTAAAACTTATCATGAGTTCAAAACATATATCATGGATCCATATTTGGTATATGCGCTTATATTAATACAAATTTTGAATAAAAAATTGAAATAGTACTTGCCTCATGAGATTGTGCCAATTTTCCATTTTTTAACTGCAAAAATGATTTTTTTACCCAAGTGCACACAATATCTATTTCTCAGCCAAAATATAACGCATTAAATGACCAATTTCCAAATATTAAGAATTTCCACGCTTTTCTAGCTGTTTTCCATTTAAATGAATTTTGGTCAACTTCCACAAAGTAACAAATTTGAACTAATAGTGTGTTTTAGTTTCGTCTAAAATTGTCAAAAATCAGTTTAAACTACCCAAACAGGATTCTATGCAATAATCAAAGAGGCTTTTGAAAGATTCGGAACCCTAATATGAATAGTTGTGCCTATAATGTTTATCCTATTTAAAAAAAGCAAAATGAAGAAAATGTCAACAAAATACAGGCTGTTGGCATGGTGTCCTTTTATGTTTACATGGATTTGATTTTTTTAAGAGCCTTCACATGATGGCATAGTTCATGATATTATGACAATCTTTGATAAAGAGGTGCATCAACTGCCACGCCAAACAATGGTGTCAAAAGGATTTTCTAATTTTTTATTACAAAATATGTTTTATTTTCTAAGTGTGAAAAATTTTTTAAGAACCAAGTGCAAAGAAGATGGTGCAACATGTAACCTCACTATTTTTATCACAAAAAATAGAGCATATTGGATGTCAAATTCTCAAATATTAAAATTTTCATATCTTTCTAGGTACTTTTGACCATTTAAATAATTTTGGTCAATATTCAGAAATTAGTTGAAATTTGAAATAAAAACATGTTCTAGTTTGGTCCTAAAATTGGCAAAAATTATTTTAACATACCCAAGTAGAAAGATATGCAATCTCTATAGATCATTTTGAAATATTCATGCCCTTTCTATGAATAGTTATGCCGATCATTTTGACCCCACTTTTATAAAAAAAAACCAAGAAAATGTCAAAAATGCAATGCATGAACTCATTTTATGTGTACTAGTTGATAGTAAATATGATAAAAATGGATTTCGACATATTGAAAAACCTTTATAAAATGGCGTAGCATGTATGAACATTCAAACAAAATTGCCAAGGTCATGGACATATCCACGACATAGATCAGTGTAATGTGACAATCTTTGGCACAAAGGTACATCTTTTCATCCCAAATCATAGTTTCAAATTAAGATGAAACTTTTTTGCTACCAATTTTTTTATTTCCTAAATGCCACATAGTGTACTAGTTTTTCTTGTGAAGAAAATGCAAGAATAATCGTGCAAAATTACATCCCTCTATTATTCACATAAAGTAGACCGTATTAGATGTACCTTCCCAAATATTAAGAATATTCTTGCAACTTTTGTCAATTTAAATGATTCTTTGCCAATTTACCAAAAATAATTCAAATTTGAACTACAAGTGTAATATGTTTTTGGTCCTAAGAAACTCCAAAATCAACTAATGTATTCAAGTAGGATTCTATGCAATAGCCACAGAGGGTAAACCTTGATAGGAATCGTTGCCTACAATTTTGACCCGTTTTGAGAAAAAACAAAGAAAGGAAAAAATTCAAAAGTGTTGCCCTCTAGCATGACGTTCTTTTATGTGTACTAGTTGTTAGAAAACTTTATAAACATTGGTTTTGACATCTCTTTAAAAACCTTCACAAAATGGCTTATCAAGCACGTATGAACATTCATGACTTTGAGAGATAATTTGCTAATTAAGGTGGTAGCTAGACACCATGGCGTTATACGACGAAGCAAGTCGTATATACCAGTATTAGCTTGTCTTGTTAGTAAAGAATGGACTTTTGGTGTACAAAATTGGTTTCAGAATTCAAGATAATATATTTATCATCATTTTGTGTGTTGAGTTTTAATAATAAATAATGGGACAGAAATACGTGAAAAAAATTCAAATCATTTTTAATAATAATATCTACTCTAAAATCGACATGCCCTGATCCCCTTGAGTGATCTCTTTTTATCGTCGTGTATGGGTGTCGGTCAATGCATGGGTCTGTAGCTACCCATGCGAGCAACGGATCTTTTCCGCATGACTTTCAAACCAAATGACCAAGGTAATCCCCATATAGATGACATATTTGATGATAATGTGACCATCTTCACCATGGAGGTGCATCTTGCCATGTCAAACAATAGTTCCAAAAGATTTTTTTGACTTTCTGTTACAAAACAAGTCTTTCCATTTTTTAAGTGCCAATTTTTTTTTGTGAAGCCAGTGCAAAAGAATATGACCCAAAGTGAGATCTCTCTATTTAAGAATGCTAATTATTTACGCGTCATACGAAACTCGTTGGTAGGGCATGTCTCCATTAGTAGATTAATCATTTAATGTTTTGGTGCTCATCTATATATATGATTGCGCTAGCAACTTTTTTTCTATAGCCACATGAAGTGTTGCATGTTAGCTAAGTTATAACCTGGCTCTCTCTTCTCAGTAAATGGCTATAAAATCATGCTAAGAAATTTATATTGTCATAATCTTTATACACATGGTAATTATCCAAACTACTCCCTTCGATTCAAAATAAGTTTGTGACACTTGTTATAGATAGTACTTATTGGTGTTGCTTCAAGACAACGGCAAAAAAAAAGATACAAGTATTTGACTCTTGTAGCCAACTTTTGTTTTATAGTGATAGTTTTCCAACTATAACCCTTAGTGATAGTATCCAAACTACTCCCTTCTTCTTCCCGTCCCACTTGGCAAGGAGCAGACCGCTGTTGTGTACGAGGCCGCCATAGCCGCTATCTTCAGGTCTGGCGACAGCCGACAGGTTCCCCCACCCGCTGCCTGTCTGTGCCCGTGGTCTTGCCACCGCACCTTGCTAAGAGCGGGTCGCTGGTTGCACGAGAGCGTGATGGCCCCTATCTGCAGGTCGGGCGAGACGACCGCCATGGCCCCTATCTGCAGGTCTATGGCCCTGTCGGCAGGTTGGGCGATACGAGGAGCCCGGGCATAGCACCCGCCACTCTCCTCACTCATCCTTCTCCCCTCCCGTCTGCCTGGCAGGCGTGTGCGAAGGCCGCCGTTCAGCACACAGATCTGATATGAGTTAGCTGGGCGTGTAGACTGTAGATACAGGAGGCGACAATGAGATGCAGATAATCTGGGCACCTCTAATGCTAGGAAGCTATACCTCAACGCCGGAACAAGCTGTGTGTGCACTACTGTGTGACGCACGAATTTCATCCATGGTTCGTTTGCTGCCCGTGGATGGATACTTGTAGATTCAGCAAACCACCAGTAAACTAAGTGGATTGAGCTGGTGATTATGCAGTCTGAAAATCACAATTGCCACCGTGATGCTCCGATCAAGTCACTTGCAGTGTTGTACGTGATGTCCAGTGTGAGGAACCAGTGAATATACTACTGTTGGTCAGAGCTGAATGTTACTGTGAAACAAGAGGATCCAGTGAATATACTAATACTACTGGTTAAAGATAATGATCGAGTCACATCGAGTTCATCTTCTGCATCTGTTTTGTTGTCTTGGGATTCAGTAAAAGGCTCGTAACACTAGTAGATAATGGGCCTATGGTCCCGGTTCGGTTGGGCCATCAGTCCCGGTTGCCCAACCGGGACTGGCCAATCGGGACTAATGCTAGTCCCGGTTGGGCCACGAACCGGGACCAATGTGTGGCCACGTGGCCAGTTCTGGCTGGGCGTGGGGAGACTCATTGGTCCCGGTTCTTGTTACGAACCGGGACCAATGAGTGCTTTTTTTTTGGTATTTAGGGTTTAGGGTCTCCCTCTCGCCGCCGGTGCCCCCTCTCCCTCTCGCCGGTGCCCCTCTCGCCGGTGCCCCCTCTCCTTCTCGCCGGTGCCTCCTCTCCCTCTCGCCGGTGCCCCCTCCCCTCTCGCCGGTGCCTCCGTCGTCTCCCCCTTCTTCGCATCGCCGACGTGCTCTCCATCGTTTCCGTACGCATATTATACGCTCTACTATATACACAGTACATGTTGATGCATATATAATTAATATTCGATCTCTTGCGAGAATACAACTATTTAATTACATGGAGATAGATCAAGCCATCAAGGCATATGTAGTTCATCGTCCGAAGCATAATGTTCTCCCTTTCATCGATGACCTCCCTAAGCAGAAATCCCGCCAATTCCTCTTGAATTGCTCCTACGCGCAGTTCTGGGTCGATCTTCTCCCGCATTTTGCTGAAAGCAGTTGTTCTCCGCTCAGTGGTCAACTCGCGAATGAACTCGCAAACGTAGAATCCACATAAATTACTCCCCGGTGGCTGCTGCGGACTTTCCACCGTTTTATAAGTTAGCTCATCTTTGAATGGACCTTCTACCTTCTGTTTGAAAATTGTCCAACACCTGCTTTGGCAAAGAAAATGAACAAAGGAGTTATTAATTACTTGACATCAGGGAACGAACGAAAGAGGGCGATATAATGCGATAATGATTGAAATTACTTGTTGAGCATTTCTTTCATGTCGGACCACAACGCTTGGTCCCAACTTAATGAGTCGTGGACTTCAACTGTGGACTTGTCAGGTTGAATGCTTAGCAGAATCCAGTGGAACCTGCGGACGTTTACATAAAGCAGACATGCATAGCTCATCAATTACACTTAACATCGAGAAAGCCAAATAAAAATATGTACAAGACAGAAACACTCACCTGAAGTTGTAAGGAAATAGTATTTCCGTACAGAAATGTTGCATGGTTAAAAATGGTCAGGTCATGCTCCACGTCTTTGGGGTGATTGACTAACGTATGTGAATTCACGATATATGGGTCAACGAACCCAACCTCAAAAACTTTAGATCTTTTGCATTCCAGCATCTTCATTCTGCATAATAGCGTACAAAAGGATATATATATAGGCAGGATAATATAATACAGGCAATGAACGAGCTGAGCTAGAGACTTAATTACGAAAATAAATCACTTACAGACAATAGCAAGAGAGGATAGATTTGTCGAGGGCGCGCTTTTGGAATAACTGGAACAGTTCAGTCAGTTGAACCTGTATAGTGTAACGTTTGAAGAAATGCTCCACTCTAACGTCCAGCGGAAACCACTCTTTCGCGTCCTTCTTTGATGTGTGCACCAGGTACCAGGTATGCAGATTTCGCATATGTGTTGATAGACCCGTCATCTCCTCATTACTGACCATAGGCTCCCCTTGGACATATTTCCGTGCCATCTCTAACATTGGCGCATGTTCATAGCCTAAAAGTTGACCAAGGCTCATACCCAAGGCGGTAGCCTGTTCCTTGGCCTGATACAGTGACACCAAGTTCTTTAGCAGCAGCTATGGCTCTGGGGTCCAATAATTCCAGGTCTTATCCATAGCGACTCTGAAGTCCTTGTCGACATCGGAACACACTATGAGCGGGGGGACCGATTGATTTTTCTGCTGTCCGAGCTGGGCAATTTGTTTCCCGCTTTTTGCACTTCTTCCCTTGTTCTGCTCAGACTGGGCACGTGCTAGCTTAGTAAGTTCACGACCATAGTCAGATGGCAGATTCATCGATATCTGGGATGGCTGCTCAAGGAAGGACTTTCTCCACTTTTTGGATTTTTCATCGTATACCGGCTTCTGCTCGGGCTTTTTTGGTGCAAAAAAAGCCTTATTGTAGGCAGCCACCTCCGCGGCGTTTTCCGCTACAGTCCTGTCATAAGGTCTAATGGGAAGATTCTTATGAGGTACTGTTGGGAGGGGCGACCTTTTACGTTTCGGTGATCGCTTACCCCTCATAGTACGAGCGGTGGGCGGAAACGGCTGACGCGGCGGCGGAGACGGCTGACGCGGCGGCGGAGACGGCTGCGCTGGAGACTGAGGCGGTGAAGAGGACTGTTGCGCTGGAGAATGCTGAGGCGGTGAAGAGGACTGTTGCGCTGGAGACTGGTGAGGAGTCGATGGCCTTGGCTGCCAGTTCGGAAGCACGATGAATTCCTTTGGCCATAGAATGGTCGCTTTCTTGGCTTCTCCAAGTTCAAGCACCTCCCCATCTTCACCTGCAGGGTGTTGCAGCTTCAGCTCCTCATAATCTTTCATCACTTCATCCACCGCGACAACAGCGTAGCCATTTGGAACCGGAGAGAAATGGTAAGTTGGATTAGGTCCAATTGGTACGACATAGCCGACCGCCACCTTCACGGTTAAGTTAAAAACTTTCACATGCATCTCACAAGGTGTGCTCTCCGTGATATCATCCACTGGGTAGCGACGAAGTGGAGCCACTGCATCATCATTACCATCCTGGAGCTCCGTGGAAGCCACGCTGCTTTTCCGATTCGATGGGCCACCGGTACCATCGCATGCAGCTTCTACCATGTGCCGTTGAGATTGGCCGCTAGTACCTTGCTGGCTAAGCACGGCAATTTGTTCCTTCTGCAGCTTTAATTCTTCTTCTATATTACGCAGCCGGTCTGCAGCAGCGCGTGCTTCCATTGCCTCCCTTTCCTTTCTCCTCTGATGGCTTCTATCAGGAAATTTCTTCCTGTGCTCGGGAATCGCAATTGTCTTGGGCTTGGAGCCAGGTACGCCTCGTAACCGTCCGTCGTGTTCCTTATTCCCAAGGGCGCGTGTGAGCTCGTCATCCTCTCTATCGGGAATGAACCGTCCCTCTTCAACATCCTTTACTGCTTTTCTAATTTCTTGGATGGGTAGTAGGGGATTATCTTTGTGTCTTCTGTTATATATGCACTTCCCTTCTGCGTCCAACGTGCCCCCATGCCCGTAAAACCAATTTCTTGCCCGTTCGATCCACTTGAGTGGCTCTGGAGTGATCCCATTAGCCAGCAGGTCCGCCTCAAGTTTCTCCCACTTAGGCATGCTACCAGCGTAGCCACCAGGCCCCATAGTATGGTGGTACATCTTTAGAGCAGCATTTGCCGCATTTTTTGCAGACTTTTCCAGAGCTTCCTCTGATTTCTTGTACGCCACAAATTCTTCCCAGTAGTCCTTTATCTTCTCATACCCTTTATCGAAGTCTGGAGTCTTATTTTTCTTGACAAACAGTTTGTTCAATCTTTTCTTCCAGTTCTTGAATAGCTCGGCCATCTTCTTAAGTGCCCAGTCCTTGACTTTTTGCTCCATGATTTTCCGGGCAATCTTTTCTGCCTCATCTGGATCCTCCTCATCTGAATCCACCTCTGGCGCCGGCAGGGTGAAATTAACCATGAGCTTTCTCCAAAGTCTTTCTTTGCCCTCATCGCTGACATATAGCTGTCCTTTCTCGTTTGGCCGATGCCATTCTCGAACGGTGATCGGGATGAAGTCCCTAACAAGAACTCCGCATTGCTTTACCATTTTATTTTTAACACCAGGGGGAGCAGTCGGTGTGCCGTCTTCAGCGACTCTTTCGATCGTGTACCTTTCTTGGTCGCCCAACTTTTTGGCTGGGCCTCGTTTTGTCCTTACAGAAGATTTGCTCGATCCGGAGGGCTAAAAGAAGAAAGAGCGTTAATATATGTATATATAGACATCAGAGACTTAATTAATACAATCTTCGGCTTCATTAATATATGTATATGCACCTCGCCGGAGTTTGCAACATTTAATGTTCCACCGGAGCCTTCGGCTTCTCCCTCGTCGGCTTCTCCCTCGCTGACTTCTCCCTCACCCCGGCCGTCGGGTTCTACCTCACCGGAGCCGTCTCTTCGGTTGAGAGACTCATCTCCCTCACCGGAGTTGTTCAAAAACTCCGTGGTGACATCGACAATATCTTCCGGCCCGCGGATTATATCCTGGAGGATATTTTCCTGATCTTCGTCTCGTTCCATAGTTTCTGCAAATTAAGAACAATGCACAAAACTTTAGTTGGGTAACTTGTTCCATATGTCAAGATACATCTACAATATCATAAACCTAAACTCGTATCGTAAACCCGTAAACTCGTATCGTAAACCCGTAAACTCGTATCGTAAACCCGTAAACTCGTATCGTAAACCCGTAAACTCGTATCGTAAACCCTAAAATCCTAAAATGCTATTTCCTATACAAAATGCTATTTCCTAACACTAAAATTTCCTATACTAACACTAACACTAAACACTACATTTCCTAACATTTGCTACACTAACTAAAATCCTAAAATGCTATTTCCTATACATTTCCTAACACTAAAATCCTAAAATGCTATTTCCTATACAAAATGCTATTTCCTAACACTAAAATTTCCTATACTAACACTAACACTAAACACTACATTTCCTAACATTTGCTACATTTGCTAATTGGACTAAAATTTGCTAACATTTGCTAATTGGACTAATAACATACTAACACACTACTAAAATTGACTACTAAAATCTTACATTACTAACAACATTTTAGTAATATTAACATGTTAACAATTGCTAAAATTTGCTAACATTACTAATATTACTAACACTACTAATATTAATTTTGCTAGTATGGACTTATACATTTTGCTAACAACAGGAGGCGTCGATCGGTGGCGCAGGAGACGGTGGCGCGGCGCGTCGGTGCGCAGGAGACGGCGGCGTCGTCCGGCTCGAGGCGGGTGGCGCGGGCGCGGGTGGCGGCGTCGGCGGCGCTTCGACCGGAGAAGGGAGGAGGCCACGGCCGGGCGCGGCGAGGACGGCCACGGGCAGCGGCGGCGCGGCGTCGGGGGCGGCGTCGACGGCGTGGGGGCGGCCGTGGAGGGCGCGAGCGGGGGGCGCGGCCGTGGAGGAGAGGTGGCGTGTGGAGGATGGCGCGGCCGTCCAGAGCGCGGCGGACGTCGACGGCGGCGGCGGGGCGCGGCGTGGGGCGGCGCGGGCGTCGGGCAGCCTGCCGGCGTCGTTTCGCTCTGCGTCGCGCCTCCGGTCCTTAGTCGATTTGCGTGAATGGGGAAGAAGAAAGAGCGCGAGCAGTTAAATAGCAGGACTCTTTGGTCCCGGTTTCTGGCAAGAACCGGGACCAATGACCCTTTGGTCCCGGTTCTTACAGCAACCGGGACCAAAGAGTGGGTCATTTAATGCCAGATCCAGTGGCGCGTTCATGGACTCTTTGGTCCCGGTTCTTGCCAGAAACCGGGACCAAAGAGTCCTTTTTCAAAATATTTCGAACTTTTCAGTTCTGAAATGTTGTTCCCGCCTTTTTTTTCTTATTTAGGTGTTTGAATATGAATTTCAAATGGTTTTGAATCTGAAAAGACTTTCAACATGAAAAGTGTTTAAATTTGAATAAATAATCCAAAACCATTTTCTGTTTTCTGAAATAATTATTCTAACTATACAAACTATTAACCATTTTGCCATTTTCAATTAAAAATATATTAACTTTATTGCATATTTTGAATTGACAAAACTTTCAACGTGAAAAGTGTTTGAATTTGTATAAATAATCCAAAATCAATTTTACATTATTATTGTCATTTTCAATTTAATATGGATAAATTCATATCTTTAAATCCGTAAGTCGAAATTCGACAAATAATCCGTAAGCAGAAGTAAATGCAGAACAATTTCAGTAAACCTATATTTGTAAGATGAATGTTTGGTGTTGTAAAATGCAGAAGAAAGCAGATAAAAATTATTAATTCATTTATCTTAATGCATTACATAAAAGGTTTAATACATTATTACACATGATACAACGTCTCACAAGCGCTTGAAAGAAACACACCCCTGATCCAACATCACCAACATTATTCTACATAAACGGACTTGCTGGCTCGAAGGCCGTAGGATTAGGGGGAACGGCGGGAGGAGCCAGCCCCGTGGGCGGCCGCCCGGTTCTCGCGCGCACGTTTGCGGCGGAGGGCAAGATCCATGGAGGATGAGTCTTTCAGCGCCCAATCCAGATCGGAAGCCTCCTTCGCCTTGAGCTGGTAGGAAGTCTTGGCTCGCTGGACAGGGTAGTCGCGGACAGACTGGAAGGAGGTTCCATGGCCTCCTGTATCTGCAACCCACAACCTTCTTCCCCGTCGTCGCTCCAGTCGAAGTCGTCGTCCTCCTCCTCCTCCACGGAGGAGCGGCGGCGCCTGGTGGAGGTGCAGCGGCGCCAGGTGGAGGTGCGGCGGCACCTGGTGGAGCAGGAGGCCGGTAGCTGGGCATTCCTCTCCACGTCGGGCTCGTGGGCATACGGCGGGATAGACTCCCGGTTGCGCCCAAGCGCGCTCTGCCGAGCACGCTCGACCTCGTCCAGAAGGCGCTGCGGCTGGCGTGGCGGATCCATCTCGTGGAGACGATGCGTTCGTGGCTAGGAATGGTGGATTAGGGTTTACCCCTCGGCGACAATATATAAAGACCTCCAGGGCAGCGCTGGGGAGGACACGTGCCCAGGGAAGCGCTGGGGGAGGACACGTGTCGTGACCGCAAAGCCCGTCTTTAGTCCCGGTTGGTGTTACCAACCGGGACTAAAGAAGCACACGGATCGTGTGTTTCTTTCAAGTGCTTGTGAGCCGTTGGATCAGGGGTGTGTTTCTTTTGAGGGATTGTGAGCTGTTGGATCAGCAGTATCACGACCACTTCGTGAGCCACATGACCCGGTTGGTGTTACCAACCGGGACTAAAGAAGCACACGGATCGTGTGTTTCTTTCAAGCGCTTGTGAGACGTTGGATCAGGGGTGTGTTTCTTTTGAGGGATTGTGAGCTGTTGGATCAGCAGTATCACGACCACTTCGTGAGCCACATGACCCGGTTGGTGTTACCAACCGGGACTAAAGAAGCACACGTACCCTATATATAGCCGCCCTCCTCAGACAGGTTACTCACTCACACAAAACATTCCAGCGTCACTCGGAGAGGCATCTTTGGGCAACCAGCGGCAAGACGTCTCTGATGACCTGCGACCGTTCCAAACGGTTGCAGATCATCAGAGATGTGTTGCCGGACGGTTGTAGATCATCAGAGACGTCTTGCCGCTGCTTGGATCGAAGTGGCGCTCAAACACAAAACATTCCAGCGTCACTCGGAGAGGCATCTTTGGGCAACCAGTGGCAAGACGTCTCTGATGACCTGCGACCGTTCCAAACGGTTGCAGATCATCAGAGACGTCTTGCCGGACGGTTGTAGATCATCAGAGACGTCTTACCGCTGCTTGGATCGAAGTGGCGCTCAAACTCACGAGCCACCGTCGGGCTGTATGCAGGGGGAACTGTGTTTGGACGGTCGAAGCTGAGGTTTGAGAGGTTCCCACGGGAGGTGTGGGAGCCGACAACCACCTACCACGCGTGTTTCACCGGTCGTCATGCAATTAATTAACAGAAAACAAAAAAGAAAACTCACATGTGATATAACCCATTTCTTCTAGATGGAAACTCCCATTTCGTGTATTATGGTTTTCACCACATAAAGGTTTAATACATTACTACACATCACATAAAGGTTTAATACATTACATTGATTTACATCGCTTCAGCCGTAACCATGGAGCATCTTCATTATTTAACGGGATGCTTGGGTCAGTTCTCACTGTGAAGGGCGGAATTTCATCAAACTTATCATAATCTGCTGACATGTCTGTCTTGCCTCGACTCCCACGATGTTTCTTTTCCCTGAAAGAACTACGTGACGCTTTGGCTCATCGTCTGATGTATTCGTTTGCTTGTTTTTTCTTTTTTTCGGTCTGGAGGACATGTCCTTCACATAGAAAACCTGAGCCACATCATTGGCTAGGACGAATGGTTCGTTCTTGTAACAACCAAGATTCTTGAGATCCACTGTTGTCATCCCGTACAGCTGGTCTACCTTTATCCCTTCTCCATTCATGTTGACCCAACTGCACCGAAACAAAGGGACCTTAAAAGTAGGTCCATAGTCAAGTTCCCATATCTCCTCTATGCGACCATAGTATGTGTCCTTTTGCCCATCGTCGTTTGTTGCATCAAAGCGGACACCACTGTTCTGGTTGGTGCTCTTTTTATCTTGGGCGATCGTGTAAAATGTATTCCCATTTATCTCGTACCCTTGGAAATTCAATACAGTCGAAGATGGTGACGCGGCCAACAAGTAGAGCTGATCTCCGACAGTGGTGTCATTCATGAGCTGTAATCGCAACCAACTGCCGAAGGTCTCCATGTGTTTTTCTTTAATCCAGGAGTCATCCTTCCCCGGGTTCTTGGAGCGTACATAATTCTTGTGTTCCTCGATATACGGAGCCACGAAGGTGGAACTTTGTAGAACTGTGTAGTGTGCTTGAGTTAAAGAATGCCCGTCCCTACATATCAGTGCTTTCTTTCCTAGCGTGCCTTTTCCACTCAGTCTCCCCTCATGCCGCGATTCAGGAACACCAATCGGCTTAAGGTCAGGAATAAAGTCAACACAGAACTCAATGACCTCTTCTGTTCCATAGCCCCTTGAGATGCTTCCTTCTGGCCTAGCACGGTTATGAACATATTTCTTCAAGACTCCCATGAACCTCTCGAAGGGGAACATATTGTGTAGAAATACAGGACCGAGAATGGCAATCTCGTCGACTAGGTGAACCAGGAGATGCGTCATAATATTGAAGAATGATGGGGGGAACACCAACTCGAAGCTGACAAGACATTGGACCACAGCCTTCTGTAAACTTGGTAGAGTTACTGGATCGATGACCTTCTGAGATATTGCATTGAGGAATGCACATAGCTTCACAATGGGTACTCGAACATTTTCCGGTAGAAGCCCCCTCAATGCAACCGGAAGCAACTGCGTCATAATCACGTGGCAATCATGAGACTTCAGGTTCTGGAATTTTTTCTTTGCCATATTTATTATTCCCTTTATATTTGACGAGAAGCCAGCCGGGACCTTGATACTGCTCAGGCATTCAAAAAAGATTTCCTTCTCTGCTTTGGTAAGAGCGTATCTGCTTAAGTATTGACGCCCTTTATCCGTCTGCTTGTTGTATGGGTCTTTCATACGTTGCTGGTCTGCCCGTGCTTCCGGTGTATCTTTTGTCTTCCCATACACGCCCAGGAAGCCTAGCAGGTTCACGCAAAGATTCTTCGTCACGTGCATCACGTCGATTGAAGACCGGACCTCTAGGACTTTCCAATAGGGTAGCTCCCAGAATATAGAGCACTTCTTCCATATGGGTACGTGGTTGTCAGCGTCATTCGGAACAGATAGACTGCCAGGACCCTTTCCAAAGATTACTTCTAAATCCTTGACCATGTCATATATAACATCACCATCAGGGAGGTTAGGCTTCTTCCGGCGATCTGCCTCACCGTTGAAATGCTTGCCGGGCTTTCTTACGGCATGACCGTTCGGAAGAAATCGACGATGCCCCAGGTACACATTCTTGTTTCCCAAATGTATACTTTCAGTCTTATCTAAACAGTGCGTGCATGCATTGTATCCCTTGTTTGACTGTCCTGAAATGTTACTAAGAGCAGGCCAATCATTGATGGTTACGAACAGCAACGCTCGTAGGTCAAATTCCTGTTGTTTGTGCTCATCCCACACACGTACACCTGGTTCGGACCACAACTGCAAAAGTTCATCAACTAATGGCCGTAGGTACACATCAATGTCGTTGCCGGGTTGCTTCGGGCCTTGGATGAGCACTGGCATCATAATGAACTTCCGCTTCATGCACAACCAAGGAGGAAGGTTGTAGATACATAGAGTCACGGGCCAAGTGCTATGACTGGAGCTCTGCTCCCCAAAAGGATTAAAGCCATCTGTACTTAGACCAAATCTTAAGTTCCTTGCGTCATCTGAAAATGTCGGGAACTCTCTGTCGATTTTTCTCCACTGGGACCCATCGGCGGGGTGTCTCAACTTCCCGTCTTTCTTACGCTCTTCTTTGTGCCATCGCAACAACCTGGCATGCTCTTTGTTTCTGAACAGACGTTTCAACCGTGGTATTATAGGAGCATACCACATCACCTTAGCAGGAACCCTCTTCCGGGGGGGCTCGTCATCGCCCTCAACATCACCAGGGTCATCTTGTCTTATCTTGTACCGCAGTGCATTGCATACCGGGCATTTATCCATGTTCTCGTACTCACCGCGGTACAGGATGCAGTCATTAATGCATGCATGTATCTTCTGCACATCTAATCCTAGAGGGCAGATAGCCTTCTTTGCTTCGTATGTAGTCTCGGGCAATTCGTTATCCTTTGGAAGCTTCGGCTTCATTATTTTCAGTAACTTCTCAAATCCCTTGTCAGAACAACCAGTCTCTGCCTTCCATTTCAGCAGTTCCAGTGTGGTACCGAGCTTTGTGCTGCCATCTTCGCAGTTTGGGTACAGCAACTTTTTGTGATCCTCAAGCATGGCCTCCAACTTTAGCTTCTCCTTTTCTGTATCGCATTCTCGCTTTGCATCAGAAATGACCCCACCAAGACCATCAGCGGGCTCATCTGATGCCCGATGTTCACCTCTTTCTTCTTCAACGTCTTCCATAACAGTATCACCGCATTCCTCAGGGAACATAGGATAGTTGTCATCATCCTCCTCTTCTTCATTGTCTTCCATCGTAACCCCTCTTTCTCCGTGCTTGGTCCAACAATTATAGCTGGGCATGAAACCTTTCCGAATCACGTGGTCTTGAATGGTTCTCGGGTCAGAGTACTCCCTGACGTTCCGACACTTCTCACATGGACAAGGCATAAAATTATTCACTTTGTTTGCCTCAGCCACATCGAGAAATTTATGCAGGCCTGCAATAAACTCGGAACTGCGTCGTTCGCCGTACATCCATCGCATCCGTGCATCCATCTGCATCATATATAAATTAAGTTTATCAAATACCATTACAATAACATCTTGAATAGTGAAATGACCACCGTACATCGACACGTGCAATATTTCTGTATCAATTACAGACGAAAAGGATAAAGTTGCTAACCTCGGTGCGGGTCGGGCATTTCATCGAACACATCTTGTGCGTGGCAAAGAGAAAAAAAACTAGCACCCCCACTTCCCACCAATCCAGGAAAAAAAAACAGAGGAGAGAGGGGGGTGGGGGCAACAATATATAGGCAGGGGAGGGGTATTGGTCCCGGTTCTTGGCACGAACCGGGACCAAAGCTCCGCGGCATGCCACGTGGTCCGGCTCTGGAGCTTTGGTCCCGGTTCTTGGATGAACCGGGACCAATGCCCCCAACCGAACCGGGACCAATGCCCCACGGGGCCCTGGCAGCTCGAACCGGGACCAGTGCCAGGCACTGGTCCCGGTTTTTGCCTGAACCGGGGCTAATGGCAAACAGTACTCCGGACGAAAAGTCCTTTTTCTACTAGTGAAAAAAACACTAGGCTGAGTTGGAACGTGCAGGTCCAAAACTAGCGAAACAATTTGCCACTGTGATGCTATTTCTATGGAACATCTTCCAAGTCATCTTGCGAGTTGAGTGTACGCTCCTGGAAATATGCTAATTATGCTTGTGTTCTTTGTCCAGATAAGTTGAGCCAGACAAGAAGGGCTGAAATTATAAATAATCGCAGTTGTGATTGCAAGAAAAATATTAGGTGTTTAGTTAGCTAAGATTTACAAAGGTTAAAAGGTCTTGATGAGATGTTTGACCTGACTCGCAAAGTTAATTTGATATATACATGGATAACACTAACACCGTCAAAAGATTATTGTGTTGCTCCGTGGCAACACACACCTATTTGATGAGGTTGGAACTTTACTCTAATTTGAGAAGGTTAGCCTACGTGAGTATAGTAAGGTCAATATTTTAACTGTTTCTAAAAGTTGTTTCTGATATTCATAAGCACATTTCGATTATTTTGAACCCGTAGCAACGCACGGGCATTCAACTAGTTGATCTAGTATTTCTTAGAAATGTGCAGGTTTACGGAGAAAAAAGAAATATGACCAGCAATTCCGGAAGTGATGACGTACATAGTGGTTGGCTTAAATTCAGTCACAAGTTATTGTGGAACACACAAAATTCACACTGAATGCAAGCAAGGCCTGAAGAGTCCACAGTCAAAATAAAGAAGGAAACAAATTGCTCTGATGCACATATGTGAACTTGCAATAAGATCCTTTCATTTTTACTATCTCCCATGTATCTTTACATCATCCTAACTAAACAAGCTAGGTGTCTAATGGCTCAAAACGATCACGTTAATTGTGGATCTTCAGAAAGTAGAGACAGCTACTGATCGAGTTCTCACGGACGTCTCCAAGCCACTGTCCCA
Source organism: Poa pratensis (assembly GCA_947311845.1). Classification (NCBI taxonomy): domain Eukaryota; kingdom Viridiplantae; phylum Streptophyta; class Magnoliopsida; order Poales; family Poaceae; genus Poa; species Poa pratensis. The sequence continues at coordinate 147,573,002 of CAMZMU010000085.1, forward strand.
GTGGCAAGACCTGGCCACGGAGCTTAGGAGAGCCCTCTGAAGCTCCTCCGATGCGTTCCTTCCGAGTATGCACAGGACGTACTCCATAACCGCCGCGTCACACGGCAGAATGATTCTCCCATCGCTCGCGAAGCCAAACTCGTCATGGGACATCCCCAGGAGCTCGCCGACAATCGCCGTGCCGAGGTATGCCAGGGGTACCTCGAAGCGCGCTCCGTCGGCAGTGTACACCACGCAGTGTCCCTTCACCGCCACTGACGACGATGTCGTGCAACACTCGTCGAAGGCTCTTTTTCCGCAGTAGTCCGCGTGAGCCTCTTCCTCCCCATGGCCGCTATCCTCTGCCACTTCTTGGCCATCTGAGCAAGTCTCCTGGCGCTGACCATGGTGTGGAGAGAGTTTTGTGTGTGACGTAATATTTGGTTGGTGCTTTGCTAGGTGATGGAAGCTGTGTAGATGTGGTGCTTTGCTTGTTTATGGAAGCTGTGGTTCCGATCTGATGGATTTATAGGTGAAGGGAAAGAAAGGAGGATAGTGCATGCAGTGTAGCTAGGTGCAGCGATGCTATCATGGATGCCAAGTTGGCAAGGGACAGTGGCATGAGCTCTGAACATGCAGTGCTAACAGCAAGTGTAACACCAAGATATCAATGGGATCTCGATTTGATCTCTATGGGGCCAAACTATTTGGCTCTTGCCGGAGACAACTACAATAGTAGCAGTGCTGTATTGATCACGCCTGATTCATGTATGGAGAGATCAAACCAGCCATACATACTCGCTGGCCTGCTTAAGGGCTGATGATTAGGACGCAAGATTCATGAGAAGTACATGTAGTGATTCTGCTAATGGAACTTTGGGTTATCACGCACGTTGTAGCTTATTGACATGTGGCCCACATGCCGGCTCCCCACTGAACCGCTTGATATGGCAGCCGCACACAGTTTCTAGATTAGGGTTCATGCATGCATTGCACGGTTGCACCCATCCATTGGGCACAGCATGGAGTTTCAGCAGCGCATGCTACGTGCTCATGGCATTGTCACTCTCTTCCCAGCTTGACAAACACACTAGCTCACAAGTGCACGCACAGATGCACTTAACCACGAAATAGGCTTTCGCCCTGCTATATTAATATAGCAACCGACCGATACAATCACTGCTAGGGCAAACAGCACAATCCAGCCCGAAAGAAACAAAAAAGAAAAAGAAAAGAAACAACGCCGACAAAGGCGGTTCGACGAGAAAAAAGAAGACTCGCAACCGCTGCGCCCTCCGGAGAATTCCACCACGCTCCTAGCACTCCGACGCTCTACGTACCAAGCAGCACCTCCAAGAAGGTGATCGACGACGACGACGCTGCTGCCCGAACCGGGACTAGGGTTGCCCCTGGTACCCGTCCTAGGGTTTCCCCCAGTACATCATCGAGGTTGGGAGGAGGTACACCCGACGCCCTTCAGGAAGGACGGCGATACCCATAGGCGTCACCGCGTCGGTGTCGAGAACGACAGGATTTCTCCCGACCCCCAAGAAACCACACCCCCGGAAGCTCCATAGTGTTCCACCAGACTTGCCACCCACCAGCACACGCCACCACGGTCTTGCAATCATCATCGCCGTCTCACCGTGAACCATGTGGCGAGGTCGGGAAGACCGAGAAGAAGGGGCACCGGCAAGGGATAGCAGTACAGTAGCACGCGGGAGGGATCGACCTCCACCGCCGCCTGCGGTAGCCGACCGGATGCAGCAGCCGGGACACACCAGGCCCTCACCGGCCCGGCCGAGCCCGAAATGGGCCCGCAAAGTCCCCGCCGCTGCACTGCAGCAGGCACTCCACCCTCCCCACCGTCCCTGGCACCAGTCCCAGCTCTTCTGTCCACCGGTGGAGCCGCCACCACGCCCGAGCGTCCTGACCAGACCCAGATATAGGGCCCAGATCTGGGCAGGGATGGCGCTGCCAGCCGCACACCGGCGACCAGCAGGGGCGGAGCTAGGTGCAATCAGTGGGGTCAAATGACCCCTATGACCCAAAGCAAATCCTTGGTAAATTAGTGAAAGCTAGTGATCATTTGTATAAGATGACACCGATGCAAGAGAGATGACCCCGGTCCTCTTCTCGGCTGGCTTCGCCGCTGGCGACCAGCCTCCCGCGCTCAGGCTTCCACGGCCCCACCAGCCAACCAGCTGCTCCGGCGCTACCAAGTCCACCCGGGCCACGCCGGACCTCCGCCGAACCGAAGCGCACCACCGTCAAAGATCGTCGCCCCGCGAGACGCCCTCCAAGCACGCGGGTAGGGAAGATCCGCCGCCGCCGGCGCTGTCCGAGCCACGCTCGGCAGCTCGCGCCGACGGCGGCGGGAGAGGAGATGCGGGAGGGAGCGGCCCGGGCGAGAGAAGGTGAGAGAGGAGGAAGGGCGGGGAGGGGGCGGCGCTCGCCGGCCGCCGCGGGCACGGTCACGGGAGGCGGCTAGGGTTCGGAGGCCACAGATGCACTTAACCTACCACTACAACCCCAGCTTTTTTTTATCGTCTATAAGATCAAGCATCTGAATTAGGCCAAGCCAAGCCAAGTAACAGAACAAGTCTGTACACGTTTACAAGCAAAAGGATCACACAAAGGCGGACACTCCAATTCTGAACAAGTCAGAATAAGGATCACACAATGGCAGCATTCTTAGAGTGATCTCACAAAAGAAAAGGAAGCATTCTTAAGAGTGATCTCGCAAAAGAAAAGGAAGCATTCTTAAGAGTGATCTCACAAAAAGAAAGGCAACATTCTTAGAGAAGATGTGACAAGGAGCATTGTAACACGCATCACAGACTCCGATTCAGCATGGAAATGCGATATACTGCTTTCAGAGGAAACAGAGGTGGCAAACAAGGAGCATTCACCATGTGAGACAGCCGAAACCTTAACAGAGCATGCGCTAGACCAGCACAAGCTTTCAATTGAATGTTCAGAAAGCATAGACTGTCAGACCATAAATCTCCATCTCAGGGGCCACTCTAATGTATACTTCTTGTCATTAGGATATCATTCAACACCTAAATAAGCATTGGTATCTCGTTGCTCAATCACAAAAAGAAATGGACCCACTTGCATATGCTTCTTATATCTTAACTATTGAAACAGGTCAGTATGGCAGCAAATTGTGATTTCCAGGCATCCAAGACTAGTACAGTCCCCAACAAGTGGCAAACTAATGGCCTCAGAAAAATCAGATCAAGATCACATTACTTGCCCCTGCACTCTTGCAGCATTGCATGGTCTGAGTGCATGGCTCTGTCCCTTGCCAACTTGTCATGATAGATTGATCAGCTGCACCTATAAATCTGTCAGCTTACCACCACCATCTCATCATCGGTTCATCCACAAGCTAACCACTACAACACCGAGTTGAGTACTGCCACATCAGACCAAATTTCCCCTGAACTTTGAGCCAAAAAAAAGGAAGAGAAGCAACCATGGTGAGTGCCAAGAGGCTTGTTCAGCTGGCAAAGAAGTGGCAGAGGATGGCAGCCATGGGGAGGAAGAGTGTAAGGGTATCGCTACTACCTAATCGGATCAAGCAAGAACACGGACAACAGGTTCAGAATTTGGGAATTGAGCTCGTTCCTCCCCACCTCCCCCGAGCTAGTTCACACATACGGCACGGCACCGCCGCCCGTCCGGTTCGTTCGTTCCTTACAGGTCAAGTTTTACAAGAATAGATAGACAGGTATATAAGCTAGGTGGTTGCCCACTGCCCGCTCGCCAGCCAGGCAGGAGCACGGCGTGCACGGTTGGGTCGGGTGCTCGCTGGACCGGGTTCTGCCTGCGATGTGGCTTGAGTCCCTGTCTTCGTGTCGCAGCCACGGCCGAGGACTTGGCGAGGCTGTTGTCGTGGCAGGACTTGTGCTGGTACTGGCAGGCTGTTGACAATCCCCGGGGCTTGAAAACCTGCTTGACCCCAAGCAGGTGCTTGCGGAAACTGCTGGCGAAGCGCATCGTAGTCATCCCATTCAGCTGCTTCCTTCGAGCGGCCACTCCATTTCACCAACACTTGAGCTACAGGTTTATTGTTCACAACTCGCAAGCGCGACTGCAACACCTGTTCAGGAACTGAGAAAGAATCATCAGTAGCAGGTAGTTCTGAGAATACCTGAACTCCAGGCCCAACACAGGGTTTAAGCTGTGAGACGTGAAACACAGGATGGACTTTGCTTGATGTTGGTAATGCCAGTCGATAAGCCACCATGCCCACACGTCCCAATACTTCATACGGCCCAAAGAATTTGAATGCCAATTTCTGATTCTTCCTGCGCACCACAGTTTGCTGAATATATGGCTGGAGTTTCAGAAAGACCTTATCGCCAACAGCAAAAGTTCGTTCAGTGCGCTTCTTGTCGGCCTGATGCTTCATTCTCTGTTGCATTCTCAATAAATGTTGACAGACAGACGCAATCATCAGTGACCTTTCATCCAACCACTTCTCCACATCCGTGACTGGAACATGGTCAGAGGCTGTAATACCGAAATAGCGCGGTTGACGGCCATATAGAACTTCAAACGGGGATTTTCCCAATGAAGCATGCCAATTTGTATTATACCAAAACTCGTGCAGAGGCAACCACTTAGACCAGAGGTGCGGGTGAGCACTGATGAAACACCTCAAGTAGCACTCAATGGATTGATTTACCCTCTCTGTTTGACCATCAGTCTCTGGATGATTAGACGTACTCATTCTGAGTTCAGTACCAGTTGCCTTGAATACAGCTTGCCAAAATTGGCTTGTGAAAACAGGGTCTCTATCCGAAACCAATGCTGCAGGCATACCATGAAGGCGATAAATGTTATCCACAAATGTTTCTGCCACTGAAGATGCTGTATATGGATGCTTGATGGCCATAAAATGCGCATACTTCGTGAGTTTATCAACTACTACCAGGATACAATTGAATTGCTTCGACTGCGGCAAGCCATCGATAAAGTCCATCGTCGCCACTTCCCATGGTGCTGAAGGAATGGGCAAGGGTTGAAGCAAACCTGCCGGTGGTAACCTTTCCGGCTTTGCTTGTTGGCACGTGTGGCAGCACTTCACATAATCCTTCACCATGCTCTTCATCTTTGGCCACTTAAATAACGCCTGCAATCTTCGGTATGTTACAGGAAATCCAGAGTGTCCCCCTTGAGGACTATCATGGAACGCTGCTAACAGCTGCTTTTGAAGTTGCCTATCCGGCCCAACCCAGATCCTTCCATCATAGCGCAACAACCCTCCACTGAGTGTAAAATGAGCAGAAGCTGCCGGGTCCAAAGCCAATTTCACCAACAGATCTTGAGCTGCTGAGTCACCCTCATAGCTGGATTTGACGGCGTCCATCCACACCGGCTGCACTGTCGTTACTGCGAACAGTTCATCACCTGAAGCTGGTTTTCGGGACAGAGCATCTGCTGCTCTATTCAAAACCCCTTTCTTGTACATCACTTTGTATTGTAATCCCATCATCTTAGTTAAGGCTTTGCGTTGCCAGTCAGTGTGTAATCTTTGATCTGTCAAATGCACCAAGCTCTTGTGGTCAGTTTTGATAATGAATTCGCCCATCTGCAAGTATGGACGCCATTGCTCCACAGCTAGCAGTATCGCAAGGTACTCCTTTTCATATACTGACAGACTTCTGTTTCTTGGACCCAACGCCCTACTAACAAAAGCCACAGGATGCCCATTCTGTTGCAGAACAGCTCCTATTCATGTGTCGCAAGCATCGGTTGCAATGGTAAACTGCAACTTAAAATTTGGTAATGCCAACACAGGCGCTGATATGAGAGCTTTCTTCAGTAACTGAAATGCCTGTTCCGCAGCTGGTGTCCAAACAAAGACAGTACCCTTCTTGAGAAGAGCTGTTAATGGTTGACTGATCATGGCATACCTCTCAATAAACTTTCGATAATACCCAGAGAAACCCAACAAGATTCTGACATCTTTTGTGTTTAATGGAGTTGGCCAATCTCTAACAGTGGCTATTTCTCAGGATCCGTCGCCACACCCTCTGCCGAAATTACATGCCCCAAATAAGATATCTTCCTCTGAGCGAATGCACACTTGGATAGCTTCACTTGCCACTTATCCTTCTGCAGAATTGCCAAAACCTGCTCAAGGTGTTGTAGATGCTCCTCATAGCTGCCACTATATATCAGAATATCGTCGAAGAATACCAGCGCGCACTTCCTCAGCACCGGTTCCAACGAAGCATTCATCGCATGCTGAAATGTTGCAGGAGCTCCCGTTAACCCAAACGCCATTACCTTGTATTCATAATGCCCAGTGTGAGTTTGAAACGCCGTTTTATGTTCTTCCCCGGGCGCCAACCGTATTTGATGGTATCCTGCCTTTAAATCCAGTATAGAAAACCATTTTGCCCCTGACAATTCATCCAAGAGCTCATCAATTACCGGTACTGGGTACTTCCCCTTCACTGTTATAGCATTCACATGACGAAAATCATTCACAAGCCTCCAAGAATGGTCTGCCTTCTTTACCATCAGAATTGGAGAGCTAAAAGCACTGTTACTATGCACTATCACACCTTGCTCGAGCAGTTCTCTAATCTGTTTCTCCATTTCTGTCTTCAGTTCAGGAACCACTCTATACGGCCTGATGGACACTGGCCGTGCCCCAGGTATAAGAGGAATCTTGTGGTCGTATTGGCGACGTGGAGGTAACCCCTTGGGTGTCTCAAACACATCTGCAAACTTTCCCAGAATTTGTTGGACTTCTGCCGGTAACTGTTCTTCATTCGGCAATGCACTGTGGTCAGGTGTCATCAGGTGCAGTATGAGTAGTCCTTGCGCACTTTCAGATAGGTCCGATCCTTGCAAAATTACTGTTTCTCCCTTGTTTTGAATAGCCATCCAACCTTCTTCCCAATGAGTTATCATAGGACTGTGTTTTGCTAACCAGTCCCAGCCGATGATCCCATCATAACTACCCAGAGATAGCACCTTGAAATCATCAGTGAATGTCGTCGATCCGACTGTCCAGTGCAGGGATGGAAAGCACCATTCACTACCCAGCATTGCTCCTCCTGCCACTTGTACTTGCAAGGTTTTTCCCAACTGTTGGCCTCCACCCAACTCCTGCATAAGTTTTAAGTCCACGAAACAAGTGGAACTGCCAGAGTCCACTAGGAAACGATATTGCTTCCCTTGAATCTGCACATCCAACTTCATGGTCCTTGGTGAATTCACCTGACTGTTCACCGCTGCCACTGAGATCATCATAGATTGCGCCTTCTGCATGCTATTTGGCTGTGGTGGTTCTGTCGCTTCATCAGATTCGAAGTCCTGCATACATTCCATCATTTCCTGTACAATGTGCAAGGAAATGCTTCCTTTACACTGATGCTCAGGCCCCCATTTCTCTCCACAAGTAAAGCACAGGCCCTTCGCTCTTCTGTACGCCTTCAAGTTCTGCCACTTTGCATCATTACCTGGCCTGCGAGACTCAGCTGTCCTTCTTTCTTCGACAGTCTTGGATATCCGACGAGATGGTGGCTATGGAGGTGGTAACGGCAGAGGATGCCCCTTTCTGTTCCCAGTACTTGAACTTGATGGAATATTGACAATGCTACCTCCTTCACCCAGCTCTTCATACAGCAATGCCATTGTGTATGCCGTATCTAGGGAGTCAGGCTGCTGAATCGCTACCAGCACCCTCACTGTTGGCTTTAGTCCGTCCAGGAACTTAGTGAGATGGCTGAGGACATCAGGATGTGGGTCAAACGATGCCAATTGATCAACCAAATCAGAGAATTCTTTCACGTATTCTTCCACTGTTCCAGTTTGTGACAAACGCAACAGACGACGGAGCAACACCTGGTGCTGATTACGGAGAAATCTGCCTTGTACTGCCAGCACGAACTCTTCCCAGTTGGCGTTGGGCTTCTTCGACAGAAACGCCTCCAACCAAGTTGCTGCGGACCCAGTGAATTGCGAAGAAGAATACGACACCCACATCGAATTAGGTGTCCCCCAGCGCCTGAAGTATTCTTCGCAGCGTCGTTGCCAGAGTCGCGGATTTGATCCATCAAACGGCGGTAACTCCACACGAGGCGCCGATGCAGATACAGATGCATCAGTAAACTGCTGCCCGCAAGCTGAATTCAGAAGAGATAGAAAGTTTTGGGCCGAATTCATACCTCCGACCGGAGGTGGCGTGTTCAGAGAACACGCCGGCCCCCGGTGCGCGTTCATCCCGCCTTGCCCATTAGGGCCGACAGTACTGCTCCCCGGCGGCCTGGTGCGCGGCGCCGGTGCCCCTCCCGCGTCGGCGTTCGGGGTCGGACGAACAGCACGGTCCACGACCGTCGTGATCTGCGCGATCTCGGCGCTCAACGCGGTCTTGACGCCCTCCAGATCCTCTCCAAGGAGCTCCTTCATCGCTGAGAGGTCAGAACTCATCGAGTCCCTGACGGACTCAAGGGACGAGTCCAGATCCTTGATTTGCTTCTTTGTACCGTCGATCATGGTCTTGACTGCGTCGAGAATCTCCTTCTTGTGTGCAAGGAAACGCTCCTCGTATGCCACCTTCGTCTCTGCGTTGAGCAGATCAAAGATCGCCCGCGCATCTGGAGAAAGATCATCCATCGCCTCCTCCCGCCGCCTTGATGAGAGTCGAGTATGGTGGTTGTGGGTGGGAATCTCCAGATCTACACAGCGCGGTTAGGATCTGATACCAGATGTAAGGGTATCGCTACTACCTAATCGGATCAAGCAAGAACACGGACAACAGGTTCAGAATTTGGGAATTGAGCTCGTTCCTCCCCACCTCCCCCGAGCTAGTTCACACATACGGCACGGCACCGCCGCCCGTCCGGTTCGTTCGTTCCTTACAGGTCAAGTTTTACAAGAATAGATAGACAGGTATATAAGCTAGGTGGTTGCCCACTGCCCGCTCGCCAGCCAGGCAGGAGCACGGCGTGCACGGTTGGGTCGGGTGCTCGCTGGACCGGGTTCTGCCTGCGATGTGGCTTGAGTCCCTGTCTTCGTGTCGCAGCCACGGCCGAGGACTTGGCGAGGCTGTTGTCGTGGCAGGACTTGTGCTGGTACTGGCAGGCTGTTGACAAAGAGGCTCACCCGGACTACCACGGCGAAAAGAGTTGTCGAGGAGGAGTGCCGCGCAACGACCTCAGTAGCGGTGAAGGGACACTGCGTGGTGTACACCACTGACAGGGGCAGGTTCGAGGTGCCACTGGCGTACCTCGGCACGGCGGTCTTCAGCGAGCTCCTGAGGATGTCTCAGGAGGAGTTTGGGTTCGATGATGGCCGGATCACTCTGCCCTGTGACACCACGGTCATGGAGTACGCCATGTGCTTGCTAAGGAGGGATGCCTCCGCGGAAGTTGTGAGGGCGTTCCTGAGCTCCATTGCAAGGCCATGCCGCTTTGAACACAGTGCAGGGCTTAGCCACCATGTAGATGTTTGTTAGCTTCAGAGCAATGGCAACTAGTGGATCCTTGTTCTAGGCACCATTTTTGTTTGATGCAAGATGTAAATATGAAGTTAGTAGAATCGAAATGGACGAAAATTTGCAACATTTCTGGCCAGCAAAAAAATGTGAAGTTTAACTTTTTTATTTCAGAGTCGGTACATAGCCGACAAAGCTTCAGTATTACAGCTATATTTGTGTGTTAACAAATTTCGTCATGGAATACACTTTCAAACTAAAACTGATCTGTACTTCTGTTTTTTTTTTTTAACCGATCTGTACATCTGTTTTAGAAACTATAAAACTAATGAGTCATGCATATGTTTTTCTTGAAGAATGAGACAGGAGCTTTGCCTAGCGTTGAAGAGAAAAGCAATGGGCGATACATTCAACTATGCATTCCACATGAGTCTTACACATGTTATCAGATGAAAGAAAACCTTCATTAAACAGAAAACTCAGCTGAATAATTAATGAACACCTACAGATGTAATAGCATTGTGGGAGAACTAGTTACCGAACACTTGAATTCCCCTAGATAAAAATCTCAGTTTTGTGAGAAATTAAGTTATGAAATGTGAGGATTAAGTTATGAAATATACCTTTCTAAACAGTGTGTATTTCTTTCTTATTAAAGTTAAAACGGGGGAAACAATCATGAACTGGAGACCACATGAGATGCTGGACGTGGAGCTGAGCACCAGCTAAGAAACAGCGACCTCTGTCGAGCAGTATCTGACTGATCAACAACCAATCTGAGACAGAAGGTTATCGGCAACCGGTCACAGCCATGGAGGAGTCGATCCAGAGCTTCAGATAACATGATCATTGGCACTGATGATATCTCAACCAATCCATCCATATCCGAATGGCAGAATAGAGCATGGCCTTGTCCCTCACCAGCTTGCCACACTGCAAAAATGATATGTCAGCCAACCAATTGCATGCTCCAAAAATTGGCCCCATCACAATCTAATCCAAATTAATCATACTACAACACTGCATTTGCTGATCACATGGCCTTGTCCCTTGTCACCTTTTCCAATGACAAATACACTTCACCATCACGGCGTCCTTCCTCTCGGCTATATATTCAGCAAATGGCTAAGCTCAACAACATCAGCTCGTCCACCACCATTCGAGCATTACAGCATCGATAACCCACTTCTCCGAATTTCCAGCTGAATACAAAGAGCCAGAACCAACAATGGTGAGCGCAAAGAAACTTGCTCAATTGGCAAAGAAGTGGCAGAGGATGACAGCCCTTGGGAGGAAGAGGCTGACAGCAACAGCCAAAGAAGATGAAGCGTGCTGCACCTGTGCAGCGGTCAAGGGCCACTGCATCATGTACACGGCCGACGGGAGGCGCTTCGAGGTACCATTGGTGTACCTCAGCACGATGGTCTTCGGCGAGCTCTTGAGGATGTCCCAGGAGGAGTTTGGCTTCGCAAGCGATGGCAAGATCATGCTGCCTTGTGACGCCGGAGTGATGGAGTATGTCATGTGCTTGCTCAGGAGAAATGCCTCTGCCGAGGTCGAGACCGCGTTGCTCAGCTCTATGATGCCATCTTGTCACTACACTAGTTGCGTGATGCCAACTGTTGGATCCATCCAGCAAATCTGCTGCTTGTAGCTCCTGAAGAACATGCACACAGAGCCTGATATTGTCCTCTGTTTTCTGTAGTTGACCTGGGTAGTGTAGATAGTTGAATATAGGCAACAGGAAAAGGAAAAGAGGCATAAGTTTTAATTAGGTGCATCTGTGGTATCATGAATGACAAAACAAACATCCATGAGCTCTAAACATGCAATGCCAATAGTAATTGTACAATTTCAAAGTGATTTTGATATCTTTGGGGCCAATCTCTCTGGCACATGCTGGAACCAATGGTATATTAATAGTGATGGAAGATCACAATGTGATGCCATACTGACCTTCTTACTGGCTACTTAAGAGGCGGGCGTGATACAAATCGTTTTGATGCTGGTTGCTTGCTAATGGAACTTGGGATCATATCATCACACAGGTTGTGCCTGATTAACATGCTGCCCACATGCCGCCATGTCGGTTCCACATTCACTGAACTAGTCAGCATGGCAATAGCTGCATGCACTGTTGATGTGCAAGCAACGAGAGCACATGAACCCCATCAAAGCCTTATCAGAACAGTGATCAGGTTGGCACTACACACATGCTTTATGCATGCATCCATTGGGATTGTAGCAGCATTGCACGTTAGGTGCTCATTGACCAGTCCCTTCCCAGCTTCCCACAGTGACATGCATGCACTTGACCCAGCCTTCTCCTAGAATACTTGGTTTTCCATTGCCTGCAAATTCAGGAATTGGAACAGATTATTGATTGCACCATCAGTTCACAAGTTTCAGTCAAGAATTGTACAAATCTAAAGCAGTTAACAGCTCACTAGAAGAATGCCCGGGTACAAAAATATATATGTTTTCTGAATGTGCACAGGTTAGAAATCAAAGGTTTAAAGAAAGCCGGACAACCCGACACTGAACATGTCCAGGAGGAAGTAATACATGTGTGTCATGGCATTCTTAGAGAGAGGTTTCCTTTTCTAACTTTTTTCTTATATTGGACTAAATAGTCATTTTATAAATAAGAAACTCAAATATAACGGGAAAGTTCACACTGCAAATACAATCTATGCATTGGAACCGAACAGTCAACACAACATGTCAGACTATTAGAGACATCTGCTTCAGTTTGGAAATGTAATATACCTGCAGCTTTGGTTCTGGTCCTGTACTCATGTACCCAAGAGATATAAAAAGAAGGAAGGAGCAATACCCATGTGAGATGCCGGATATCAAACAGATCATGTGCTAGACCGACACGAGCTTGACTGAATGCTCACAGAAAAGCCTCAAAAGGAGCATGAACAAGGCACATCACAATGTCAGGTATCGGTCAGCAGAAACACATATACAGTGTTCGCAGCAATTGTTCAATCCCTGAATCTGTAAGCCATCGCTGTCCTCTCTGCGCACATTGCCAATAGCCACATTCTCGACACGCGTCTTGTTCTCTACGCGGTTCAGTATGGTAGACATGAATGATAAGAAAGCAAACTACTGCCCACCCGTTACAACTACAGGCTCCGGCATACACCAAACATTTGGCCCCATCGCAATCAAATCCGAATTAATCATATTGCAGCACTGCATGCACCGATCCCATGGCCTTGTCCCTTGCCAGTTGCCAACTCTTCTCAATGACAACCACAGTTCACTGTCAAGACGTCCTTCTCCTCGCCTATAAATTCAGCAAGCTGCTGGCTCAATACCATCACTTCATCAGCTCATCCACCAACTGAGCATTGCAACATCCATAGCTCACACCAACAACTTCCAGCTATAAACACAGAGACCGAGAACCAACCATGGGTGGCGCCAAGAGACTTGCTCAACTGGCAAAGAAGTGGCAGAGGGTGGAAGCACTCGGGAGGAAGAGGCTCACCGTGACAGCCAAAGAAGATGAAGGTTGCTGTACTTACGTACCAGCCAAGGGCCACTGCATCATGTACACGGCCGATGGGGGCCGTTTCGAGGTCCCTTTGGTGTACCTCAGCACGACGATCTTCGGCGAGCTCCTGAGGATGTCTCAGGAGGAGTTTGGCTTTGCAAGCGATGGCAAGATCACACTGCCTTGCGATGCCGCAGTGATGGAGTATGTCATGAGCTTGCTCAGGAGAAATGCCTCTGCCGAGGTTGAGAATGCGCTGCTAAGCTCGATGTTGACGTCTTGCCACTACACTGGCTATGTGATGCCTGCTGTCGGAGCCAGCCAACAAATTTGCTGTTTGTAGCTTCTGAAGAACATGCATGCAAACCCTGATGGTGTCTTCAGTTTTGTGTAGTTTACCTGGATAGTGCAAGATAGTTAGATAACAGATAACTGGAGAAGGAAAACTGTATGTAAAGCAATGTGATCTTCAAAGCAGCATTTTGTCAAACCACAAGTGGTTGCAGCCAATCTTTTCTTACATTTGAGTTGCATACGATACAACTGTACAATGGACTACCTATGGTTGTAACTATATATTTAGATGTCAATAGTTGCATCCTGCTGCAGAATTAATTTATCATCCAAGCTAGGTCACTAAAAAGGTCACAAAATGGGAATCTGTGAATTGACTAGATGGTACAGGCGCGTTTTCAATGATGAATCCTTTGGGAAAAAATTAGAAGACCATCAATATATGAAGTAATGAAGCAGGACAAAAATCAAAAAATGAAAGAGAAAATAGGATTTATTTAGGAGTTTCAGGAAGATTGTTTTTTGGCATAGAAATAAGTAATGATTAACTGTTGCTGAGAAAATGAATATCCTTCGACTCACAGAACTTCACATAAGGCAGTAGGCCTGGAAAACGAACAATAAGTGTGGCTGAAAAACGAACAATTGGTGCATCGTGCTGGTTGAAGGCCCAAAGGAAAGTGCAGAGAAGGAGCTAAGGAATGGCTTCCACATGCAATGCTACAAGTCAGGCCATCAACAGGACTGAGATAGGGTACTGTTCATTTGTTCAACAAGTTGGGTGTGTTGCATCAATTAACACCATCCCTTTCACACCTAATCAAAATGCTAACAACATGCATTAAAGTGCAATCATAAATCCCAACTAAGCCAGTTTAGCATCTGCCAAAGGAAAACTATTGACAACTAAACATGCTGGCAAGATTTCCCAATCACAATCATAAGGATTGTCTGCAAATATATCATTACCATATAGATACAGAATTGACCCTCACACGCTGAGCCAAGTTTTCATGGGTCCCCGTGCTACTTATCCACTAAACATGTCAGTGGCAGTGCATGGTGATGTACACGGCACACACCAAACAGTTGGGCCGGCGGATTCAGAAGTGCTTCAAGCTTCTGCAAGAATTCCATTGCTTAGCCCTGTAGCAAGTAGTTCCGATGATGCCACCTCTGCATGCCTTCCCTTGATTGTCGGGGTTTCCTTCCCCGTAACCCTCCTCCCGTAACCCTCCGCGCCGCCCCCGCGCGGCGGCGGGAGGGCCCCTGATCCGGCCGCCAGAGCCCCCCTCCCCACACAGCAATCCTCCCCCGCCGTCGCCTAGGTGCGCGGGCGTGTGCTGCCCAGCTGTCGCCGGCGGCGGCGGGGTCTTCGCCGCCCTTCCGTCCTAGGGATCCAGCGTGGGTGGTGATCTAGGGCCGGAGCGTGGTGCGTCCGCCGGCGCCACGGCGCAGGTGCATCTCGGTGGCCTGCGTGGCGGATGGCGTTTGGATCTTCTTCCAGGCAGTTCGACACCATGGCGTGGTGACCTTTCTTCAGATCCCGGCAGCCTCGGTCGTCGGATCTTGGAGGGAGGATGGCGGCCGGTAAAAGCCGGGCTTTGGCCGGCGACTGCGGCACCCGTGGGTGTCGTCACCTTGTTGAAGGAGTTGCTGCCGCTACTCACTCGCCTCCTGCACTGTGTTCCGGGGGAAACCCTAGATCTGGTATACCAGATTGGATGATGGCGGCACCTTCGGTGTCGTGTACCCCCTTGGGGGCATCGGTCTTGGAACACAGGCTGCCTGGAGGGGGTCTTTTGGTGGAGCGGCGTACCATTTTCCGCGTCAACAATGGTGACTCGGCAGCATGGTGCAGTGGAGTCTCAGCGTGGATGCGTGCGAATGGACGAGGGCAGGGCGGTGGTGCTGTTCGGCGTCATGGTGACGTCGCTGGCTGGCCTTACAAGGCCATGGCGTTGATCTTTGCCTGAAGATGGGTTCGAGGAAGACGGCGGTAGCGACTTCTGTAGCGCGCGCATGCGGTGCGCGTTGAGGGTCTGCTGGACCGGTACTCCGGTTGTAGATGATGCGTGTAGGTGTGAGGTCAAGGCATGCGGCTCTGATCATGGTCACCCCCATCATAGTGGTAGCGGCTTTCTGCCGAGCAGCTGACTTCGGTCGGATCAATGTTGTAACTTGTAAGCTTTGATGAATAATTGCGGTGGCTGTGTGCATCATTTTGATGCAGAGGCCGGGGATCCGCACCCTCTTATCTAAAAAAAAAAAAAAAAAAAACCAAACAGTTGGGCCAACATCAGTATCTAATCTCAATAAAATTGCCCCATGCGCTTGCGACATTTGCATGGACTAGACTCATGGCATTGTCCCCTTACCAAATCATGAATGCCACATTGCACACACTGATCCCATGTCCTTGTCCCTTGCCCACTCTTCACAATGACAACTACACTTCACCGTCACAATGTCCTTCCCCTTGCGACCTTGCCTATAAATTCAGCAAGCGGCTAGTTTAACACCACCACTTCAACATCTCATCGACCAACTGAGCATTGCAACCTCCATAGCTCATTTCTTCAGATTTAGAGTTGAAAACACAAATACCTAGAACCAACCATGGCAGGAACCAAGAGACTTGCTCAATTAGCAAAGAAGTGGTAGAGGGCAGAAGCACTTGGGAGGAAGATGCTCACCGTGACAGCCAAGGAAGATGAAGGGTGCAGCACTTCCGTACCAGCCAAGGGCCACTGCGTCATGTACACGGCCGATGGGAGGCGTTTCGAGGTCCCATTGATGTACCTCAGCACCACGGTCTTCGGCGAGCTCCTGAGGATGTCTCGGGACAAGTTTGGCTTTGCAAGCGATGGGCAAGATCACACTGCTTTGTGATGCCGCAGTCATGGAGTATGCCATGTGCTTGCTAAGGAGAAATGCCTCTGCTGAGGTCGAGAGTGCACTGTTGAGCTCTATGGTGACGTCCTCCACTACACTGGCAGTGCAATGCCTACTGTCGGAACCAGCCAACAAATTAGTTGTCTGTAGCTTCTGAAGAACATTCATGCAGGGACCCTGATGTTGTCTTTTGTTTTGTGTAGTTTCCTGGGTAGTGCTAGTTAGATAACAGACACTAGAAGAAGGAAATTTGTATGTACAGGATTGTGATCATCAAAGCAACCTAACCAGCAGTTGCAGTCATTCCTCTCTTACATTTTAGTTCCATACAACTACAAATTGAACCAGTAATGGTCTTGATTCTAGTTTTAGATATCGATAGTTGCATACTGGTGAACAGAGAATACACACCAAGTTTCTTTACAATCTATCATATAAGACAGGCCATTAAAAATATTTTAAACAATCGTGAATTTGTGAAATGACAAGGTGGTGAAGGAGCCATTTACATTGATAAACTGTCAGAAAAAACTTTAGATGGACATCAATACAAGAAGTAACAAAGTAGGATAAAGACACAAAACAGAAGAAATAGCAGGTTCTACTCCAAAGTATTTAGTGTTCTAAGGCATATTTAAATTTGGGTTAAAAACATGTGATGATGTTACTGAAGAATTGAATGTTTTACCCACAAACTTCACAGAAGGTACTGTCGGTGCAAGATGTGGTATATGCCTGTCATTCACTTCAGACATGCAGCTGGTTGAAAGCCCAAAGGAAAGTTCAGAGAAGGAGCTAAGGAATGGCTTCCACATGCAATGCTACAAGTCAGGCAAGCCATCATCAAGACTGAGATAAGACACTGTTCAGCAAGTTGTGTGTGTTGCGCAGTTAACACCGTCCCTTTCATATCTAATAAAAATATTAACAACACACATTAAATCCAACTAAGTCGGTTTATCATCAGTCCCTATCACAATCACAAAGATTGTATGCCAATATATTATTGCACAATTGCTAAAAAAACTAGCCCTCACGCATTCAACCCGGTTTGCATGGGGTCCTCGTGCTGCTTATCTGCTAAACATGTCACTAGCGGTGCATGGTGATGTACCGGCACACACCAAACAGTTAGGCCCAAAGCAACATGTGATGTCAATTGTTAGAATAGTTCTATCAACCAACTATCCCAAAAGACCGATCTGATAGGAAGTGGTGATATAATATACTTAACACCTTAACACACCCCCTTCACATCCGACGTGGATATGGAATGATCAACACCTCCCCTCACACCCGACGTGGGGCTACACGTGCTCTGATACCATGTTAGAATAGTTCTATCAACCAACTATCCCAAAAGACCGATCTGATAGGAAGTGGTGATATAATATACTTAACACCTTAACATCAATAACATTGCCTGGATCTGCTTGCGACATTGCACATACCAGACTCATGGATAGCACTTGACAGGCCTCTTGCTTCTCTTCAGCTATAAACTTGGTTCAGTGCCCTCCAAACACTATCCATCAACACAAACAAAGCATTGCAACTCATGCAGAGTCTCCAGTCCCACCTTTCAGAAGAAATAAGTGACCATGGTCAATGCCAAGAGAATTGCTCAACTAGCAAAGAAGTGGCAAATGGTGGCATTCCTCGGGAGGAAGCAGCTTACCATTGGTGACAAAGGAAGCCGAAGGGTGCTCAATGTCAATGGCAGTGGCACGCAAGGGCCACTGTGTCATGTACACAACTGATGGGACTCGTTTCAAGGTGCCATTGGCGTACCTTGGCACGATGATCTTCAGAAAGCTCCTCCGTATGTCTCAGGAGGAGTTTGGTTTCGTCAGCGACGATGGCAGGATCATGTTGCCATGTGACGCCACGGTGATGGAATACATAGTGTGCTTGCTTGGGAGAAACGTTTCACTGGAGGTTGAGAAGACATTCTTGAGCTCCATAGCAATGTCATGTCACCACGGAAGATGTATGGCACCATCTCTGGGTGTTAACCAACAAGTGGATGTTTGCAGCTCCTAATGTTTTTCTGTTTAGTACTTGCTAGTAAAGTAGGTTTTTGACATAGATAGAAAGATAATGGAAACTGTTGGACCGTGATGTCCAGTAGTATTCTGTCCCATGGTGGCCCAGGCCCAGTACTGTAACAGTAACCCTAATGTGTGGTATATATATGTGTGGGGGGGTCCTGTGAGGGATCCTGGCCACTATTCAGAAACTCAACATGGTATCAGAGCTTAGGTTTTCAGAGCGAAGCAAGTCGTAGACATCCCGGCGGCGGGAGGCCGCATCCGTTGCTCTGCGTGGGCTGTGGCCATCTCTGGCTGCTGCTCTGCGCAGGGGAGGAGGAGAGAAGAGGATGGTGAAGCAGGTGAGGAGGAGACGGCGTCGGGGACGCAGCAGGGGAGAGAGAGGCGACCTGGTGTGGTTGGCGTCGCCGGAGGCGGTGGTGCGAGGCCGGCGGCGTGATGGCTTGCTCGCCGGTCGGAGGTGCCTGGCCGAGCTCGGCACGGCGAGGCCGGGAGGAAGCGCGCAGGCGGCCGGGGAGCGACGAGACGGAGCCGGGACGGCGCGGGCGAGCGCGGGCGGAGGAGAGCTCGAGCGCGTGCAGGCCAGGCGAGGAGGTCACGGGCGGATGTGCGGAGGCTCTTGGGCGCGACCGCGAGCGAGGCTGCAGGCGGCGGCGCGATGGGCTTGCAGGGCCCGATCTGGGCCGCGCGGGCCGCGGCCGATTCGCGGGCTGGCCGCTCCGTCCTGGTGCTCGCTGCAGCCTGCAGGAGCTAGGAGACGGGAGCCGGTCGGAGCTTGGAGGCGAGCTCGGGAAGGGCCAGGGGCGGCGCTGGCCTGCCGGCGCGACCTGGCTGTCGGCGAGGAGGCGCTGTCGAGGAGAGGAGGAAGTGGCGCGGCGGCCAGGAGCTGCTCGGGGCAGCAGAGGAGGGTCGCGGCCAGAGGAGGACGTCGGGGCCATGGCGGAGCTCTGGCGAGCTCGCGTCGGCCTGCTGCTGCTGCGAGCTGGCGAAGAGGAGGCAGAGCAGTGGCGGCGGTGATGCGCTGTGTGCGTCGTGCGGGTTGTGTGGTGACGGTGTGGGCTCTAGGGTTAGCCTGGGGAGTGGCCGGTTCGGTGGGAGTTGGGCTGGCTGGGCTGCTGCTTGTGTGCAGCTGCTGAGGAGGAGAAGGAAGTTGCGACTGCTGCTGCGTGAGGCTGCGGGAGGAGGAAGGAGAGGTGGTCCTGGAGCTGTCGTTGCTGATGCTGATCCTTGGGAGGAAGAAGAGAAGGCTGCAGAGGAGGAGCGGCAGAGGCGGAAGAGGAGGCAGATGTGTGTGCTCCTGCTGCTGCTAATGAAGTGGAGCAGAGGTGGTGCTATGCTTGTGGCATTAGTACTGAAGTGTTGCTGCTCCGTGCTTGCTGAAAGAGCAGAGGGGAAGAATGAAATGGAGAAGCAAAGGAGGTGTTGCAGGAGGTGCTCGTGAGAAGGCTAGTGCTCAGGGGGAGTACTACTGCTGTGTGCTGCTACTGATGGCAGGGAGCAAATGGATTTTCTTTTAGGGGGAGAGAGGGAGAGAAGGAGATGTGGAGCTGTGTAGTGAGGAGGTAGTGCTGCTACTGATGGCAGCAAGTGTTGCTGGAGGTGTGATGTGGTCGAGTTGGTGCAGGTTGAGATGTGGTGATGGAGATGATGAGGCTGCGTGATGAGTGGTGATGCTTGTGGAGATGTCCGGGGGATAGGCCTACGTGCCTGAGGTGAGAGTGGCTGAGGCCTGACCGGGGGAGAGGCTGCGTGCCTGAGGAGTGGACGGTTGAGGCCGGAGTTGGCCGGGGGTTTGTGGGGAAGACGGAAGAGGTCAGTGGCTTGGGGTTTGAGGGCAAGGGATGGGCTGAGGACATTGAGGCGTGTGTGGAGGGTTCTGCGGAACCTGGTTGGAGAGGCAGCTGAGGGCGCAAATTGGATTGGAGATGGTGAAGAGAGTTGATGTGCCGTGATGATGATGGGGCTCTCATGAGGTGGAGCTGTTGAAGATGAAGTCCATTGCTGATTGAAGATGGAGATGATGGGAGAGGGCAAGAGGAGAAAATTGCTCTCATGTATCCTAGATGCTATGTTTTATGTTCATTAGTGGTAGTTGTAGCTTGTGTTATGTAGTTGTTGCAAGATGACCATGGTTGTTTACCCATGATCATCTTGAGGGGGAGTGTTGGACCGTGATGTCCAGTAGTATTCTGTCCCATGGTGGCCCAGGCCCAGTACTGTAACAGTAACCCTAATGTGTGGTATATATATGTGTGTGTGGGGGTCCTGTGAGGGATCCCGGCCACTATTCAGAAACTCAACAGAAACTGTGCATACTCTTAATGCTAATGAAATCTACGTAAAGCCTTTTCAATGTTGCAAGGCTTTAATCAATCCAGAACCTACAGTCAGTTTCTTCACAAAAGAAGATACTTAATTTGCATTTAAAAGAATGAATAGATGTCATCCTAGAAGAAAACAGTAAAAAGAAGTCATTGCACCATATGCTCAACCGCAAGGCTCATTTAATTTCGGGGAAATGCCTACAGAACAGAAGTTCAAAAGCAAGTGTCAGAAATTCGCTTGCTTTGCTACATACTGCTACTGATTAGAGGGCTTATTCGTATCTGGAATTCTCAGCGGTGTGGTGAGATGACACGAGGCTGCCCAGCCAATGCAAGCAATATCCAGCACACGAGGAATGGAGATCCAGAATTGGCCACTTCCGGCAGCGACAGTGGAAGCGTCCATTTCTTAGGCAGCAAATCGCCATTGCTACTTCTAACCAGAACCTACAAACTGCTCGACCCACCTCCATCTGGGTCATGCAGTCTCAATCTGACTGTTCTAGTCAAAGGTAGGAACAGCAGTTTATATATTGTTCATCTAATCCTCCCCATCCCCATCGTCTCCTTTTAGCCATGAACTATAAGCCCATGGTTTTTCTACTTTCTTCACAACTCTACACGAAGTGTGTTAAAGGATGTGTCAAAACAATCCATCTTTTCCTGAAAATTATCTGTTTTATATCATTTCCCGTGATAACTGAATCTTACAGAGCTCCTCTAGGTCCTAACAAAAAAAAAATTCAGAAGCTAAGCTAGTAGCTAAGTACAAAGAGCAAATTGATGGCTGAGGTCCATTGACAGCGCCATGCAGCTAGCATTGTAGTTGCGGCAGTGCCCAGAAATGGAGCTCAAGAACGCCATCTCAACCTCCTTAGAGGCTTCTCTCCTGACCAGGCACAAGACATAATCCATCACTGTGGCGTCGCAGGGCAGCGTGATCCTGCCTGCGTCGCTACCGCTTGCGAAGCCAAACTCCTCCTCGGACATCCTCAAGAGCTCAGCGAAGACCGTTGTCCCAAGGTACTCCAGAGGGACCTCAAACCGTGCTCCATCGGAGCTGTACACCACACAGTGGCCCTCATCGGCAACCGCAGATGACGTTGTGCTGCAGCATTCGTCGTCAGCCATGTCCGAGGCCTGCCGACGGCTGGCACCGGCTCCGGCCACCAGCATCCGCTGGCACTTCTTGGCCAGCTGAGCAAGCTTCTTTGCATGGATCATGGTTGAGTCTGATGTGTTCCTGGCTGGCTGAATTTCACTTTGAGTCTGAAAGTCTGAAGCTGTGTTGTAGACTTTGATGTTGCTTGTTGATGAGATGAGGAAGTTTGTGTTGAGCAGGCCATGGATTTATAGTAGAAGGAAGATAGGGCTCAGGGCGGTGCATACGCGTGTAGGTTGTGTGTACCTATCACAGCGGTGGGCAGGAGACAAGGCCATGAGTGCTCTGCATGCAATGTTGTTGCAACTAGCTACAGACAATGTGATGAATGATTTTGATGAGATTTTCAAGCACCATCCATGTCTTAAATCCATGGGGTCCTCATGCCATTTCCTCAGCAAACCGATCACCACGGCTTTGCTGGCGTCCAGCCCAAGCTCTAGTGAGTGCAAAACATTTGGCCCTAGCAGAATCTAATCCAGATCACATCACCGCACTTCCAAAACCGCAGCAACCCACGTACCGTGCCCATGGGATTGTCTCCTGCCCAACAATCACACTGAACCATGTGGGCGCCTGCTTTACCCTTGAGCTATAAATCCATGGCTAAGTGCCCTCCAAATACCACCACTTCATCGACAGACAAAGGCATACTAATCCCCAACTCGCAGAAGAATTTCTCCCATTTCAAGGAACACAAGACGACAACATGATGAGTGCCAAGACACTCGTTCAGCTGGGCCAAGAAGTGGCAGAGGGTGGCGGCCATTGGAAGGAAGAGGCTCACCTGTCATCGACATCAGCGGAACAAACCAAAGGGTCATGTGGCGTGTCGTCGTCAGTGGCTGGCAAGAGCAACTGCGTGGTGTACACCATTGACGGCATGCGGTTCGAGGTTCCACTGGTACTCCTCGGCACGACAGTCTTCGCTCAGCTCTTGCGGATGTCCCAAGGGGAGTTTGGCTTCGCAGGCACCGACGATGGCAGAATAACTCTGCCCTGCGATGCCTCGGTGATGGACTACGCCATGTCCATGCTCAGGAGAAGCGCCTCTGTGGAGATGGAGGCCACGTTCCTCAGCTCCATGGCGATGCCATGCCACTATCATGCGGAGCCTCATTTGGGAGTTAGCCAGCACTTTGGTGTTTGCAGCTCCTGATTACCAAGCAACTGCAGAGATATAGGAAAAATAGAAAAAGGGAGGTTGTTTGTGTGAAGCATTTTGATCTTGCAAGCACAGAAGCAATCAAGATTTTTTTTTATGTTAGACATTGTTCTTTAAATGTATGTATATACTTTGTTCCAAAGATAAAATGATCGATCATAGCTGTTTTAGGACCTAAGAAGTACACTTCAACAAATTCCTTCTGTGCAGTTATATGGCCTCAGGCACAATGTTAGAATGGCAAGTTGAGGTGGGCAGGCAAATCTTCACATAGGGAGAAGGGAGCTGACCTTTTGGATAAGGCTACTGCGTTCTGTTCAACTATAGGTAAAATCTTCGAATTAATACTCGAGTCGGGATTGGCAAATCTGCAAATGTTCAGAAATCGGGTCTGTCACACAGCATGAGCTCATCAAGACGTGATTGGCACATAAATTTGATACCTCTTATTATGTCCAAGTACTTCATCAGGTCGTCATCAGGTCAGACCAGTTTTCCAGTCATAAACTATAATAAATAAGCTTTTCTATTGCAGCTCACATTGCAGCATGCTCACTTTCCCAAAAAGAAATACCACAATGAAACTCCTACGATAGATTCAAGGCTTTTCTATTGCAGCTCACATTGCAGCACGCTCACTTTCCCAAAAAGAAATACCACAATGAAACTCCTTCGACAGATTCAAGGCTTTTCTATTGCAGCTCACATTGCAGCATGCTCACTTTCCCAAAAAGAAATACCACAATGAAACTCCTTCGATAGATTCAAGGCTGTAGCCTGGAAACCATCAACACACCCCAAAGAAGTGAAGTGAACTCTGCATCTACTGAGTAAAGGCTCCTGGTTTCTGCAAACAAGAACGACAGATGCTTTCAGAGGTCCAATTGGCAAGTTACAGTAGATCTCAGAAAGGTAGCATTTTCAGGTCAAATAACTTTTCAATGCAGTAATAGGGTAATGCACAAAATAAAAGATCAAAAGCAGTATGAGAACATTGTACCCAACCAAGATCAAACTGATATAGGACAGAAGGAAGCGTATTTTCACTTCCCGAGTCACAACAAGCAGGTCATGAAGAACTTGAGCAGATCTGCTTGCTTTCCTAATGACTAGTACCGACTAGTGGGCTTATTTGGTATAAAGAATATCAACTGAGTGTACAAGAGAGGACAAGATGCCGCCCGCCCCATGCCAGCAAATGCTAGCTGCACATCCAAATGGTAGACTCCCAGAATGATGCCGAGGACTCAATGACACTGGCACGGGTGGAATGGAGATCCTATGATACCTTTTCTATACTCTGTAGAAACTACGGCAAGTAATGTGTTTGGACTTGATTTTTGAGTGGCAAATAATTAAATTTCTCTCAGAACCGAAGATATATTTCATATCATTTCCGGCTACAATAGAATCTCACATCAGACTGTACAAAATTCTTGGGATTGGATCAAAAATATTTCAGATTCTCAGTAGCTAAGCTATGTACAGAGAGCAAATTGATGGGTGAGTCCCAACGATGCCTCTTGGCTGTGGCAATGCCCAGCAATGGAGCTCAAGAATGCCCTCTCAACCTCCTCCGAGGCTTCTCTCTTGACCAGGAACAAGACATACCCCATAACCGCGGCATCGCAGGGCAGCGTGATCCTTCCTTCCTCGCCGCTCGTGAAGCCGAACTCCTCCCCGGACATCCTCAGGAGTTCACCAAAGACCGTCGTGCCAAGGTATGCCAGTGGGACCTCAAACCGCGCCCCGTCGGCGGTGTACACCACGCAATGGCCCTTGTCAGCGACTGTGCTGCAGCACTCGTTGGCTTGATGGCCACCAACTCCGGCTGCGACCTTCCTCTGCCACTTCTTGGCCAGCTGAGCAAGCTTCTTTGGATGGATCATGGTTGAGTCTGATGTGCTCCTGGCTAGCTAAAGTTCACTTTGGTTCTGAAAGTCTGAAGGTGTGGTGTAGATTGTGATGTTGGTTGCCGACGAGATGAAGTCTGTGCAGAGCAGGCCATGTATTAATAGTACAAGGAAGAGAGGGCTCTGGGCAGTGCATATGTGTGGGTAGTGTGTAGCTATCAGCAAGAGCGGTGGGCAGGAAACAATGCCATGAGTGCTCTGTATGCAATGTTGTTGCACCAAGCAGCAGACAATGTGATGAATGATTTTGATGAGATTTCTATGGGACCAGATTTTCGGTCACAGTGATCGCCCACTGCACCAACTTGGGCAACTTGCCACTGTATTTCGTGTGAGCACTGAAGACTCGCAATTAACATGGGGTCCTCGTGCTAGACCAATCAGCATGGTAGCATAGGCGATTTCCAATCCAAGCTCTGGCACACACCAAACACTTGCCCCAGCATAATCTCGGCTGCTCATGGTCTTGTCTCATGTCCATGGCAGCCCTGAGATATAAAACCATGGCTCCAAACACCATCGTTCCGTCCACAAGACAAAGCATTCCAAGCAAAAACCCACAGAAGAATCTCTTCAATTTCCAGAAGATGAAAAGCTACTATGATGAGTCTAAAGAGACTTACTCAGCTGGCCAAGAAGTGGCTGAGGACGGTGGTCCTCAGGGGAAAGAGGCTCACTTGTCACGTTTCTGACGGAGAAAGATACTAACCAGGGGCTGTTGCATCGTGTATACGTACAGCCCACGGCGTGCAGTTGAAGGTGCCACTGGTGTTCCTTGGTACAGAGGTATTTGGCGACTTGAAAGCAAAGAGGCAGCCAAGGAAGATACTAACCAGTAGATAGCCACTGTTCTTTCGATGTATATTTTTGATGCAGAGATAAATGAGTTACCAACGATTTTAGGACCTAACCATGATGCATGAACAAATTTCTTCTGCAGTCATATGAACCCAAAATGTTACAAAAAAACGTTTGTCTTAATCTTCATGGATTAACAAAAAAAAAGACTTAATCTTCACAGATGGAAAAGGGAACTGACATTTTAGAGAGAAGCTGCTGCATTTTATTCAACAAAGACAAAACTGTCAGATTATATTTTAATTGGCACCAGAAAACCTGTGAGTATACAGAAATTGGGTCTGTGACAGAGCATGAGCTCTTAAGAGTTTTCTTCAGCAAAAGAAATTTGATACCACTAGTTATGTTCCTGTCAATCTGTCATGGACATGCACGTAACTATCTGGTACTAACAAATGAGCCCTGTGTTGCATCGTGCATTACTGCAGTCCTGGCCCCCCAAAAAATGTACTGGACTGAACCAATGACGGCTCCGTCGAGACGGACTCAATACCATACCCTGAAGCCCCAGGACCAAACATTCCTGCTGAACCTGGTGACCTGATCTTCTACCAACTAGTTGTACGCCCATTGGAAAATGCAGGGGAGATACAAGGGAATGGCTGACACATGCGATGCCAAAAATCATGTGGACCATGAGATATGGAACCGTCAAACAACTGGCTAGATTTGAAGCAATCAAAGCACTGCTAAACCAGCAAGCAAGCAGCTGCAGCTGTAAGTGCAGAG
The DNA here is from genome assembly GCA_947311845.1 of Poa pratensis. Lineage (NCBI taxonomy): Eukaryota > Viridiplantae > Streptophyta > Magnoliopsida > Poales > Poaceae > Poa > Poa pratensis. The sequence continues at coordinate 147,599,349 of CAMZMU010000085.1, forward strand.
TACACTACCAAAAGCAGTGACGCAAACTCTGCATCTACTCAGCAAAGGTTCCTGACCATCATATGGAGTGTCCCCTGTGACGCTGGCTCTTCAACTCGCCTGATTGCAATCACCGGGTTGATGCAAAACTACACACACATGGTCATCAAATCCTTCAGAACTGATAGTTTCTGAACGAGGCTAATTAGCTCCTAATCTCATGATACAGGACAGCGAACCAAATGGAACAGATCCATAAAAGCTGGACCCCAGATGGTTGCATAATGCCTCTACCCAATTTAGCATCAAGGACTGTAGCATTCATAATGCATGGTCCAGCCACTAGTCCACTACCTTTGCCTCTACAGAGCAAGCCATGGCCCAGCAAAATCTGATCTGAATTTGGCTGCCTCCCTTCAGAGCCAACATTGCATGCGCCTTGTTCCCTGTCAACTGCTAGGGAGTCTCACATCTCTATGCCTATATATTCATGAGCTAAGACACCATCACTTCATCAACAAACTCGCAGACCAAGCATCTCCGAGCAAAATACCTGAGGACCAAGAACACCAAGCCATGGCCATCATCCATCCCAAGAGGATTGCTCAGTTAGTAAGAAAGTGGCAAAGAGTCAAGGCGGCATCCAGAGACGATGAAGCATGCTGCACGACATCGCCGGTCGCAGATAAAGGTCACTGTGCCATGTACACAGCCGATGGGAGGCGGTTTGAGGTCCCGTTGGCGTACCTCGGCACGACAGTCTTTGGTGAGCTGCTAAGGCTGTCCCAGGATGAGTTTGGGTTCACATGTGACAGTAGGATCACACTTCCATTCGATGCAGCGGTCATGGAGTATGTCATGTGCTTGCTCAGAAGAAATGCATCGGAGCAAGTAGAGAGGGCGTTCCTGAGCTCTGTAGTGATGCCTTGCCAATATGCAAGCTGTACGGTGCCGCATGTAGCGCTGCACCAGCAGCTTGCAGTTTGTAGCTCCTGATTATATGCAGAGTTTTGCCTCATTACTCTCCATTTTGCATGTCTTATCCAATACGATGTAAAATAGTTTAGCACTAAAGAGAGGAAATTATTTATTAGCATACCAGCTTATTTCATCTTATGTAGTCCTCTTAATTGAAACTATATAGCATTGGGCCATAAGGTGCAAAAAAGCTATTTACTTCAACCTCGAGCTTCAGAGTACAAATGTAGAGCCGATAGAAGCTTACGCCTAACAAGTAACACTACAGTAAGAGAATCACATATGCAAATTTATTATATGCTAACTAAACCACAAAACTATATTTATTGATGAAGTAATAGTTTCAAGAAAAATAATAGCCATCGAAACTCTTTCACAGTTTCATGATCTGTAATATATGCAGCTCTCTCAGATAATACATATGATAGACGCAAATTTTCTACAATTACCGAGGGTGTTGTTCAAAACACAATGTTCACTACTCAGACAAGACTTGTCAGCTTACTTATCATAATTTTTGCATAAAATCCAAAAATGGAAAAGCGAAATTTCAGTAGCAGTACAAACTGCAGAGCTAACTTTTAGAGTAAAATCAGTGGATTATGTCTAACTGTTACAGATAAATTGAACGTCCTTGAAAAGGTAAAATAAGACTTTACAGAAGGCAGTAGGCCTGAAAATGCTCAAAGGAAAGTGTGCAACATAAGACTAGTCCATACCTGTCAAACTTGGCTTTCGGCTAAATTTACAGGACCCATGTTTTACGCGCTTGCAGCTGGTTGCAGAGTTGTTAAACTGTTCAGCAAGTTGCTTGTGTTGCAACAATTAATGTTGTCCCCATCAAACCTAATCAAAATGTTAATAATTTGCACTGAAGCGCTACTGATTGCAATCTCAGTATTGATGAATCGCAAAGTACAAGAGTAAGATCCCCTGATCATTGTGAAATGATTAATCTTGCAACTAAACATAAGTATATAATCCTTCACAGTTAGCTATCAATAAAAGGGCTGGACCCAAGATGACTGCACAAGGGTTGTCTGCCAATATCTCATTACACAATGTTGGACCGCTGTTGGAATGGGGTCCTCATGCCACTTATCCACCAAACGTGCCACTATGGCAGTGCCCATCATGCACCAAACATTAGGCCCTACAGAAAATATATAAACCCAATATTATTTTCTTGATCTGCTTGCGGCATTGCACAAACAAACCTCTTGGCCTTGTCCCCTTACCCAACCATCGATGGCACTTGACATGGCTCATGCCTTCAGCTATAAATTCTTGGTCCAGTGCCCTCCAAACACCATTGCTTCATCCACAAACAAAGCATTTGCAACTCAGTTGGAATTTCGAACTCCCAGCAAAAAAAAACCGACCATGATCAACTCAAGAGAATCGCTCAACTAGCAACGAAGGGGTAGCAGCTCTCAGGAGGAAGCGGCTTACCATGACGACGACAACAGCGGCCGAAGGGTGCTCAACAGCAGTGGCTGGAAAGGGCCACTTCGTCATGTACACCACTGATGGGAGAAGGTTCGAGGTGCCATTGGCATGCCTCAGCACGGTGGTCTTCAGTGAGCTTCTGCGGATGTCACAAGAGGTGTTTGGCTTCGCAAGCAGAGAAGGCAGGATCAAGCTGCCATGTGACGCCGTGGTGACGAGTACGCCATGTCCTTTCTCAGGAGAAGTGCCTCTGTGGAGACGGAGGCGGCGTTCCTCCACTCCATGGCGATGCCACCGTACTATGCAGTTCCACCTGTAGGAATTAGCCAGCATGTTATTGTGAGAAGACTGATAGAGCCCAAAATTTATGTGCACCGCCAATGCTTGTGGCCCTGAACATGTCGGTATTCAATTCAAGCAACTTGTAGCAATACATAATTTGAATTTGCAGTGCATCAATGTGATTGCCTCGTTCGAGCCATGATTCCTGGTCTTTATTTTCCTGTGGGCGTTGCTTGCATTGTTTCAATTGTAAAATGAGATTGTTGTATCCTCAATGTCCTACAGGAAACCTAAATAGACCCAAATTCTAGTGCATCTTTTTGATAACCAGTGTCACCATGGTGTATGATGTTATAATGTTGGCTTCTTGTTTATATATCATTCAGCAGTGTGTGCAGGATAAGATCCTCTGAAACAGCATTCAAGAAAGATAATTCTTAAAAAATGCAATCACAAGTACATCCTACTTTGAGACTATGTCAGAATATTCATTGAAAAGATACATTCTGCAATCAAGATATGCACGTGGAAAAATGAAGGCATTCAGAGGCGACGATGGCAGCTTACAAGCATCGCGAAAGTAACTTCTGGCCCTCGGCTGATCTCGGAAATGCCGCATTCCTGTGTCGAATAACCTACAGGCAATCATTATACAAGATTTAGCCATCTGATCGTAACTTATTAGTTAGACTTCAGTTTGTGCAAGGATCTGTCACACGATCACCAACAATGTATACCATCTTACGATTGTGCAGCATGATCCAATTTATTTGAGTGCTTGATCATATCCTGAATAAATATAGTGTGGCCCCTAAGATGGAGATATATAGTCGGAGGTTATGCCCATAAAGAATTATTGCTGAAGTATTTAGATGTCCAAACAACTTGCTTAATAATCTCACATCACCTCTTTAGTTGATGGTCTATTTTATTAGCAGCATCTCATATGTGAACTCCACTTCACTTGTTGTTCCTACAATTTCCTATGAGATTTTAACAGGTTTCATGACTTTGTTTTTAGTTTTGACCGCCTCGAATAAGATTGATGATCTGCAAGAGGTTCTAACAGTTACTAAAAAAGATATAACTCTACCTGACCATGCCGATGTACCATTTTGCTAAATTAGTACTGAATTATCTTCAAATTTTTGGTGCCCTTGGTCAAATCAGCATGTCAAACTCATTATGTAGTGTCTTATGCAATAAGCCTTAGCTTAATTTGTCACACAAAGGAGTTGCGGGAGTAAGCAGTCAGGAGTCAAGACGGGAGTCAAATGGTCAACTTGCTATATGATTCTTTCATTTCCTATCTCCTTTATAGAACTATTTACATCATCCAAAAAATGGACTGAAAAAAAGGTAACACAAACATTGAATCTTCAGAAGCTAGAAACAGCAACTTGCTGGCTAACTCCCATGGATGGCTCCAAACAATTTCCATAGTGGCAAGGTCTCACCACGGAGCTCAGGAAAGCTCTCTCTACATCTTCTGATGCATTCCTTCTTAGCAAACGCATGACATACTCCATCACTGCCGCATCACACGGCAGTGTGATCCTCCCATCACTTGTGAAGCCAAACTCATCCTGAGACATCCTCAGGAGCTCCCCAATGATCGTTGTGCTGAGGTACACCAATGGCACCTCGAACCGCCTCCCATCAGCAGTGTACATGGCACAGTGGCCCTTCACTGCAACAGATGTGCAGCACTCATCAACTTCTTTCACTGTCGTCCACAGGAGCCTCTTCCTCCCGATGGCTGCCACTCTTTGCCACTTCTTTATCATCTGAGAAAGTCTCTTGGAACTGACCATGGTTGTATCTCCTTTTTTCTTGGCAGAAAGCTCAGAGTTTTGTGTCAAGTAAGCTAGCTGTAGTGCTTTGCTTGTGGATGGAACCGGTGATGCAGAGCTGATGTATATATAGGGGTTGGGATAAGCATGCAGCTTAAGTGCAGCTATCAAAGCAAGCTGGCAAGGGACAAGGCCATGAGCTTCACATGCAATGTTTAGAGGCTACCTCTTTGGTACTTGTTGGACACAATAGTGGTAGTGTTTGGGTGATTGGATATCACGATGTGCTGCCATACTGACCTGTTTAATGGCTCGGGGGCATGCTTCATGAGGACTACATGTAAGTTAGGCCCAATGTGTGAATAGTGAGGGACAGTTCTGTTGGCAGTGAGATATCAATTGTTTAAAGATCTGGATATCCCTTGAGATTGAGATATATAGTCGACGGTTGTCCATGCCCATAATACATTGCTTTTGAACAACCAGTTTTAATGTGTGCATGCCCCTACTACTCTTGGGCCACTGGTCAAGTTGGTATTCAACTCAGACAACTTGCTGCAATATCAAGAGATGTGTTCTAGTTTTGATTTGCATCATACCATGTGATTTGTTACATTCAACCCATGTTTCCTGGTCAGTATGTTGCTGTGGGCAGTACCAGGTTTCTAATTTCCTCACCATCCTATGGCACCTAAATAGGCTCAAATTCTAGTGGCATCTATATGATTGGAGTTTTGACCAGGGCGCCATCAGAATTCATGATTTATGATGTTGCAATTTAGGCCTACTGTGCATATACGAGTGTGCAGGTTCAGACCCTCAAACGCAGTACTCAGGAAAACATCACATATCAAAATGCATCCTTTTTGGGAAATATGTCGGATTATACTCTATAAGGGGCAAAATCTGAAATAAAATGTATATATCCACAAGACCACAAGCATGAGAGAATTCAGAGGTAACGGCAACTTACAACGTGCAAGCACAGCAGAAGTCACATCCGGCCTTCGGCAGCTCCAGAATGCCTGCCGCTTCTCATGTCAAATGGCCTGCGACCAATAGTTATACGACGAGGTTTAGCCATTTGGGCACAACCTCTTACAAAGCATGCAATCTGTCTCGCTATCGGTGTGTCATTAGGCGACTCTGAATCTTAATTTCTGAGAAGAAGCAAAAGCGGCGATTAGAAGCCTCCACTGCGATTTGAGAGACTAGGGAATGTATTCCCCGAGTCTAAACAAACAGGTCTACTAAATCTACACAAAAGAGCATCAACTGCCGGCCGTGAGGCAGTAACTGCTATCTGCTGCTGATTAGAGGGCCTATTCGATTCGAAACCCTCACCAGAGTGTGCAGCGGAGGAGGTGATCGAGCCGCCGCGCAGGCGTAGACCAAACCTTCGCCCGACGGCGAGGCGGATATATCCCGATGGAGGGGCCCCGGATATGCGCGGCGGCGGTAGCGGCGGCGGCGGCCAGGCAGTAGAGGCGAGAGTGACGCCATATTATTCAGTAAACTGTAAATGCAATTATTCCGTGGGTCCCATGTGCAAAGATGAGCTTGATGCCGCGAAACCCAGACTGTAAAATATCGGCTTACGCTAAACCGCAAACAGTTTTTCCAATATGGCACGGTTACATTGGAAAATTTTATCTACTGTATAATATATGGAGGACTACTGGAAAAGACGATATTGGTATCGAAAATAATCCGCAAAATCCGAAAAATACTTGGCAAAGAGAGTATATTTTTCAATGCGAACAAGACTTGGTGTAAATAAACTTATAGTATTTCTCAATCCGAAAAACAAAGTTGAAACATATAATGCCAATTACATAGTTCACACGCGGCAAACCACACGAGTGAAACATAGTGCTAAAAACGACCAAAGTACAATTTAATTTAAAACTAAAGTACAACTACATGAGTTTAACAACCAAAGTACATATACATTTTATTCAAGCTACCGATGGCTGTCAATGCTCATGCTATTTTGAACCGGCCTCTGGATCCTCGGTCACCTATATTTTCTATGTTGTTACGGTGAACAGCCTCATAGGGATTAGGTGTTGAGCTCATAGGCAAGCCGATTCACGCCTTCTATCTCGTAGTAACCCTTAGAGACTTAAAGAAAAAGGAATGGGCGGGTCCGATTAGACGATCATCCTCATCCGAATCATAATTATCTACTTGAATAGATTCAATGTGTTCATCATGGGAAATGAGCTCAACACCTAATGTCTCGTGCTTGAGCTGCCTCTAGGTCACGCGTGGGGCCGTCCCACGCCTCTTCTCATCCTTCTTCGGCCTTAACAGAATGTCTTAAAGCATACTCCTCCATGTCGCAAGTGTTGCCTCTTCCTTCGCAGCTGCTTGTTCTGAATGTTAGCAATAATCTTGCCTAGTTAGTATTTTTTGGAAATTGTCTAGTTTCCAAGTGCGTTTGGCTTGCATGCCATGATCGGTTTGCATGTTCTGTTTAGGTAATAGTAGTACGTGGTCAAGTACGTGTCTAGTTAGGAAGGATAGTTTCCTAGTTTGATACGGCTTGGTCATGTACGAGTTCTAGTCCTAGTAGGTCTAGGTGGTTTGGGTCGGTTGCTGCTACATATATATGCACATCCAGGTCCGTGAGTCTTGCATCGAGTTGTAACACAAGAGAAAAGAAGAAATAAAGAGGAAGATTTAGAGGGTGCGATACGCACCCTGGCCACAACTTTTTCGTGTGCGTGTGAGTTCATCTAGTTCATGTGATCGATCCTGTGAGCCGAAACCCAACAATTGGTATCAGAGCGAGGTCGAAGATTTGAGGCCACGCTTGCCCCGGGGAGGCGACCCGTACTAGCGCCTCGGGGCGGGCGATCGTTGTTCGGCGGAGCGACCGAAGGAGGCGGCAAGGAGATGTTGTCGGAAAGCCGGTGGAGGTGGATGATCGTTGATGCGAGTGGTGGTGCCGAGATGCGGTGCCGGGAGTCTTGTCAAGATCGTCAACCGGGTTGTTAGAAGAGTCGAAGTGTGTGCATGTTTGCACGTGTGGTCGTCGTCGTGTCAGTGAGTCGTCGTTGTGTCCAAGTGCTCGTCTCTGTGAGGATCCGTTGCAGTGGAAGCGTGGACGTCTAAGTATCTCGCCGAGAGGATCAGTGCCAAGTATGAGGGGGCGGTAAACCAGAGAAGGTGAGTCTCTTCAATGAGGCCATGGCTCTACATGAGGCTGGAGTGGATGGTTTAGTCCACGAGGTAGTCGGCATGTATCGCGCTAGGTGGATGGTATGATCCCCGGGTATAGCGTGGCTGGGTAGTCCAGGTCATATTTGGATTGGTCCGTAAAATTCGCCAAGTCAAAATTGGGGAGAGCCAATAAGACTTGTCGTGGTGCGAGGCCCGGACAAGACGAAGATCTAAGTGTCAAGATCAGAGGAGCATGGAAGACGAAGAGTCAAGATTAGGGAGAGATTGTTAGCAATAATCTTGCCTAGTTAGTATTTTTTGGAAATTGTCTAGTTTCCAAGTGCGTTTGGCTTGCATGCCATGATCGGTTTGCATGTTCTGTTTAGGTAATAGTAGTACGTGGTCAAGTACGTGTCTAGTTAGGAAGGATAGTTTCCTAGTTTGATACGGCTTGGTCATGTACGAGTTCTAGTCCTAGTAGGTCTAGGTGGTTTGGGTCGGTTGCTGCTACATATATATGCACATCCAGGTCCGTGAGTCTTGCATCGAGTTGTAACACAAGAGAAAAGAAGAAATAAAGAGGAAGATTTAGAGGGTGCGATACGCACCCCTGGCCACAACTTTTTCGTGTGCGTGTGAGTTCATCTAGTTCATGTGATCGATCCTGTGAGCCGAAACCCAACACTGAAGGCTAGACCTACAGTGGGAGGCGGCACAAAGGTGGAGGAAAAATGCTCAGAAGTGGGAGCACGGCGGGAGCTCGACGCCCGCGCGGAGAACGCCGGGCACTCGTGGCCTCCGCTGGCATCGAGGCACGGCCGCGGCGCGACCCTGAACTGCCGCCACCAAACCAACGGGACATGTCGACAACAACGAAGCTGTGGCATGAGGCAGTACCGGTCGGGATGGAACAGACTGGATACTGGGGAGCTATGGTGTGCGTGGCGTGGTGTGTGTGAAGTTGACAACTGTTCGGAGTTGATAAGGACCCGATTGAGATCGATTCGGGTGTCAGTGGAATGGATAAAGAGGCGGGGTAAGTGCAACTGTGGGTGGAGTGGATAAAGTGATGGGGTAGGTGACGGGAACAAAGGGCGGGAAAACTACATTTGTTCTCTCATGAATTTCCAAGACACGCCGCAAATATCTTGTTGTAGGCAAGGAAAAAATGACTGAACAATAATTGTCCCGCCAAAGTTTGCCAAGTATCTTACGTGGGACACTGAAATGAATATCCTTGCCGGAAAAATGGCAGCAAAATTCGACACCTATATGTCAAGTATCCATTAATAGAGGACACTCATGGTAAATAGGGCTCGTTGTCACGGAGCTGTTAAGCGCAGCCAGTATGGACGTTTTGCAGAGTGTATTTTCTTTAGTTGTCGAGTATCTGTATTTTACTAAGTATCTGAAGTTTGCCGAGTTTTGTTTCAAAAAAAAAGTTTGCCGAGTGTTTTTCAGTTATGCCCGATATACAACCTTGATGCTGAGTTCCGAGAGAAATACACTTGACAAAAAACTATACCCGACAGCGTTGGCATTTTAAAGTTTCAAAAAATCATTAAAAAAAATCGTGGATACATATACATATTATTTACATATCTGCATTGTTTCACTCCATAATACAGTACATCGTATTGTAGCCTACACCAAAATCACAAAATCTGAAAATAACACATTTTACTTGGGAGATTTGTCCTTTTTTGTGCATATCACGTATGAAAAGATATTTCTCTACAAATTTGTGCGTACATAGAAGACATGTATATGTACTTGTATGATTTGTTTCAGAATTTTTTGATATGAAAAAAATAAGGTTTTCGATATTTTAAAAGAACAGGCGCACTGGAGCTCGGGAGTTAGAAGAGTTTTTTGTATGAAATACCATTGATTCATAGGATGTGGCCCTCTTTGGATACCGGGTTTCTAGAGAACCAGTTTTCTGTAAACATGATTTCTAGTGTAACAACCTAAAACCTTGTTATCGTCAAGAAAAAAGAAAAAAACCCTAAAAGATTGTTCGGATGGGTCAAGAAAATTGTGGATAAGTGATAGTCCGTTTGCAGTATATACCAGGATTTCGTGTTCTGTTAAAAACAAGTAAATCGTAGTTTTTGTGAAAACGCGGTAGCTACGTGCTAATCTCAGCCGATATATCAGGGCGTGTGTGGTGTTTGAGTGGTGTACTACACTCTAGGTCACTGACTGCAAACGGAGGCGATGCGTGGGTGAGGACTGAGCAGCAGGGCCGTAGAGAGCACGTAGAGCATGTGGTGTACACCGTGTACGTTCGATCTTTTCCAGGATCAAACCTCGTAACTCGTCGTGGTACGTACCCCTGCACTGCATGCCGCGTGCATGTATGTACTGGCTACTGGATCCAGAACGCATTATATACATGTGAATATAGCCGGAGAAGAAGCTAGTTTGTACTGAAACCCAAACGCTGAACAATGCAGCGCCCCAGCCTTCTCCTGGTCCTCTTGGCTGGGCTCCTCGCCGCCGTGGTTGCCAGCCCCGGCCTGCCGCCGACACCGCCGGAGTCGTGCAGTACCGACGGCCTGGCAGTCCACATCAACGCCCTGGCGGCGGACAACCCTATCACAGAGGCCAACCGTGCCGGCGAAAGCTGCGCGAAGGTGCGGTCCGGCGTGGACTCTTCCCTGGCTGCGACGGGCGACGTGATCCCGTGCCTCTGCCTCCTGGATGGTTATTTCGCCTTCCAATTCACGGGCCTCTTCGTCGAAGAGGTGCCCGACATGATCTACGGCCCCTGCGGCGGCCAGCACGCCGAAGCAGCCCGGCGCCTCGCGGCGAGATGCGAAGGTTCGTAGATTATCGGCCGCTGGCCACCTCCTGCTCGGTTCCAGTTTTAATCACTTCATTTGGCAGTTCTGTCCTTCTGAAACACGCATTGCATTCCGTAGGGATAATTCAACCACGGTCTTCTCCGAGCGTGAAGATGGAGAACGGCGCCATCATGCCAGTCGAGGCCATCTACACCAACCTGTAGCACATCACCTTGTCTCGTCCAGTTAGAAGAAGGCAGTGGAAGAAGGCCACTCGGTTGTAGGCTCTAGTTTCTGTGGCGCAGTTCATTAAGTGTTTTTCTTTTCCCTCTTTCTGCTTAATAATGTAGAGCCTGCCCCCGTTGTCGAATCATATTCATATCTGTAACTCTGCACCCGCTTGTGGCTAGCTCTGGCCACAAGCTGAATAAATAGAGTACGCTTATGTTTGTTGCTACGCATGACTCTGTGTTCATCTGTTCTTAGTCCGTTGAACCGCGTGACTGATTCAGCCCTCGGAAATATTACAAAAGGATGTTCCCATTCTCGTTCACTTCACAAGTTCAGATAGCCTATACATACTTGGGGCAATACAAGAGTAATGCTTTTGGGGCAAGGAAATCTACTACTAGTACAAGTATGTAGTTCTGGTATTATATAGACGCTGCAAGGATGTAACATCATCATTGTTCAAGGAAGCTTCCCGGATCGCAGCGCCTCGAAGCGTGCGGTCAGGGTCTCGAAATCCAGAGGCATGCTTGGATGAACACGGGAGGCAACGTTCGCCTTTAGCGGCTCTGGGAACTCGTCGTCATCATCTGGTTCTTTCTCTTCCGAGTGACCATTTCCTCGGTAACGTTCTCTTCTGGGAGGTGGCCTTTCCAGGGACTGTATCTCGGCGTCGCTTTCATCCTCCGCCTCTGAATTCCATCCCTGTGATCTGTCGAACTTTACCTCCGAGTGCGCCTTGCGAGCAACAGCACGGCTATCCCTTTTGTTGCGCACAGCGCTTTCATCCTCTGCCTCTGAATCATCAAACTTCATCTCCGAGTGCACCTTGCGAGCAGCACCACGGCTATCCCCTTTTGCACCCATCGCTTTCATCCTCTGCCTCTGAATTGCATCCCTCTGAATTATCAAACTTTATCTCCGAGTGCACCTTGCGAGCAGCACGGCTGTTCCTTCTGCGCATCCTCCCTGTACCCAAATCCACTAGGTCTGTGTCTCTATCTTCCGTGTGGTTCGGTCCACTGAACCTCCTCCCCGTGCTTCCCCGGGGCCTTGGCTCATCAAAGGTTGATGCATTTTCTTTCCTGGAGGATCTACTTGTGTTGCTCATTGTTTGGCGTCTGCTAGAATGAGTGGATACATTAAGAGTAGTCTTCCAGTCTTCATCTCCATCAGATGAATGGGTGGATTCATCAGATGAATGGGTGTTCTTATTGACAAGATCAGCCGCAGCCTTGGCGGCAGATGCTGCTTGAGCAGCAGACTCCGCGGCTGCTCTAGCAGCTGAGGCAGCATCTTTGAATTGCATAGCACCGCCATTATCAGATTCATCAGCATATTCATACCTGCTGATGAGAGCAAGAAGGAATGCGTGAGGAACAAATCTTATGCAGGTTTAAGTCATTTGTATTGTATACGGACATATATGCCAAGAAAGAATTCAGAAACCTGTAATTAGATGGATTGGGTTGCACAATATTTGCTGATAGCATAGTCTTCACAGGAATTTTGGAAGCTTCAACAAATGAACTAGGTCCTTGCTGCACAGGAGTTGAACTTATCAGATCAAGGCATAAAAAGCATGTGAAATAAAAGTATGCGCAATAGAGTTATGGGGGCACATACAATCAGCTCTTCAGGCGGTTTAAGAAGATCCTGCTCAGTCTCGGTCACATCCCAATCAATTTGATGTTCCTTTGCAATATCCTTGAGAACTTTCAGCTTAGTTTGCCCAGAAGGCTTATTGACTGACAGCTTCTCAATTAGCTTCAGAAAGACATCAGTTCCAGAAATTAGCAAAAAACACATGCAGCCGCGACAATGAATGACTTTGAATATAAAATAAATACACGCACTTACAAGGTTATTAACACTAGAATTTGGGCGCAGGTCAACTGCAGCAGCAACGAAATCTTTACCATACTTCTTTTCAAAAAGATCACGCATCCGACTGAGTTCAGGGAGTTCGGAGCACCTTGGAGCTGCAAATATCAAACTGGAGATACCTTCTTTCAGGTCTGCTGGACATTCCCTACAAAAAAGGTTGGCCAGTGACACAAGTTTAGGACCTGGTTTTCAGCAGATATAATTCTGAAAGCAAAGAAATGTTGTAAGAATACCATACTTCTGCTTGGCAATAATGGGAAGGCGTGTAACAATTAGCTCACAGAAAAGTTCAACGATTTCATTCGCAGCCATAATGTTCTGCTCTCTAATTACATGCTCAACCTGCAAAACACCAAATAACTTTATTTTCAATATGGTCGACAGTGATTCTTTTCATTGTTATGTAGCATGTGCATATCCTTTTCTTGAGTACACAACATGCGCAGTGATTCTTTTCATTGTTATGTATCATGTGCATATCCTTTTCTTGAGTACACAACATGCGCATCTTCTAATTTACAAAGGTTAGCAATCAGGAGAGACAATTCAATTTTGTATTAGACCATATGTAACATTAGCCATTTTCTCTATTGAGGAAAAATGTAACAACAACATGATTTTTCAGAAAATAACTATAGTCAAAACACAGCAAATATGATCAGATATAAGTGATTTTTTTTTTGCATTGTTTACGAAACTAGTAAAATGATGTAAGGTTATTAAAGATAATATAATGTGCTCTTTCTCTGATTGGGAAAGATTAAACTGTGGCTAAATCAAGAATGGCTCTCGTTTTTTCCCGCATGATGCAAGGTTATTAAAATTTACGTAACTTTGACAAATGAAACCGTTTTCATGATCATTGAACTATGTAGAAAACTGGCAAATGTGCTCCTTCTCTGATCAATTTTTTTTAGAAACCGATTCTCTGATCAATTTCACAACTCTGAACTTGTGTATTACAGAAATCTTATAATATCATGCACTCCCACATAATCAGTCCGCCCCTAGATATCAAGATAGTGTAAGCCCAATACTTTGCCCATCTCGTCACCAGCAGACGTATTGGGGATAGCATAACTAAGCAAACTCAGTACGTTACATGGTAAAAATTGCACAGTTAAGTAAATAAAGTTGGTTATATATCTCGCAGACCTTCTCGACACATTTAATAGTGGGGCAGATTTTTTTCAATAAAGAAGCTATATTAACTCAAGAGTCGGATCCAGGCGGTACAAGCAAAAGAGTTTACACCTAGCCTCTGCACAACAAGATGCACGCAGCCCATAACAACGAAGAATAAAAGTTCGAACAAATCTCTAATTCGTGCCACAAAAGAAAAAAAACAGCCTAAGGTAAGGCCCAATCCACAGACTACATCGCCATCCAACAGATGCAGATGTATTCAGAGGATTCTCCTGGCGGGTGTGCTGGCTGACATTATATGGAAGACCGAGCAAGCTAACGAGGTCCTCCCAGGAACCAGAGCAAGCTAGTGATGTGCAGCGACGACGATGGCGGGTACAATGACGCCCAAGGTGACGCTAGCAGCGGCGCATCCAACGGCATATGCAGCAACGACGACGGTGCCGGCGGCGGCGATGGAGGCAGTGACGGCGATGGTGGCCGCGATTTTGACTAGACGTCTAGCCATCGAGAGGTGGAGTAAGACGGAGCAGCGAGAAGGGTCGTTAACTTTTGGATCGGTGAACGGGAGCAGCGACGTAAGTTTAGATTTGGGAATATATAGTCGATTACAACCTGCCGGAATCAGTTAGGAATCTGTTTCCTGAATTCACACGTTTCAGCTTGCTTGAGAGAGGGGTTTGCAGTCTGCCGGGATTTCGCTTTCTAGAAAGAAAAAGAAAAACAAGTAAATCGTAGTAGTTTTTTTGTGAAAACGCGGTAGCTACTACTTCCTCCGTCCATAAAGGAAGTCTCAAGTTTGACTGAATGTGCATGTATCTACACACTAAAATATGTCTAGATACATGCAAATTTAGATAAATTTATGACATTTTTTTTTTAATGAACGGAGAGAGTACGTACTAATCTCAGCGCGTGTGTGGTGTTTGGGTGGTGCACTACACTCTAGGTCACTGCACACGGAGGCGATGCGTGGGTGAGGACTGAGCAGCAGGGCCGTAGAGAGCACGCCGAGCATGTGGTGTACCGTGTACGTTCAGTCTTTTCCAGGATGAAACCTCGTGACTCGTCGTGGTACGTACCCCTGCACTGCATGCCTCCTGCATGTATGTACTGGCTACTGGATCCGAACGCATTATATGCATGTGAATATGGCCGGAGAAGAAGCTAGTTTGTACTGAAACCCAAACGCTGAACAATGCAGCGCCCCAGCCTTCTCCTGGTCCTCTTGGCTGTGCTCCTCGCCGGCGTGGTTGCCATCCCCGGCCTGCCGCCGCCACCGCCGGAGTCGTGCAGCACCGGCCTCCTGGCACTCTACATCAACGCCCTGGCGACGGACAACCCTATCACCGACGCCGTCCGAGCCGGCGAGGGCTGCGCCGTGGTGCGCTCCGGCGTGGACTCCTCCCTGGCTGCGACGGGCGACGTGATCCCGTGCCTCTGCCTCCTGGATGGTTATTTCGCCTTCCAATTCACGGGCCTCTTCGTCGAAGAGGTGCCCGACATGATCTACGGCCCCTGCGGCGGCCAGCACGCCGAAGCAGCCCGGCGCCTCGCCGCGAAATGCGAAGGTAATTTTTGCATGTGGCCGCCCGACCTCTCCTCGGTAACTTCAAGTTGTTTTCATCAAGTCATCTGTCAGGTCTGTCGTTCTGAAGCACGCACTGCATTGCATTCCGTATGGACAATACATCCACCGTCCCCGTCGCCGTCTCCGTCGCCGTCTCCGAGGGAGAAGGAGAAGGTCGTCGCTGTCATGCCGGTGGAGGCCATCTCCAAAAACCTGTAGCAGGACCTGCGGACGTGTTCTGTAGAGCCTGCATTCGTTGGGTGAAGAGACCTGCAGAAGCTCTTCTGTCTCTCTTGTGTCTGTTTAGTTGCTGCTCAGGCCTGTTGGAGAGCTACTGATGTTGCTCTAGGCTTCTTAGTTGTTATCGCTGTCCTCACGCGTGTGTGTGTTTTAGTAAGCCGGCCTTAATTATGCCCAACTTATCTTATTGTTGTTGTTGTTTTGTTTGTTTCCCAATGAATGAAAACTGGTTATCTATTATGTCGATGCAATACTCGTGGACTGAACCACCCTGATCGCCGTGCACGAGACGATCCTCGCAAGTCCCTGCCAGATCCTGTGCATCCAAGAAACCGAGCTTACTGACATCTTCCGTCTTACTCCTCTGGAACGAAGACATGTTCACTGTTTCTAAAATCCAGCTAACTACGTACTGCCTTCAAGCTGACAAAGTTTTGCAGAGTTTAGTGGTGAAAGTTGAACCAACTTAGAGTTAAATGTTGTAAAGTGAACTTTGGAACAACAGAGTTAATTTCACTCAGCCATCGGAAAGATAACAGAAAACGTTCCCATTCTCGTTCAATTCATAAGTTCAGATAGTGTATACATAATTGGGACATTACAAGAGTAATATTTTGGGGGCAAGGAAACAGCAATTCCAATATAAATGCACTACTATAACCTACTACTAGTATATAGTTCTGGTGTTATATAGACGCAGCAAATAAGTAAGTAACATCATGGTTCAGAGACACATCCTAAGGAAGCTTCCCGGATCTCAGCGCCTCGAAGCGCTCGGTCAGGGTCTCGAAATCCAGAGGCATGCTTGGATGAACACGGGATTGCAGATTCGTCCTTGGCGGCTCAGGGAAGTCGTCGGCATCCGGTTCTTTCTCGTCGGGGTGACCATTTCCTCGGTAACGTTCTCTTCTGGGAGGTGGCCTTTCCAGGGACTGTATCTCGGCGTCGCTTTCGTCCTCCGCCTCTGAATTCCATCCCTGTGACCTGTTGAACTTTGCCTCCGAGTGCACCTTGCGAGCAGCACCACGGCTATCCATTCTGCGAGCAGCGCTTTCATCCTCTACCTCTGAATCATCAAACTTTATCTCTGAGTGCACCTTGCGAGCAGCAGCGCGGCTATCCCTTTTGCGCCCATCGCTTTCATCCTCTGCCTCTGAATTCCACCCCTCTGAATCATCAAACTTTATCTCCGAGTGCACCTTGCGAGCAGCACGGCTGTTCCTTCTGCGCATCCTCCCGGTACCCAAATCCAGTAGTTCTGTGTCTGTATCTTCCGTGTGGTGCGGTCCACTGAACCTCCTCCCCGTGCTTCCCCGGGGCCTTGGTTCATCAAAGGTGGATACATTTTCTTTCCTGGAGGATCTACTTGTGTTGCTCATCGTTTGACGTCTGCTAGAATGAGTGGATACATTAAGAGTAGTCTTCCAGTCTTCATCGTCATCAGATGAATGGGTGTTCTTATTGACAAGATCAGCTGCAGCCTTAGCGGCAGATGCTGCTTGAGCAGCAGACTCCGCGGCTGCTCTAGCAGCTGAGGCAGCATCTTTGAATTGCATAGCACCACCATTATCATATTCATCAGCATATTCATACCTGCTGATGCGAACAAGAAAGATTGTGTGAGGAACAAATGTTATGCAGGTTTTAAGTTATTTTTATTGTATACAGACATATATGGCAAGAAAGAATTCAGAAACCTGTAATTAGATGGATTGGGTTGCACAATATTTGCTGATAGCGTAGTCTTCACAGGAATTTTGGAAGCTTCAACAAATGAACTAGGTCCTTGCTGCACAGGAGTTAAACCTATCAGGTCAAGGCATAAAAAGCCTGAAATAAAATTATGCGCAATAGAGTTCTGGGGGAACATACAATCAGCTCTTCAGGCGGTTTAAGAAGATCCTGCTCAGTCTCGGTCACATCCCAATCAATTTGATGCTCCTTTGCAATATCCTTGAGAACTTTCAGCTTAGTTTGCCCAGAAGGCTTATTGACTGACAGCTTCTCAATTAGCTTCAGAAAGACATCAGTTCAAGAAATTAGCAAAAAACACATGCAGCCGCGACAATGAATGACTTTGAATATAAAATAAATACACACACTTACAAGGTTATTAACACTAGCATTTGGGCGCAGGTCAACTGCAGCAGCAACGAAATCTTTGCCATACTTCTTTTCAAAAAGATCACGCATCCGACTGAGTTCAGGGAGTTCGGAGCACCTTGGAGCTGCAAATATCAAACTGGAGATACCTTCTTTCAGGTCTGCTGGACATTCCCTACAAAAAAGGTTGGCCAGTGGCACAAGTTTAGGGCCTGATTTTCAGAAGATATGATTCTGAAAGCAAAGAAATGGTGTACGAAGAACATACTTCTGCTTGGCAATAATGGGAAGGCGTGTAACAATCAGCTCACAGAAAAGTTCAACGATTTCATTCGCAGCCATAATGTTCTGTTCTCTAATTACATGCTCAACCTGCAAAACACCAAATAACTTTATTATCAATATGGTCGACAGTGATTTGTTTCATTGTTATGTATCATGTGCATATCCTTTTCTTGAGTACAAAACATGTGCATCTTCTAATTTATAAACATTAGCAATCAGGAGAGACAATTCAATGTTGTATTAGAGCCAATTGTAACAGCGGCCTTTTTCTCTTTAGAGGAAAAATGTAACAACAACATGATTTGTCAGAAATTAACTATAGTCAAAACACATCAAGTATGATTGGATATAAGTGAAAAATTCTTGCATTGTTTAAGGAACTAGTAAAATGCATGTGCTTTGCCAGGGACAAAAACAAAATCAGTTGCTAAAAAAAACGAAATCACATGATGTAAGATTATTAAAGATAACATAATGTGCTCCTTTTCCGATAGGAAAGATTAAACTCTGGCTGAATGGTTCTCATTTTTTTCCGCATGATGTAAGGTTGTTAAAATTTATGTAAATTTTGACAAAGGAATGTTGGAGTTAGCTATGTGGGAAGGTGTTCTCTGTATGCTGCATAAGCTGCTCTTTCTTGTATTACATAGTGCCATATATATAGGATACAAGGTTGGTCACTACAGACCTTCTACAAGTTTCTACAGCTAGGTTTCTACAGCTAGCCTTCTAGAGTTTTCTACTGTTAACCAGGATGACAAAGCTCTACAGCCTTCTATAGCTCTCTACTCTAGCTTACTGCCTAAGGCTATGTAAGAATAGTACTACTAGAACATACTAGATATATCCTAAGCAAGGATTACTCTCACAATTCTCCCCCTAATCCTTGCTCTTCAAGCTTGACTTGATCTGGACCATCCCAATTCGAGCACGCAGCTCCTGAAACTTCACTCGCCCCAAAGATTTTGTTAAAATATCAGCGAGCTGATCTGATGTACTGATGAAGCTGGTGCTGATGCTTCCGTCTTCCAAGCAGTTTCTGATGTAGTGATACCGAATATCGATATGTTTGCTGCGCTCGTGGAAGACTGGGTTTTTGGCTAACGCTATGGCAGACTTGCTGTCCACCTTTAGCTCAACGGTTTCAGCTTTTCTTCCTTGAAGTTCTCCAAGTAGTCGAGCCAGCCAAATTCCTTGATTTGCTGCAGTTGTGGCTGCTACATATTCTGCTTCACAGGAAGACTGAGCAACCACCCTCTGCTTGAGAGATTGCCAACTTACGCAGTTACCGAGGAAGAACAGTGTGCCACTTGTGCTCTTCCTGGTGTCAATGTCGCCAGCGAGGTCACTATCACTATAACCAATCAGACGTACCTCCTTTGTCTTCCGCCTGTAGTGAAGACCGTAGTTGATCGTGCCAGCGACGTAGCGTAGGATTCTCTTCACAGCCATCATGTGCTCCTCCGTGGGTTGTTCCATGAATCGACTGACGAATGGCCTGGTGTGGACGAGATAGCGGAGGCTGCCAACGATCCGCCGGTGCTTTGTAGCGTCCACCTCTTCTGCTGTACTTTCACGACTCAGCCTCAGCCGCTCCTCCATTGGAGTGTGTGCAGAATTGCAACCCTCCATTCCTCCCAGCTGAAGGATGCGCGAGGCATAGTGTGCCTGACATAGGCTGATGCCATCGGCGTGCTGTTGGACTTCGATCCCAAGATAGACAGACAATAATCCAAGGTCGCTTTGTCTTCATCTCGTCCTTGAAGCTCTCCACTGCTCCCTTGGATGAACCTGTGATGATCAGATCACCCACATATACTCCAATGAGGAGGATTACCTCGCTGGTGGTGCGCCGATATATTGCATGCTCTCTGTTTGAAGCCCATTTCTTTGAGCGTGCAATCAAGCTGTTGGACTTCGATCCCAAGATAGACAGACAATAATCCAAGGTCGCTTTGTCTTCATCTCGTCCTTGAAGCTCTCCACTGCTCCCTTGGATGAGCGTGCAATCAAGCTGTTGGACTTCGATCCCAAGATAGACAGACAATAATCCAAGGTCGCTTTGTCTTCATCTCGTCCTTGAAGCTCTCCACTGCTCCCTTGGATGAACCTGTGATGATCAGATCACCCACATATACTCCAATGAGGAGGATTACCTCGCTGGTGGTGCGCCGATATATTGCATGCTCGTGCTCGCTCTGTTTGAAGCCCATTTCTTTGAGCGTGCAATCAAGCTTCGCGTTCCATGCTCGCGGTGCCTGTCGCAGGCCATAGAGGGCCTTGCGTAGCCGCAGTACCTTTCCTTCTTCTCCTTGGATGACGAAACCGGGTGGCTGCTTGACATAAACTTCCTCCTTCAGTTCTCCATTGAGAAAAGCTGATTTTACGTCCATGTGGTGGACGGGCCACCCCTCCTGGGCAGCCAGAGCAAGTAGCAGCCGGATCGACTCCATGCGAGCCACGGGAGCCTTGCTGAACGAAGCCTCGAGCGACCAGCCGTGCTTTGTGCTTGATTACCTCGCCAGCTTCATTTTTCTTCAACTTATAGACCCACTTGAGGCTTATTGGTTGATGCCCGTGGGGTAGATCCACGAGCTCCCATGTCTTGTTCCGCTCCAGAGCTTCAATTTCCTCGCGCATGGCTGCTTGCCATGCCTTGTCGCGCTCAGCTTCTGCAAATGAGCACGGCTCCCCCATGCTAGCCAAGTGCAGCTCAGATTCGAGGTTGCGCGGTGCGAGTCCAGGCACTGGTTCTTCTCCTCCAACCAGATCCTCGACCATGCGATAGCGGACTGGTGAGTCGCCATGTGCAGCGTCAAGTCGATCAGTATCATCTCCTGGTGGCGAAACAAATTCTGGAGTTGTTGGGGTTGTAGCACTTGTTGCTGGAGCAGATGGAGGCGATGGTTGTGGGCTGGCTGAGGCACCTTGAGCCCCATGTCTCGATGACCTAGGCCCATCTTCTCCTGAACTGGACACCTGGCTGGGCTCCCTGATGATGTACTCAATGTCAAAGTGGCTGCCGGGGAATTCGCTGCCTTCTGCGGCCCAATCCCAGCCACGTTCTTAATCAAAGATGACGTCACGGGCTATGCGTACACGCCTTGTTGCCGGGTCCAGCATCAAGCTTACGTAGGTTCCACTGTTCCTTGACATACGCCAAGCACCCAAAGGTCCGAAGGTAGTGGACAGTCGGCTTGCAGCCATGCCATGCCTCATAAGGCGTCTTTCCGGTGAGGGATTTTGTGGGAGCTCGGTTCAGTAGGAAGACCGCGGTGCTCACTGCCTCCCCCCCAAAATTCTGCTGGCATACTCCTCTGTTTCAGCAGAGCACGCGCCATTGCCACCACCGTCTGGTTCCGCCGCTCGACGACTCCATTCTGCTGCGGTGCGTACGGAGCAGAAAAGTGGCGCTGGATTCCTTCATCAGCGCAGTAAGCGGCAAACTCCGTCGAGGTGAACTCGCCGCCGTTGTCGGTGCGGAATACCCGCAGCTTGCGTCCGCTTTGAGCTTCTGCTGCAGCCTGAACTCTTTTTATGGCATCCGGTGCATTATTCTTGGCTGCCAGGAGCATCACCCACATGTAGCGAGTGGCATCATCCACCAACAGCAAGAAATAGAGCCGGCCTCCGGGTGTGGCAGGTGATATAGGACCACATAAGTCTCCATGGACGAGCTCAAGTAGTTCTTGTGCACGGTACCTTGCTTGCCGAGGGAATGCGCTCCGGCGATGCTTGGTGATGACGCACGTGTCGCAGAACTGCTGCACATGCTCCAGTCGTGGCAGCCCACGTGCCATGTCGAGGCGTCCCATCTTCTCCAATGCATCAAAGTTGAGATGCCCAAATCGCTCATGCCAGCGCCAAGCAGCATCATCGCGGCGGGCAGAGACAAATTGGTCGGGCAACGTCAAGATGGAGGAGGTAGAGGCGATTCCGGCCACGCCGGACCCGAACAAGGAGTCGACCTTGCTTGTCCCATATGCGAAGGACACCTCTCCTGATCAGCAGGCTTGCGTCGCCCTCGTCGAGCTGTCCAATGCTGATAATCGAGTTCTTCAGACGTGGGATATAGTAGACGCCGCTGAGAGCCTTGTGTTCACCATTTTTGCCAGCGAAGAGGATGGTGCCGATGCCCTTTATTTCGACAACCGAGCCATCGCCGAATTTGACGGTGCCGGTGACCGTTTTGTCAATTTCAGCGAAGACGTTGCTGCAGCCCGTCATGTGATTTGTGGCACCAGTGTCGAGGTACCAGCCCTCAATTCGCTCCTCGTCGCTGCTCGTCGCAAGGTAGGCTTTTGCCTTTGGTTCGTCGATGTGAAGTGGGCCATGCCGCGGAGGTGTAGTGGTGTTGTCCTTCACCACTATGGCTGGGGCTGGAGCGACACTTTCCTGCACAACCATGGCTGGGGCTGGGGCGTCGCTTTTCTGCACCTTCATGGCTGGGGCTGGAGCTTCGCAGACCTGCGCCATCAGGAGAGCAGGCTCTTCATCATCTTCTTCTGCTTGGGCCAAGTATGCCCTGTTCCCATTTTTCCTAGGCTGCCAACAGTCCTTGGCCCAGTGACCGCGACGGCCACAGTGCGCTGCATGATCGCTGCCACCTTCTCCACCATTCTTACGTGGTGGCCGTCGTCGTCGTTGTGCGCTTCCACGCGCAGGCCTGGAGGAGCTGCCACCTTGGCGCTCCTTCATCTTTTGTTGCCACTGCTCCTCGGTGAGCAGAAGCTTTCCCTGCTCACGCAGCGGCTCCGGCGACTCGAGCCGGTCCTCTGCTGCCTTCAGCCGACCGGTGACCTCCTCCAACGACATATCAGAAGTGTCAAGGAGGGTCTCGATTGCAAGGGCCTAGGCGGCACAACTCGCAGGAATTTCTCGACGACTTGAGTTTCGTCGATAGGTGCTCCGAGCGTGGCGAGGCTTGTGACGAGGTTGGTGAGGCGCAGCGCGAAATCGTCAACGGACTCCCCGTCGCGGAACGAGATCATCTCAAATTCCTTCTTCAGCTGCTGCACCTTGCCCTTCCGCACGCGGTCTGAACCAACACGCATGGCTCGGATCGCCTCCCACGCCTCTTTCGCTGTCCGCTTGACAGCGAGGCCGGGCACCATTTCTGGTGGCACAGCTTGTAGGATGGCCTCCAGCGCCATTCGATCTTCTTGGAAATCATCGGCGCCGAGCTCGATTGCATCCCAGATGCCCCGAGCCTGCAGCTTCACCTTCATGAGGAGGCTCCATTCGGTGTAGTTCGTCCGCGTCAACGTCGGGTAATTGCCGCCGCCAACTTCCTTCACGACACGCTCGACAACGACCTCGCGCCTTCCAGCGTCACGGTGGCGCGGTCGTCTCGGTGGTGGTGAAGGGGAATGGCGCCGCTGCTGCTGAGACGGACTGCGGGCAGCACCCTGCTGAACCTGAGCAGACATCTCTCAGGATCCTCTCCTCACTGGGCTGATCCTCTCCTAACTGTGGCTGAACCTCTCCTACCTTGGCTCTGATACCAAATGTTGGAGTTAGCTATGTGGGAAGGTGTTCTCTGTATGCTGCATAAGCTGCTCTTTCTTGTATTACATAGTGCCATATATATAGGATACAAGGTTGGTCACTACAGACCTTCTACAAGTTTCTACAGCTAGGTTTCTACAGCTAGCCTTCTAGAGTTTTCTACTGTTAACCAGGATGACAAAGCTCTACAGCCTTCTATAGCTCTCTACTCTAGCTTACTGCCTAAGGCTATGTAAGAATAGTACTACTAGAACATACTAGATATATCCTAAGCAAGGATTACTCTCACAAGGAAACAGTTCTCGTTGTCATTTTAACTATGTAGAAAACTTGCAAATGTGCTCCTTCTCTGATACAGAAATCTCATAATAGCATGCAGTCCCACATAATCCCCGCCAAGATATCAGGATAGTGTAAGCCCAATACTTTGTCTATCTCGTCACCAGCAGACTTATTGGGCATAGCATAATTAAGCAAACTCGGTACAATACGTGGTAAAAGTTGCACAGTAAGTAAATAAAGTTGGTTATAGATCTCGCAGACGTTCTCCACAAGTTTCATAGTGGGGCAGATTTTTTCTTTTAATAAAGGAGTTTTATCAACTCAAGAGTCGGATCCAGGCGGTACAAGCAAAAGAGTTTACACCTAGCCTTCGCTATAGCCCGCTATTTAAAACTTTTGGAGGGTGAAAAGGATGGTCTTTCGCCAGCTCTGTATTTCCTTAACTGAACTGAAGGAGCTCCTAAAACGAAAATTCTACAGTGGTTCCTCACAGTTTGAAAATGGGGATTGTAATAAAGTAGCATACTAGCATGTAGCTGCATATGGCTAAAATCTGAATCCTTGAGAAGAATTTAACCAAATTATCTATCTAGCAGCATATATGATTGCAACGTTAAATCCCCTTTTCATGCTATCTAGCTGTAATAGATTAGCTGCAGCTATTCTCTGACAGTTATGTACCATGTCCATATCCTTTTCCCAAATGTGTACTAACACGCACATATGCTAATTTACAATGGTTGAATCATGTTTGTACAAAAATGTCAACGATCAGGTGAATAATTTGTTCAATGTTCTATTAGACCCAAGTGCAACAAAAATGTAACCTACCTGATTTTAGCACAAATTAAATATGGAAAACAAAATCCACTGATTTGAACATGGCTGGGAATAAGTAAAGATGTTGCTTTTGCTTGGGACATTAAAGACAGTTAAAATGCTTCCTTATCTGGAATGCAAGTAGTGCTAGTAGTAGTAACAGCTAAGTAATAAAAGAGGAAACGCCAGATTTTTAAGGCAGCTATAATCTCTTCCGCATCAATGTTTTGTACTGCTACGCCTAAATCGGTTCTCCGATTCTGTTTGTCCCAATCAAATCGAGCAGCAATTTCTTGCCATAGCCGCGCCAAGGATATCTGCCATGCCTAAATCGGTTCTCCGACTCTGTCTGTCCCAATCAAATCGAGCAGTGATTTCTTGCCATAGCCGCGCCAAGGACATCTGTCCTCTGCATCAATTGTTTCCCTCTCTGCTGAATGAAATCTGTTCCCCCATTCTGTCTGTCCAAATCGCCCAAATTATTTCTTGCCATCGAGTCGCGGGGTTGAGCAAGCAAGCGAGCGAGGAAGGCGGCCGGCACAGGCCTAACCGAGGAACGGCGGCGACCCCTAACGCGGCGCCTCCGGCGAACCGATGCGTACGCACGAAAACAGACCGGAGCGTGCAATCGAGCGTAAGTGAGATGTGGCGTACCCTGATGCGCGCGGTGTCGTCGCGGCCGTCGCGGAGCAGCGCGGCGACGTCCCCGCGCATCTTGCGCACCTGCGCCTCCCGCCTGTTCCGCAGCAGCTTCATCCGCGCCGCCGCCATGCGCGCCTCCGTCTTGCTGCCGTGCCAACCCACACACACGCGCGCGCACGTCAGATGGTTCGGAACCCGGGAAACGGCGGAGGGGAGAGAGGGGAGGGGACGGACCATTTGGATGCGCTGAAGGAGCCGCGGAGGCGCGCGGCGGCGAGGAGGGAGCCGGCGAGCCGCCGCAGCGCGCGCACGGGGGAGCGGGAATCGCCGGCCGTGGGCATCATCATCGTCGTCTTCTTCCTCTCGTCGCCGCGGCGGGTGGCGGAGGGAGGAGGCGGCGGCGGCTTTCGTTGTGGTGCTGTGGTGGTGTTGGCCGTGTTGGGGGTTTTGCTGGGCTGGGGTTCTCTTTGCGGCTCTGTGTCCAACGGTCACATTGACTTGACCCGGCGGAACGGAAAGATGCTCCTCGACGAGGCGGGGAGGTGGGCCCACCAAAGGTGCAGCGGGCAGTGGCGTGCTTGCCGTGTCGTCCGGTCCAGTGCGGGGCTGCGGGCTGACCGGCTGACGCGTGGGGTTGCTTTTTTTTGTCGGTCGGCGAGCTCCGTGGAGCGGCACGGGGGAGAGTTTCCCGTTGGGGGCGTGGAACTGCTGGGTGCCTGGGTACACGCACGAGGGCGGAGCCAGGATTCAAGATTAGATGGCCCAGGATTTTTTTTTTTTTTTTTTGAAACGAAGGCAAAAGGTTTGTCTTTTATATTGACTAGTTGGCATGTACGTGCAACGCATGTCTTCACAATTAAATGAGATAAGTCACAAGTAGGACGTCTTTTCAATTAAATGGGACAATTTACTACTGATAAAAAAGGACATTTTATAAGTAGGAAAAGTCGTATCTAACGATTACTTCTTTCGATACAAGTCAATATTAACACAGATACCTATCAATGTAATACCATAGCTCATCATCTGCAGAAGTCATGGCAGTACGCACCGGCGGAGCCACGGCATGCTAGCCGGGTGCACAGGACACCGGCTAGAAACGATTTTCTTTGCAAAATCATATTTTTCCACCATGTATGCACCCCTTAAAAATAATTTTTAGGTGTTGTGACACCCTTGGTGACCCCTGGTTCATGAAGCTGTAGCTCCGCCACTGGCAGTACGTATCAAGCGTGGACGAAGCTAATGTCTGATTGCTGGGACTGAACCACACTTCATAGTTGATCTAACAGTTCAAAATACAAATAAAAGTTAGAAGAGCATGAATAACAAATCAAGATACATATAGAAATAACAAGATGAAAAAAAATGCTCAGTTTGTCATACTTGAGAACACGGAAGTAAGACCAGCACGTGGATCCGGGCTTCATACCATCTTCACTTAATATGAGATTATCCATACCGATTAAATTGCAAACTGGAATTTCAAAATGAGATAATTTTGATGAAAAAATAGAAAGCACTCATCTCCAATAAAATAAAAAAATCTTAGATTTCACCTTGTTTTTATGCTTCATGTGAATAATAATTTAGATTGCTGAGAAAAAATAATTTTTAACCTTGGATGTGTTGATACTTGAATCCAATTAATATACTGGAATTAGGACAAACATGAAAAATATTCAACATTAGCCATTTATCTTAAGTGTATGGAAAATGAGTTCAGATGTGCAATTAACTAATAGCAGATTGTGGCAGTATTAAGAAAAACAAACGGCCGACACAATGTCAGTTCATATATCCCTCCAACCAAACACGCTGTACAGGTTCGCTATGAAGAGCCGGAAGCTTTGCTCTACAAGAAATAGCTTTGCAAAAAAACATGATTCGCGTCTTCTCTTTATCAGAATGCTTAATTACACTTGGTGCAAGAATGCGGATCGAAAAGCCAGAACCAGAAGACATGTTCCCTAGTCACGCTGCAGCAAACAGTAAATGAAGTTTGCATCGGTAAATATCACCGAAAAATTAACATTCGTTCTTTTAGTCCTAGACCCAAAATGTCCTTCAGTCAAAAACCAAACAACATGCTCTCTTTGACATTCTCTCCAACAATTCTCTTTACATTACAAGCACACGCAACCTTCAGTTCTTCATGTGGCCAATCCTCCTATCATACAACACCCACACAACCGGCTTACAACGCACACCCGAGGGAACATTCTCTTTTCTTCTGATCGATGAATTTAGCAGCTCTCCTGCTAACATTAAAAAAAAATCTCTTTTTAGTCAGTATCATCACGACGGCGCGGATTCAGTTCTTCTGTACAATATACAAACATCATTTTCAATCCAGGTCAAACAGTTTTAACAGAACAAGCACACACAAATACCCTTTATTCATTGGAGTCTCCATACTTCATTCGCACCACAGTGCCGAGCCTACAGCTCTCCTTGTGTCCCACGCGGAACCAACAGGAAAGCAAGTGGAAACTTATATTGGGGTGGAAGTGAGCCAAGTTGAGAGTGCAATCAGAACATGAAAGAACGAAGAAGACCAGGAAAACTGATGAGCATATGAGCAATAACACAACTTCAACGCAGATCAATCCAAAATCAGGTTTCAGTGTAAAACCACGGGGAAGCACCACGGCGTCTGATATACTGTACTTCAGCAGGGGCTGATTATTATTCAGCTCTTCCCAGCGAGATGGCCAGCAGTCGATGCAGCCATGCAGGTAACGGAAGGTGTGGCCACAGGGGAGCAGCGGACGCCACCGCTCGCTGGCACGCGACGCCTCGAGGAAGACGTAGCAGACAGGAAAAATAAGGTGGTGGGGTGCACGACCGCGGGGCATCCCCGATATTGGGGGTAGGGCCGTGGCAGTGGGCACCGGAGGCGGCGCGCTAGGACCCTCTTCCGTGCCACGTCGGTGGCGTGCTTCGGTTTGCTAGTACCCTATGCGCGCGAGGTCGGCGGCGCGTCCTCCACGGGCTCTGGTTGGGGGAGGTAGCCGGCGAGGCGGAGGGGAGAGAGGAGGTGGAGCCAAGGCGTAAGGGAGAGCTGTACTGGACAGAGGACAACATCGAAGGTGAAGAAAGTCGAGGTCCGTTGGCCGGCGGTTGGAGGGGACATCCGGCGGCGGCCGCAGCGCGCGGGGCGTGCTCCGGCGCTCACGCGCCCCTCACGTGGGCTAGCGGGCAGGCTGTATTGACCTGCGGATGTCGCATGTGTCAGTCGGGCGCGCCTGAAGATCCATGCGGTTGCCGCCTCCGCCGTCCTCGAATTCACCGACCACGACTTCGTCCGTGGCCAGTCGCCGGCACAGATCGCGACCAGGGTATGCCGGATCCATGGCGGCGCCCATGGACATGCTCCGCTTTGCGCTGTCCCCGTTCGACGTCCTCGGGCAGGACGTCCACGAGTGGGTCGTGGCCGCCCTGCGGAGAGGCGCCAGGGAGGTCGGGGTGTACCTGGCGTGGCGCTGCGGCGTGGACAACGACGACTACGTCGCGTCCTATTGCAGCTTCCCGCGACTTATTCCAGGCCGGGAACACGCTGACCACGGTATCAGCCTGGGCTGGTGCGCGCCGCGGGGCTCGCCGGCCTGACATCGCTCTCCCTCGATCGCGTCGATGTCACCGACGATGCGGTCGGGGACCTGATCTCGGAGTGCCGCCTTCTCGAGTTCCTGATCGTGAGGAGGGCAATTACGATCAGGATATATTGATACATCGGAACGCTTGAGAAATATAAGAACGAACCGGTACGGTGGCAATTTAGTAGTATTATGTGATTTGGTGAGAGGGTAAAACGGGAAAAATCGGACATTGTTGAGTTGTCAAATATTGGGACGATCTGGACTGTTTGATCGGATATTGAACGGTACAGATTTAAAGTATCCCAACAAGTTTGCTCTTTTAATAGTAAGATATAGATAAAGTAGAAGTAAACATGAAGGACAAGGTCTAAAAAGAAAGAAAAAAAATACAACTCCGTCCACGCCGGCCCCGAGGCCGCGCCCCACACGGGTCGACGACCAAGTTGCCCGAGCAACCATGGCCGGCACCAAAACCCCTAAACGCAACACGTCGGAGGGAGAATCCGGAGCCGCCGCTCCGACATCCACGCCGGCCCCAAAGCCGCGCTCCACACGGGTCGACGACCAAGACGCCCTAGCGACACAAGCCGACACCAAACGACCTCGACGCCCAGGATTCAAGACTTAGAAATTTTCACGTTTTCCTCACTCGAGATACTCGTAAGTACATGGTGTTTTCTGAGATTTGGAGTCTCTGATATTTTCAGAACACCCAAGTCTCTGGCGTTTTATGCGGAGAGACATATCTGCCTGAAAGTTATTCGAAGGGTCACAATTAGCGTTAAGTTTGATCAAGAGTTATTTAGTAAAAAGAATACGCACGCGAGATTGGGTTGGCTCATGCAGCCTAGCGTTGCCCATGTGGCCATGTTGATCAATTTGTTTGGTACTCTGCACCCACTTTTTTACACTTTCTCACGCCTATCCTGCGTCGCTACTAAGTGTGCCACGTCATTAGCCGAATGTCGCACCAACAAATCGTTAACCCTTTCCAAAGGAATCTTAATGTCTTCAGCCAGCATACCATATTCTTCTTTGCACTTCCTCGCAAAATCCAGCACCCTTGGCAGGCAAGTAGCTCTGCATGTTCAGCATCCACAACATGGGCGAACAAGTGTCATATCGCACCAGTACAACGGTCATGGTGATAACGGATCACCACTTCACTCCCTCCCCTGCAATGAGCTGAACAAAACGTCCAATCGGCGTTGACTTCCCTCCATTGAGGATCAGGAGAAACGACAACGCTCCCTTGTGGTGCATTGGCAATCGTCACCCGCGGGTGTAGCTATAGCTATATCTCTGCGAGCGGTCTTCGGGCAAGTCGACCCTTGAGTGGCCTCCCGGCGGTGTGCCGGCGGGTAATACATGACGGAGCTCCCACGCCGATGTCCAAAATGTGGCGAGGAGGAGCTTTGGTAGTACGAGCTCTACCAACAGAAGAAGACCACCAGAGCCGGTACGTCTAGTGCATCGGTCATCGATGTTAGCTCTATAAAGTATTTGAGAAGTTTTTAGCCAAGTTGTTACTAGTTTTATAGACTAGTTTGAATCAAATTTGTATGAATTTGTGTTCAAATTATTTTAATGAGTTAAATTTTTTTTTTTTTTTTTTTTTGAGGAAAGGATCCGATTCATATAACAGAGTACCCAGTACAAATTACAAGGAAGTCCAAAGAGAAAAGAAAATTACAAACGGACCCTGCAAAAAGCACTAAGCACCCCGGGTGCCCTGGAGAAATTCCAATCAGATCCTTCGTCTTCTCCCAAGAAGCCTAGCCGCTGCCGCCGTCGCCGTACCACAAGCCGCCGTGGAGAGAGCGCCGCTCCGCCTTGAAGATGACCGCAGAAGTCGACCGCCGCCGCGCGACGGCACCTTGGCTCGATGAACGCCCACGGCCCCAACGCCACTCCCACAGCACCACTCCACAACCAGCCGACGAGACGCCGCCCAGGCCAGCCACCAGCAACCACCACCCGTCTCCCGGCGCCGCTCCCCTCGCCACCACGGCCGGCCGGAGCTGAGACACCGAAGGAGACCACCCGCACCACCACCAACAAAACGGGGACACGAACCACCGCCAACTCCTCCCCTCACCGCCTCGGTCGGCCGGAGAAGCAGACGCGGCGCCACGCACCCGGCGAAGAACCTCCACGGCCTCCCCGCGTCGAAGACGACGCCGAAACGGGGACAGGAGGGGGAGGACCACACCCGACAAACCGGCGCCAGCGCCACCGTCTTCGCTGCCGCCGGCCGGCACGCACACCTAGTAACTATATACACGCACAAACGAAACCCGGAGCTCCCCCCCCCCACCTCACGGTGCCAAGATGGCGACCGGAGGCAGAGGGGAGCGGCGGGATCCGCCGGCGAGAACCAAGATCGCCTTTCTCCCTCCTCGATCTACTGTAGCAGGGGAAAGGGGCACGGGACGGGGCAAGGTAATGAGTTAAATTTATGGCATCGGCTAAAACAGCTAATTCTTTAAGTAGCAGATTTGAGTAATTAAAAAATAAGAGGTCAGATGCTACTATAACTTATAGGAGATCGGCTTGAGATGCCCTAGTTTTGTTAAGTCGGCAGCCTCCCATCCAGCGGTTGTCATATTTGGTTAGGGCATACGTGGACAAAGAGGGGGCGGCAGCAATTTTATGATAAATTGCGCAAGCCAAGACTCGAACTCGAAACCCTGGGCTCTGATACCATGTATAGGCCTATTGAGCCATACCTCTGAGACTTGCGCGCCGTCGCTCTCTTCCGGTTGCACGTGTTGGCCTCTCCCTCCCCGAGTCACACGTGAGAGGGGGTGTTGAAGTGTATATGTGGATTGTACTAACCCTTCCTATAAGTTCGGACTTTTGGGATAGTTGGCTAGTGCATGAAACATGACACTTCAACAGCATGCAGTTACAGCCGCCAACCACATAGTTGCTGCCTCATCAGATGCAGTCGCCATGTTTGCTGTCAGGTATTGATCAAGAGCAGTCTAATGGTCGATCAAGATGCGGATGCAGGGTATTTTACGGTACATAGTGGCATTGACAAGCCAAAGTATCTAAAAACAATGCATGTAATTCTGCCTTGGCCTGACTTTACATTATCATTTAAATAAGTTCAGTGGATTTTTTTTCATTTCCAAACTCGAAAAATGGCTGAATGTTTAGTTTACCAAATTTCAGTATTAGTTTGTATTTTACTTTATCTGCAAAAATAAAAGTTTGTGATTTATATGAATAGAATAATAATATAGTTTCCCACTTGTCATGCATGCAGAATACATAAACATTTTAAAGGCTACTTACAGCCAATAGAGTGCTCCCCTTCAATATTAATTAGTTCTGGCTGTACTCCATGGTAAGCAAGGACGTTTAATATTTAGTCAATCTTCCCAACTCCCTTGCAATATATAATTTCCACTACCTTGAGATGCCTAGACACCAAGAATTTTTTCTTTGGCTTGTAGACTTCGCTCGTTTCAATTTCCTGTTCAAAGCAAAACAAACTTACTGAAATCAATCAACAGTGCATGGCAATTTCAAATATTAAGACATCATACATAGAAAAAAAAGTATACATACCTTAGAATATTTACTAAGTCGAAGCCTAAGCGTCTCTAGAACTGGTGAGTGCTGGAGAAAGCAAACTAGTCCACTGAAGTTAGCAGTCATAAACCAGTCACCCAGCAACAATGTTTTGAGGTTGCTAAACATAGGGCACCAACTTATCTCCCTTCTGAAGATCTGGACAGAGGGAAGAATTAAAGGACAATTGAAGCTCTAACTTCAATTACATGATTTAATAATACTGAGCTGTGAGCTGAATACAAGCTTTCTAGAGAGTTATTTTTCCGAGTAAGCAAGCACAAGCAAAAATAAGGATTCATTCCCTGGTAAAAGATTGGACATCGTTTGATTTATTCAGAAACATATTTTATTAAGCTACACAGTTTAAGGTTTGCATAAGTTGACATGGATGCATTGGTGCAAAGGTGAATATCAGCAAGCAACAAAAGGGAGTCAGCAAAACAGCAAGCATATCCACTGAAAGAGTGAGCAAACGTGCCATAGAGCTAAGACCCATCAGATCCAAATTCGTAGCGCTTGACAAACCTCTGAGAAGCACACAAACATCTATACCATAGCAGTTACATGCCATACTAACACACACATAGCAGCCTGAATAATTCTCGCAATCATGTCCAAACCCGATTAATGCCGTTACCAATGATGGCATGCTCAGGAATGGAGTCCGCCCCAAACAATTAACTAGTTTCAGGGTAACCAGACCTGGTGCAGAAATAGAAGACCGGGCATCCTTGGGCAGAAAATTTACATCTCTGATTCTTAGAAGTCGTAAAGATTTTGGGAAGTGAGTCCCAGTGTACCCAATGTTGATTACACTTTGGTGAATCTCTAACTCCTCAAGTGATTGACAGCTGGAAACATCTAGAGGGAAGTCCTTGGACCCAATACGAAAAAGATCTAACCTTGTCAAGTGCTCGGAGACTAGAGGCCGCGCTGATAGCGGCAAACCAGCCCAATTTAACATGTCGAATGTAAGAACCCTCACTTTGCACGATAGCACATAACGGAGCCACCGCTCAGCATCTCGGTGAAGCTCAAGCTCGTCCGTACAATAATCTTCAATAAGGATCTCACATTCATCCAGAGGTGTTGGGTCACGGTAGCGAAGCAGGCTATTGACAAAATCATGACTGTAGCATCTGTGGTTAATCCAAAGGGACGGCACGGACTTCCAGAGGTTGCGCCAGCGAGTGGCGAGCACGCACGTCTGCACTGCTTCACCGGAATGCAGGAAGGACAGCACCCGCTGGATCACATCATCCGGGAGCGCGCTCAAGCGGTCCTCGCCGTCAGACACATCCGCTTCCTTGTCACCCATGTTGCGGAGCCTGCCAGGCATTCCGTCGAACAGGTCTCCTGCGCCGACGCTGCAGGGTGGTGGACGCCGAATGAGCAAGATCAAACTACCGCGCCGGAAAGATGGACAAAGAACTCCAAGATTCGCACCACGAGTGACCTTCCGTAGTCCGTACGTACCTCTCTTCGCCGCCTCCGGCTATCGCGCAAAAGGCCTGAGTGCCCCAGCTCCTTGGAGTTCGCTTCTCCAAGCACGAAGTGATCCCTCCACACTCCATACTCCACAGTCTCCACTAAGCCATCTAGATTCTCGGTTAATGGGGGAAATGAAGGCGACGGGCCAACAAAGAACGGATATACTCTCGAGCTACTCCTCTGCATTCATACCCTCCATTAATACGTCGCCTCGAGCTGAGAAGCGTGGGATCGGAAGACGAGACGAGCAGAGGTAGGCAGGAGCATTCATACGAGCCACACTCACGCTGGGAACAATGTCGCCTAGAAATGGAACACGTGTTTTTTTCGAATTTGGAGAGGTAAATTTGATGGCTTTATAGAGTTTAACCCATCTCAGTAAATTGGCCAATTTTATTTTTCTGTGACTACATTTGAAGCTGTTGTGTAATATATCAGAAAATTTATCTGTCGACCTTTTATAGTTGACTTAGTATAAATATCCGTCAATAATTATATCCCTTTCAAATTGATAAAAAAAATCGATATGCATCCGTCTTCGATGAACATCCGATTTGCATATGTATTTGTGTCCATATTCGTTTAAAAAATATGAAAACACATCTGAGAAGGGCATTATCCAATCCGCCTTCGATCCATTTCCACTAAAAACGAATAAGTTTGTCGTAATATGTTTGATATATTATTGAGTCTCGTGTGCAAGTATATATAGAGGTACGAGTTTTCAACTTGGAGTAGAAGAAAAGTAAGGATCAAATATTATCTCAATCATATATGTCCCAAAACGAATATACCCTACTCTAGCATCCTCAGCAGTCGAACCAGTTCTTTTGGAAATGGGAGACTCCCCAGCCTCTGCATCGTGATGATGCACACGGCTTTTAAATTAATAAAAATGTTTAAACTCTTAAAAAGAGTAAAAAAAGTATCAAGAAAAAATACAGCTCAGGAATCCGCCATAGTGGCTACATAAATCAACCAACGAAACACCAACAACAATATGCTTCTAATCTTTGTAGTAGTCTAGAATGCTGCCAGCCACACCGGTTGAAGATAGCTCGGACCACCACCAACAACCGCGTACAACCATAATCTATCGATTCCCGTTGATCTTCCGAGAGGAGGAAAGACCACATGTGGATCCAACAATAAGTAGCTCCGCAAATAGTGAGCATTTCCAATCTTGTTAAAAACAACATCATTCCGGCAATTCCAAATTGCCCAAACGAAAGCACAAACGTCAATGTGAATTCTAGCCTTAGTTTTCTTTTTAACCCAGGCTAGCCAATTGCCAAACATATTAACAACACTAGTTGGAAATGGGATACTGAAATTGAAATGGATTAGTCTCCAAATATGTCTAGCAAAGGGACAAGAGATAAACAAGTGCTCAACATTTTTATCCGACTAACAAAAAAAAGTTTACATCTTGTCCAATTTCTAATAGCCAAATTATCTTTTGTGAACAATACTTTTTGGTGGAGGAACCACACAAATATTTTAATTTTTAACGGTACTTTTAACTTCCAAAGGTATTTACGAAGGAAAAGTGTATGTCCATGCATACAATCTTAGTACATTGATTTGACAGAAAAAGCTCTTGGCCTCTTATTAATTTGATAGAGACCCCCATTAATTTTTGATCTAGGTTTAACCAGGCCATCTAATTATTACCAAATATCTCCGAAACTCAATATCCAATGGTGGTGCATTTGACACAACATCGGCCACCAAAACATTTTTTTTGGCATACAAGATTATATAGGGATGGGTACTGTACCAAAAGTAGAGTATCCCCAGCCAGATATCCTCCCAAAACCTAGTCCGCTGTCCATAACCAACAACAAATGAACCACGTGCAACAAAATTGGCTTTCACTGTCATGATTCCTTTCCAAAAAGGAGAGTTAGTGGGCTTGACACTAACCTGAGATAGAGTTTACCACATAGGTATTTATTACATAGGAGTTCTTGCCAAACTTCCTCCTCATTTAAGGCTTGTTTGGAATGCAGGATAGGAAAAATATGGGAATAGGAAAATCTCAGGAATAGGATAGGAATGTATGCGCAAAGCGGAGGAACTGAAAACACAGGAAAACAGTTCAGTTGTGTCGTTTGGAACAAAGGAATTATGAAAGCATAGGAAACAGGATATTAAGGTCAAAGCATAGTCAAAGGCACAATCCATTAAAGCTCAGCCCCACATGTCATAGAAACAACATGCAATACTATTTTTCACTAGGAACAATTAACTAGCACATGCCTACGTCCTTGTGCTGACGGCGCCTCGGTCTTACGCGACGAGCAGAAAAAATGAGCTCAGACTGGATGTTTGGAATCCCGTGATTTTCCTCCAAAACCGAAGGAAACAAGTTCCTATCCTGTAAAGTTCCTGCGGCGATTCCTGGGTTCCAAACGCTAAAGATAGGAAATATTCCTGTGTGAACAGTATTTAAGAAGCCATTTGCTTAACAAACACTTGTTTTTAATGTTAAGCAACTCAATGCCAGGAACCCCCCCCCCCCCCCCCCCCCGGCGGATCTTTGGGATGGCAAATAATGTTCCATTTAGTAAGGCGATATTTCTTTCTATGTTGATCACTTTGCCAAAAAAAAACAAGAACGATAGAAACCTAATCTTTTCCGTACC
Source organism: Poa pratensis (assembly GCA_947311845.1). Classification (NCBI taxonomy): domain Eukaryota; kingdom Viridiplantae; phylum Streptophyta; class Magnoliopsida; order Poales; family Poaceae; genus Poa; species Poa pratensis. The sequence goes on from CAMZMU010000085.1 coordinate 147,635,823, forward strand.
CTTTTTGGAATCTGAAAAAAGGATAGAAGAAACATGGGAAAACTTGTTATAACCGAATTATTAGGACCAAACGATCTCCATATGAGAGCATTTTCCTGTCCATGATCCTAGCTTCTTTTCAAAACGATCTTCTACGACTTTCCATTCTCTATTTAACAACTTTCGATAATGAATAGGAATGCCCAAGTATTTAAAAAGGTAGAGCACCCTCCTCACATCTAAAAATGTGACAATACTCATTTTGTTTATCCTTAGCCTTACCCAAGCAAAAAAAAAATCACTCTCATGAAAATTAATTTTAAGGTCGGAGAGTTGTTCAAAAAAGGCCAAGATCAATTTCATAATGACCGCTTTTCTAGAACATCTTCTAGAAATAAAATTGTGTCATCCGCATATTGTAGGATGGAAACTCCGCCTTCCACCAAATGTGGAACCACCTACTTGGCCGTCCTCCTTGGCTTGAGCAATAAGAACCGCCAACATATTGGCCACCAAATTAAATTAAATCGGTGATAACGGATCTACCCTTTTAATGTTTGAAAACAATGGCCAATGTCATCATTTACACGAATCTGAACACTCCCCCATTGGACAAACCGTGCAACCCATTCACACCATTTGGATCAAAACCTTTCATACGTAGGGCAGTCGAACCAGTAGTGTCATGAACAACAGGAGCACCACAAACAGCTAGACTGGATAGAAACTGAAGTAGAAACCAGTGTGCTAGCATCCCTGCAGTCAGAGCAGGACGTCGTGGATAGTGTCACGGCGCGAATGCTTGGACTACAAAGGAAGCTTATGAGGTCATCGGTCGAGGTGATAGCCTTTGTGTCGATGTCAAGATAGCCAAGAGTATTTGGCGGTGCAGCCTTGGTTGAGATAGCCATGCAAGGGGTCGTTGTGATCGATGTTATGGTCGGTGTTGAAGGTGTCGAGGTGTCGAGTGGGATGCCGCATGTGCAAGGTACGTGTGGGGAGTGAAGGAGACACGTCGAGGCAACCGTAGAGGAGGAATGTCGATGCCAAAGTCGATGCAGTCCGGGTCCTTGAGGACGAGGTGCGGACATACTCTTGGCAGAACAAAGCACACATCAGAACAAGGGCATACCCCGATTTTGCCAGAATCGAGTACGCAAAGATGAAGTCAGAGGAGGAAGTCTATGTCAACGAATACGTTGTCGATGAAGGCGAGGCGTCGATCTAATATTGCTAAACTAGAGGACATGTTGGGGACATGAGCATGTAACGGTAGCAGTACCAGGCGTGTGACGGTAGAAACCATCAAGAATTGTGCGCATATGTCAGAGAGGCTAGTAGAAGAGGCCTCTTGGATAGTTGGATGATTGCGGGACAGTTTGTCCGGAGTCCGGACATCCTTCGAACCCGGACATTCGGGGCCGGCAAGGGTGTCCGCACACGCCCACCAGGTGGTACTCTGAGCCTCCACGGGATGGCCCTACCAATTAGAACAAATTGTGGGACAACTTATATTGGTAACCCGAGAAATGGCAAACATGATATATCCATCCAACTAGCTACTCATGCAGACGGACAAACACAATCAGCAACAAGAGAAGGCATGCTCCACAAGTTCAGCCAACCAAACTGCTGGAATTTTGGTGTTGGGCTGTACTTGGGCCAAAGCCTGAAAAGCCCAACTACTAAATTCGAAATTCCCATTTGGCCCATTTATTTGGCTGGCTGTATTGTACGTGAAAGCAACCTTTAGTCCCATACTGCTAGCTAAGAGAGTGCTGCACCACTTTATATAGTGAGCTGTGCTAGCACTTGGTAAGCATGTGAGAACAGGAAGGCTCTCTCGTGCGCACTCCTCCTCCTCCGCCGCCGTCCGTCCGTCTCGTCTCGTCACGACACGCCGCGGGTTGCGGGAATCTCGCCGAGCCGAGCTTATATTTTTGCAGTCCGGGAAATTTATTGAGTCATTAATTAATAATTAACGGACGCGTTAATTGTTTTGCCGTTTCCGTTTGGTGGAGGCGTTACCGACTCAATCGTGGGCTGCAGCCCACGTCCTACCCGACCGCTCTATATATTGCTTGGGCGAACCCTAGCCGCCATATACGCAACACATGGTCGCTCGCCGCCCTAGTTCCAGAACCTTGCGCCGCCGTCTTCCAAGTCTTCTCCATCCCGTCTTCCGGCGTGCACCGGTTGAAGGGACAGCAGGCCTCCGGAACCCCGCCTCTTGTGATCCTGTACGGGAGAGGGGCGATCAGGTTTTTGGGGAGCGCACTCGCGCGACTGCTGGCTTCGAGTTCTTCCCCAACGACGACTTCTTCCCCGACATCGCCAACCTCTTCATCGACGACATGGGCGACACCGGGCCGCTGCTGCTACTGCCGCTGCAACGTATGTCCTCTTGATCTTCTTGTTCGATATGCTGCTAGAGTTCCTGCTTGTGGTAGTTGCTCTAGATTCGTTCGTCTTGTCTACGGTTTTAGTAGATCGCATGATTAGTTTAATTCTGATTATTCTAGTCATATCATGTTTACTATTTTCGTGGATTAAATCTACTGCTAAATTGCTTATATATTCAACAATCCAAAAACCTGATTATAGGCAATTTGTATCGCCTGGCTTTCTCGCGTCGACGAAGCCGTTTCCCTTCAAAGGTGTCCTGTACAAACGGTGGCGCATGAGAGCAGTTTACTGGTTTCAGAACAGTAACTGCTATGCTGCCACCAAAGGCAAACCTGAGGGCGAGCTTAATCCTGAACAACAGGAAGCTTTTGAGAAGCTCGATACTCTGTTTAAGAGTGCCCTTCTGAGTATCCTTGACGATTCCATCGTGGATTCGTATATGTCCTTTGACACTGGCAAGGGCATGTGGGATGCGCTCGAGGCCAAATTTGGGGCCTCGGACGCGGCAGCGAGTTGTACGTCATGGAGCAATTCTATGACTACAAGATGACTGATGAGCGTTCTGTTGTACAACAGGCTCATGAGATACAGTCGCTCGCAAAGGAACTTGAGCACTTCAAGTGTAACTTACCGGACAAGTTTGTCGCCGGTGGCATTATCGCCAAGCTTCCATCTTCATGGAGCAACTTTGCTACTTCTCTGAAACACAAGAGACAAGAGTTTTCCGTTTCGGATCTCATTGGGTCGCTTGATGTGGAAGAGAAGGCGAGAGCGAAGGATACACGTGCTCGAGTTGCCGAGGCTGGTTCTAGTGCCCATGTGGTACAGAAGAAGAACTACCAGCCGCCCCACAAGTCCAAATTTAACAAGGGTAAATCTGGGGGTAAAGGCAAGTCTGATGGACGGTTCAAACCGTCACAGCCTACCAACTTCAAGAAGAACAACAACAAGCCGAGGAAAGGATCATGCCATGTTGTGGTGATCCGGAGCACTGGGCACCTCGTGTCCCAACCGCCATGAGCTGCGCGGATCTGAGAACAAAGGCAAGACTGCCAATGTTGTTATTGGTGACACCGATATGAAGGAATCTGGGTACGGAATATTTCCCACCATCCTTTCAGTTTGTCATTCTCCTGATGGTTGATTGACACTGGTGCTAATGTACATGTTTGTGCTGATGCCTCGATGTTTCTTCTTACCAGATCACAGGGACTTCCCCCGTGCTGATGGGGAACAATTCACATGCTTCTGTTCGTGGTGTTGGTACGGTCGATCTGAAGTTTACTTCGGGGAAGACCGTGCGCCTGAAGAACGTTCATCATGTGCCCTCCATCAATAAGAATCTCGTCAGCGGATCACTTCTGTGTCGAGATGGTTATAAGTTGGTTTTCGAGTCCAATAAAGTTGTAATTTCCAAGTATGGACAATTTGTTGGTAAAGGCTATGAGTGCGGAGGCTTGTTCCGCCTCTCTTGTCAGACTTTTGTACTAAAGTTATTAATAATATTTGTCGTGAAATTGAGCATAATATCTGGCATTCACGACTTTGTCATATTAACTTTGGTGCCATGACGCGGCTAGCTAGTTTGGATTTAATTCCGAAATTCACTACTGTCAAAGGTTCCAAGTGTCAAGTATGTGTGCAAGCTAAGCAACCTCGCAAGTCCCATATGACTGCGGAGGCAAGAGACTTGGCACCACTGGAACTTATACATTCTGATCTTTGCGAGATGAATGGTGTGTTGACAAAAGGCGGAAAGAAATATTTCATGACGCTTATTGATGACTCCACTAGATACTGTTATGTGTATCTTCTGAAATCAAAAGATGAGGCTTTTAACTACTTCAAAATCTATAAAGCTGAAGCAGAGAACCAACTTGATCGGAAAATTAAACGATTGAGGTCCGACCGTGGTGGAGAGTATTTTTCCAATGAGTTTGATTTGTTTTGTGCGGAACACGGTATAATCCATGAGAGGACGCCTCCCTACTCGCCTCAGTCAAATGGGGTGGCCGAAAGAAAGAACCGAACTCTAACTGATTTGGTTAACGCCATGTTAGACACTTCGGGTCTCTCCAAGGCATGGTGGGGGGAGGCTTTGTTGACAGCTTGTCATGTCCTAAACCGAGTTCCCATGAAAACGAAAACTGTTTCTCCTTTTGAGGAATGGGAAAGGAAAAATACGAGACTCTCTTACTTTCGAACTTGGGGTTGTTTGGCGAAAGTCAATATACCAATTCCCAAGAAGCGCAAGCTTGGACCAAAAACTGTGGATTGTGTTCTTCTGGGCTATGCTTTTCATAGCGTTGGCTATAGAGTTTTGGTGGTAAAATCTGAGGTACCCGACGTTCACGTTGGTACAATTTTAGAGTCGAGAGATGCGACTTTCTTTGAGGAAATCTTTCCGATGAAGGATATGCCTAGCTCATCAAATCAGGAGATACCTAATACATCTAGTCAGGAATTGGTTGATATTCCTGATCCCACCACTTCGATAGAACACACTGATAATTCTGTGGAGGATGACAATGAAGTTCCTATTAGGAGCAAGAGACAGAGGATTGCAAAATCCTTTGGTGATGATTTCATTGTGTACCTTGTGGATGACACACCCAGTACCATTTCAGAAGCCTATGCATCTCTTGATGCTGACTACTGGAAGGAAGCTGTCCGTAGTGAGATGGATTCCATCTTAGCTAACGGAACCTGGGAAATCACTGATCGTCCTTATGGGTGCAAACCTGTAGGATGTAAGTGGGTGTTCAAGAAAAAGCTTAGGCCTGATGGTACTATTGAGAAGTACAAGGCACGACTTGTGGCCAAGGGTTATACCCAGAAAGAAGGTGAAGACTTTTTGATACTTACTCACCTGTGGCTAGACTGACCACGATTCGAGTGCTACTTTCATTGGCTGCCTCGCATGGGCTTCTCGTTCATCAAATGGACGTGAAGACAGCTTTCCTAAATGGAGAGTTAGACGAGGAAATTTACATGGATCAGCCTGATGGTTTTGTAGTACCTGGTCAGGAAGGAAAGGTGTGCAAGTTGTTGAAGTCTTTATATGGCCTAAAACAAGCTCCTAAGCAATGGCATGAAAAGTTTGAGAGAACTTTGACTGCTGCAGGTTTCATTGTAAACGAATCTGACAAGTGTGTGTACTATCGCTATGGTGGGGGCGAGGGAGTTATTCTCTGTCTGTATGTCGATGACATACTGATCTTTGGAACCAATCTTGATTTAATCAAGGAGGTTAAGGATTTCTTATCTCGTTGTTTTGAGATGAAGGATCTAGGAGTAGCTGATGTTATCTTGAACATCAAGCTGCTGCGAGATGGTGATGGTGGGATTACACTGCTTCAGTCTCACTATGTGGAAAAGGTATTAAGTCGTTTCGGGTATGACGACTGTAAACCCTCTCCGACACCATATGATCCTAGTGTGTTGCTTCGAAAGAACCAGCAGACTGCTAGAGATCAACTGAGATATTCTCAGATTATTGGCTCGCTTATGTATTTGGCTTGTGCCACGAGGCCTGACATCTCTTTTGCTGTAAGCAAGTTGAGCCGGTTTGTTTCTAATCCGGGAGATGATCATTGGCATGCGCTCGAGAGAGTTATGCGTTATTTAAAAGGCACTGCGAGCTATGGAATTCACTACTCCGGGTATCCAAGAGTACTGGAGGGTTATAGTGATTCCAATTGGATATCTGATGCTGATGAGATTAAGGCCACGAGTGGTTATGTGTTTACACTCGGTGGTGGAGCTGTTTCCTGGAAGTCTTGCAAGCAGACCATCTTAACGAGGTCAACTATGGAAGCAGAACTCACAGCATTAGACACAGCCACTGTTGAAGCAGAGTGGCTTCGAGAGCTTTTGATGGACTTACCTGTGGTTGAAAAACCAATACCCGCTATCCTTATGAACTGTGATAATCAAACTGTGATTCACAAGATTAAAAGTTCTAAGGATAATATGAAGTCATCAAGGCATGTGAAGAGGAGATTGAAATCTGTCCGAAAATTAAAGAACTCCGGAGTCATTGCGTTGGATTATATCCAAACGTCTAAGAATTTGGCAGATCCCTTCACAAAGGGTTTATCACGTAATGTGATAGATAGTGCATCGAGGGAGATGGGTTTGAGACCCACGGTATGAGTTGTCCACAGTGGTAAACCACTCTATGTGATCGGAGATCCCGTGAATTAGAAGTGGGTGACAAGCTGTTGGACAGCTGAGAGGAGAGTATCCTTATATTTTACCATCCACTCCGTATAGATGCAATACTCTCCTGATCTGCATGGCAGGTTGATATTTATATATCTTAATGTGTTCCAAGCGGCTTACTTTTATAAGCGGAGATGTTGCCCTGCAGAACATCTCTTGAGGAATACACCTATATGAGTCTGACTGTTAAACGTCGCAGTCCGTGAGAGTTGGGTGCTCTTTAATAAACTCATGAAAGGCTCGGAGTATGACGTATAAGCTCCACCGCGGGGAAGCCTTGCGGTAGCCCAGTATCGGTAAAGGATTTGTGAAACTAGATTTGCAGCAAACTTGTAGTTCAAGGCATAGTCCACTATTCAAGTTGCGGTCTAGTGTAGCATAAGTTCTAAGTGGTGTTCAACTTAACAGTCTCCACTAAACACCGGTATATAAAACAATGTTTTGGAACAAACGTGGTATGATGTGCCAATGAGACTTTGTGGGGGATTGCTGGAATTTTGGTGTTGGGCTGTACTTGGGCCACAGCCTGAAAAGCCCAACTACTAAATTCGAAATTCCCATTTGGCCCATTTATTTGGCTGGCTGTGTGTACGTGAAAGCAACCTTTAGTCCCATACTGCTAGCTAAGAGAGTGCTGCACCACTTTATATAGTGAGCTGTGCTAGCACTTGGTAAGCATGTGAGAACAGGAAGGCTCTCTCGTGCGCACTCCTCCTCCTCCGCCGCCGTCCGTCCGTCTCGTCTCGTCACGACACGCCGCGCGGGTTGCGGGAATCTCGCCGAGCCGAGCTTATATTTTTGCAGTCCGGGAAATTTATTGAGTCATTAATTAATAATTAACGGACGCGTTAATTGTTTTGCCGTTTCCGTTTGGTGGAGGCGTTACCGACTCAATCGTGGGCTGCAGCCCACGTCCTACCCGACCGCTCTATATATTGCTTGGGCGAACCCTAGCCGCCATATACGCAACACATGGTCGCTCGCCGCCCTAGTTCCAGAACCTTGCGCCGCCGTCTTCCAAGTCTTCTCCATCCCGTCTTCCGGCGTGCACCGGTTGAAGGGACAGCAGGCCTCCGGAACCCCGCCTCTTGTGATCCTGTACGGGAGAGGGGCGATCAGGTTTTTGGGGAGCGCACTCGCGCGACTGCTGGCTTCGAGTTCTTCCCCAACGACGACTTCTTCCCCGACATCGCCAACCTCTTCATCGACGACATGGGCGACACCGGGGCCGCTGCTGCTACTGCCGCTGCAACGTATGTCCTCTTGATCTTCTTGTTTGATATGCTGCTAGAGTTTCTGCTTGTGGTAGTTGCTCTAGATTCGTTCGTCTTGTCTACGGTTTTAGTAGATCGCATGATTAGTTTAATTCTGATTATTCTAGTCATATCATGTTTACTATTTTCGTGGATTAAATCTACTGCTAAATTGCTTATATATTCAACACAAACATATGAAACTCGGACAATCACCACAAATCACAAGAACAACCTTCCAGGTGCCATGAAAGTTTACTTGAGAGATCTGGATACAAAAAACATTATATATTGCATAAGTTGTACCTGAAACATCTAATTAAAGCATAGGCCTTAAGCAGGTAATTCAGTTCAGTTCAGGAAACTAGCAAGAGTGCAACAGGACCGCGATGGCGTTTAATCCTTCGACCTGAATCCAGGCAAGCCACCTAACAGAATCGGCAGGAGTTCATTATGCTTCATGTGAATGGGGCATGGGCAGGGCGCACTGCCTTTGTTGACAATACGCATGAACCTTATGATGAAAGATCCAGGGACATGTCTCACACCCAAATATCCAGGCACATGGGAGTTTGAATAGAGAAGCGGTTGTAGACGGTCTGAACTAATTCGTGCACTCAAAACTGAAGCCTGTAGAAACAACAGAAGACACAATAAGCACGTAAAAGTGTAGGCTATGGTACGGCCAATTCGAGAGTGGCACTAAAGTGCAGGAAAAACTGTACAACAAACATTCACTTGGACGATTAAACAAACAAACGACTTGGTCTACCTTATCATTCCAGAAAGTTTCAAACCCTCATTAGAGTGTTCGTGCATTTGATAAATCCGCTGGGTTTCATTAATTTGGGTTTCATTAATCAAGAATTAGCAAAGGCCTGCAGTAACAGCCACCAAGCACCTCTTACAGATGCAGTCGCCACGTTTGCCGTTAGGTATTGATGAGCAGTCTAAATGGTGGGACCAAGATGTGGCATTGTGGATGCAAGGTATTGTATGGTACCATAATGGCATTGACAAGCCAAAGGATGTACAAAAAGGTGCATGTAATTCTGCTTTGGCCTAGATTTATATTTTCACTTAAATAAGTTGGGTTGATTTTTTTCGAATTTCGGTAAATGGTTAAATGTTTAGTTTACCAAATTTGACTACTCCCTCCGATCCACAAAAAATGTCGGGAAACTGAACCTACCGTGTACAAATTGGTAGTTACGCTAGCGACACATTTTACTGATCGGAGGGAGTATTAGTTTGTGTTTTACTTTATCTGCAACAAAGCACTGTTTGTGATTTACTCGACTAGAATAATAATAAAATTTCCCAACTATCACGCATACAGACTACATAGACATTATAATAGTAAAATGTTGTAACAATTAGGTGTACTTACAATTCGTATAGGGATAGAATGTAGTATAGCCCTTCATTTCAATACTATTTATTAGTTCTGGATGTACTCCATGGTAAGCAAGGACATTTAATATTTGGTGAACCCTTTCATCCCTTGCATCTTCCTTGAAATATGTGATTTCAACTGCCTTGAGGTGCTTTGACACCAAGAATCGTTCCTTTGGCTCGTAGACTGCACTCGTTTTAATGTAAGAAGATTCCTGTTGCAACCAAAATAATTTACTGAATGAATCAGAAGTACATGAAAATTTAAAAGATTATTAAATCGTAGATAGAAAAAAAAATACCTCATATAAAATACTAAGTTGAAGTGTAAGCATCTCTAGAACTGGTGAGTGCTGGAGAAAGTAAACAAGTCCACTGAAGTTAGCAGTCATACACCAGTCACCGAGCAACAATGTTTTGAGCTTGCTAAACATAGGGCCCCATTTTATCTCCTTTCTGAAGATCTGCACAAAGTGGAGAATTAAAGGAGAACTAAAGCTCTAACTACAATTAAATCAATTAATAGAGTAATACTGAGCGAATACAAGATTGGACAAGATTTCATAACGTTTGGTTTGAACAATTACGGAAAGAAAGAGAATGGAGGCCAAGCCACACGTTGCAAAAATGACATAGCTCCCAAACTAATCTGAACCATATTTAATACAGTGTAAGTATGAAGTAGCCTTACAAACCATATGCATAATGCTTTTTTCACGAAACAATTATATATGGGTGTCTTGATAGGAACATGTAGGTCGCCCTTGCATGCAAGGCCGCTGGAGCTGGCAGCTGGCTAGGCTTACAAACCTCTGCTGCATGCCTTTGTTGGCTCAACACAGGTATTTCTTAGTTAAGCTTTTTTTGTACTCCTTTTACTGAAGTTGTTTTGGGGTTTCGGGTTTGTTGTCTTGTGAGTTTCAAGGCCTTGTTGGCATTCTTCTTCTGATACAATATGGCACACACCATGATGTGTTTTACCGAAAAATAAAGAAATATGACATTTAAGAGGAGTGAATTGGTAAAAAAAAATGCAATGCACATCAGAAATTAGTTAACATAATTAGATTGACTTATACACTGATGCAAAGGTGAATAGCAGCAAACATCAAAAGTAGACAGCAAAACAGCAAGCATATCGACTGGAAAAAGGGGCGAGCATACCATAGAGCTAGTATGACTTAGCAGCTCTAAATTTGTAGCGCCTGACAAACCTTTGAGAAGCACACAATCTCCTACACCATAGCACTTCACACATGATTCATGACCACAGTCCCAGCGAGAACCGTTTCGACAAGAATCCATGCTGAAGTATCCAATTTTGATAAATGCAGTTACCAATGATGGCAGTCTCTTGAGCAACGGAGTCCAACCCCAACAGTCATCTAGTTCCAAGGTAACCAGACCTGGTGCGGAAATAAATGCCCGTGTATCCTCAGGGAGAAAACTTGAGCCTCTCATTCTCAAAAGCCGTAAAGATTTTGGAAGGACAGTCTCAATATTGATCACACACATGTGCATCTCCAACACCTCAAGTGATTGACAGCGCAAAACATCTAGAGAGAAATCCTCAAACCTAACACGGCAAAGATTTAACCTTGTCAAGTGTTTGGAGAGGAAACTGATAGCTGCAAAATCTCAGGTGTAGAGATGTGGAATCGAAGAACCCTCGCTTTGCATGATACCGCATAACGGAGCCACCGCTGTGCATCTCGGTGAGACTCATCCCTATCATAATTATCAGAGAGAAGGATCTCAAATTCGCATTGGTGCAGAGGTGTTTGTTCACGGTAGCGAAGCAGGCTATTGACAAAATTAGCACTGTCGTCGGGGATGTCATCTAGCATATCAATACGAAGGGACGGCACGGACTTCCAGAGGTTGCGCCAGCGGGTGGCGAGCACGCACGTCTGCACGGCATGATGCGAGGGCAGGAACGACAGCAACAGCCGGATAAGATCTTCCGGGAGCGCACTCAAGCGGTCCTCGTCGCCAGCCACGGCTGCTTTGTTGTCACCCGTGTTGCAGGTTCCTCTGACATTCCGTCGAACAGGTATGCTGCGCCAAGGCTGCAGATGTGGTGGACACCTAATGAGTAAGATCAAACTACCAGGCCCAGGCGGGAAAGATGGACAACAAACCCAAGATTCGCACCGCGTCACGCTACGTACCTCTCTACGCCGCCTCCGGCCGCCGCGTAGAAGGGCCGAGTGATCCCAGTGCTCGGCGGCGTACAGTGGCAAGTGGGCTCGCTCGGCCGTCCTCGACCGCTTCTCCGAGGAGGGCACGAAGTGATCGGTCCCCTAATCCATCTACGTCGCCTGGAGCCGAGAAGCGTGGAAGGAGAAGACGAGACGATCAGATCATGCAAAACATGTAATACGTACTAAATTGTGAATCGCAGCAATTTTTATAACTTAAGAGAGATTGATTCTGATATAAATTTTTTTCGTGGAGATAAGAGCATCTCTAGGAGAAGGGATAGGAGTCCTATCATAGGACAACACAGGTCAGGTACGCAAAAATCTTTTGCGAGTAAAAAGGAATTTTTCAACAAGTTTTAACTCCACTACCCATATGAACAATACTATAACTTCAATTTGACAAGTAAAAGAACAAATAATTTCACAACTCAACATCATAGAACATTGTAATATTCCAAATGCATAGTTCTAAATATTAAATTTCAATTTTAAACATAGTTCTCGGATCAAAAGCATGACCAAGATCAAGTCGCAAAACATAGAGCAAATTCAAAAGGAGATAGTCCAAAAGCATCACGCAACACGGCCGTTCCCACCACCGTTGCGACCGTGTTAGTGCCATCTCCCATGTAGCTAGCTGAAGCTCCCATCATCCCGGCCCAAGTCATTTTGTCCTGGTCAAGTGAGCGGATAATTCAATAATACAAGGGATAACAAAAAAAATATGACCGATTTAATTAGGTAATGGGAATGTACCTGTATTTTGATATAAATTCGTAGATATACATAGCATATTCAGACAATATATAAGGAAAGTGTAGCAGATTATTCATCACTACTGCATATGACCTTGCTTGTACATCAGATCGAGCCACCACATCTAGAGGCACATAGTATTGAGACGGTTGGTCATTTTATGACCTGTTCAATAATACATGAATTAAAGTTTGAACTAGAAGATGGTGATATCTATGTGTTAAAAATTATACATGAATTTAAAGCTAACTAGGCAGTTATTAGATTAGCTTACACCTTAAGATAACTAGGCAGTTAGGAGTACTTGGCTTTGTCCAAACACTACATTGTAAACGACTTGCAAAGGGGGTATAAATATTCCAGATTCTATCATCAATAAAGCACTCGTTTTCTGTCTCAAACGGCGCTATCTGTCAAGTATCTCACTCTGTTTGTGATCAATTTTTTTGTGAATGAATTAAGATACATGCATGAAGAGGTGACGATATCAGCATGAAATAACCATGAGACAAGGAAAGGCTGAGATGGAAACCAAGAAAATTGAGGGTACAAATTAAAAATTGTTAGAATATGCACATAAATTAGAAATCAGCGGTTCAAGCGGTAAAAATCTAAACCGACAGCCTCAATTGTTCGGCCACCAGTCAGGTTTTTTAAACTATGGAACTAAGTGATTATGAATCATATATATAGCGTTAATGTCTTGGTACTATTTCAGTCTGTTCACCCCACCTTAGAATTCTTTTTGTCCTCCGACCACTGGGTACCATTAGTAGATGTTTTGCCCAGTTATGTGATTAGAATGCACATTAATCAGCAGAGATGAGAACAGATTCTTGGTACTAATGATCACATGTGGGACAACTTATACTGGTAGCCTATGAAGTGGAAAACATGATACATCCATCTTAACCAGGTACTCATGCAGTCGGACAAAAAAAATCAGCAACAAGAGAAGGCATGCTCAACAAGTTCAGCCGACCCAACATATACAAAGAACTCGGACAATCACCGCAGATAACTAAAACAAAACAACCTTCCAGGTCATGAAAGTTTAAATGATAGAACTGGATACGCGGCACAATTAGATATGGCATAAGTTGTACTAGAAACATCCAATTAAAACAGAGGCCCTCAGCAGGGATATCAGTTTAGGCCTGACACTGAGTTCAGACAACAACGAGCAAGAACAACAGGACCACAATGGTGTTTAAGCCTTTCCAACTGAATCCACGCGAGCGACATAACAAAATCGGTAGGAGCTCATGCTTCATGTAAAATGGGACATAGGCAGGGACGCAGGGTGCACTGATTTGGTTGACAAAACACATGTTGAATGATCCAGGGACATGGGAGTCTGAACAGACAAGCCATAGTAGACGGTCTGAACTACCACTTGCGCTCAGAACTGAAGCCTGTGATCACAACAGAAGACACAATGAGCACATGAAAGTCCCCAGGCTAATAGAAAAAAGCGTATCATACGGCCAATTAGAGAGTGGCACCGAAGTGCAGGAAGAACTATACAACAGAATTCACTTGGACGACTGAATTTGATCTATTTGTGATAACACTGTCAGGACGTGCTATTAACATGAAAACAACCACAAGTGCTAACTTATCATTCAACAGAGTGCAACCCGTCATTAGAGTGTTCATGCATTCAGTAACCCGCTGGGTTTCATTAATCAAGCATTATTCTCCTACTTACTATGCAGTTACAGCCACCAAGCACCTCTTAAAGGCCTACAGCTGTAGACCTCCAGTTGTTGCTTCAATAGATGCAGGCATGACGTTTGCTGTTAGGGCAACTCCAAAAGGGAGACCCAGACGGACACAAAATATGTCCGGAATTTATCGGTTTAGGTCTCCCTCTGGCCGGGCGGACACGCGCATCCGGCAGGTGCACCCGACGGTGGATACCTATTTGGATGACCTGTCCGCATTGCTTCCTTTTTTTTCCTTTATCTCCAACAGCCGAGTACTGCTAGTAATCGCATCCGAGAACAAGGTACCCGGAGCGAAGCTCGCAGGCCGTGGAGGCGGTGGCTGCGTCGGACCCCACGGGCGCCACGGCGGAGCACGCGCTGGAGGCGGTGGAGCTCTCCCGGGCGAGGGAGCTGCCCGAGCTAGTGGGAAGACGAGCTGCCGTGGAGCGGAATGCACGGGAGCACCGCGGCGGCGACGGAGGCCGGCTCCACGCACATGCTCTTGGGCAGACGAGCACGTGAAGGAGCTCCAGTGTGTCGTCCTCGCCGCGCCTGTCATCCGCGGCGGCCGCACACACGAGGTGGGACGCGCACCTCGCTTTGGCACGCCTGGAGACGTCGCTGGTGATGGAGACCATGTTTCTGTCAAAGGCAGTTTTGAGGAGCAAATCGTTCGCCGACGAGGAGACGGAGCTAGCTCACAACAAGCTGACGACCACCAGGACTCGGCGCGCGGTGTTAGAAGTAATCTTGTCATATCTATGTGCATGAAGTTTCTAGCTTAGTCAGGAAGTATCTGGAGTATGTAGCAGTCCTAGTAGAAGTAAAAGTCTGTGTTCTGTAGTAGCTTCTAGAAAGTAGCTTCTAGAGAACAGTAACCGACCTAGATAGCCTATATAAGGATGTACCCCCTTTGTAAGAACTAAGCTAGTAAGCCAAGATGTAGCCTCAAGCTTGTGTGATATATTGAGAAGATATATAAAGCTTCGTATGTTCTTGGTGTGACTGTAAGAGAGCGAGGTGTGTGTGTGAAGGACAACCTATTAGAAGGGAGCTAAGGAAGCTACGTGATTTAGCTCCAACACGCGGCATCGAGCGCGCGGGAGCGGTCGAGCGCTGCCTAGGCATGGGCCAGCGCGGACTCGGCACGCGACTGAGCGGATGCGGGAGGAGGGCGCGGCGGCGTGATCGACCTCGGGACGTCGGACGACGAGCGCGGCGAGAGCGGAATAGAGACGCGGCGGCGTGCTTGGGCTAGCACCACACCAGCCTCCAAGAACAGCAGCGGCACACGCGCAGGGAGGGCTGCACAGTGACGGCCTCCGGGAGCTCTCTCAACGGCGGCGCGGTGGTGGGGATTTTTTTTAGGAGAATAGTGGGGTAGTTGGGAGGAGGAGGATTTCTTTGGCTGCCATATGGGCCAAGACATAGGAGGACACGCGCGGACATCCCCTTTTGTCCGCCCATGACCCAAAACTGACGCATATTTGATCCGGGAACGCGTTGCCGGACACGAAACAGACCACATGTCTAAATGGGTCTCTGCGTTGGGGGTTGATTTTTCCCATCCGGACACAGCCGGACAAAATGGGTCTCCCCGTTGGGGGTATTGATCATGAGAAGTCTAAATGGTCGGACCAAGATGGACCAAGATACGACATTGTGGATGCAAGGTATTGCATGGTATCATAATGGCATTGACAAGCCAAAGGATGTACTCCCTCCATTCACAAAAGGATGTCTCAACTTAACTCAAAATTTGTATGTATCTAGACATGATTTAGTGTGTAGATACATGCAACTTTGAGCTAGGTTGAGACATCCTTTTGTGAATGGAGGGAGTACAAAAGGTGCACGTAATTCTGCTATGGCCTATGTTTACAATTTCATTCAAATAAGTTCGGTGGATTCATTTCATTTCCAAACACAGAAAAAGGTTGAATGTTTAATTTACCAAATTTCAGGGTTATTTCCCGTTTTACTTTATCTGCATTTTTTTTTTGTTATTTAAATGAATAGAACAATAATAAAGTTTACCAACTGTCATGCATGAAGACTACATGAACAATATATAGCAGTAAAATGTGGTAATAGTTACTTACGGCCAATATAGGGTTTCCTTCCAATTATAATTAGTTCTGGCTGTACTCCATGGTAAGCAAGGACGTTTACTATTTGGTCAATATTTCCAACTGCCTGGCAATATTTGATTTTGACTGCCTTAAGATGGTTTGATACCAAGAATTGCTCATTTGGCTTATAGATTTCACTCGCTCCAACGAAATCTTCCTGTTACAAACAAAATCATTTACTGAAATTAATCAACAGTACATGTCAAAATTTAAAAGATTAAGACATTATGTGTAGAAAAAATTATACCTCAGAGAAACCACCAAGTTGAAGCATAAACCTCTCTAGAATTGGTGAATGCTGGAGAAAGTAAACTAGTCCCCTGAAGTTAGCACTCATACACCAGTCACCAAGAATAACCGTTTTGAGCTTGCTAAACATGGGACGCAGTTTTATCTCCCTTCTGAAGATCTGGACAGAGTGAAGAATCAAAGAATTGAAGCTCTAACTTCAATTACATGATTTAATAATACTGAGCTGAATACAAGCTTTTCTAGAGAGTTCCTAATTTCCGGGTAACCAAGCATAAGCAGAGGTAGCAATTCATGTCGTGGACAAGATTTTACATCGTTTTGTTTATTCATAAACAAAATTTATTTAAGCCACAAAATTTAGGGGTTGCACAAATTGACATGGCTCCTAAATTAATCTGAATCATATTTGACGGATACACTGGTGCAAATGTGAATAGCAGAAAACAACAAAAAGTAGTCAGCAAAACAGCAAGCATATCCACTGAAAGAAAGAGCAAAAGCATACCATAGAGCAATGACCTATCAGCTCCAAGTTGGTAGCGCCTGACAAACCTTTGAGAAATCCATAGCATTGCATACATGACCTACCACCACAAACCTTTGAGAAATCCATAGCACTGCATACTGACAAACCTTCGTAAGAAGAATCATAGCAATCAGGTCCAATACGGATTGATGCCGTTACCAATGATGGCATGCTCTTAGGGAACGGAGTCCACTCAGAACAATCAGCTAGTTCGAAGGTAACCAGACCTGGTGCAGAAATAAAAGACCGGGTATCCGTGGGCAGAAAATTTGTATCTCTGATTCTTAGAAGTCGTAAAGATTTTGGGAATTCAGTCCCAATGTTGATCACACATTGGTAAATCTCCAACTCCACGAGTGATTGACAGCTCAAAACATCTAGAGGAAAATGCACGGACCCAATACGAAAAAGATCTAACCTTGTCAAGTGCTCGGAGACTAGAGCCCCAGCTGATAGATGCAGACTATAATTTAACATTTCGAATCGAAGAACCCTCACTTTGCATGATACCGCATAACGGAGCCACTGCTCAGCAGCTCGGCGAGACTGACTGAAAACATCAGCTTCAACAAGGATCTCACATTCATGCAGAGGTGTTGGGTCACGGTACCAAATCAGGCTATTGACAAAATCAACACTGCATAAGGTGCTAATACGAAGGGATGGCACGGACTTCCAGAGGTTGCGCCAGCGAGTGGCGAGCACGCACGTCCGCACTGCTTCAGGGGAGGGCAGGAACGACAGCACCATCTGGATCAGAACATCCGGGAGTGCGCTCAGACGGTCCTCGTCGCCAGTCACGGCTTCTTCGTTGTCACCCGTGTTGCAGATTCTCTTTGCCATTTCGTCGAACAGGTATCCTGCGCCGAAGCAGCCGAGGTGGTGGACAACAAATTAGCAAATATCAAACTGGCAGGCGGGGAAGATGGACAAAAGAAACCCAAGATTCGCACCGCATCAGGTTACGCACCTCTCTTCGCCGCCTCCGTCGGCCGCGTCGAAGGACTGAGTGCTCCGGCTGCTCAGCGGCGGACAGTGGCAAGTGGGTTCGCTGTGCCGCCCTCGACCGCTTCTCCGGCTCCGAGGAGATCACAAAGTGAATTCCCCTAATCCAGCTCGATTCTCAGCTGGTGGGGCCAACGAGCCGAGGGATCGAAAGACGATAGGAGCAGAGGAAAGCCGGGAGCATTCGTACGAGCCACCTCGCGCTGAGAACAGAGTCGCCTCGAGAAGACGAGAAGGAACACGTTGGCACGAGACAATCACCCCGACCCAAGTCATTCTTGTCCCGACCAATTGAGCGCATAATTCCTTAATTATATTTTTACTTTTTAGACATGCATAAATATATATTATTTCTTTTAAAAAAAATATTCAGGACCTGTATAGAATTTAAAAAATAGATGTTCAGTTTTGCTCGGGCGTTTTTTTTTTTTTTTGAAATTCTTGGTCGGGCGTTTTTTTTTGAATTTTTCACATATATTAAACCAACAAAGAGTACACGATTACATCGATTACAAAAACAAAACTAAAATAGACTAGCAAATCTATGAGATCTTCAAGCCCTTTCTTCATCCATGACACAATCTTGTATTTTTCTGAAGGCAGCCATAAAACAACGCCAAAACCACCAAACCACACACCTGTGAATACCACCGAAGGTTCTCCCTTTTTAATTTTGAGCCGCAATGCCAAGACTTTGTGCACGCACGCGGCCATTAAATTAATCAAGCAACATCGGCAAGAGCACCACCACTGATATTCCAAGGACAAATAACCGAACCACGTTGTCGACGTCGTTGGGAGCCGAGAGAACGAATCACCATTGCCGAAAACGTAGTAGCCGGGATAGATATTGCGAGGACAAACCTCCTCGCGGCAACCATGAGAAACAATGCAAGATTGATCTGGCGAAGCAAGATCTGAAAAACCATACCTAGACAGACTTAATCTTCCAAAACCACCATTGACGTCGGGAAGGATATCTCGTCGTCGAACGAAGCGTGGGAGATCACTTATTGCAGACGATACCATCTCCATTAACGAAGAAGATGACGATCAAAACCAAGCTCTAACATTAAGGACCTTCGTATAGCGCCGTGCGCAGGTCCGAGGTCCCCACCCCTCCTAGTGCCAGAACGGCAACTAGAGGAGGCGAGGACCAGTCGAATCTTTGCCGGCGGCGACGATGAAGCTGCAGATGGCACCGGCGGCGACGGCTAGGTTTGGAACCCTAGGCCGTCGCCACGATCGCCCCAAGATCGCCTTGCTCTCCCTTCCTTCGTACGTACCGGTTCGCTACTTGGTTTACAATTCTTGGTCGGGCGTTAATACAGAGTAGTTCACAACACTGGATCAGTCGACGATGTACCCACTCTGTTTTTATTTGCTCCATGTTCAGAGTTTTTAAAACTTAGAGATTTTAAAATTTAACCAAGTATATAGGAAAAATATAAACATATATTATACTGGATGCATATAATATGAAAATAAATTTTATTATGATTATAATAGCAATCATTTAAAAAAAACTTGACAGCAGGCATTTTCGCAACATCTACTATCTCAATTATGTTGGTGTAATCGGTCTCGTAAGATCTTTACCTAATAATAAAGGAAACTTGGCGTAATAATTTCCTGCCAATAAATGTATACAATAACTCTGGTTTAATTTTCTACCAAATATAGCTATCTCTTCCTCTATATATATGGACCACACCAAGCTCTGTAGGTAATTTCGACGAAGACACAACCAAAACGCAAGAAAACCTGTTGCAACATCAACATGGAGAAGTGCATGAAGCGCCTCCAAGCATTAGTGTTCCTTCTTCTCGTATGCTTTGCTGTTGATGCACAATGTAAGTGGCACAAAAGCTACATATTTTCTTCTGGTGTTCCTTGTGGTTCTGTTTCTTCACGATCCATTCCATATCATGTACTTATGCATATACGTCACTGGTTAATGATACTAGATCCCCCGGCGCGGCGTTGCCGCGCGCCACCCGCCGTTGACACTGGTTTTCAGTTTGTAAAACGCTATAACAAACATTCTTAATATGACACAATTAACGCACGGCCCGTGTGTTAAAATTCAAATTTGGAAATGTCCTTTTCTAAAAAGTGTGCAATTTTGGAAATTACTGATATACAAAGAGAGCTTACGTTCAAAAATTGTTTAGAATTCGAAAAATGTTCAAATTGGGAAGTTTTGTAGATTGCTCTTGATGGATATCTGTGTGAATATAATTTTCTTTGTGTGTGTTTGTTACAAAATAATATATTTTGTGAACAGAAATGGTAAAGTTAGAGAGATTTAAGTTCCGTCCAAAATTGGTTACATCATTAGAAGCATCATATGATGATCACCGTCATGTAAATGTTAAATTGTGAGAGATTCTAAATGATGGACTACACATGTGGGAATCAGATGCACAATATAACTTAGTGTACATGAACCTTCATAAAACATCATCAAACAACGAACCAAAAGATCATGGCACCGATATATTAAATGCTCAGATTTGAAACGAATTTGGAATTTCAAGATATTGAAATTTGGAAGTTCATCATAGGCCATAAATAGTCGATGTTTTTTTTGTGTTCATGCTGATATGTTTGCTATATTTTATATAGGAAGTTATATTAGCTTTTTAAATTGTTTTTTAAAAAAACCTGCAGAATATTTGAGGGGGGGGGGGGATATCTGTTGTTAGAAAATTCAACAAATCTTGTTTGGAATCTATTTTGAAAGTAATGTTAAGTAAGGATCACGTGAGGAAAAGCTTCTTCCCAAGTTTCAAAACTCACCAAGAACACAACCCTCCTTGCTATACTAACAGTCCTTCCTGGGACAGTGAACACAGCGACATCAGATGCTGCCAATCACATATGTATATCAAGAAGTGAAGTAAATTCACTCGGTGAGAAGAGCATTTGAATTTGACAACTTTCTTTGTAAGTGAAATAAAAAACACAATAAAATAATATCAATAACTCCATGGAAAATATATTAGAATGTTAAAAAAAATTACCCCAAAATGAAACACTGCCTATTTATGTCATATGACCAAAGTTGGAAAAAAGTTTATGTCCAAAAGGTTGTCTAGTTTTTTTTGAAATTGGTTGAATCGGTAAGTTATTTGGATTTGAATCTTTTTAACATCTATGAAATGGCTAGGTTTGAAAGGCATCTAAATTTGTAAAATATGCAAATTTTGTAGCTAAACAGATTTTTTAATTTCAAACCCATGTAGTTTGGGCAAGTGCATTTGTTTTTTCCGCAATTTGTTACCTATTAAAAAAGTTCGAATATGTTCGTTTTGTGCTGTAAATAGTTGTTTTTTTTTTTGCGGGCTGTTTGAATATGTTTATACGTTTCATTATTTTAAAAAAAAAATTTGTAATGACTGAAAACGCATACTTATTCACTTGAATTCTATGGCCAAAGTTTTTTTTTTAATTCAAAACCATGTAATTTGGGTGAGTGATTTTTTTTTGGGTATTGTTTTTTGAGTGCAACTCTTGCGTAGGAAAGTTTGGAAATCTTCATAAGTTTGCAATTTTTTAAATTGGAAATTAGAAGTTTTTTTTTTTGGAATTTCAACATGTTCCCCTGTAATTGTGAAATATCTGATAGTGGGACCCACATGTCAACATGTAACGAACAATAGTTTGTTTTAAAAAAACTGAAATTCGCCCATGTCAATTATTTGAGTTCGAAAGAAAAATTTAAAACCATATTTTAGAAAATGACATAAAGGTGTCAATTAAGCCTTTTTGAATCATTTAAATTTTCCAAGATTTAAAATAATTTGGAAATGGTCCCAAAGTATTTAAAATGACTGTTTTGATCTTTTCAAATTTTTAGAAACTGGTTGAATTCAATTGGATATTTAAAACAAAAGTTATAAAAGTTTTCAGAAAAGAAAAAGAGAAAAGGAAAAAAAAAAAAGGCCCAACTGGGCCGAAGCCCAGCAGCCAGCACGGCTGCCACACCGCATCGGCCTCCCTCTCCCTCTCTCTCACTGCCATGCGGGCCCCACGTCAGGGTCGTCACGCTGACGCCAGCGACGGCGAGCGCGGATCTGGCCGCGGCTCCGCCGGCGACGGCGCCGCCTCTGCAGCGCGTTCCAGCACGCGAGGATCGGCGCGTTCGACGCGCGCAGCCACGGGGAACCCGGATCTGGCGGCGCCGCCCCACTTTGGTCGCCGGAGCGGCCGCCGGCGGCGCTGAAACGCGGCAGGTCGCCGGAGCACAGCCGAGCACGGCGGCGTTGTTTCTGGCGCGTCCGCGGCGCCCCGGCACGTGTGCGTAGGCTAGGAGGTCGAGGCGGCGACGGGGAACCTTCCGGCGTCCGTAGATCCGTCGGGGAGGGCCGTGGCGCCGGCGGCGTGCGGAGGCGGCCGCGGCGACTTTCCGTCGCGGGAGAGAGAGGAAGAGGAAGGGGAGCGAGCTCTGCGGGTACTTTTGCAAAAAAGTCCTCGACCTTTCCGGAAATGACGATCAGGTCCTTTGCGGGCGTTTTTCTGCAAAATGTCCGCGCAGTGGATTTGTGGAGGTAGAATTGCACCGACGGACCGACGCGTCGTGACCCTGTCGAGCGGGACCGGCGAGGGACCGGCGACGCCCTGGCCCCACCGTCAGTGACCCGGCAAACGCACACCACGACGGTGGAGCAAATTACTGTTGCTGCCACCGCAACGGACGCTCCAGATCGCGCTGTGAAAGATCGATCCGACGGCCAGAATTCGCTAATCGCTGTGGTGAGCCCTTGGGGTCACGCCGTTTACCTCTTTAGATATTCATGTCCGTCAATTGTAATGGTATATTTGTCTTGACAATTTCACAGGCAGAGGAATAGACGAGAACTATAGGTGCTTCTTCAGTAAAACTATCCCGTTTTGCAACCCAAAAAAATACAACTGTTACTGTTGTTCAGGCAATTGGACCTGCTATAGAACCAAGGATGTGTGCATCACCGCGTGCGTAGCCCCACCTTCATCCGCAAAGGAGGCAGCGGTCCCTGCGCTTCCTTAAAATTGGGTTATTTGTTGTTAGCTTGAAGGATGTAATAGCTGCACCTCATGTGACGTTGAATAAAGAACTGCGAATGAATAAGAGAGAATAAATAAAGACTTTACTTATACCGTTCATGAACTACTTCAAAGATAACCACTAATTTTTTTCGGCAGGCTTAGCTAAAAACTCTTCGGTAAGTCGTGTAAGGAGTCTTTTCTTACGTCCTCCTTTCTGGGCCAAGGAGCGGATCTTATGGGCTGTGAGCCTGTGAGCCACACAAGTTGGCCTTAAGCGATTTTTTTTTTTGTGAGAAATTAAGTGAAAAAATTGCAGGACAGGAGAATCGAACCAAGAGGAGTTCATTCCGAAGTCGATTCCTCCCTAAGAGCAAGTACAATAAGCTTATGTAAGCAGACTATAAGGATTAAAATAATATTTGTTGGATGACATGGAGGAGAGAGAAGAGGAGAGAGAAGGGGAGTGGACTCTCATGCAAGAGCCAGCTCTAGCACGTGCTCCTAGGCACTTTGTGAGAGTGGGAGGTGGGTCATATCTTAATAAAGTAACATATTCTTATATCTAACTATTGTACATGTTGGCTATATGGTTGGCTATAGATAACATGGCAATCTCTTATAGTCAGCTGTCGGCTGTACTATTGTACTTGCTCTAACTGAGTCCGTAAAGATCGCTCCGTTTAATTTGTTGCCTCCTCGCCCACGGAAATCCACCTATATATAGCCCCTCTACTTCGCGCGTGATTCCCACAGAAACCCTACAAAATTCCACACCAAATCGATCGCACGACCTCGCCGGAGTTAGCTCGCCAGCAAAGTCCGAAATCGAGATTTCCGTTGATAATGGAGCGATGGATCGTCCTCTAGCTGTATTCGACAAGTCAAGGCATCTTCTGGGATTCTTATACTTGAGTCGACGGAGACAATCTCGGCAATTTTCGGGAGCAGCAGATCGACAAGTCAAGGCAGTTTCTGCGATCTTTATACATGAGTAGACGGAGAAAATCTCGGCAATTTTAGGGAGCAGCTACTGAAGTCGTTTGGCACCACGCTGTGATTACTGCGTGGGCATCCAATACTACTTTACATAGGTCCTAGCACTGGCAGATTAACCTTGATGCAACTGATCCGTCAGATTCAACATCCCATGTTTGATGTTTCTATACTGTTGATGATTAGTTGGTGACTGAGCTGTAGTAATTGAAGTTCCGTCCAGGATCCTAAATCTCTTTTTTTTCTGGTGGTTTTCTTTGCTAGCAAAAGCTTAGGTGGTTCCAGCGTTCTCAGTTTCTGTTCTCCTATCTAGAATCAAATCTTACTTCTTGAATCCTGTTGCTATTAATTTCTATTTTGTTGGACAGATTAATTCGAGTGTGGTCAGTCAGTTTGTCGTTTGGTGGATGTCGCATATAGTAAACAATATCATGATTTAGTCAACTGACTGGAGCGAGATAAAGCCATCTATTAAATTGGAAATTAAGTGTCGGCGTGGCGCATTGATCTTCATATCGTTCAGTACTTTTTCAGCTTGAGCTCTGAACATTCAGAGGTTCATTGACGAGAACTGCTTCGGTAAGGTGAGAAGGGGATAAGATGATATGTTTTGCTTCCCACCATGTGTGCAGACTACTAAATTTATATTACACTGAATTTGGCATCAGTTTGCTACGTAAGAAATTGCAAGTTCAAGATTTGCATGTGGTGGCAGTTCTTTTGATCTAAACTCTGAACAACCAGAGGTGCATTGCCGCTATTAGGAAAGGAAGAAACTCTAAGAATGGGATGACCCAACCACGAAACAAACAATTTGTGTGTTGAGAGGAATTTTGTTATTCATATGGATGTTGCTCAATGCAATCGATTGTTTTACTGGTATCCATCTACATATCTGCAGAGTTATTCGGAAGTTCCTTTAATCGGGTAGGTTTTTCAGAAGACACGAGGACATGTTGCCTTCTGAAGATGTCTAATATTTTCAGTAATAAATAAACCACAATTTTGTACATTCTCTTTTCTATGAAGCGGTACTTCCATCAAATTAAAATTGAAGCTTCCTTTACACTATATGTTCATGCAATGCTTCATAGAAAGGTATTCCTGATAGCTAGCATACCAGGATACATGTAAAACTGTTTCTCACTTTATCATGGAAAATTTGTCATTTCTAGAAGAGATTGGTAACTGAAACTATATTTTCTCAATCCATTGGAGATAAACCTCTCTGATTCTTAACAACGATACAATTGTTTATTTCTCAAATATAATGTCCACTGTCGCAGATATAATGTCCCCTATCACAAATATAGCGACTAGAGAGGAAACCCAATATTCTTTAAACCTTGAGTAATATTTAAATGTGTGTATAATTATTTTAGGATATAAGAAAATTCCAAGTGCTTGGTCAGGATTGCTAATTTATTCATAGGGCTGACAATGAAGGGACGAACCAAATTTTCACCGAACTGTTTTTTTCACTTAGCCTATTAGGTATAGATTTGATGGGAAGAGATGGGAGTCGTCAGTCTCATGTTGTCCTTCACGTTCCTAACTTACTGAATTTATTTGTGTAAATTTAAGAGACCAATGTATTATTTGCATATATCGGTCTAAATTTGGTCGCCCGTTGCAACGCACGGACATTTTTACTAGTAATATTATAAATACATAAACATTGGGCTAATGTGCAATCGATGGAATATCATAGTAACATATACGGTTAGAGCTCTGTTACGATGATTCGCGCGCCTGATGAATTATCAGTAATAATAATTTATTACATCCAGAACGGAATGCTTGAGCATCAAAACACTCATTGTGCCTATGCACCTTGTGACAGCGAGCCTGGCGGCGAACCGTGACCTTGGGCTCGCCGTCCTGGCCGCGCCCGACACGGAAAATAGTAAGCCGCAGCAGCCAGTTGTCGCCATCGCACAAGAAACGGAGAAATAATCATTGTCCCCCTCTGGTCGCAGACGCTCCATCAGGCAGTACTCGTTGCCGCTGCCTTCGTCTGGCGCCATGGGTACGAGCTTTGCGTCGTAGTGCCTCCAGCCAGCTGCGGCGTCGTCCTCGTCGAGATGGAACAACTTCTCCCTGCCGACCTTCCACTCTGACGGTGCGGACGCGATGTTGCCGGCGCAAAGGTGTCCGTCCGTCAAGCAAGGACATTCCATGTTTCCCTCGTCGCCGTCGTCGGCGGCGGCGTGGAGTCCGAGCCACCCGTCCCGCTCTGAGTCGTAATGGGCGTGGAGTCCGAGCCACCCGTCCAGCTCTGAGTTGTAATGGGCGTGGCCGACGAACGGCAGGTGCCAGTTGCCGCACCGCTGCCACTTCCCACTCGCCGTGCTAAATGAGAACGTAACGACCGTGTCCCCGTCCACGTCCATGACCTGAGCAGACACGTAGATGTCATGATGCGGCGCTCCGGGCGGCGCGTGCACCGCATGCGCAACTATATCGTCGGCCTTGAAGGGAGCACAAGAAGACCACCGTTGTTGCTCCAGGACCATCGGGAAGAAGGGTAGAGTGGCCGCCATTTCCAGAACTCGTCCCCACCGGCGATGTCGGAGTTCGGATCAGCGGCGAGGCAATGCAGGCCTCCAATGTATGCGAGCTCGTTCCCGGGCCCGTGGTACACTTAATACTGACGTCAATACATCTCTGACACAGCCTCCAGCATGTACAACCTTTGCCCGACGGCCATGGCTGCCTCGTAGCCATGCCAGAGGCCTTCTGGGACCCGAGGCGATACGACCGTCGCCGCTGTCTTGGTGTCGTAGATGAGGACCCGGCCGTCGTACGGCCTTTGCCCTCCTGGTTTGCCGCCTAGGGCGACGATGCTGCTGCCGACGGCGGCGAACTGCGACCGTTCACCCAGCGTTGAAAGCGCCACGCTGAGGGCCGGAAGCACCGGAAGGCGTCGGGGCGAGCTAGCGTGGCCACCGTCCTCCAGATCGTCTTCCATGTCCAGCTTGTGGATGCCGTAGCTATCCTTGTGGTCATCTAGCACAACATAGAGGTGCCGCTTCGGCGCCGCCTCCGGATGCTGCCGTTCGCCCTCGGCGTTCGAGCCGCCATTGGAGCCGGAGGCGTATCCTCGTGGACCCATCAAGTTGTTGCTGCCAACAAGGGCGGCCAGCTGGCTGCCATGGCGGCACACGGGATGGAGACAGGAGAGGAGAGGGTCTGGTCGTGACTCGTGAGAGCAACGATCGCCACACCAGCATTGTACGCGTACGGCGGCGGCCGGCTAGAGGCTAGGGCTTTATGTTTTTCTTGAAGACCAGGATACGTACGACGAATAGGGGTCGATCCCAGCTAATACAGGTAGTTGTATATGACCTTTCATGAATCTCAGCCTTTATCGACAACATCCGGCAATCTTCTCACATTTTTCTTATCAGCTAAAAACAAAAGATCCCTTAACCTTTTTGTAGAAGTACTACAAACAGAACATGTGAAGCTGAGATTAATGTGCTGAAAAATAAAGAAAAATAGAAATGCTGCCGATTTTCTAGCAAACCAAAGTACTGGAGCGATTGTCCTACAAATAGTAGATTGGTATTGATAATCTATATGTCAAAAATTATGTGGCAAGAAAATAGTTGTTCCGGTCAACTGGCCCAAACAGAGTTCCAACTTCTAGCACTAGTTTGTTTGTTCTAATAAAACAAGAACAATATTGTAAACTCAAAATTAGTTTGTGCGATCCACAACCTAAAAAACTACATCCAAAATGCTTGAGCATCAAAATGCCTATTTTGAGAAAGGGGAAAATCCCCTTTCTAATCGGATGGCGGATACGACCGCTTTTAACCTCAAAAAAAAAAAAATGCCTATTATATCTCCATACTTCGTAATAGCGAACCTGCAGAGCTGTGACCATGGGCTCGCCGTCCTGGCCACGCGTGACACGGAAAGAGGCCAGCCGGAGAAGACACTTGCTACCGTCGCCCCACACCTTGTCCTCCCTGTCATCATCCTCGTCATTGTCCTCCTCTTCCTCGTTCACTTCCTCCTCCTCCTCCTCCTCCTCCTCCTCCTCCTCCTCCTCTTCCTCCTTGGGACACAGGCGCTCCATGATGCAGTAGTCGCTGCCACCTTCGCCTAGTACTATTGGAACCAGGTTAGCGTCGAGGTGCCTCTAGCCAGCCGAAATGTCCTCCTCGAGCCGAAACAACTTCTCCTTGCTAACCTTCCACTGGTGGGGCGGATGTCAGTTTGCCAACACAGAGGTGACCGTCCATCTTAGGAGGATGATACGTACTCCCTCCGTTTCAATTTAATTGACTTGATATCCACCACATGTGGATGTATCTATACATGTAACATGTCTAGATACATCCACATTTGGTGAGTAACAAGTCAATTAAATTGGAACGGAGGGAGTATATGTTCTGTCATTGATGGCGTGGAGGCCAACCCAGCCATCCAGCTCGCGGTCATAGTGAGCCTGGCCGACTACCGGCATGTGCCACTTGCCGAGCTGCCTCCACTTCTTGCTCTCTCTGTCGAAGGAGAAGGTAGATCCCAACACACTCGTCTTTGTGGGCCTTAGGGACACCATGAACTCGTGTTGCGGTATCAATCCACGTGGGGATGCCTGGACGGCATGCGCGGTGATGTGTTTCGCAGAGAACGGGAGCAGTGAAGGACCATGGAAGTCGCTCCAGCACCATGGTGAGGAAGCAGATAGTGGCTCCCAACCCCAGAACTTGTCTGCGTCGACCGGATCTGTGGTCAGGCAGTGCAAGCTACCGCCGGCGTTCCAGTCACGCCATGTCGCCTCATAGCCGAGCATGTACAGGTTATTCCCCACGGCCATCGCTGCTTTGAAGCCACTACACATGAGTCCAATTGGGAGGTGAGGCACGACGGTCAGGGACGCCGTCTTGGTGTCGTAGATTAGGACGCCCCCGATGTCATCGGGTACCCAACAATTGTCCATCACGGGGCTCATGATTGTGGTTCATATAGCGACGATGTTGGTGCCGACAGAGGCAAACTGCTGGCACTCGCCAAGGGTTGGAAGCGTCACGCGGAGGACCGGAGGCTCCGGGAGGCGCCGCGCCGCGCCGCTGTCCAGTCCATCGTCGTCGCCGAGGTCCAGCTTGTGCACGCCGTATCCGTCCTTGTAGTCGTCGAGCACCACGTAAAGACGCTGTTTGACGGCCTTGGCGTGGCAATCACCTATGAAGCTGGAGGCGTATCCTCTGATCTGATCGGGTTAGTGCTGGCAAGAACGGTGGTCAGCTGGCTGGCATGGCGGCGGACAGGTCGGAGGTTGGAGAGGATGACTGACCACATTGAACGCCGACGGCTGGAAGGTGGCGAGATCTACCATCGACCAATACTCCGTTGGTCCTCTCGAGTGGCGGCTGCGGCGCCTCTAGAATCAATTGTGGTTTCAAAATGGGCCTGGGCTGAACTCGGTGTTCAAAAAGGAAGGGGACTGTCTATTTGTCAGTCAGCTGATTTCAATTTGGGTGTCAGTCGAATTTTTCAGCCAATCGTTACTTGCCACATTGGCCCACTTCCCATTACTCAAACTCACCTCCAGCGCGCATAGAAAAAACCCAGCCAAACACTAACGGGTCCTGTGTGCACAGCCCGACCCAAGAGAAATCCAACAATGCCCATTTTGCATAAGAAGACTCAAAAAAGTCCGACCCAACACAGCAGAGGCCCAAAAGGCACTGTCAAAAGTCCAGCAAGGTCCACGACCATATCAGAAAAACTAACCTACTCCTTCCAGCTAGATCAAAGAACAGCTAGCAGTATTGTTTGCGACACAAAATCTGGTTCAGGCATTATGATGAAACTGACATAGCAGCCCACATAAAAAAGACTAGGTTGAAAACAAGACTGAAAACTAGCAGTATTTTTCATGCATTACAGTAGATAAAAAAAAACATAGCAGCGAATGAACTAGACTAGTAGCCAAACCACAAATATAGATGGTTTCAGGCATCACAAACATACGGGCATGTCGGCCCATAATGGGGTTTAGAGAAAAATCAAAAGAGACGATCAGGCGGTCGTCGTTGTCTTTCTGAAAGATGATCAACACAACAGACCCACTTCCTATCTGGTGCTAAGTGGCAAACTGCTGCCTTCCAGTCCTGAAGCATAACCTTCCATCTTTCCATTTTCCAAGTGTACCATGTTGCTTGATAGTTGTTCCAATCATATCCATGGATGAAAGCCACATTTCCCGCCTCAGGAACATTGAGAACATAGGCAATCTTCTTTCGAATGTGCTGTGGGGAATAAAGTCGACATGAAAAAGCTTCAGGAAACCAAATAAAACCAGATTGATAAACTGTAGACAAAAAGAAAGAATCACGGTAGAAATTACCAGTCCGTTGTGCGCAACATGTGACTGTTACAGTGTGGACGAAAACATGCCCCAAGCCAAGACCTCGTATGAGGACACAATGGTTCATCCTTGCAGTCTAGTCAACACTCAGTGTGAGGCCTCTTGAAAACACGACTGAAGTAGCAGAATCCTTGAAATCATGAACTTCTGTACATTTAACAATAGACCAAAAAGCAAAATAAAAAGAGCAGAAAAATAATGAAACATATCAGTAAAAAGCACGCATCAACTTGGTAAGCATCTAATCATGAATATAATTGCTAAGCATCTAAAGAGTCATCTAATGAGGCTTGTCAATCATCTAATCATGCATCTAATAGTTAAGCATCTAACAAACAGAGAGTGAGAAAGTAAGAGAAATTTTATGAGAGAGATACTAAATACAGAGGGGGGGGGGAGAGAGAAATAGAGATTTAGAGAGAGAGAGAAGTAGAATGCTCCACTAAATTGCAAATACAGATAGAGAGAGATTGAGATATATACAGAGATATATATATATATATATAGAGAGAGAGAATAAAGCTAAGTCTTACAAAACATTCATAGAGAGAGAGAAAGAAAGGGAAAGAGAAAGATAGAGAGAAGAAAGAGAGAGACAGAGAGAGAGAAAGATAAAGAGAAGAAAGATAGAAAGAAAAAAGAGAGAGATAGAGAGAGAGAGAGAGAAGTAGAATGCTACACTGAATCACAAATACAGATAGAGAGAGAGAGATATATATATATATATATAGAGAGAGAATACTAAGCTAAATCCCACAAAACATTCATAGAGAGAGAGAGAGAGAGAGAGAGAAAGATAGAGAGAAAAAAGAGAGAGATGGATACTATTCTCCTGCTGTTCTTTGACAAAAAAATTAGAGAGAGAGAGTGATACACTGAATCACTGAAAACTAGATTGAGACACTGAATCACTGAAACGAAACTGAGACAAGAGAGAGAGAGCGGGCCAAGGAACAGAGAAAACAATAGAAACTAGAGAGAGAGAGAGAGGATAGAGAGACAGAGAGAAAGACACAAAATGCACTGAAAAATAATCGAGCTAATCTTTATAAAAAAAAATATATAGATATTTCAAAAAATAAAGTTTTCTGATTTATAAATTCTTAGGATGCGGTTGATACATACAAGAATGCCAGCAAAAACCTAGACACATTCAGATGCAATGACATGTTCTTCCAGGTAATTTACTACCTCAAATGATACTATTTGTAGGTACCAATAAAAATTATAGATCAACTAACAACATAGAGTGATTTTGCGCAAAAAATGCAGGATAGTGGTTTTTCATACACAGGACTGCTGCAACGGGAAAATATGACACATCATATTCATCACCAAGTGCTTTATTTTTGATATAGGTATTTAGTTTCCACTGGATGCGTGGAAAAATAGACTAAGAATGACTTACTAACTAGTAAATTTAAAATGCAGATTGACGTGCAGATGAGACTGAATTTTCTTCACGTTACTTAGAAAAAAAGGTTGGCCAAGTCCAACAAAATACCGATATCTACATACAGGTGATACTTCGGGTTATATATGCAATCATGTTCAATTTTTCCAACCAATAAAATTGATTGAGAAAAATGATTTAATTACTATTAGGAGAATGCAAAATTACTATTGATTGGAAGTAGCAGTGGACCGTGACTTGGGACAATGATTCATGAGCAAAAAACTTGTTTGAGAATATGCAGCTGGATGAAGTATGCTTCTGACCTTGCTTCAAAACAGAAAAGAAGGAACATACGTACCAAATTAATATAAAAAGAGTGTAATATCTTTGCGATAGATGAATGATACCAACAAGGCCCATATCAAAATTATCACCTCCGTAATCAGTGGGTATGCGTTGGCATCTACGCACAAACAAAAATGCAGAGTATTCAAAGCATATTCAATTTACAATGGAAAAAGCCCCAAGACAAAAGATGAACAAACAACAGCTACACAAGCTAGCTATGGAGTGGTGTCGTCTTCTGCATTGATCGGAGTTGTGTTAATTCATTAAGCAAATCAAGAGTAGACGTTGTGTGGTGTTGATCGACATAGGTCGCCCCAAAACAGTTGGTTTGGTGCCGACATTTCTTAGTTGTAATCTTGTGATTTCAAGATCTACTGCTCCTATGAGTGCAATATTTTAAGCTCTCAAAAACCTATCTGACATTTTTGTTTTGGGAACTAGCTAGCCAACAACACACATGAAAATACAAATTAGTTCAGGGCTTATTGGTATAATCATGACAGTAGCTCCGCCTTAGTTTACATTTCACTAGCCAACTGATACACCACTGATAGAAAACAGACCACATATAAATCCGAAAAAACAAGCCGTGAACATCTGCCCTGCGAGATCAACAAACAAACCCTAGCCAACACACATCAAACAGCAAAAAACTGAGCCTAGTACTAGTAAAAATTTGGGGATTCAGACAATTGATACGAGATCCTCACTGCAACCTCTGCTGCGGACAAAGCTACTCACTCGCCTCCGCGAGGGAGAGCTGAGCAAGGACAGAAACAAAAACCGCGCTGACGGCCGCTGCATTCTCGGCGATACATCCGCCTCCCGACGAGAAAATCGAACCCCCAACACCACGAATGCAGAAACTGACGAGGGAGATCTTCCGAGGTCAGAACAACAACGCTCCCGCAGACGACGACCGCTCCAATCTTCCCCAATCCCCTACCAGGCAAATGCATCCGGCTCCCGCGAGCAAAATGCATGGAACACAACAAAAACAAACTGAGGACGAAGCTGATCTTGCCCGAAGGAGTACCTGTCCTGCCGCCGGCGATGCATCCACCCTCCGCGGATCTCCGCCATGGCGAGGCAGCGGACGCCGGCGAAGAGGATTTGCTCCTCTGTTCCGCCGCGCAGGTCACCGTTACCACAGGCCACCACACAAAAAGAGTAAAAGAAATAAAAAGATACGGGCCGGAACCCACAAGCCCACACGTACCGACCCGTTAACAACATCCGAACCGCAAACTGAACGAGACACGTACGCGACAGCGTGGAGGAGCGAGCGCGAATCAGACGGCCAGAAAAACGACTGACGGCGAAATGATAAACAGTCGACTGTAACAGAGCAAAAACCAAAAGGAATATGCATGCACGATCCTATTTTTTTTACATGGACTTCCAATTCTGGTGCAGCGAAGAACACTTCTGCCATTCTGTGACCGAAAAACACTTTTGCTCCCGAAATCCAGTGTTCACTCTATTTACAAAAATTAAAAATCATACGGAGTATTATATGTTTTAAAAATCTGAAAATAATCCTGCATATTATCAATGATGTATATCACAAACCTGCCAAATCTCGATTTGAAATACTTTATATTCTGGATTACACAAAAATGAAAAATATATATAACGGGAAAAAATTTATGCAAAGTATTTTCTAGTAGACAATCCACAAAGAATTAAGAATGAAAGAGAAATAAAAGGAAAGAGGTTATGTCGTGTCCTTTCCGTCAACAACTGTGAGTGGGGACTCTTCTTCCGCAACTTTGCGGGCTGATTTTCTTTACCGAGTGTTTCTTTCATCTATGTCGAGTGTTTTCCTTACTGAATTTTTTTATTCATCTTTGCCGAATGACATTTATTTGCCAAGTGCTTTTTAAAAACATTGCGTGATGAAAAACATTGAGGATCGATGACACTAAGCTAAGGACTGAAATGCAACCACCATCCTTGAACTTTTTGGTGTATCCAAAACGGTCCTCGAACTCAAAATATGACCTAATTAATATGGTCCCTAATATCTCTCCATATCTCCATGTACGGTCCAGTCACCGATACGTCACTGAAACACTTTCAACTAAAAAATAATACAAATCTCCTATTCTGCGATCAGAAAATGACCAAATTGTACCATTCTACAAACCTTGGGAAGATTAGAATATAATGACAAGCCTAGTTTCCAATTTTGATAAATTTAAACCATTCAAATTTTTGATGACACACTTATTTTAGCAATTGAAAACTAAGGATCATATCTTTCCGCTGCTACCAGTAAAATATATTCTAACAAAATGTTAAAAATATAATAGACTAAGCTATGTCTTAAGCCTAACCCTTAACGGATTTATAAATTAAAATTAATTTACAAATATACATACGGGTTAGATATATTTTTCCAACGTCCTCCTTCATCCCTCTCCCTCAGTAACCCGTGGGGGCACATAAGGCGACACATCATCAGCATAGGGTCTAGTTTGAGACCGTGGATGCATTGACCACCGGGTCATTGCATGCATGACCCAACTATCGTTACGAGCCACAAAGGTATACACTGTGTGGCATTGATACATGTGTGGCACATTTTGCACTTTGCATAGTTACATTCACATGATGAACTGCATTCCATGTATTTGTAGTTACCTATTCCCTTCGTATTCAAATAAGTGGACATATAGAAACTTTAAAACTTGGAGTCAAGGACGGAGACAGGGGCGATGGGGCCATCGCCCCCCCCCCCCCCAACCCCACCCAACCACATGGTGGAAATTTTTCAGAAAAAATCCTTATAAAGTTGTAGATTTGACCCCAAATTTATCCAAGTTTACCCATATGGCCTCCCTCCAAGTTATTTTATATGAATTGTTCCCCTTGTGCTGCAATCCTGGATCTGTCTCTGTATGGAATGGAGTAGAATGATGCTCGCTCTTCTTTAATTTTCCCAACTCCAGTGAGCTAAGTGCATTTAAAAAATGAGAAGGTCATGTGTTGAATGTTCTTGGACTAGATTCCCTTTTCATGAGAGAGACATTTGTTCTAGTTTTATGCGCACTGTGAAGATAAAAGTACACTCTTTTATGGACAAATTTCGAATGCTAAATGTCCACTTATTGGAGGATAGAGGGCAAATGTAGCTAGTTTTACATAAACCATCCACAAAAGTTAGTTTTGCAAAACTAACTAATTTTAAAGGATTTTATAGTTGAGGTATAATTTGTAAATTTTGGATAAACAAAATAAAAGATATGAATTTTTCATTCAAAACCATTTTTTTGTTTTGGACTGACACATCAGCTTCGGACCGTATGTGGACATATTTAGATGCACCTACTATTTAAAAATCACATTTCAAAATGTCAAAAAAGTATCAAAGAAAATTTTCGGGTATACATACAGTCATTTTTTGTATGCATAAAAGTTTCACGGAAAATAAAAATTTATCTATATAAAAAAGACAAATTCTGGTGTTTTAAAATGTTTTTCACCAGACATCTTTTTGTCCTTTTTACACAGGCGATAAAAAATGTCTTTTTGCGAGACTTTTTGTGCGGACATTTAATTTCCATATATACACCCGTTTTTTAAAGAAAAAATGCATTTAAGATTTTTTTTTCCATTATGGGTGTATCTAGATGTATGAGCCAAAACATCATGTCCCTATATAAGACCATCTTCTACGTCCAAGGATCATTTCAGACAGTATGCAAAGAGCCTAATTCCGGCTGTGAGGGTTTCTTGTGGTGCAGCTGCTCCTCCTGAAAAACATCCCTCGCCTACAAATGAAAACATGATCTAGTTATATAAAAATAACCAGGAAGTCATTTCAAAAAAAAAATAACCAGGAAGTGATGTGAGCACGTCCCCATACATAGATGTGAGCAGGGCGTCGGGGCAGTAGGACGATTCTGCCGACAGCGTTTTAAGTCAAGAAGAAAAACAGTGGCCGTGCCGACCGCCGAGAGCGTGACTCCGGTGAGCCAAAAGCGACGGCCCAACGAGACTGCAGTGACGAGGCAAGCGGCCTACGTGGCAGGCACTCTGGTCCAACGGAGACACGTGTCACAAGCCCGTCTTAAACTCTGGGAAGCACAGCATCGCGCCATCGTGGTCGCCCACCCCCTCGCGTTTCCCTCGCCTCGCCGACAGTGCTCCATTGACTCCCCGCTCAACCTTGGACATGGCAGAATCCGCCAGTATGGCCAACGGCGAGTTCTCCGGCGAGGACACGCTCCCCGGGGTGCTCCGTGGCTTCGTCGACGGCGTCTGGTCGCCCGGCGCCAGCGGGGACCCCCTGCTGCGGCGGATCCGGTCGGCGTCCTGGGAGAGCGCGCCGCGGCTGCGGGGGGCCTCCAGGAACTCGGCGCGCGACCTGCTCGCCTGGACCAAGCAGGGCAGCGGCCTCCGCGCTATCCTCGTCATCTCGGTGAGTTCTTCCGTTTTCCGATCCGTCCATTCGGTGAAGCTGTATCGCTCGGTCCACCAAATGATACGCCTTTTTTTTTGCATTAGTTTGTGCCAACGTGAACTGTATCGTAGCTCATTACTGGCCGTGTAGATGCATCCCTAGCAATTTGCTTGTTCAAAATTTTGGTCGACCGAAGGATTGGTACGGTGGGAATTGGCATTTGGCAACCATCCATCCCTACTATGGCTAAGATTTTGTTACGTTTGTCGAAATAATTTGCCGAATGCGAAATACATTAGCTGTTGGATATTTTTAGTGATCTAGGCTGCTCTCTCTTAGGTCAAAAGTCAAAAATTACGGCTGCTACAGTAGGTCGGCACTACAGTAATTTGCTACAGTAAAGATGCTACAGTATCACTGATGATGTGTCTTGATCGGAGACATCCATTTTGATCCAACGGTGCTGGTTCCCCTAGTGCATAGTGTTAAACAAAATAAAGAGGAGATAAACCTGGAAGTGAGTAGAAACACGCAGAAGCTCTCTCTCGGTTGCTCACTCTCTCACTCTCCAACTCTCACACACTCACTCAAGTTTAAGCTACCGATCAAGCAAACACTAAAGCACTAGGAAGAATCAAGCACAAATTGCTCCGAGGTGTTGTGAGCAATATTTGAAGGCATGGCTGCTTCCTCTTCTGATCAAGGTAATTTTTCTATCATATCTAATTCTGTGGCTCAAGCTTGAGCTAGATGATCCAATAAAGTTTA
This sequence comes from Poa pratensis, assembly GCA_947311845.1. Taxonomy (NCBI): domain Eukaryota; kingdom Viridiplantae; phylum Streptophyta; class Magnoliopsida; order Poales; family Poaceae; genus Poa; species Poa pratensis. The sequence goes on from CAMZMU010000085.1 coordinate 147,672,993, forward strand.
CAACAATGGTATCAGAGCGTGCTAGCTCTCAAGTTTGAGCCCAAGCTCATGTTCTTGCTTGATCTGATCAAGTTTAAGTGTTAAAGTTATAAGGACAGCAAGTTTTAGTTGCTGAGATCAAGCATATTAAGTTGTTCTTTTAAGTTGTTCTTCCTAGTGATGATCTTATTATGCTATAGCCCTATTCTTGTTGAATTTTAGCCCTAAATCTTGAAGTTTTCAATACTGATGAATTAAATTAAGTTCTAGGGTTTGCAATTGATGAATTTAAGTGGGATTGATAATTTTCAGTATGCTTTTAAGTGTAATTCCCAATTTTATGAAACCCTAGAATTAAAATTACTCTAATTTCCCTCTGTGATCAAGCTAGGGTCATCAAATCAAGCAAGTTCTAGTGGGGAATTACTTCTTTTTGATGCAATTTTAATGAAATCCCCAAAGTTACCGAAACCCTAGATCGATAAAATCCCCAATTTAAGAACCCTAACCTTAAGATCAAGATTATGGCGGTGGAACTTACCTTATGGGTGTCGACGCCGTCGCTGGCCACGGCGGCGTTGGGACCATCAATCTATGGGCAGATTTGCTCGGGCTCCTGCCCGAGCGATCTTGCCGTCCACCGTGCCAGGCCGTGGCGGTGCCTCCTCGCGCGCTTGTCGCCGTTGAAGCTCGCCGCGGTGCTGGATGCACAGGTCGCCGACGCCGTGGCAGGGACGCCTGCCTCTGCGCCGTCGCCTTGCAAAAGGGGCGCCGCTCAGATCCACTCGACGGAGATGCGCGCTGGCCAAAGCTGCACGCACCTCCGGCGAAGGGTCCTGGACGACGCTGAAGCTGATGCCGCCTTCCTCCCTACCGCGTGGTGCTCGCTGCTGTCGCGCTCGGTCTCGTCGCCGTCGCGTTCGCCAGCGTCGCTCGGGAGCAGAGGAGGAGAAGGAGAAAGGGATAGAGGATTAGGTTTCCTCGCGGGGCGGCGACAACGTGCTGGTTTTGTCTCCAGTCGCGTGCATCCTCGACCGCCGGATGTCGATCCAACGGCTCGCGTCCTCCCGCCGCTAAATGGGCTACGGCCCAGATGGGGTCAGGGGGAGCTGAAGGCTGGGCTGGGCTTTGCGGCCCAGTTCAGTGGATAATTGTTACTAATAAAAAAAAAATTGGGGCTAAAATAAATGAATTTCAGGGCTATTTTTCCTGCATGTTTTTATTATGCTTATTATGTCTATTATTAGTCATGTTTTAATTGCCATGCTTAGTTTTTACATGTCTTTAATTATGTTTATTATCAAGTTTGTTTATGATTTATGAATTATGGTGATTTTTATCACTATGATCATTATGGAATAATGTTTCCGCTGCGAAATAAAGTTTAATGCATCCTCAAATAAAGTGTGGTTTTATGCTTTGTCATTCTGACCAAAGTTGTTTGACGGGCATTTTAACCGCAAAATTCTTTTATTGATCCGTTTCACTTCTGGCCAAAGCTGATGTGAACCGGGTTAGTAGAGGAAAATTAATGAATGAGGATTATTAATGTGTGGCTTTTGTTTATCAATTTGGCCAAAGCTAATTGATGAATATTTGTCCACAAAATTTTGTTGTTCATTTTCATCTCTGGCCAAAGCTGTTTTGAATTTGTTCAACAGAATTTAATAATAATTATGATGATGCTTACTAAAGCATTTTGAATTTTTCTTTTGCAGCAACTAATGTCTCTAATATTGCTGGAATGCTAAATGGCATCGAACAGCTAAATGGAGCAATTATGTTGTATGGAAGGAGAAGCTGGAGATTACGATGGCCTTACTCAATATTGATTATGCTCTCCTTAATGATCCTCCTGAGGCACCTAAAGAAGATAATGAAAATTATGAAGCCCTCAAGAAGGAATATGATGTTATTAAGGCCAAGTGGGATGACTCAAATCGCAAGTGCCTTATGATGATAAAGGGCTCCATTACACAGAGTATGAGGGGAGCCCTTCCTGACTGCGAGACAGCTAAAGGGTACTTTGCAAAAATTGAGCATCAGTTTAAAGGGTCTTCAAAAGTTTATGCAACAAGCCTTATTCGAAGACTAATTGATGAAAAATATGATCCCACTGGAAGCCTTCGAGAGCACATTATGAAAAGTGCAACATGGCCGCCAAACTAAGTCTATGGAGATGGAGATTTCTAGTGGTTTCCTCGTCCATTTTATTATGTCATCTTTGCCTCCTCAATTTGATCCATTTATGATCAACTATAATGCGATGGATGTCAAATGGGAGATTGATGAGATGATGGCGCGATGTGTGCAAGAAGAAGAAAGGCTAAGGCTGACAGAATTGAGCATATTAATCAGTTTGCTCATTCACAGAAGAAAAGGTATAAAAATTTGTGAATGAGTATATGAAGCCCAAGCCTAATAAGTTTAAGGAAAAAGGCCAATCTTCAAAAGGTTCACAAAGAAGCCAGAAAGAGCCCTAATGCGGAAGAAAATAAATCTAATGCTTGCCACTTTTGTGGAAAAGGGGCATAAGCAAAAGGATTGTTTTGGCTTCAAGAGATGGCTCAAGGAAAAAGGTACCGATGTTATTACTTTTGTTGAAGAATCCCTTTATGTTAATTATGCCACCAATACTTGGTGGATTGATTCAGGTGCAACAATTCATATTGCAAATTCGTTGCAGGGATTCAATATGAGGAGACCCTAAAAAGAGGGGAAAGAACAATTAGAGTTGCTAATGGTGTTGAAGCTTATGCCGAGGCGCTTGGTGATTTCACTCTCATACTTCATGGTGGTTTTAGGCTTCAACTAAATAATGTTCTCTATGTACCCTCGATGAAACGGAATTTAGTTTCCGTCTCATGTTTAGATGATGATGGTTATGTGTCACTTTGGGAATAAGCAATGTATAATTATGTATGACAATAATAATGTTGGTCTTGCTGTCGACAAGACAAACTTTATGTAATATCCCTATGTGATGATATAAATAATGTGGGTTCTACCTCAAATTTAAATGTCGGTACCAAACGCAAACGTAATGATAATGAGACTTCTTCGAAATTATGGCACTATCGTTTAGGCCATATTTCGAGGGGGAGAATTGAGCGTCTCATTAAAGATCAAATTCTTCCTTCTCTTGATTTTACGGATGCGGATGTTGATCATTGTATTGATTGCATCAAAGGAAAATATGCCAAGAAAATTAAGAAAGGTGCAAATCGAAGCACGGGAGTTTTGGAATTAATTCATACGGATATATGTGGTCCGTTTAATGTGAGATCGGTGGATGGTTTTAATTCATTCATAACGTTCACCGATGATTTCTCCCGTTATGGATATATTTATCAAATTAAAGAAAGATCAGAGGCATTAGACAAGTTCAAGATTTTTAAAGCTGAGGTTGAAAATCAATGTAATAAAAGAATTAAAGTTGTAAGATCTGATCGTGGTGGAGAATACTACGGCAGACATACTACTTATGGCCAAATTCCTGGACCGTTTGCAAAATTCTTACAGGAAAATGGCATTATAGCCCAGTACTCAGCACCGGGCGAACCTCAGCAAAATGGGGTGGCTGAAAGGCGAAACCGCACACTTATGGATATGGTGCGGAGTATGTTAAGCCACTCCACTCTGCCGGTAAATTTATGGATGGAAGCCCTTAAAACAGCAGCACATATTCTTAACAGGGTTCCTAGTAAATCGGTGCCCAAAACACCGTATGAATTATGGACTGGGAAAAAGCCAACCCTGAATTATTTTCATGTATGGGGCTGTCCTGCTGAAGCAAGGATTTTTAATCCGGTTATGGGAAAATTAGACCCCAAGACAGTCAGTTGCCATTTTATTGGTTATCCTGACAAATCTAAAGCATATCGATTTTATTGTCCAAATCAGGCAACTAAATTTGTTGAAACAAGACACGCAGTGTTTCTGGAAAATGATGTGATGAGGGGGAGCGTAACACCTCGGGAAATAATTTTGGAGGAAAAACGGGTATATGTCCCGGCTCCAATAATTTTAGAACCTATTTTCCCGGTGTCTGCTGATATTGCACCTCCTGTGAATAATACACCTGCTGAGACTCCTGTGACTATTTCAGATGTCACACCTGATGATACTTCTATTGAAGATACTCAGCAGCCTCAAATTGTTGATGATGTGCCAAATAATGAACCACTCAGAAGGTCACAGCGGGCTAGAAAGTCTGCTATTCCTGATGATTATTTCACTTATATGAGTGAGGATGTGAATGAGTCAATGTTGAATAATGATCCCACCTCATTTAAAGAAGCATGCAAAGTGAATATTCGTCTGAATGGCTTAATGCCATGAAAGATGAAATGAAGTCCATGAGCATTAATGATGTATGGGACTTAGTAGAAATTCCCAAAGGAGCTAAAATAGTTGGAAGTAAATGGGTCTATAAGACCAAACGTGACTCCAAGGGAATATCGAAAGGTTCAAAGCCAGACTTGTGGCAAAAGGTTTCACTCAAAGAGAAGGGATTGATTATAATGAAACATTTTCACCCGTCTCTACCAAGGATTCATTCAGAATAATTATGGCACTTGTGGCTCATTATGATTTAGAGCTACACCAGATGGATGTTAAAACGGCATTTCTAAATGGTGACTTGCATGAAGATGTATACATGGCACAACCGGAAGGTTTTGTTGTGGAAGGAAATGAACATTTGGGATGTCATCTGAAGAAATCCATCTATGGCTTGAAGCAAGCATCAAGAGAGTGGTATTTCAAATTTGATCAAGTCATAAAGGAATTTGGTTTTAAGGAAAATAAAATGGACAATTGTGTTTATGTTAAGTTCAGGGGAGTAATTTTATCTTCCTGATATTATATGTTGATGATATACTCTTGGCCAGCAGTGATATAAATATGCTAATGGAGACCAAGAATTTCTGTCATCTAAATTCGATATGAAAGATCTCGGTGAAGCAGCTTATGTTTTAGGAATTGAAATTCACCGGGATAGATCCAGAGGAATATTGGGGCTATCTCAGAGAGCATATATTGAGAAGGTACTGAAAAAGTACAACATGCATAAGTGCTCAGCCTCGCCTGCTCCTATTGTAAAGGGCGATAAATTTGGGACTTTTCAGTGTCCAAGAAATAATTATGAATCTGCGCAGATGAAGTCAGTTCCCTATGCATCAATTGTTGGGAGCATTATGTATGCACAAGTATGCACTCGCCCTGATTTAGCATTCGTGACCGGGATGCTTGGCAGATATCAGTCTAATCCAGGTCAGGATCACTGGAAGGCTGCTAAAAAGGTCTTGCGTTATTTGCAAGGTACTAAAGGCCTCATGCTTACTTATGAAAAATCTGATAACCTTGAAGTGGTGGGTTATTCGGATGCTGATTTTGCGGGGTGTGTTGACACTAAGAAATCCACATCAGGTTATATTTTCACCCTCGCAAATGGAGCTATATCATGGAAAAGCTCAAAGCAAACTGTCACTGCATCGTCGACAATGCAGGCAGAATTTGTAGCATGTTATGAGGCTACCGGGCAGGCGGTATGGCTGAAGAATTTTATCCCGGGACTGAGAGTGATTGACAGCATTTCCAGGCCTCTCACTCTGTACTGCGATAATCAACCCGCAGTAATCTATGCGAGTAACAACAAGTCAAGTGGTGCTGCCAAACACATTGACATTAAATTCCATGTTGTGAAAGATAGAATCCAGGATCAGACAATAAATGTCAAGTACATCAGTACTAAGTTCATGTTAGCGGATCCGCTCACAAAAGGCTTACCACCCAGCGTATTCAGAGAGCATGTTGCCGGCATGGGTTTGGTTGAAAGCTTTTAATCCTGGAGAAGTTGGAACTATTATGGCACCATCTCCCCAAAGAGGCTCATTTTGAGATCGAGTGGGAACCATAGTCACTTGGTTTAGCAGTACTTAATTGACTGTTGTAATCTATTGTCTTGGTGTACCATTTTATCAAAAGATGAGTCTGTAATGTTTATGATGTTTATGTAAAGAATTATGTAAATAAAGTTAATGTATAATGTGAATAAAGTTTATGGAGCTCATAATTAATGAGGTTCATTTTGATATGAAGTGATGTACTATAGTCACTGGATTAAATGGTACCTAATAGACCGTTATAATCTTTTCGTCTTAGTGCATTATTTTGTTGAAAAGTGAGCTTATAATGTTCAGCCTTACGATCAAGGGGGAGAATGTTGGATATTTTTAGTGATCTAGGCTGCTCTCTCTTAGGTCAAAAGTCAAAAATTACGGCTGCTACAGTAGGTCGGCACTACAGTAATTTGCTACAGTAAAGATGCTACAGTATCACTGATGATGTGTCTTGATCGGAGACATCCATTTTGATCCAACGGTGCTGGTTCCCCTAGTGCATAGTGTTAAACAAAATAAAGAGGAGATAAACCTGGAAGTGAGTAGAAACACGCAGAAGCTCTCTCTCGGTTGCTCACTCTCTCACTCTCCAACTCTCACACACTCACTCAAGTTTAAGCTACCGATCAAGCAAACACTAAAGCACTAGGAAGAATCAAGCACAAATTGCTCCGAGGTGTTGTGAGCAATATTTGAAGGCATGGCTGCTTCCTCTTCTGATCAAGGTAATTTTTCTATCATATCTAATTCTGTGGCTCAAGCTTGAGCTAGATGATCCAATAAAGTTTACAACATTAGCAACATCCACATGAGAAGTTAAACCGTAAAATATGGTCTACCGTCTCAATTGCATCATAGAAATAACGATTATTTCTCCATCCCATCATCTTGTTGTCAGTATTTCATCATTTTGTGAAGTCTTTCTAGTTTCTACACACTAATCAAAGAAAGTTTATGAATTTCATCCTTTAGTGAAGTCTTTCTAGTTTCTAGATAAAATTTACGTCTGTAGCTACTAGACAGTAAAATATGATCTACCGTCTCAATTGCATCATAGAAATAACGATAATTTCTCCATCCCATAATCAAAGAAACTTCATGATTTGTAGACCCACTTTAATTATCCACAAGAACTTCTATTGGGACTAAATACCATAAAGTTGAGCTTTGTATATAAAACACACTGTGCATCCTGTAGAAAATATTGAATCCCTAATATTTCATCAGTTAGTAACGTCTTTCAAGGTACTAATCAACGAAAAGGTTCTGATTTGTAGATCCACTTTAATTTTCCTCAAGCACTTCTGTTGGCACTTAGTACCAGTTTGAAGCTTTATACATAGAACTCACTGTCTCGCTGTGCACCATTAAAGTTGGAGCAGGTTGTTTTGATGGCTTCCAAAGCCTCCAAGTGTTCCCAAACTGAGCTCTTCTAAAGCTATGTGTGTGCCAACCATTGTTATCTTTGTCTGTCGAATTGACGAAAAATGTCATTTTTGTTTAGCATTTATGGTCGGAATAAAATATTCAAGTTGTAGTGAACTAATTACCTCAAGTTCATTCGTTACAGGTTGGAACGATTACACTGATATCACTCACTGGCCTGCTCATTTTCATGTCCTTCCTTCTGGTTGCGACCACCAATGCCATCGTTGTCTCAGTCCTTATGTCCTTGGCAGCTGCTGGAGGATTCCTGGCTCTGTTCTTTTCTTGCTTAGTTGCAGTGTATGTCGGAGCAGTATCAATTGCTATATTCGTTATTTCGGCTACGGTTATCTCGGCAACTGTTGGAGTCATGATTGCCACTGGTAAAACATCTCTCTATCTCTTTGTTTACCCTGAAGAAACAAATTATTAATTGACGTTTCAGTGCTGATATATTTGTATGAAACTTTAGGGCCATAAGAATCACTAGTTAGACAGCAATTTAAGTGTCGTCTACTCTGTTATCATGCATACTCGACCTACAGTCCTTACAGTCATAATAGTTTTCCTGTGAATAGCGACCTAGTGCATCACCATTATGAAGAATATACATACCAGGCTGTTCCTATTTTATGTATATTTACTGATGACGTTCTCAACCACCTATAATGACAAAGCCAGTGAGCTAAGTATTTGGAAGCATTCTGTATGTTTAGTTTAGTTTAAACAGATTTGATAGATGGTTAAGGTGATCAGTACCATTCCCCTAAAAATTTATTTGTGCCCCAAAGTCCACCGCAACTTAAGTCGTACTTTTATTAGTAGTGTAGAACTGTAGACAAAATAATTATTTATCTTGTCAGTGGGTTATCTCTATTTTATAATGGTTCATCACTTTGCCTATTTGCTTGCATTAGTGTCCAGTGGAATCATTTTCATTAACCTGTATTCTGCAATTAAGAAGAACTGGATGCTACACTTGTGTCATCTTTGTAACAGTAATTTATGATAGTGGGTTGTCTTAGTCCACTTCACGTACTTTGGAAGCCAACTTTGAATAGAGATAGCAGAAGGTTTCGTTTTGTGTTATTTAAGTTTTGTCGAATCATAGTGATAGTGGTGCGTTCTTTGACTCGTTTTTTCTAGTTAACCAGGAATATCATGTAGAGGCATTTTCTAGTCATTAGAACTTGGGAGTGATTTACAGGTTTTAGTTCTTAAGATCAACTTCTCCACATATTTTTTATAAAAGGCGAGACGCGGTTGGCCTATTGTCTAGAATATGCTGTCAGATTAGTATCTTATTTTTCCTTCTGAATTGATATAACCAATCATAGAATTGTATGTCGGTACTGAATTACTTGGAAAATTGTGAAGATATTGATGCTCCATGTCCGGAGAAGTAAACGTCGAATAATTGCGTTGAATTCCTGCTTCCTTAGCGTGTATCTACTCCTTTTTTCCAGAGAATCGTATGCCAATGTCACTAACTGTAAATTTTCACAAGCGCTAATGTCATAAATTACCTTCTGCAGGTTGGGTTGGATTCTTCTGGACGATTTGGTTTGCGGCAAGGAAGAGCATAGACCTTACTAAGCACTCGATCGGCATGACGTCTTCAGCTGTGCAATCGTATTCAACTTCTCGGCATGCGAAGCAGAAGCCCACAGACTGAGATGGCCTTGTGGTTCAGCTCCAGTGCGTCTGCTATGGCACGCTGTAGCTTCCTCGATGTCCCTCTGTCCTATTCGTATCGCGTGCTTCCTGAAGCTTTGGCCTCTGTGAATATTACGGCTTAGCTTTTCGAGGGTGGAGGACACACGAACACAGCGAAGAACTGCGATTTCCTGTATATTGGTCCAGTTTGGTGTAAACTCTGAACTTTTTGGCGGTCTGTATATACTCGAGTAGCCAATAAGCCAGTTATGGGCTGTGATGTAATCTTCTGGAATAAGGCAATGTTGTTGTTGTTGTTGTGCTATAAATGTACATGTATTTGATGATTGTGTATATAACCAGTTGACACCATTATTCCATCCCAAGGGAAACACAAAAGAAGCAGGAAACATACATTAGATCAAACAGATATTATGCACACAAACATTCCGACCACATGGATCGCACATGGAGTAGCAATTTAGGAAGCAGATATACGCGGCCTACGAACGAGAGGAGGAAGTAAGTAATAGTACACCAATATTTAGCAAAACTTTAACGGTGTATGTGGCATCTTCAACGTGACGTTGTCCCTTTTTTTTCTTGTTGTGGAGTTTCTTCTTGGGCAGGGAGCGGAATTGTGGCCGTCATGGTAGTACAAGGCAATTCCTATATTTCGCGTACCGCGACGCTAGCAACGCGTCGCGTACCCCTCGACACCTATTGGGCCTGGCCCAGGTTAACTCCGAGAGCTTCTTCTCATCCCGTTCCTCTTTCCTCCTCCGCCGTGACGAGATAGTGCTGCTCCGCCGCGCCGAGTCGCTCTGATTCTTCTCCGCCGCGTCGAGGATTCTTCTCCGCCGCAGTCTGCGCGACAAGCACTGCTTCTTCTCCGCCGCGAAACCTTCTTCTCCGCCGTGGCTGCTTCTTCTGCGGCGCGAAGCCTTCTTCTCCGCCGTGGCTGCTTCTTCTGCGGCGCGAAGCCTTCTTCTCTGCCGTGACTGCTTCTTCTGCGCCGTGAATCCTTCTTCTCCGCCGCGACTGCTTCATCTCCGCCGCGACGCACGGTCTTCGATCTCGCTGCTTCTGCTTTCGCGGCTTCGATCTCACTGCTTCTGCTACCCCCGCCGACACGGATGGAGGCTCAAGGTTCGTTGTTTTTTCCCTACTCATATATGCGTCACCGCTTCCTTCTTCTCGCCGCGCCCATGTAGCTTTGAAGGAACCCCGTTTTAGTTTCAGTTCTCAATATCAATAGTTTGCTGGTAGGACGAGATGAAGCTAATTGGCCGTGATCTAGGTTTCTCAAGGGGGGTTAACCCTAGGGTTCTAGTGGTAGCATTGGTTTAGTTGGTACCTTAGGGTTTAGATTTCTCGTTTATATGACATGAGTCATAAGGGGTGATTCCTGTGTGCTGTTCATACATTTTTTTGTTTATTATTTGTGTTTGTTTTTTGTAGGTCATGTGTTAAATTTTAGTATGATTTTGTAGTTTGTTAGTCACGAAATGTGAGGATGAGCTTCACTGTATTTGTTCTTATTTTTGAAAAATGATGGCATTATCCATGAGAGTTTTGTTATCATGGTATGCAGTGGCGGATCCAGAATCCAACCAAGCCCCGGGCCAATCTTTAATTTCAGTGTAGTAATTAGGCTAAGTGCTAGGGAAAATCACCAATCTCACTAATACATAGCTAAAAAAAAATCTGCACCCCGGGCCATGGCCCCTGCTGCCAGGGGTGTGGATCCGCCCCTGATGGTATGTATAGGATGAGCTTCACTGATTCTTACTTGTCCTTTTTCCTTTTTTATCATGTTATAGTTGCTGGAATGCCCGATGTTGATAATTGTTTCAAGAATCAAAAGATACGAATTTTCTACAAGATTGCACGAATTATCATAGATTATGAATTTCCTAGTGATGCCATAGCAAAATAATGTGCAGGATCTCCTTTGTGTTTTTCTGGAGATAATGTGTAGCATCTCTTCTGTCCATTTCTGCAAAAAAATCTGCATCATCTCCTATTTTTGTGTGGAAATAATGTGCATCATATATTAGGTAGACAGATTCTTATGGGGAATGGTCAGTCCTAGAAGCTTTTGCCACTGCTTGCCCAGCTCCGTAGCTCACAACTGCATGTTAGTTGCACGGATTTTAGAAATAGAAATGAAGTGGTACTGTAGTTTTGAACTGAATTGTGCTAAAATTACTTTTGCTTGACTCTTGTTTATAGAGAGGTGCCACATCGTATCATCAGTTTTTGACAACAGACCTAAGTTCCAGGAAACGATCAAGCTAAGCTGTTTGCGTTCATGTATTTTTTAGTGGAGTAAATAAAATAATCTGAGATCATATAGGTCATTAGCTCATGAGGGTATGTCGCCAGGCTATGGAGCTGTCAAGTAACTTTGCACTGCAGCAATGGAGCTGGTTTTACTCACTGATGTGCAAGTTTAGAGCTGTTATGTATCTGATGGTTGGATCATTTTATGGTTCTCTACTGGTCTGTACATGTTCAAAACATTTGTTTCCTGCCATCGTGCAATGCAATTGTCATGAACATGACTCAATGTTCGTCGAGGAACAATATGAGTTAGCAACAGAGCAGTCAAGGTACTAGTAAATTGCTGTCATGGATAAAGCATATGGATACGTTTGCTATAATGTTTGCTTACTGAAGCAACCTTTGTTTTGGTGTGCTACGATTCATTTGATCATTTCTCTGCTCGATGTATCAGGTTTTCTTACTTGCTCTTGTATGCAATGCAGAGAAACCTATACTGTTATCAATACATTTGTGTAAGAGAAACAAGTACTGTTTTATTTTCTCTGTTTTGCACTTTACGAGATATTGCTTTTGTGCAAATTTCAGCTCCTAATAGAACAGGAGCAGCAGAGGAGCAGAGTCCAAGCCCAGGCAGCAGATCGTCCAATTTGAGTTCATGGCCTAATGCTCTCGATTGGACGCAGAGCGACGGCGACGGCAGAGCGACGGCGGATGGCGAGGGAGCTCCTCGCCAGCGCTCAAGGATAGGATGCAGAGCTTGGCGCTCGCGGAGCAGGCCGACTGGCGGGATCCCTCCGACAGCGAGCGGAGCGGCCGTAGGCGGGCTCACCGGCAGCGAGCATGGATAGGAAGTGGAGCTTGGCACTCGCGGAGTAGGCTTGTCGGTGGCATTTTTAAAACGGTTCCGAATTTAAAATGGTTCCGAATTTATAATGGTTTCGATTTTAAAAATGGTTCCAAATTTAAAAATGATTCCAACTTTAAAAATGGTTCCAAATTAAAAAATGGTTCAAAATTAAAAAAGGGTTACAAAATTAAAAATGGTTCCAATACAAAAAATGGTTCCATTTTTTGAAAAATGTTCCAAATTAAAAAATGTTTCCAATACAAAAAATGGAACCATTTTGAAAATGGTTCCATTTTGAAAATTGTTCCGAAATTAAAAATGGTTCCATTTTGAAAATGGTTCCAAACTAAAAATGGTTCCATTTTTAAAATTGTTCCGAAATTAAAAATGGTTCCAAATTTTTTAAAATGGTTCCTTTTTTAAAATGGTTCCTTTTTTAAAATGGTTCCAAAATAAAAATAGTTCCATTTTGAACATGGTTCCAAATCGAAAAAATATTCCATTTTTCAAAATAGTTCCAACTTCAAAATTGATCCATTTGAAATTGGTTCCAATTTTGAAAATGGTTCCAAAATAAAAATGGTTCCATTTTGAAAATGGTTCCAAAATAAAAATGGTTCCGAAATTTTGAAAATGGTTCCAATTTTTTAAAATGGTTCCGAAATTAAAAATGGTTTCATTTTTTAAAATGGTTCAAAAATAAAAATGGTTCCAAAATAAAAATGGTTCCAAAATAAAAACGGTTCCATTTTTGAAAATGGTTCCAAAATAAAAATGGTTCCATTTTGAAAATGGTTCCAAAATAAAAATGGTTCCATTTTGAAAATGGTTCCGAAATTAAAAATTGTTCCGAAATTTTGAAAATGGTTCCAATTTTTGAAAATGGTTCCGAAATTAGAAATGGTTCCATTTTTTAAAATGGTTCCAAAATAAAAAAATGGTTCCATTTTGAAAATGGTTCCGAAATTAAAAATTGTTCCGAAATTTTGAAAATGGTTCTGAAATTTTGAAAATGGTTCCAATTTTTTAAAATGGTTCCGAAATTAGAAATGGTTCCATTTTTGAAAATGGTTCCAAAATAAAAATGGTTCCATCTTGAAAATGGTTCCGAAATTTTGAAAATGGTTCCAATTTTTTAAAATGGTTCTGAAATTTTGAAAATGGTTCCAATTTTTTAAAATGGTTCCGAAATTAAAAATGGTTCCATTTTGAAAACGGTTCCAACTTCTTAATTGATCCAGTTTGAAAATAATTCCAATTTTTCAAAATGGTTCCAAATTTAAAAAGGAACCATTTTTCAAAAATGGTTCCAAATTAAAAATGGTTACATATTTGAAAATGGTTCTTTTTTGGAAATGGTTCCAAATTTGAAATTGGTTCCAAATTAAAAAATGTTTCCAAATTAAAAAAGGGGTTCCAAAATTAAAAATGGGCCCAAATTTGAAAATGGTTCCATAAAAAATGGTTCCATTTTTTGAAAATGTTCCAAATTAAAAAATGGTTCCAATACAAAAAATGGAACCATTTTGAAAATGGTTCCATTTTGAAAATTGTTCCAAAATTAAAAATGGTTCCATTATGAAAATGGTTCCATTTTTAAAAGTGTTCCGAAATTAAAAATGGTTCCAAAATTTTGAAAATGGTTCCTTTTTTACAATGGTTCCAAAATAAAAATGGTTCCATTTTGAACATGGTTCCAAAATAAAAATGGTTCCAAATCAAAAAATTATTCCATTTTTCAAAATAGTTCCAACTTCAAAATTGATCCATTTGAAATTGGTTCCAATTTTGAAAATGCTTCCAAAATAAGAATGGTTCCATTTTGAAAATGGTTCCAAAATAAAAATGGTTCCATTTTGAAAATTGTTCCGAAATTAAAAATGGATCCGAAATTTGAAATGATTCAAAAATTGGTTCCAAATTAAAAAGTGGTTCCAGAAATTTTAAAATGGTTTCGAAATTTGGAATGATTCAAAAAATGGTTCCGAAATTTGAAATCGTTCCGAAATTTGAATTGGTTCCGAAATTTGAATTGGTTCCAAAATTTTACTTGGTTCTGTATTTTCAAAATCGTTCCGAAATTTAAATTGGTTCGGAAATTTGAAAAATGCTTCCATATTCAAAAATGGTTACGAAATTAAAAAAATGGTTCCAACTTCTAAAATGGTTCCGAAATTCAAAATGGTTCCAACTTTTAAAATGGTTACAAAATGGTTCGAAACTGAAAATGGTTCCGAAATTTATAATGGTTCCGAAATTTAAAATGGTTCCGAAATTTGAAATCGTTCTGAAATTTGAATTGGTTCAGAAATTTGAATTGGTTCCAAAATTTGAATTGGTTCCAAAATTTTACTTGGTTCTGTAATTTCAAAATCGTTCCGAAATTTAAATTGGTTTGGAAATTGGAAGCAGTCCAACGAAGCAGTCGCGAACCAGTCAAACGAAGACGACACGCGAAACAGTAAAACGGGCGAAACAGTAAAACGAACAACGATCGAACCAGTCAAACGAGCGAAACAGTCATAGCCGCTGGGCCGCGGCCCATTAACGCGTCGTAGCGAAGGAGAGGTACGCGACGTGCGTCGCGTACCGCGACCTAAAGGAGCTCCCTAGTACAATCCCCAAATTTGTGGACGTCGCTTTCTGACATGGTGGTCCTACAGGACATTTTCCTTTTTGAGAGAAGGCTCCGGCAGTCATTTGGTAGCAAGAATGGGCCCGGCCCAACCGGTAGTGTCTCCTGGCCTGTTGTTTGGCCCAGCGAATTCTAACCGAAAGGACATCGTTACTGCGCCATTAAAAGGGCTCTTTGGTCCACGTGACGCACATTCCCCATGGTTGCTGGCCCTTTTGTTCTTTTGAACGGAAAACGTATTTCCTTCTTCCCTCGCAAGAAAAAACAATAGACCGAGTGAGAGTGACACATCTACGTTCGTTCGAGGGCGACTTCTTTGATCAAATGGAACAGACCTTGTCTAGAAACGTCCATCTGGTTGAATCCCTTTGGGAGATCAGAGTTTTTTCCGTTTTAGAGATACATCTGAAATTATGGATCGGCAATGAACTTACTAGAACGTATCGGCAATGAACTTACGAACCCATGCATGCATAAGTTATGGGATTAAGAGCACTTTTGCACTTGAGCAGAGCTGCAGAAAAGAAAGAGAGAGTTTGGGTTCGGCCGTTCGGGACTGCCAAAGGGACCGATGTTTGAGCAAATATGTGGAGCGCATATACCCTCTGGCAAGCCTTGAGAGATTTGAGAATCAAATACTTCCACCGTGTTTTGTTGGAGATCCCTGGCCGCCTGGCCGGTGCCGAACTGCCAGGTCTCGACCTCGATACAGCATAAATAATCAGACAACGCCGGTGTTGCGGAGGGACAGTGTGGTGGTACGGCCGGCCGGCTGCGTGCACGAAGATCGATGCGGTCAAGCCAAGTCAAAGAGCCGCCGGCTCCTGCAGCCACGCTGGAACTTTGATCAGACAGTAATCGGGCAGCGTGCGAGCTAAAGTCCTTTTGCTCGTACTACCAGCTGTAAACAGAAACTTAACCAGAACTAAACAAAGCAACAGCAACAAACCAAAGGTGATCTCTTCGTCAGATAGTGTAATCGGACAGCAGCTCTGCCTTAATTAGATCAGATTGCTGCTCCAGGTTGCGGCTGACGCAGAACGGCCGAGCAGCTACCGATCGATGGACACAGACCTCGGCTAATTGCAGGTTTTGCTCCAGCCTACTGTGCCCGCGTGGACTGATTGCAGCTGCATTCAGAGGGTATGGTGGTGGCCACAGGTCGCCAGCTCGACCCAAGACACAAAGAAAACAGAGATTATTGGGTTAACAAGATCTTAGGCTCAGGGTGACCACCCAGGCACCCACGCAATTATATTCAGATTGCCTCGCCGTTTCTTGGACCAGGTGCGCACAGAGGATGTGAGTGGCGAACAACATGGAACTTTGGCTCACGAGGGTCAAATTATTCTGCCGCCGATCGAGAAAGATGAGCTCCCGATTCTAGAAAACAGCACGCACACCCGGGTCTCTTTTCGCTGACAGCGCCAAGTGTTGTTCACGGCCGGCCACCACAATCTTCCTCGCGTTGTGTAGTACTCGAACGAAGCAAATCAGCCGGCCTGAGTGAGTAACGCGCAACCATATGGTTCACAATTGAGCAGCGTGCCGCCCCGGAGTAACCACAACAACTAGGAGGCGTGGACGGAAAGCTTCCGGCGGCGGCATACGGCGCCACGGCGTCAGGCCGCTCGAACACGGATGGGCGGCATGAGTGGTGGAAGAGGACCGGCCACACTGTGGTTTCGGCTATCGAGGCCGCCCGCCGACATGCCACAACGGGGAACCCTACCCCGTTTCGGCTGATGTCGCTGCCATCGCGACGCCGCGTCGTCGACAACCAGCAGCGCCGCGACCTCATCCGCCTACGTTGTGTTCGACGACGACGACTCGTGGTTGGACACCACCAACAAGGAGTAGACTAGGGTTAGGGTTCGGTTTCGGTTTAGGTTTGTCAAATTTCATTCAATCGTTTTGTAATATATAACAAATACAAATCAAATTTGAAGACCATTTAAATTTATCTGAATTTGTTTAAAAAAAAATTTGGCGCCGCCGTGGGATGCACCCCCAATTGACCAGACACATGTCCAGCACTCTCCAATTGGATCTCAACTGGGGGTGCCAGACACGAATTTGGGGAGTCCAGGTGGATATGCTCTCAAAGGGTCTGTCGGTGGACGCAGGTCGCCAGCTCGATCAAAGACAAAAAAGAAAGAACAAAGATTGTTGGGTTAAGATTTTAGCATCTGGTGACCACCCAGTCAGCAACGTAAATATTCAGGTTGCTGGATCTTGGACCAGATGTGCATAGAGGATGTGAGCGGCGAACAACATGGAACTTTGGCCCGCAATCGAGGGTTAAGTTTTACTCACTCCGTTCCATATTACTTGACTTACAAATGGATGTATATAGCACAAAAATAAGTCTAGATATATCTATTTTATTGTCAAGTACTCATATGGAACGGAGGGAGTACTTTTGTTTCCGGCCGGCCACGGCCATCTTCAACGCTTTGTGTAGTACTGTCCTTTACTGTACTACTCGACCGAAGCGAATCAGCATGCATGCACGCTCAGGCCACGGCCAACCCTGAGCTGTTGGCGTTTGGACCGACTCGCTTGGCCTCGCTCGCCGGACTTGCGACAGAAACCCAACCACCGTGCACGCGCGCTCCCCGGCCACCACAACGTGCCGCCGGCCGGCCATCCGTCCGGGCTGACCATGCCGCATGCATGCATGCGTCGACCCTAGCTGCGCCATCCCATGCATGCGCCAAATCTGCAAAATGCAGGCAGCGTGCACGGGATGTAGCATATCGGCGGGCGCCGTCGATGCCATGCCAAGCATGTTACTACTAGCTGACGAAAAAAAAAAGTAGGGCCAGCGAAACCACAGCCACACGCCTTGTGCTTCATCGTACGGCAGATCTTATAAACAGAACCGGGTGCATGCATGGACCCTGGGACTCGTGCTTGACCACTGACTGACAAGGCCGGTAGATTGATTCCTGCATGCAGATGCAGCCCTGTCTGTCGAAGAACACGGCCGGCCATGTTCCCGGCGGCCCATGTTCCCTTGCCGTGCCGCCACACGAACCGAGCTTCATTTTTCTATCTTTCCGAAAAAAAATGTATTATCATTATTTCAGTATTATACATCTCTGTGCTCTGTAGTTTGTACGGGCACAATTATAAGTGTTTTGACAAATCATACTGTATTTTATCGGGACTTCAGCTTCAGGTCAACGAATACTGGTGAACTCGATGGAAACGTCTGCTTGCTACCGACATGCACTAGAAGCCAGCACTCCGGCCTCCAAGTGTGAAGTTTGCGGCTACAAGAATAATCTACCTGCAAGTCAGCTACAGACTACAGTACCGGTGAAGCAAGATGAGCTGCACCTGAACCGCACGGCTCTCCACGAGTGCAAATTTACAACACACGCCGGCCGGAATGGGCACGATCGACCAGGAACGAGCTTTCACCAGCACGGCACTGTGCCACATGCATGCAGGGAACAAGAAACCCCAACCACATTGTAGCAGCTTGTTTTCTCTTCCATTAATAATCTCCTTCAGCAAATAAGCTTTCGACAACAGGCTAGTATTGGAACCTAGAAGTGGTTAAACCGGCAGCGGCAGGTGTACATATAACATAAACTACCAAAATAGGCAAGTGTGAGTACATGCAGATTGATAATTTGATATATCAATCGCCTTCTGGTCATGGGATGATCGATGCAAGTCTAAAAGTGCACAGATCAATCTATCAACAACACGACGACGCGAACCCACTCGAGCAAGACGCATGGCCAGTAGATTCGCACGGGACAGCTCGATCGATCCGCTTAAACAAGATTTCCCTTTAAATTCCAGCAAACTCGATCTGTACTGCCTGTCTCCGGCCGGTGTCCATGTCTTACTTTCTCAAATGACGTTGGAAACTTGGAATAATCGTGCGCGTGCATAGGGACAACCACATGATCGATGTGGAAGAACATACATCATCTGACTATCATGGCATGCATTTCAACAAAACAAAAATCTAACTCATGTTCTTTTTTCTAATGTCACGCTTAGTTGTAGTATATTCTTCTACTACCACTTGACGATTGCAAGTCTCTGTCACTGCCATGTCATGGTCGTCGATCCCTCCTAACGTAAGAACAACGCGGACATAGAAAACTAATCACCAAACCCTTTTTGTCTCGGTTGACAAAAGGCTAGCTGGTTCAAAAGTATATATATCTGACAAGTCACTCTCATTCCATCCAAAAGCGGATAAAATGGTCCAGTTCCTAACAAAGTAATGCATTATAAACCGGTTTGCCGAGTTTTCTAGGCAAGACCAGGTGGAGCGGATGAACCACCGGGAAGGGAAAATGGAAAGAAAAAACATGACGTCGTTTCTCTGTTGTTCCTTTGCGAAAACAGCACAAGCCAAATGGAGGAACCAGAAAGGGAAGGGAAGAAAAGCAGCCATTTATAGATTAGATTTCAGAGAGGTGTTGCCCTGTCTGTCTCGCCCGTCAACCGAGCTGTAGCTTAGCTACTCTAGGACAATGGACATGAACGTAAGATCACGCTGCCCTAAGCTGTCGCTTCCATTAGTGCAAAGACATCACCATCACTGATACTTAGCTACTCTTAGAGTATGTGTGAACAAGACATACAAGACCTCGTCTTGTAATGATGAGGCGGCGTTAGCTGCCCACCAATTCTTAGCAGCAATCTAGCTTCACCAATACGTGCAATTCGTATATCGCAGAGGGCTGTGATGTTTAACATATGTTTCCTTTTTGCTGAAAAGTTGTTCTCAACATATGGCAGAGGACTGTGATATAATGAAATGCTTTCCCTCGCCTACTGGAGCTTGCATACACCGATGCCGCGGCAGGCAGGAAGATGCCTGAACCGCTACTGCTAACTAACAGAATATGCAATTTGGCATGCATTTCCTTTTGTTTATTGCTCAATTGAAAGATTCTAACTGAGGTACGTAGTCCCACCAAAACTTTTCGGTTTGCTTCTGATTAAGATCATCAACAACTTATTTAACCCTACACGAGTATTGCATCATGGTCACTTCCTAATTAATCAACAAATCAAAGCAAGCCATTAAATCAACAAATCCAAGCGGTAAATTCTCATAAAACATTTAAAGCATTAAAAATACAGTTGCAAATGTTTTATTGTTTTAGTACATGGTTATATCCATAGTATAAGATCATTTTTGCAGCACACGCCAAATGAAGAAACCACACAGGGAAAGGTAGAAAAGAAGTCATAAATTTGATTTTTAGAGGCCGTTAGTCTCGTCCATCAACCTAGCTAGCTTAGCCATTCCCAGACATGACATGACATAAACGTAAGATCATTGTGCCCTGACCAGTCAGTTCCATTGCTGCAAGATCTCACCATCACTCACTCTCCTTACTGCAAGATGGAAGAGATGGCGGTGCAACACTGATCGCAATTTATCTGATGGTGTCTCCCCTTCCGACGCTTTCCCTTTTGGTCATCCGTTTATGTGTGAGCATGTCAATAGAGTGGTGGACGGAAATTATGGCAAATGACATTGTGGTTGTATCCTGTCCAGGTGAACATCCTTGACCAGGCAGCATCGACGTCCACGCGCCATCGCCTAGGTTAAAGAGTTCGCTCGAGGATTTACTTCGAGGTGATAGTTTCTGGCCCACTGTTCAAGATATCGCCCGATATTCTTATTAACTAGCCGATTTGTCGCTTCTTAGTGTATGACCGATAAGATAAATCGGTCGATATGCCGATAAACCGGCCGATTTATCCCTTATCTTGGGTCGACCGATAAGTTCCCGATAAGCGATATCACCAACACTGTTCTGGCCTGACGTTGGTTGCACTATCTAATTTCAGCATCCAAACAATGATTCCCTCTTGAAAGTGTTATGTTTGAGTGTTGCACACTGTGTCAGCTCAAATAGTGGATAGGTTCACACACAATCATAGGAGTTCCGGTGAGTTTTCTAGTTATTGTCGTGAGTATTGTGCAAAGTGATTGCCTCATATTTCTCTTTAATTTTCCGTAGTCGATTTGTCTGACATCAATGCTTGAATTTGCTTCGAATTGTCTTTAATATATGGATGAAAATGCATCAGCCAATACTGATACAGAGGCTGGAGAGTTACCCTCTTTTTGAGAGAAAAGATCACACCATTTGTGCACAAGACATACAAGACCTCATCTTCTACTACTTTTTTTTACCGAGAGGCCACAAACAGACTAGATAATGTCATTCACTAAATCGGTGCGAGTATAATTTACAGATAGGACCTTGAAAAAGTAAACAAGTACACTAGGAACCACATAAATAGAAAAAAGGACCCTACAACATACAAGGAAACGCAATCGATTCCATTGGCACCATCAGAGAACAGAGGACCGCGCCAACGATGGCAAAATAAATCATATGGTCAGTAAATGCATGTGAATTTTTGCTCATGCTCATTTCGACGGAATGGGTGAGAATATGTGCTAACGTTACACGCGCAATATTACTAGTTAGATGATACAAAGCGCATTGCAGATGAGGTATATCCTATTTGAAATCATATGTTAAATATACTATTTGAAATCAATCTTGCAAGACTGTTACCAATATTTCAATTTACACTCTAGAAGTTTATATAAATGTTCTTTCTAATCATGCACGAGAAACTACTATCAATATATTCATTTATTAAACCATACACTTGAGAGAGCTCTACCATGATATTAACTATATTAAAATAGACTCCATCACACCAGCTCGTATAGACACATACGACTATTTTACATGGAGAAACTTTTTTACAACAAAAGGTTTACATTTCTCATGACAAGTTTTTTATGATAGATATTGGAATAGTATAAATTAATATTACCACAATTCAAATGTGGTTTACTATGATGAATAATTGATAGAAAAAACTATAGTCGTTAAGATTATGGTTTTGATAAAATTAATCCACAAATAACTATAAAATTTTAGTATAAAAATATCTATTTTAATTTGTCCCGGTTTAAATTTAGACTGGCCCAGGCCGTTGTCTAAACAAAGGTCGTGTCCTTGACATAAAGCACGGTTACTTGGTTGGCCCATCGATCCCCGTAACTTATGCCTTTCACTATTACTTAACATGTCTTGTGGACAACTAAGAGCGGCCAGATGGAGCGGAACATGACTTTCTCACTCATGTACAAAATTGTCGGGCCTCATCAAACCTCTGCCTAGTGAAGCTATTGTGCTTACTCATGTCAGCGTGGACGATCCAAATATGTAGTATTTTCTTTTGTCTGAGAAGCAAAAGGGCACAAAAGAATTCCCAAGGTATAAAGTGGGGTTAGAACAGACATAAAAAAAGCAAAATGTTGTCATTTGTTCCATATATTGAAGAGAATGACCTCAGGGGTGAAAACTCTGACATGATCGTCCGAAGGTCCGGTTATGTGGAGTCCTTTCTTCCGTCTAAACTTCCCAAATTCGTGAATCCAGGCTGGTATGTGCATCTCCATATTTACTTGTGCACATTTTTTACCCCCTAGTTGTTTAACATGGTTAAATCTAACCTATAATTTAAGTGAATGTTGTCATGATAGTGAGGCTAAGAACGAGATTTGTTTGACTGTTGCGGTTACTTCAGATAGCTGGGAACCGGGAGCAAATGGTATAATAAAACGGAAGAAAAAACATATTTTAGTCACGGAGAGCTGTGTCCGCCTTGCATAATTTGTTTTGCATTTATATGAAAGTAGATCCTTGGTTCCGATCGTAGGAGAGTGATAACGGAGTCACCTCGGGGCTCGGGCGATCCGGGATGCTAGGGTTTTCGAAGCTGCTATATGCAAAAAAAAAAAAAAATCCTCCAATTCTTAGCAATCAAGCTTGATCGGTTTGTAGGAGAGCAATGTGATGTTCAAGTTAGGAATTATGTTTCTTTTTTTCTGAAAAATTATTCACGAGTAGCTAGGTTTGTTAGCACCGAGGATTCGGGAAACACATGATCTCCCTCACCTACTCCCTCTGTTCCAATTTAATTGACTTGATATGCACCACATGTGAGTGTATCTAGACATGTTACATGACTAGATACATCCACATGTGATGCATAGCAAGTCAATTAAATTGGAACGGAGGGAGGACTAGCTAAGACTTGCACTGATGCCCCGGCCAACAGGAAGATGTCTCAAACGCTACTGCTAACACAGTGCGCAGTGCCATTTCCCTCCTTTTTAGTTCTCTTTCCGTAGTTGTGCTAATTGAGGTAGTCCTACCGGATCCACCCGAAAGACCTTTGTGGAGATAGTTGGCTGGTTAACTAACCATGCGTCGCATCATCATCCATCACCACACATGAGTTTGTTACCAATTCGTAGTGTCATACCTCTTCTACTTCCCGTCGGTTCGATCAGTGTGCAATTACTCAACCCCATAGCCGTGTTCTTTTGTCTCCGGTAAAAAACAAACGGAAAAAGGAGGGTTTCACCATGATGAGCCATGTGCAGTTGTACTAAAACCGAAATACCAAATTATACTTTTGGAAGATCTGTACCGTGCTGTTGATGTATAAAGCGACGTAAGTACGTGTACATTTTGGAAGCTACGACGTACTACTTGGACTGTGCAAACACGCCCGTACGGCACGGTCAAGAAAGCAGCGGTCGATCACGCGAGTACGCGGCTCGAGACAAACAAAGCGGCCTCGTAACCGTATACTAAGCGCAGCGGTAAAGCAAAAGACCCACGAACCTACATGTAAAAAAAATAAAAATAGATGGGTATGGGGGTATGCGAGTATGGGAACTAATTTAGCATACCCGCACCCGCAATACCTACTGGGTACACACTTTTAAACATTTGCTTAGGTAAAGTTTTTCCACCAAACTCTTACCCTAATGGGTAAATACCCACTGGGTATGCGGGTAATGGGTACCCATTGCCATCGGTACCTGTGGGGGCACATAAGCCGACACATCAGCAACATAGGGTCAATCTAGTTTGAGACCGTGCATGCATTGACCACCGGGTCATTGCATGCCTGACCCAACTATCGTTACGAGCCACAAACATATACAATGCGCGTCATTGATACATGTGTGGCACATTTTTCATTTTGCATAGTTACATTCACATGATGAACCACTAGGGATGTTGGCGGACGTCCGCGTGGAGAAAAATTTAATCCGCCCCATTCCATCCGCTAGAGCCGTGTACGTAGCAGACTCGTAGCTGACAGAATATCGATTAGCAAAAAAAAAGTCTAGCGGAGCTAATCCTGTTGGAATGCCCGCCTGCATCCCTATGAACCACATTCCGTGTATTTGTAGTTACCTATTCACTTCGTACTTAAATAAGTGTACATATAGAAACTTTAAAACTTGGAGTCAAGGATGGAGATCGGGGCGATGGGGCCATCGCCCCCCCCCCCCCCAACCCCCCCCAACCACATGGTGCAATTTTTTCAGAAAAAACCCTTGTAAATTTGTAGATTTGACCCCAAATTTATCCAAGTTTACCCATATGGCCCCCCTCCAAGTTATTTTATATGAATTGTCCCCTTGTGCCGCAATCCTGGATCTGTCCCTGTATGGAGTGGAGTAGACTGACGCATTCACGTTCGAGAAGGTTAGCCTAAACGCGAGCTGCTCTCTAGTTTAACCAGTGTTTTCGTCGGACTGACGTGTTGATTTCGTTAACTGCGCGCAGTGAGTGCATGAGCCCGGGCAAGATCTAGCGAGCTCATGCATGGCTGTTCCCGGAGCTCATCCAGGTTCACGGTGCCTGGATGCTTGTTATCGTAACTACAATTTATTAGTTGATGCTAGCTATTATCCTTGATGCTAGCTATTATCCTTCTTAATTACTTTAAGGAGACACATGGATAGTACTTGTATAATTAGTAGAACTCTATTGTATGACCGAGTGCATACGCGAGTACGCGGCTCGAGACAAACAAAGCGGCCTCGTAACCGTATACTAAGCGCAGCGGTAAAGCAAACGACCCACGAACCTAAATGTAAAAAAAATAAAAATAGATGGGTATGGGGGTATGCGAGTATGGGAACTAATTTACCATACCCGCACCCGCAATACCTACTGCGTACACACTTTTAACCATTTGCTTAGGTAAAGTTTTTCCACCAAACTCTTACCCTAATGGATAAATACCCACTGGGTATGCGGGTAATGAGTACCCATTGCCATCGGTACCCGTGGGGGCACATAAGGCGACACATCAGCAACATAGGGTCAATCTAGTTTGAGACCGTGCATGCATTGACCACCGGGTCATTGCATGCCTGACCCAACTATCGTTACGAGCCACAAACATATACAATGCGCGTCATTGATACATTTGTGGCACATTTTTCATTTTGCATAGTTACATTCACATGATGAACCACTAGGGATGTTGGCGGACGTCCGCGTGGAGAAAAATTTAATCCGCCCCATTCCATCCGCTAGAGCCGTGTACGTAGCAGACTCGTAGCTGACAGAATATCGATTAGCAAAAAAAAAAGTCTAGCGGAGCTAATCCTGTTGGAATGCCCGCCTGCATCCCTATGAACCACATTCCGTGTATTTGTAGTTACCTATTCACTTCGTACTTAAATAAGTGTACATATAGAAACTTTAAAACTTGGAGTCAAGGATGGAGATCGGGGCGATGGGGCCATCGCCCCCCCCCCCCCCCCCCCCCAACCACATGGTGCAATTTTTTCAGAAAAAACCCTTGTAAATTTGTAGATTTGACCCCAAATTTATCCAAGTTTACCCATATGGCCCCCCTCCAAGTTATTTTATATGAATTGTCCCCTTGTGCCGCAATCCTGGATCTGTCCCTGTATGGAGTGGAGTAGACTGACGCATTCACAGTCTCGCTCTTCTTTAATTCCCCACCTCCAGTGAGCTAAGTGCATGTAGAAAAATGAGAAGGTCATGTGTTGAATGTTATTGGACTAGATTCCCTTGTCATGAGAGAGACATTCTTTCAACTTTTATGCGCATTGTGAAGTTAAAAGTACAACTCTTTTATGGAAAAATTTGAAATGCTAAATGTCCACTTATTTGAGGATAGAGGGCAAATGTAGCTAGTTTTACATAAACCATGCACAAAAGTTAGTTTGGCAAAACTAACTAATTTTATAGTTGAATA
The DNA here is from genome assembly GCA_947311845.1 of Poa pratensis. Lineage (NCBI taxonomy): Eukaryota > Viridiplantae > Streptophyta > Magnoliopsida > Poales > Poaceae > Poa > Poa pratensis. Next base: position 147,698,845 of record CAMZMU010000085.1, read on the forward strand.
TATGACTCAATTCCGTTTTTGAAAATTTTAATTAATTTTTTTAAAATGGAAACTAAGGGTGTTATTGTATTCTTGTATTCCCAAGGTTTCCAGAAAGGTATAATTTGTAAATTTTGGATAAACAGAATAAAAGATATGCATTTTTAAACCATTTTCTGTTTTGGACTGACACATCTGTTTCGGACCGTATGTGGACATATGCACCTATTATTTAAAAACCACGTTTCAAAATGTCAAAAACTATCAAAGAAAAATTCCAGGTACACATACATACATTTTTTCAATGCACAAAAGTTTCACAGAAAATAAACATTTATGTGACCTGTATAAAAAGACAAATTATGGTGTTCTAAAATGTTTTTCATTGGACATCTTTTTGTCCTTTTTACACAGGCGATAAAAATGTATTTTTTGCGAGACTTTTTGTGCGGACATTTAATTTCCATATATACACCCGGGTTTTTTGAAGAAAAATTATTGCATTTAAGATTTTTTTCATAATGGGTGTATCTAGATGTATGTATGTTCCAAAACATAATGTCCCGATATAAGACCATCTTCTACGTCCAGGGATCATTTCAGACAGTATGCAAAGAGCCTAATTCTGGCTGTGAGGGTTTCTTGTGGTGCAGCTCCTCCTCCTGAAAAACATCCCTCGAGTACAAATGAAAACATCAGAAAGTGCTTTGTGCACCCGAGCTCCAGTGCTCCTGCCACTTTAAAAAATTCAAAAAATAAATTTAAAAGATTTAGAAAATATGAAAAAAAATCATGCGTGTTCTTAATGATGTATACTACACACGTGCAAAATCTCAATGCATAATCATTTATATTATAGTCTAAACAAAAATGATAAAATGGGGAGTTTTGAAACTATGCATTGTTAACTATAATAAGATCTGTAACTTTGTCATTTTTGTGTAGTTCAAAATATATAGCTTTTGGCTTTGTGTTTTTGCACGTCTACAAGGTACATCATCGAGAACATGCATGATTTTTTTCAGATTTTTTGAAACTTTTAAATTTAGTTTTGAAATTTTTTAAAGTGGCAGGAGCACTGAAACTCGGGTGCAAGAAATCTCTACTCTGAAAACATGATCTACTTATATAAAAATAACCAGGAAGTGATGTGAGCACTGTGCACGAGAACGTCCCCATACATAGATGATACACGAGAGCAGGGCGCCAGGGCCGTAGGACGATTCTACCGACATCGTTTTAAATCGGGGAGGAAAAACGGTGGCCGTGCCGACTGCCGTGAGCGTGACTCCGGTGATCCAAGGCCCAACGAGACTGCAGTGACGAGGCAAGCGGCCTACGTGGCAGACACTCTGGTCCAACAGAGACACGTGTCACCAGCACGTCTTAAACTCTGGGAAGCACAGCATCGCGCCATCGTGGTCGCCCAGCCTGGCACCCCATCGCATATCGCCTCGCCGACAGTGCTCCATTGACTCCCCCACTCAACCCCGGACATGGCCGAATCCGGCAAGATGGCTAACGGCAAGTTCTCCGGCGAGGACACGCTTCCCGGGGTCCTCCGCGGCTTCGTCGACGGCGTCTGGTCGCCCGGCGCCAGCGGGGACCCGCTGCTGCGGCGGCTCCGGTCGGCGTCCTTGGAGAGCGCGCCGCGGCTGCGCGGGGCCTCCAGGAACTCGCTACGCGACCTGCTCGCCTGGACCAAGCAGGGCAGCGGCCTCCGCGCTATCCTCGTCATCTCGGTGAGCCAACGACTTTCGTTTTCCAGTCCGTTCATTCGGCAAAAGTTGCACTGTATTATTTTGTCCACCAAAATACCAAATGATACTCCTTTTTAGCATCGGTGCCGTGGTGGGCACCACCTGTCAGCCTCACAACGCGACGCCATTTTGCAAAAGCCGACAAGGAAGCCCAACAATTACACAGAATTACACAGCAGACCTAACATTTAAAAAAAACGTCCGCAAAGGACCAATTTGCAATTCGTCCAAACCTCGGGGACCTTCGTGAAAAAAAAACCACAGACCAGCCCCTCCCCCTCTCTCTCCCCGCGCGTCCTCGCCGTTCCGCCGCCCGCCGTCCAGATCCACGCGCGCTACGTGGTCCACCGTCTCCGCCTCCCCCTCCTCGCCGACGATTGCGTGCCGGGACGTCGCCTGGGCGTCGGAATCGTCGACGCCGCTCCCGCTGTCCTCCGCCGCCTCCGCACGCCACCGCGGCCGCTCCGGCGACTCGAAATGGGCGGCGCCGCCGCCTACGGCCACCCCGTGACCAGGCGCGTCCCAGGTCGCGGTGGTGCGCCGCCGGCGAGCTCGACGCCGCCGCGGCCGATCCAGCCAGTGCTGGCCGCTGTGACGTCATGGCCCCACGCGTCAGAATTTTTATTTTCTAATTTATTCCAAAAAAAATTTGTTAAATGCTGCAAAACCAACAAATTAAAATTTAAATATACCCACTATGAAAATACAGTAAACATATCAAAGTGGACACAAAAAAAACAAATGCTGACTATTCATGTCGCACGATGAATTTTTATTTCCTAATTTAATCCAAAAAAAATGTTAAATGCTGCAAAACCAACAAATTAAAATTTAAATATACCCACTATGAAAATAGTGGTAAATATATCAAAGTGGCCACAAAAAAAAACAAATGCTGACTATTCAGGTCGCACGGTAAAAATTCAAATTTGAATATTACAAAATTTTAAGTGGTTGCCGTCACGCCAACATCGACGCAGGCCCACCAATATTTGGATAAATTTGTTAAACACATCACAAACATATTAAAATACAGTAAACATATCAAAGTGGCCACAAAAAAAATGCTGCAAAACCAACAAATTAAAATTTAAATATACCCACTATGAAAATACAGTAAATATATCAAAGTGGCCAAAAAAAACAAATCCTAACTATTCATGTTGCACGATAAAAATTCAAATTTGAATATTACAAAAATTTAAGTGGTTGCCGTCACGCCAACATCGACGCAGGCCCAACAATATTTGGATTAATTTGTTAAACACATCACAAACATATTAAAGTATCCAGACCCAAATTTCAAATTTGAGTCTTCTAAAAAAAACATTCTTTCGAATATAATCATTTACAGACGTGCAAGCAATTCAAATCGTCAACCTTTCCCAATTTAACCAAATTTAACATATAGACATTTTTTGAAACGCAAACTTTTAAAAAATTCCTATAAATTTACGGATTTAGACATTTACTGAAATGGACGCTCTAAAAAATAAATTACAACCGCACTGAAACACACTAAAACATTCTAATTGAAAATCCAAATTTCAGTACTTTAAAATTTTAAAATTCTTTTAAGCCTAACCATTTTACAGACGTGAACAAAATCCAAACCATAATACATTTCCAACTTAACCCATTTTTACGATCTACACATTTCTAAAATCTAAAAAAACTTTCCAATTTGGCTAATTTTCGGAATCTAAATAATTTTTAAACACAAACTCTCTTTGCATTCCAACGATCCGCAAATCTACACGATTTACAAATGTCACCGCTTACAAATGTCAACAATTTCAAATCTTTCCACTGGGAAAATATAAAAAATAATTCACAACCATCACAAAAAAAAATGCTAATTGATTATACCAGGATGAAAACATATTTACACATCTCAAATTGGTAAAAATTTGACAAAATTCTATATACACTTGCTCTAACTATATAGATTTCAATTTAAATAAATTCTCTAGCTATGGAATCCAAATGAATAAACGTGCATTTCCACCCATTGTAGACTAGAATGTAAAATTATTAATTTTTGATCATTTTCAAATTGATTAAAAAATGTAGGTACTCTAAAATAAATCAACATGCTCACACAAAAAAAAAAAGCCCAACTATTTACGTCAAAAAAGAAAATGTTGGAACATTTCTAATTGGTGAATATTTGAATAAAAATATATCAAAAAAAGTAGGGAAAGAAAATGTTAACTTTTTTTTACAAAAAAAAAATTCGACTAATTCAGAAGGCCTAGATTTGGATAATTTTATGGAAAAAACAAACATATTTGAGCATTCCAACTCAAATTACAAATTTATATATTCCAAAATTTGATATGCCTTTCAAACCTAATCATTTGATAAACAGTAAAAGAATTCAAATTTCAATTTACTCCAAATTGTACAGTTTTTAAACTCTATTTGATCACAAACATCACAAAATATCACAAAAAATAAATGCTAATTAATTATACCAGAATGAAACCATATTTACACATCTCAATTCGGTACAAAAATATAAAAATTCTATATACACTTGCTCCAATAATATGAAGTTCAATTTAAAAAAATCTCTAGCTATGGAATCCAAATGAATAAATGTGCATTTCCACCCATTATAGACTAAAATCTTAAATTAATTATTTTTTGACAGTTGAAATTACTTAGCAGTTAGGGATATTCTAGAATATATCAGCATGCTCACACACAAAAAAAGCCAACTATTTAGAGGAAAAAAATTGTTGGAACATTTTTAATTGGCGAATAGCAATTAGGGATATTCTAAAATATATCAGCATGCTCACACAAAAAAAAAGCCAACTATTTAGAGGAAAAAAATTGTTGGAACATTTTTAATTGGTGAATATTTGAAGAAAAACCAAATGCGCTCCCCATAATTACATATAGTTCAATTTAACAAATGCTCACACTACGTATTCCCTCTGATTATGGACTCTAATTGAACATCTCAATTAAACAAAATATTGGCACGAAACTAAATTAACTTTCTCTAAATATGAAAATAAGATGCAATTCCTCAAATTATATATCCACTTTACTATATGTTCATACAATGCACATCTTCTGATTACAAAGCTAAATTAATTATTTACACCAACATACAAACATCCAAATTTGCCAAGTATTTGAAATGACCGTAGCATTTCTAAAAAAAAAGGTCAGCATTTGGACATAACTCAAATACATTTTCTCTAATTACAGTTAAGAATTCATGGCAACATAGAAACATATTTAAATATTTCAATTTGCTAAATATTTGAATATTCTCTAAACTACATAAGGGATGCTCTAAAAAAATCAACGCTAGCTATGTATGTCAAAACACAAAACATATTTACACAATTCAAAATAGTCAATTTTTAGATGCAATACAGATGAACTTTCCCAAATTGTAGACTCGAATCCAAAAAAAAGTGCTTTAGCCCTAACTACGTGCTCAGATTAGATATTATTTGCAAAATAGAAGTATATTTGAATATTTCAGATCGGTAGAATATTAGAGGTACTATAAAATATATCTACATGCTCACAAAAAAAATGATACTTACCGACGCCAAAATACAAACCTATTTAAACAATTCAAAAATATAAAAAAAATACAAACTAACAAAAGCGCCGCGTGACGCGGCGCGAAATTCCACTAGTCGTAGCACATTACTGGCCGTTTAGATGCAGCACTAGTAATTTTCTTGTTCCAAATTTTGCTCGACCAGAGAATTTGGTACGCTGTGAATTGGCCATCGTCCAAACAAACCCATGTGTATGACAACCCTACTATGCCTAAGTTCTTGTTACGAATGTTGAATGGACTTGCCAAATGGCAAACAGATTAGCAACGTCCACAGGAAGACAAGTTAAAAGATCGCAAAAAAAAGGAAGACAAGTTAAACAAGATACGCACTGAATCTGAATGACCCTTCAAATGATTTTAGCTATTAGTCTACCGTCTCAATTCCACCATAGAAATAGCGATAATTTCTCCTTCCCATCATCCTGTTGTCAGAATTTCATCAGTTAGTAACGTTTTTCAAGATACTAATCAAAGAAAAGTTTCTGATATCTAGATCCACTTTATTTTCCTCAAGAACTTCTGTTGGGATTAAACACCATAAAGGTTTGAAACTTTATACATAGAACTCGCCGTGCACCCTTAAAGTTGGAGCAGGTTATTTGATGCCTTCCCAAGCCTCGAAGTGTTCCCAAACTGAGTCGTTCGAAAACTATGTTTGTGCCAATTATTGTTATCTTTGTTTGCCGAATTGACGACAAATGTCATTGTTTGTTTTACAATTTATGGTCGGAATAAAATATTTAAGTTGTACAGTGAATTAATTGCCTTCATTTCATTGGTTACAGATTGGAACGATTACGCTGATATCACTCACTGGCCTGCTCGTTTTCATGTCCTTCCTGCTGGTTGCGACCACCAATGCCATCGTTGTTTCAGCCCTTATGTCCTTGGCAGCTGCAGGAGGATTCCTGGCTCTGTTCTTTGCTTGCTTAGTTGCAGTATACTCCCCCCGTTCCATAATAGTCTACATTCTAGACTAGTATTTTGTTACATATTAATCTACATTCTGGGTTCTGAACATTAATTATCTACTAGGTAATCAACAACAACAGAAAACAAAGCAGCCTCTCTCTTTTTCTATTGGATATCATTAATGTTAATCTGATTTGGATTGGGTGTTTCCATACTTGAGTAGTATTATTAAAGAGATTGCTAATTTATCTTAAACCTTTTAGGATGTAGAGTATTGTGGAATGGAGGGAGTATGTGAACAGTATCAATTGCTATATTCGTTATTTCGGCTACGGTTATCTCGGCAACTATTGGAGTCATGATTGCTACGGGTACAACATCTCTCTATCTCTTTGTTTACCATGAAGAAAAAATAATTACTTGACGTTTCAATGCTTTCAATTTGAACTGCCAAAACATCTTACATTAAGGAACAAAGGGAGTAACTTTAGGGCCATAAGAATCACTAGTTATGCGAATAGCTACTGGCCTGGTGCATCACCGTTATGAAGAGCATACATACCAGGCTGCTCCTTTTTTATTTGTATTTACTGATGTCGTTCTCAACCACCTTCTTATGGCAAATCCAGTGAGCTACGTATTTGTAAGAATTATGTATGTTTAGTTGATTTAATAGGATTTGATGGATGGTTAAGGTGATCACTATCCTTCTAAAAAACTGATTACTGTCCCAACGGCCACCGCAACTTAACTTGTACTTCCTTTTTGTAGAGTAGATAAATAATATTTTACCTTGTGATCTGGGTCATCTGTATTTCATAATGGTTCATCACTTTTGCTTATGCTTGCCTTAGTGTCCAGTGGAATTATTTGCATTAACCTGTATTTCTGCAATTAAGAAGAACTTGATGTTACAGCTGTGTCATCTTCTTAACAGTAATTTATGATACTGGATTGTGTTTGTACACTTCACGTACTTTGGAAGCTAACTTTGAACAGAGACAGCAGAAGGGTTTATTTATGTTATTCAAGTTTTGTCTAATCGTAGTGACAGTGGTGTTTTCTTTGACTTTTTCTTTAGTTAACCGGGAATATCATATACATGCATCTTAACTAGTCATTAAAACTTTGGAATGCTTTATCAGTTTTAGTTTTTAGAATCAACTTCTCCACAGAACTGTGAATAGACAAATATGCGCATCAAGACGAGCCGGCTGAGATAAGGGGGGTTAACACGGTCCAACAAAGGGTACTGCTTTAGCCAAAATTAGTTTGTTTGTAGCAAATTATTTTAAAAAATGTGAAGATATTGATGCTCCATATCCAAAGAAGTAGACGTCGAATGATTGCGTTGAATTCCTGCTTCCTGCATGTGTATCTACTCATTTTTTTTTAGAGAAAAATTGTATTCCAATCCCACTAACTGTAATTTTGACCTGCGCTGCGTCATAAACCTCCTGCAGGTTGGATTGGATTCTTTTGGACGATCTGGTTTGCTGCAAGGAAGAGCATGGACCTTACTAAGCACTCGATCGGCATGACATCTTCAGCTGTGCGATCATATTCGGCTTCTTGGCATGCGAAGCAGAATCCCACAGACTGAGGATGCCTGTGTGGTTCAGCTCCAATGCATGCGTCTACTATCGCACGCCTTAGCTTCCTTGATGCTTCCTGAAGCTTTCCACTTTGTGAATATTACGGGCTTGTCCGGTAGCTTTTCGAGGGTGGAGGACATGCGACGTAGCGAAGAAGTACGGTTTCCTGTATATTGGTCCGATTTGGTGTGAAGTATGGCTTCTGAACTTATTGGCACTCTGTGTATATACTCGAGTAGCCAATAAGCCAAGTTATGGGTCGTGGTGTGATCTTCTGGAGAGTGGAGATAGCCAATGCTGGCCGTCTATGCTGTGGTAGTGTTGTGCTGTGCTGTAAATGTACATGTATTCCATGATTGTGCTACTCGAAGTTCCCTGATGTTTCACCACTCTTCACAGCCTGCGACAGACAGACCAAGATGATCTTTTAAGCGTGATTTGATTTAATTTTGTGCAGGAAGAATGTGAGAGCACTCTGTTCGAACGTCATCACCTTCTCCAGCGACTGGGCCGCACATATAAGCTGGTAGGCAGGCGGACAAAAGTTATTTGAATACTAGGCTAAACAAAAATGAAAAATCTGATTTTTTTTTAATGTGCAGTGTTCACCTCACCTTGATCCACAATTTTGTTTTTCACAGCCAAGCATACAAATTATTTCATATCAGTTTTTACACACTGGTAGAATATTTTAAAACATACAACTACCATTTTTATTTTCTAATGATTTGTTTTGAGAGGATTCATTTTTATACTAAATAATTTGTTTCTAATATTTTAAAACTTACAAATACCTTGATCCAAAACGAAGCATTAATTGTCTTTTTTTTCAGAGAATGCACCTCGGTCTATTCACTCTATTGGAGCAAGAATGTGCCCAGCCCAACCGGTAGAATCTCATGGACAGTGGTTTCATCCGAGCACTTCTCGCAGAAAGGCTGTCGTTACAGGGCTTTTAAAAAGCTTGTCTTACGTACATTCCCCTAGGCCGCTGGCCCTTTTATTCTTTTCGGTGGGAAACATCCTTCTTTCCCAAAAAAAAAAAGACATACTTCCATGTGTCACAGTGAATCAGTGATAGAGTGAAACATATTTATACGTTCAGCTTTGATGACAGGGTATATTAGACATCGTCTAGAAAGGTCCATCTGATATAATTTTTTTTCTGAGATCAGAGTCTTCCTTTATAAAGAAGATGCATCTGAAATTATAGTCATATTCGACTTCTCGGCATGCGAAGCAGAATCCCACAGACTGAGGATGCCTGTGTGGTTCAGCTCCAATGCATGCGTCTACTATCGCACGCCTTAGCGTCCTTTATGCTTCCTAAAGCTTTCCACTTTGTGAATATTACGGCTTGTCTAGTAGCTTTTCGAGGGTGGAGGACATTTGACGTAGCGAAGAACTACGGTTTCCTGTATATTGGTCCAATTTGGTGTGATGTATGGCTTCCGAACTTATTGGCGGTCTGTGTATATACTCGAGTAGCCAATAAGCCAAGTTATGGGTTGTGGTGTGATCTTCTGGAGAGTGGAGATAGCCAATACTTGCCGTCTATGCTGTGGTGGTGTTGTGCTGTAAATGTACATGTATTCCATGATTGTGCTACTCGAAGTTCCCTGAGGTTTCACCACCTGGGACACATAGACCAAGATGATCTTTAAGTGTGATTTGATTTAATTTTGCGGAGGAAGAATGTGAGAGTACTTTGTTCGAACGTCATCACCTTCTCGAGCGACCGGAGTGCACATATATGCTGGTAGGCAGGCAGACAAAAATAATTTGTATACTAAGCTGAACAAAAAAATCTGACAAATTTTGAAAATGTGCAGTGTTCACCTCACCTTGATCCACACTTTTGTTTTTCTCAGTCAAGCATAAAAATTATTTCATATTAGTCTTTACACACTTGTAGAATTCATCTATATTTAGAAAAAATAAATATTTTAAAACTTACAATTACTATTTTATTTTCTAATAATTTGATTTGAGAGGATTTATTTTTTATACTAAATAATTTGTTTCTGATATTTAAAACTTTAAAAAAAAACTTACAAATACATTGATCCAAAACGAAGCAATAGTTTTCTTTTTTTCAGAGAAGGCCCGTCGATCTATTGAAGGAAGAATGCGCCCAGCCCAACTGGTAGAATCTTATGGATAGTGGTTTCATCCGACCACTTCTCGCGGAAAGGCCGTCGTTACTGGGCTTTTAAAAAGCTTGTCTCGTCTGATACACGTTACGTACATTCCCCTAGGCCGCTGGCCCTTTTATTCTTTTTGGAGGGAAACATCCTTCTTTCCAAAAAACAGAAAAAAAAAGACATATTTCCACGTGACACAGTGATTGAGTGAATTGGTGAAACATACTTATACGTTCGGCTTTGATCACAGAGGATATAGAGATCGACTAGATGGTGCATCTGGTTGAATTTTTTTCTGAGATCAGAGTTTTCCTTTTTAGAGAAGATGCATCTGAAATGATAGATCGGCACTGCACTTACGAACAAGTTATGGGATTAATAGGAGCGCTTTTGTTTGCACTTGAGCAAAAAGAATAGGTTCGTGCACGTGGGGAGCTTGCCAAAAGGACGGACTTGAGATTTGAGAATCAAATAGTACTCCCGTGTCCTGTGGCCGGTTCTCAGACTGAGACAGTATAAATAGTGACAAGGCCCGTGTTAGAGCATCTCTAGTGGAACGTGGAAATGTGGACGTGTATATCTCCATATACACGTCCATATACACCGTGGTAAATTTTACACCTCCCAGTTTTCCAGTGGAACGTGTAAATCAGGACGTGTAAATCAGGACGTGTATATTCCAACGGCTATATTTTCAAACGGCTATATTCTATATATCAGACCAATTCTATATATCAGACCAATTCTGTAGCAAATTCTCGACTAATTGCCTCATTAATTGCCTCGAGGCTTACTCGTCCTGGACGTGTAAAGAAGCTGGCTCAGAGAAAGCATTTCCCTTCTGTTAATTGCCTCATTGCTTACTCGAAATACTCCACGGTTTAGTCTTAACTTGTCTATGATGTCAATCCAATTATTGTCTTCCATATGCACAAAGGATAGATCAGATGAACTCCGACTGTTGTATATCAATCGTTTTTATGAGTGATTGGAAGTTGCATTGGATGATTTAGTAGGTTTCGATAAATTAGGAAATTGCTATCTCTTAGATCCTGTACAATTTGGAGACTAAACAGGAAACTAGCAGGATCCTCAAATCCCAGCACCATCCAGCACAAATTCCTCAAATCCCAGCACCATCCGACTACAATTTGGAGACTAGCAGGAAACTACACAGGAAACTACACACCCGCAGTGGCGGATCTAGTATGAGATTAGTGGGGTGCCAAGCTTGCTATTGGGCTTATTAACTTCATATTTAGCCAAGAATATACATAGGATTAGTCTAAATACTAAATAGTAGTTGAAAATTTGTATTTTGGAGGGGGTGCCATGGCACCCATGGCACCCCCACTGGATCCGCCCCTGCACACCCGGGCTATCACTCCATCGCCCAAATCCCTCAAATCCGCACCATCCCAGCACCGCCCTCCAGGCCGCCGCCGCCGCACCTTCCTCCTCCGTCGCGCCGCACTCCCCCAGCCCCATCTTCCTCCTCCGTCGCGCCGCACTCCAGGCCGCCGCCCCCCCAGCACGTCTCCCTCCAGGCCACCGTCCCCCAGCCCGACTCCCTCCAGGCGGTCGCCGCCTCCCTCCAGGCCGCCGCCGCCGCACAGGGCCGCGGCCGGAGCTCACCCCATCCCCCCAGCCCCTCTCTCCGCGCCGGAACTGGCGAGCCGTGCGGCCGCCGCGCGACTCCCCGCGCCTCCCCTGATCCCGTGCCGCCGCGGGAATGAAAAAAAAAGGAGGGAGAGAGAGCTTACCGGAGGGGAGTGGCAGGCGGCGAGCTTCACGAGCGGAGGCGGGAGCGGAGGCGGGCTTGCGGGAGCAGAGCGCTTGCCTCGCTTGCGTCTCCACGAGCGTGGAGGAGGCGTGTTTATGTCCACGCCCAGTACCATCGGGGATGGACGTGTATCGCTCCCACGACCAGATACACGATCCGCTGGAGACAATTTTTACGCCTCAACCGTGTATATTTGACATACACGGCCGGATCCACGCTCCACTAGAGATGCTCTTAGGAGGGACAGAGCGGTGGTACGTACGGCCGGCTGCGTGCACGAAGATCGACGCGGTCAAGTCAAGTCAGAGAGCCGCCGGCTCCTGCAGCCACGCTGCAGCTTTCATCAGACAGTAGTAATCGGGCAGCGTGCTAGCTAAAAGTCCATACTACCAGCTGTAACCAGAAACTTACCCGGCCAGAACTAAACAAAGCAACTGATTGGTGGTCGTCACAGGTCGCCAGCTCGACCCAAGACAAAGAAAACAGAGATTATTGGGTTAACAAGATCTTAGGCTCAGGGTGACCACCCAGGCACCCACGCAATAATGTTCAGATTGCCTCGCCGTTTCTTGGACCAGGTGCGCACAGAGGGTGTGTGTGAGTGTGAGCAGCGAACAACATGGAACTTTGGCCCGCGATCGAGGGTCAAATTATTCTGCCGCCGATCGAGAAAGATGAGCTCCCGAAAATCGCACGCACGCACACCGGGGTCTCTTTTCACAGACGATGCCTAACTGTTGTTCCCGGCCGGCCACGAATGTTCCTCGCTTTGCGTAGGTGTAACAATCTACTCTGAGGACCTTGGACCTTATCCTCTCCCGCAACAGTAAAGAGAGGGCGATTTCTGAGCGATCCCGTGCTCTCACCTCGCCGGCGGCGATTCGGCGGCTGCCCCGCCTCTCCGACGGCCGCTTCGGCGGCGGGAGGGTGGGGGAGCCCCGGATCCCGTCGTGTACATAGCGTAGAGTGGTGTGGGTGTCCAGCCGGCGGCGTCGGGAGGATGGCGGCGCGGTCGGAGTGGGTTTTGCCGGCGGAGATCTTCCTCCTCGACGGTGGTGCTCCTGGTGGCTCCGCCGTGGGTCTCCTGTCTAGGTCTTCCTCGCTGCTCTTCGGAGCGGCCGTGCGAGGCCATCCCTCGCCGGAGTTCGTGTTGCGGCGTCTCCGGGTGTTGTTCTTCTGGAAGCTTCTACTGATTTGTTGCAGGGTGGTGGAGATGGCGGCGCAGGATGGAGGCTCCGGTGGAGCTGAGCTTCGTCGACTTCCCGGCCATGGAGGGGCTCCTTCTGTTCCAAGGCGTTCGCGTGGAAGGAGTGGTGGCGGCGCGCCGGCGATACGTGCTGCGGTTCGTCCTCGACACCGGGATCCTCAGGGCCTCGTTGTAATTTCGTTTCTTTGCTGGATCTCTCTGTAAGAGCCCTGTAATTTGTCAGTGTTTCTTCCCCGCAAAAAAAAAAATCTATACGGAGTGCGCTGGTATGGCACACGGGCCACAGGTAGCAATTTTTTTTGGAATTTAGCGAAAAGTTAGATTCGAATCAGCACAGTGTCAAGTTTGGAGCATGCACGCTAGCGAGTTCGTTTGGAGCATGCATCGACCAACCGAGACCTTTTTTTTTTTTTTTTTGAGAATTCCTGGTCTTACACAGTACAACTGTAGTATCTGAACTCACGCACAACTCACACCACACACACTCAACACCACACGCACACCACATGTGCGCAAGCTAGACCTAACCAGACTATACTAAGCTTCTGTGCCCCGTGAGCCTAAACCTACCGGGAAACCCCTGCGGTGGTGGGTGCACCACAATACCTCTGATCGAACCACGGTGGAAATGGCCCAGAAGCAGGAGCCGAACACTGTTCACGTGCCGCTCGGGTGAGGCAACCCGGAATTCGCTCCCCAGGAGTCGAACTCGCGAGCGGGCTTGCATGCCACTGCATGCGAAGCCACCGCCCCACAGGCGCGTCCTCGACCAACCGAGACCTGACCGTGCCCATGTGATGAAGGTACATTCGCGGTGGCCTGCAGGGCTTTTGGCGTTTGGACCGACCCGCTCGTCCCGGCTCGCCGGACGCGCGACAGAACCCTCGGCCACCACGGCGGTCGTACATCCACCACGTGCCGCCGGCCGGCCATCCGTCCGAGCTGATCCTGCTTGCATGCGCCAGGTCTGCAAAATGGTGGCAGAGCTGCGTGCATGCACCGTGCACGGGATGTCGCATATACTATCGCCATCGTCACACCTCGTGCTTCATCGTACGGCAGATGGTAGTATAATGAAACTGCGTGCATCAATGGACCCTGGGACTCGTGCTTCACCACTGACTGACAAGGCCGGTAGATTCATTCCTTGCATATATTCAGACTTTTTGGATCGCAATGTTAGAAAACACAGGAATAAGAAAAACATAGGAATCCCGCAGCTTTATCAGTACAAAACAGAGGATTGTAAAATGTAGAAAAACTGCAAGAATAGTTGTTTGGATAAAACTACAGGAAAAGTGACTCGGTCCTACGCACTTGAGTCTACAAAAAAAAAGTTGGGGTGGATGTTCAAATTCCTATGAAATTGAGCCATGGGAATCCAATCCATAGGAATTTAGGTGATAGCATTCCTTTGATTCAAAGGCAATCCATAGGAAAAATCCTAAGCATCGGAATCCTACAAAAATCCTATAAAAATCGTACAGTCCAGAGAGGCCCATACTGATGGAGCCCTGTCTATCTGCTCACTCCCAAATAGTTACTGTCCTCTTCAAGACGCAACTTGACATGGTTGTCGTAGCACTACCGGCCCATCTACCGCTGCCATGCCGCCGCGGCCCGAGCTTATTTTTTCTACTGTTCTCTTAACACTTCTATCATTATTTGACTACTCCCTCCGTATCAAAATAAGTGTATTTGATTTATCCAAATATGTATGTATCTAGAGGTGTTTCATGTATATATACTTTCACATTTGGTTAAATCTAAGATACTTATTTTGGGACGGAGGGAGTATTGTGTAGTATTATACAACTATATTTACAAGCCTTAAAATAATCCAAGTGTAAACAATGATGCATCTTACCGGCATTTAAAATCGTCAGGCAAAATTCTTTGTATTATGGGCGACACAGAAATGATGAAATCTTGTACACCGTCGAGATTTGGATCTCAGATCCACACATTTATCTTTCTTCTGTGTAGATCATAATATAAAGTAGTTTATTTTTGAGATATTACATGTTTGTAAGAAACATCATTGAACACATAGGATTTATTTTCGGATTTTCTAAAAAGTCGTAAATATGATTATTATTATTATTTACATAAAGTGGTCACCGGAACCCTGAGCAAGAAATCTCCACTCTACAGTTACGATTCTATTTACAAAACAAGATGAGCGTTTTTTTTTGGGACGTAAGGTCAACAAATAGTGGTGACTTCTAGTTTGATATGTCTACCTGACGACTGCAAATCAAACAACACACACACGCATTCTCGGAATGGGCATGACCACCAACCAGATCTAACCAGCGCGACACTGTGCACAGAAGAAGAAACACCAACGACATTGGAGCTGCGCTGCGCAGTCCAATGTCCCGACGAGAGCCCCACGGCAGAAAAGTTCTCCTAAGCGTATGATATTCTCCTTCCGCAAATAAGCTCTCGACAACAAGTACTAAAATTTGGAAGTGGTTAAACCCACAGGTGTACGTATAACATAAACTACCGATATTCCAGTGTGCATGCGCATTTGATATATCGGCTTCCGGTCATGGTACGGTATGATGCAAGCCCAAAAGCGCATATACATGCAGATCGATCTATCTGCAAACTGTTCTTCTTGGCACCGGTGTCTGCACTATGAATAATCGTGCGCTAGCTTGCATAGAGACAAGCACATGATCCATGTGGAAGAACTCTACATCATGGCTGGCTTTTCAACAAAAAAGAAAAATCTAACACATGTCCCTTTTTTTCATGTCACGCTAACTAGGAAGTAGCATTATTCTACTACCACTTGACGATTGCAAGTCTTTGTCACTGCCTTGTCATGGTCATCGATCCCTCCTAACGTAAGAACAACACATACATAGAAAACTAATCACCAAACCCTTTTTGTCTCGGTTGACAAAAGGCAGGTCCAAAACAAAGTATATATATCTGACAAGTCACTCTCATTCCATCCAAAAGCGGATAAAATGGCCTAGTTCCTAATAAAGTAGTGCAGTATAAACCAGTTTTGTCGAGTTTTCTAGGCAAGAGCAGGTGGAGCAGATGAACCACCGGCCGGGAAGGGGAAAATGGAAAGAAAAAACATGACGTCGTTTCTCTGTTGTTCCTTTGCGAAAACAGCACAAGCCAAATGAAGGAACCAGAAAGGGAACTGTAGAAAAGAGCATGCGTTTGTATTTTCTTCGAAAAGGAGCCATGCATGCATAGATTAGATTTCGGAGAGGTGTTGCCCTGTCGGTCTCGTCCATCAACCATCTATAGCTTAGCTACTCCCGGACATGCATGAGAGGAAGATCAAGGTGCCCTAATCTGTCGCTTCCATGCATTAGTGCAAAGGTCTCACCGTCGCTGCCATATATGTGTGGACAAGACATACAAGACCTGGTCTTCTGATCATGAAGTGCGTTAGCTGCCCACCAATTTTTAGCAGCAATCTAGCTTCACCAATACGTTCAGTTTGTGATGTTGAATATACGTTTTATTTTTTTTTCCTGTAAAAGTTGTTCTCGAGTGTGTTTCTAGTAGTGATGTAACCAAATTCTTTCCCTCACGTCTCCTGCCCGAGGAGGCATGTAACACAATATACAATGTGGCATGCGTTTCATTTTGTTTATTGCTCATCTAAAAGATTCTAATTATGGCTAGTAGTCCCACCAGATCCACCAGAAAACTTTTGGTTTGTTTCTGATTGAGACCATCAGCAAGTCAGCAACTTTATTTAACCCTACACGAGTATTGCATCATGGTCACTTCATTAATTCATTTGGCGTGCCATCCTAATCAACAAATCAAAGCAAGCCATTAAACCAACAAATCCAAGCGGTAAATTCTCATAAAATACTTAAAGCATTAAAAAAACAGTTGTAAATGTTTTAATTTTTTAGTACATTGTTGTATCCATAGTATAAGATCATTTCTGCAGCACACGGCAAATGAAGAAACCACAAACCTGAAAGGGAAAGGTAGAAAAGAAGTCATAGACTTGATATCCATAGGCGTCCATCAATATATATAGCTCGCTTAGCCATTCCCATGACATGACATAAACGTAAGATCATAGTGCCCTAACCAGTCACTTCCATTGCTGCAAGATCTCACCATCACTAACTTCCCTTGTTGCAAGATGGACGAGATAGCGGTGCGACATTGATCGGAAATTATCTGATGTCGTCTTCATTCATCCTCTAATTTTTTTTTTTGGGGACCGGGAGAGGACACAAAGGGACTAGGTCATGTCATTCACTAAATCGGTCACTAAAGCGGTCTAAGTATAATCTACATATAGGTCCTTGAAAAAGTAAATAAATACAACATGGACTACAGAAATAGCAAAAAGTTAGAACATACGAAAACGCAATTGAGTTTATTGGCACTAGAAGTTTAGCTAAATGTTATTTTCTTATCATACACGAGAAACTACTACCAATGTATTAATTTATTAGACCGTACACTTTAGAGATTTCTACCATGATATTAAGGATACTAAAAATAGACTCGAACACACACGCGTGTATAAACACATAAGGCTATGCACTCAACAAGTTAAATAAATATGAAAAAATAAGACATCGAGATCTATTTTACAACAATAGGTTTACATTTTCTCATGAAAACTTTTTTATTGATATACATTGGAAATGTATAATAAATAATAGTTTATAACTAATATTAGCAAAATTCTAGAGGGTTTACTATGACAACAAGTTGATAGAAAACTATAATTGTTAAATTATAGTTTTGGTAAAATTGGTTGAGAGATAACTATAAAATTTTAGTATAAATATATATATTTAATTAATTAAAGAGTCCCTTGAGCTAGTTGAAGAGGTCCTGGTTGGACATCTCCACTACTCCCATGGTGGCTTCGCGTTCCTCTCTCGCTTGGCGCTGGTTGCGTGTCATGATTATCGACCCCAGATTCGGAGTCGAACTGGATCGAGAAAAATTGTGGGAGGTGGTAGGAGGGCTCTGATACCAGGTGTAGAGTACGGGCTAGGGATCACTCGATTAACACACAGGTTCGATACAAACTCAGTAGCTATTAGGGATTACAGACCAGGATCCGAGACTTGCGGAGGAAGAAGAAGGAGACTGGGATGGAGAGAAGAAAGGGATCGAAAAGAGAGCCGACCGTCGTGATCCAACTAGATGTCTTCCTCGTCCCGAGCTTATGCCTCTTGTAGTCAATTCCGCCAGGTCGGCCCGAAGTACTTGTCGTTGGGCTTCCTGGCCGGTTGGGCCGCGCGCGAGCTCGTCTCCAGTTCCTGTAGCTCCTCGGGTACTTGTCGTAGAGGTACCCTGACAATTTTTTTTACGGAAAGCAGCGAGCACTGCTCCCTTTTATATTAAGAGGAATCTGGAACAAATGTCGGCGAATTATTACAGAAGTTGCGGAGGGAAACAAAGAAACAGAACATGACACTAAGCAAACAACCCGCAGGAAGAGCATTCGACGCCCATCGTCTCCCGACTAGCGTTGGACGCTAGTGCACATGGATCATGACCGCCGTAGACGAAGAGCTTCAGTCAGCTGAGATTAGCCACGATGGTGTTGGAGCAGCCGAAGGGCAACACATTGCCGAGTCCACACCCGGACGAAGGGCCATGCACCGACGAGGTTTTACACAACAACCAACAACATAACGAAAGGCATCACGAAGCCGAGTCTGACACCCGAGAGGCATCCCGGCACTAGCCCGGCCATTAGTCGTCTTCAGAGGAGAGCTTTTGGCCCTTCCGTAGGAGCTCGAGCTTCGTACCCACGCAGAGAAAACCAACAACAACATTGCCACCACTCCACTGGTCCCTTCAGCTGAGTCCAACTCTAAGAACGATGCCCCCAAGAGGGACATGACGACAAGCCGCCAGCATCGTCTGATCAGAAACCCGAATCGAAGGCTTCCCCCGGAGCATTGACACGGTGGAGGCGATGCCCCCAAGAGTACTCAGACTACTAGTAGTTAAGATGTCTCTGTCGTCGGAGTTGTAGTAAGTACGTATTTAATCTGTAATCACGTGGAGCAAGTGTACTGAACCAGGAGCAGAGAGATCATTCAACAGGGTAATAAACAAACAAACAGTGCCTAAAAATACTACTCTCATCATTGCGTGGTTTAAACCGTCTCCATTTGGACATTTGTTCAGCACAGTAGGTGAATCTGCATGCTGCCGTAACTAGGGAACCTGATGCCCTCAATCCCTCATCATTGCGTGGTTTAAGTCTCTGATCCGATCCGGAAATCCTTTTTTTTTTTTGACTATGACTACGGCGGGCTCTTAGAGCCAGCCTGAACTTCAATATTCAAAAATGTTGCCTATGAGACTTTGCAGCCTATACAAGATAGGTTCAAATGAAACAGAGTTTACAGGGGGATACAAGCGAGGAGAAATAAAATAAAAACACACACACAAACAACACAGGAGAGGGTCACTCCAAGAGAAAAATCTCAGAGACAGTTGACTGATGAGAAGCTCATCATGACCCAAGCACAGCGATCACAAGGAAGATCCACAGGACATGATAGCAGAGATCCAGCCACGACACTGCACCATCGACGAAGTCGAACGCCAACGCGCACCCGAGGCCACACAGCGCGCCGACACCACCTGTGTCGGGGGCATGTCCGAAGGGGCGCGCGCGGCGAGACGACGCCACAACGCCTGTGTGTCACCGACTGAAGCTGAAGGGCATCAAAGATGCCCTCACCGCACATGGGGGTCGTCGCCGTAGTCGCAGGGCGTAGCACCACCGAGTGCAACCCCAACCCCACCTGGGTTCGATTACCCGAAGGGTGAGCTAGCCTAGAGCACGAACGAAGACCACCCACGCCTTACACGCCATAAGATTCCGACAAGGATCCGACACGAGGACCTAGCAACCGACAAGTAGAAGCAACCACCACCACTGCCACGGCTCACCTCGCATCGGAGAGAAGACCGCATCCATGGCCGCCATCTGCAGAACCATGGAGCACACCAGCAGAACACTAATGGCAAGACAGAGGTGGCTCTACACTCAGCCACGACGGCCCCCCGCGTAGGGAGCACGTCACCGCCATGCCCGCCATCTGCGAAGCCACGGCACCTGTCCTCCCCAACGGCGCCCCGCTGCAGGAAGATGACTGAGTGTAGAGGTTGCGACCCTTGCAACCATCGGAGGACACAGCCGAACGCCGTCAGCCGACGACGCCCCCGGTGCCGGGATCGACGGCCGGACAACCGGGGCACAGAACTCCGAGGAACGAGGCCACCACGCGCATAGCCAGCGGAGCAGCAGCCTCCCGGGACTGGCGCCGTGACAGGGGAGCGACGGCCCGCCAAGCCCATCGGGGCCCAGACGGGCCCTGGTGGCGCGCCGCCGCCGCCAGAGACGCTCGGAGGTTCTCTGTACTGCGCTGCATCGCCAGCAGCGGCCACACCGCCGACGCACGGCGGGGCAGCCCGCCAGGCCCATCTAGGGCCCAGATCGGGGCCCGGAGAAGCTCGAGGCGGCGCAGTGGCTGCACCCACAGCCGCGACGGCGCGGCGGCGCACGCAGGAAGGAGGAGGCGAGGCGGGTGGCGGCGCACGAGGTAGCGAGGGCGGGTGTCGGCGACGGGCTTCAGCGACGACCTTCCTCCATGTCGCCAAAAGAACCCGCGAAGGAGCTAGTCCCCGCCGCCCCCTTCACGGGCCCCGCGCGGCCTTTGTCCGCCGGCGGCCTCGGAGGGCGACGAGGGGAGGTGGGGGTTGGGGGAGGAGGCGGCGGCGCGGGCTTGGGGTTCGCTCCCAGGTCGCCCTGGAGGAGGCGACCCGAGGAGCGGGACGAAGCGGTTCCTTCGCATCAACTCGATCCGGAAATCCTGGGGTCCGATTCCTTGAATTTGAGTTTGAGGAGCCTGCTGTGAGGAGCCTGCTGTGCATATGGACATTTCAAAACTATTCGAAGAGCTAGCTAGTGGCAATATTTTTCATGCGCACGTACGTAAAGGAGGAGATCTAAAATGCATGTGGTTTCTTCTGACAGATCGTCGAGGCAATTCTAAACGATGTTTAATTATCCCATCTGAGAGTCAAACCAACTAGCTAGTGTATTAGCCTATGAGCAAGTAGAGAGGAAGGAGGAAACAGAGCAACTTGGTTGGACTAGATCGCTCGTGCCTGCTTGTTTGTAGACAAGTTCGTGGATGACTCTCTGATCGAGGAAAAAACTTGGAGAAAATTCAAAGGCCGAGAATTAAATTATGTCCGGCACCATCCAAAATGTCACAATTTGGGTGGTGCCGAAAACTTGTCTGGCCATTTTCAGGTCTTCTGTCGCACCGGCACTCCCAAATAAAAAACTCAAATTTGACCGACTTTTACAAATTACGAACAAAATACACGATTTTCATTGAAATTAGATGCATTACAAACGAAATTTAAACTAAAACTTAAACTACAACTAAACTAGACTTAAATTACAACTAACTACACTTAATTACAACTAATTTAGATGCCGGCCAGCATCGTCGCCAGGTGAGAGGGGCCGGCCTCGTCGTCGTTTGCCCTGTCCTCGGTGAAATAGTGGGGGCCAGGGGAACCAGGGTCATTGCGCCCGGCGACATGCGTCAGCCAGCGCCTCTCCGACCTGCCACACACCATCATGGCATGCGCCTCCGCCGCCGACTGGCGCGCGCGCACTCATGCGCCTCTGCTGGGGGCCGCGCTCCGCATAGCGCGGAGATGCTGTCTCTCCTCCTCCGCCAGCGCCTTCCTCTGTCTTTCCGCCGCCTCCACCATCCCCCGCGCCAGGGTCTCCCGACACACACCATCTTTAGCGCCCGTGCTTCGTCGGCCCGTTGGAAAACTGCTTCCACCCAGCGACGGTGGGCGTCAGTCACGTCGAAGCGGCAAGCCTCACGGGCCATGCTTGCGAGAGAGGAGAGCATGGCGAAAAGCGACGGCACGGCGGGGCTTCTTTATAGCCGGCCGCCGGTGAAAATGCTGTTAGCTACCTGATTCTTCCGGCCGGCCCAAAGCAGAACCTACGACCACGACGGCGACTGTAAGTCGGGATCCCATTCTTCCTCCACTCGTCAACCGTGTTTTTTTTTTTTTGACTTGGAGAAAAAGGTCCCCTCAATCTTTTTATTTTACGGAGGGAATTGCTCTGCAGTTTCATCCAGCCTGTCACGCGCAAATTTAACCGCTGGGTCGAGTCGAGCAGGTGTGTGGGGCCAGGGTGAAAGTGAAAAGCGTGGCGTTAACGGCGGGTACGCTGGATCTTTACTTTCTTCTTGGGTTGTTTGTTGCAGCCTTGGCGTTCTCGTTCATTTTCCTCCTTTCTTTACTTGTTTTTTCACAAGAAAAGGGAATGGGTGCTGGCTGGGTGGCGGCTTTATCGGAGTATTCTACTGGATGCATACGATGGGTGCGAATGATTCGCGGTCACGTGATGGATGGATGTAGGCATCTAGCTACAGAGAATGTTCGGCTGGTTAGGTTAGGTTGGGTCGGAAACTCGGAAATGATTTGATGGATGGATCTATGCATGCAACTGGCTGCTGGCAGCAGGTCTCCGATCGGTGAGTCTGTCGACCTTGACCGCCGCCTTCTTCGTCAGCAAGCAAGACATGGCTGCCCGCAGGGCTGGTTTCTTCACCGGTTGACTTGCCTGCACTGGCCGAACAGCTTCGATCACTTGCCTGTAGTGTACGTGTAGTAGTACCCCCGGACGGTCACCTAGGTACTCCACCGACGTCGTCCAGCCCTACCATATACGGGTGGTAAAGCTAGCATGAGGGACGTGTTTGGTACAACCGGAGGTAACGGCACCGTCAGTGGAATAAGGTACCGGTGGGATCGCGGAGTGATAGGAGCATTTGCATTTATGTTTGTTTCAAAAAATTTACGATAATGGTATCAGATCCGCTACAAGAGAGATCTGAGGCGGCAAATCGCGCCGCGGCTGCTCCTGCTGCTCCTCATGTGGTGACGACCGGCGAGGCGGGCAAATTGCGCCGCGGCTGCTCCTGCTGCTCATCATGTGGTACCGGCACTTGCGTCAGCACCGGTGCCGGACTCGGCGGCGGCCGGTACGAGCAGGGAGACATCGTCCTGGTCGTTGGGATCCTTTCCTGGACCAGCTCTCGGCTGGGTCGAACAGGGCATCGGCCAGGTCGAGAACGTCGTCGAGCTCGTCGCCGGCAGGGAACTGGGGCTGGTGGCAGCAGATCTTGGGGAAAGACGGCAGGGGATCTTGGGGCGGGTGGCAAGGGGTCTTGGGGAAGGCGGATGGGCTGGGGACGGCTGCGGCTGGCGGCGAGGATGGATGCAGCTGCGCTCGAGCGAGGCGGAGGAAATCGAGGGAGTCGTGGCGAGGAGCAGATCGTGGAGGGTCGGGCAGGTGGAAGAAGGTGGTCTGGTAACGTTTTTGATTCCGGTGGGGGGTGGGCGGTAATAGCAGAGAATAGGGGCGGAACTTGATTCCGCGGCATCTAATTACGGCCCGTCCGAAACAAACGTGATTAATGGTTTCGGTTACCGGTGGTATTGGATGACAGGCTGAAATCGCCGAACCAAACACGTCCGAGATAAATCCGACACCGGTACCAGTACGATCATAAACGGGGGCATTCACTGCCTGCACCCGTGTGTCCTGGTGGCGGACGGGTGTCCCGCAACGAATGACTGACTGCTGCCACCGGTTGGTGTGGCTACTTCATCTCCCGGTTCTAGTAGTAATTCACGACCGTCAGGGTAGGTAAATAAATAAAACGGGAGTCCTTTTCACCGGCCTGACAGAGTGTTTTGTGTTCTCGCACGAACGCCCCAGCATATATTTATTGTCCACACTGGCTGAACTGAATCACGCTGGGCAAGCTACTATGATTGCAGCGCTGACTGCTCTGCCTATCTATGGGTGGCTGCGGCGCGCCGGTCCTCCCTAGACCCTAGCACCGCGTTATTTCCCTACCCACCTGACTAACCGCGGCCAGACCGCAAAGTCGACTGCACAGCAAACACAATTTTGACTGTAGGAACGGCGGCCTATGCCAGCCCGAGGCTACGCCCGACTGCTTTTTGTCGGGGCCCGTCGGCATAGGTTTACCAGGGCTAAGCCGTCGGCATAGGTCCCTCTCATTTTTTTTTTCTAGTTTTCATTTAATATGAAACAAATCATATATTTAAATCCGTAAATCGAAATTTAACAAATAAAATGCCTAAATCGATTAGAAAAATGAGAGGAATCCAAATAGGACATCCATATCATCATTTCCACCATGCATATTACTTTTTGCAACATATTTTTGGTACTTGCTTAATTAAAAAGTCATTTTTGGCACTTACAAAATGGAAAATGATATTTATAAAAGTAATTTGGAATTTTTTTTGCCAACAATGTTCGCCGTACCAAGACACACCTATGTATCAAATATGGACACATTATCACAAACTATGGCATGGGAATGGTCATAACTTGGTCATTTGACGCGAAACCTATACATGTCTATAGATGATAGACCTTTTTGTGAAGATTTTTTAAAAATGTTTTTCAAAACTCAAGTTTATCATTTTTTTTTCTAACAACTAGTACACATAAAAGGACTCCATGCCAAAGGATTTCACTTTTTGACTATTTTCTCACTTTCTTTTATTTTTTTGAAAAATGGTCAAAATGGCCGCCATGCCTATTCATTGAAAGGGGTCACATTTTCAATACTTGGGGATTATCCATACCATATGCATACTAATGTGTTGGGTGTTGTACATTTCCAAGATCCTACTCCGGTGTGTGACCGGCTTCACTTTCTCCCTAGTAAGTTGGTGGACTTATAGCTGAAAACTCCCATTTTGAGCGAAACGGAGGTAATCGTTGCAAGAGTTGGGTGAATCTCGGTTAACGGAGGTAATCGTTGCAAGAGTTGGGTGAATCTCGGTTTAGGATGTTCCTATGTACTAACCTAAAAAGTTTTAAAAAGGGTCAAAATGACCACCATGACTATTTATCGAAAGAGGTCAAATTTTCTAAAACTATCGATGTTTCTGTGATGCAAAAGATGATATGGATGACATATTTGAATTCCTCTAATTTTTCTAATCGACTTAGACATTTTATTTGTCAAATTTACATTTACGGATTTAAAGATATACGTGTCCGGATTTAAAGATATGAATTTCGATTTACGGGTTGAAAATGCATTGATTTTACCGACATTTGTATACGTGTCCGGTAAATCCTCTCACCCTCCGACATTTGTATACGTGTCCGGTAAATCCTCTCACCCTCCGTTCAATTTGTTTTCTGTGCCTATAAGAAGTGCATTTTGCAAATACAGTCAACAACGTCAATCGACAACGATGCAGGTACGAATGACTGTGCCGGTAAACATCACATTAGCTACTCACTCCGTTCCAATTTAATTGACTTGCTATGCACCATATGTGGATATATCTAGTCTCAATTTAATTGGAACGGAAGTAGTACTATCCATGATGATCAGTGCGATTCTTAGCACAATGGAATGAACGCGATGGCGAGTGATCGACACCCACCGGTATCCGCTCAACGGACCACTGCCGACTGCATGTGCCACAGAGTGCTGCCCTAACGCGTACCAGGTCGACGCCGACGGATATCAGCTAGCCCGGTCGACTGTGCGAACGAGTTTGCCTTTTTCGAGGGAACAGGAAAAGAGGGAGGTACATGCAACTTGCGAGGAACGCACAGTTATTTTACATGCACGCACGTACCATGTCGATCTCTCTACAGTTATTCGTTTGTTTATCATATTCGATTCAAGCAAACACCACAATATAATTGCCTGCTGGTAGAGTACGTTGGTTATCTTTTGGCCAACCGGCCGGCGGATTTGTTGGCCTCACGCATGCACTAGGAACTTTGCACCAACGGCCGGTACGTACAGTCAACTACTTCTTTTGTTTATTTTTATTGGTAGATAGATACGTACAGTCAACGTCGAGAGAGTGATCGAGAGAGGTCAACAGAAGACATGCTTAAAACTCTTTTTTTTTTTTTTTTTTTTTTTGCGAATCAAGGAACTATATTAATCAGAAGGGTGATTACAATCCTTTGCCAGCGTATCAACTAGAAACAGTGGAGTATAGTTGATCCAACCGCATCTCCTTCTAGCCTCACTAGCTTTACTAGCACACAAATGGGCAGCTTGGTTAGCTAAGCGCCCTATAAACTGAAATTTAATGCTAGACACGAAAGCACTCAGCTCCTTAATCTCCTAGCAAATACAGGCAATTTCAAACTTGCCACCACCAGGATCCTCCATCAACTTCAGCACTTCTTGGGCATCTGTTTCGATTTCCACCGGTTGCAAAGGATTGTTCGTAACTAGACGCACAGCATCAAGAATAGCTTGTGCTTCCATGCTCAGCGCACTCCCCGCCGCACCATACCAAATGGCTTGTGCCCGGATCAATCTTCCATCATGATCACGCATCAGCAGACCCGTCGCCCCTTGAAAGACATGCTTAAAACTGTGACAGGGCTATATGTATCAACAGAAACCTCTCATTCTGAATAGTAATACTTTTGGACGAGAATTCTTCTATCTGATTTGAATATATGTTTATGCGGCTAATAACACTGGAAAACTAGTAAATGATTAAAAGGAACCAGAAAATCATGAATTTCGCGGTTACAAAATGAAGCACATTAATTGCTCCCATAATCCAAGCGTGCTAGGTTTAATTTGTCAGAAGCAAATAGAAAAGGAGAAAGGGTATTCCAGCTTAGTCGATCATTTTGAAGTGCAGTTAATTCACAGCTAATTACTGATATAGATTAGATCAAGATTTTCTCGACTTTCTAAAATAGAAATTTCCAATTTTCTTTTCATACCTTGTTGCTCTCTTCCCCACCCTTTTGTTCTTCTCTTTCCCGTATCGTCATTTACCTCGTGGCACCCTGTTTTTCGCCTACACCTCTTATCGTCGGAGCGCTCGCCCTCTACCCTTTACCATAAAACAAAATTGATTTTTGATTGGAAGATTCTCGATGTATGCCACATGAGAATTATCACAAAATAAACGAAACCTAACGTTGGTTCTAGGTTCGACCAGACAATGGCGGTGTCCTTGCAAAGAAATCATTACTGGTTATTCCAAAGCCGGGGGGGGGGGGGGGGGGGGGGAAGGGGGGGGGGCGGTGGCCCCCCTCACTTCTACATAGCTCTGCCAATGGTTACAAACTATGCATCTAATGGTCCAATCACCGTCCTATGCTCTCTTCTCCCCTATTATTTACCTTGCCATCTCGCCCTCTCGAATCCACCACCCGAACAAGGTGTGTCGTTCTCTCATGTACAGTCTCTTCCAACTACTATTGTTTATTTCATTCCCATCTCGTCCTCCACACTCTTTTTGGCCTATATCTCTAACCGAAGTTTCTCTGGCCTTCTACCCTGTACTGTTACATATAATTCCTAATCTTAATTTTGATCTCTTAGTAGTAGTCGCATGAGAAATAACACTAAACAAACGAAACCTAAACATAAGTTTTTGGTTCGACCCCATCAAATATAGGCTACATGCCCGACGGTTCGGAATCTCCCAAGCCCTTTCTGTCCCCTATTAATTAACTCTCCATCTTGCCCTCTCCTAATCAACCCCCGGAACCAGAGGCGCAGCAGTTCCCTTTTGTGCCTTTCGAGCTGTCTCTTCCACATCTTTCTATTGATTTCTTTCCCATCTCGCCCCTCTCCCGGTTACACAATTTGTTTTCACCTACATCTCTATCCGCCACCTCTCAAACCCTCGACCATACTCGCCGGCCACCACCTAGAGTAAACCGTGGGTCGTCGCCTGACTTCCTCTTGTAGTCGACAAAGAGATCTGGAACCGAGGAGACATGTAGATCCACGAGATCCGGAACCGAGAGGAGACATGTTTGTTCTGCCTCTTTATATTCATTCCTTTACAGGGCGCCACACTCTGAGATTTCGACTACATCTTCAAAAGCCACCAATCTCCCCCTATACAGTCCTCACCGGCCACCTCTCCTGAGTTTTACCCCGCTTCACCGGCAGTGGCGGAGCTACTTGTGCCCAAGGGGATGCACATGACACCGGTAGAAACAATTTCTTGGTAAATTTGTAGTTTTTCACCACATATGCACCCCCCCCCCCCCCCCCCCAAAAGATTGAATTTCTGTCTTGGTGCACTGGTAGGCACCCTGGTGCTCCAAGCTCTAGCTCCGCCATTGTTCACCGGTTGCCACTCCCTCGCGTAACCGACGAGGGCTTGCCCGCTCCTATTTGGGTGCGCGAGATCTAGAATAGTGAAGACTTTTGGATGTTGCGGAGCGGCCGTGGCTTTAACAACATCACATTTACTAGTATGCCACATAAGTAAAATGCACATGAAATCACGTTAAGAAATTTACATTGACATATGCCTTAGCTATCCTACTCCTTGTACCGGTTACCATTCGAATCGACAATTAATGAGTAGCACGATTCTTAGCCCGATCGAAGGAATGCGATAGCGAGTGATCGACACCGGCCGACTGGGTATCCGCTCCACGGACCACGGCCGACGAGTGAGTGCTGCGGCGTACCACGTCGACCGGTCGACACCGACGGAGGTCAGCTAGCCCGGTCGACTGTACGAATGGGGTTTGCCTTTATCAAGGGAACAGGAGGAGGAAGGTACGTGCAACTTGCGAGGAACGTACTGTTATTTTACATGCACGCACGTACCTTGTCGATCTCTGCAATTATTCCTTAGTTTATCATATTCGATTCAAACTACAGTAGTACTAACCACACTTGCTTGCTGGTAGAGTACGTTGGTTATCAAAATCGGAGGAGCTTTCGGCCAACCGGCGAGCGGATTTGTTGGGCGCGCGCGTGCAGTAGTAGGAACTTGCACCAACGGTCGGGACGTACAGTCAACCACTAGTTTCTTTTTTCAGTATATACAGTCAACGTCGGGAGAGTGAGACAAGTCGACGGAAACAGATATGCTAGTACTTCCGGAGTGTCGAGTGTGAGAGGGCTATATCAATCAACAGATAGAAAAATGCACATGACTCTCTTAATTTGATCTGGTCAAAAACCTCGCGTTCTGAAAAGGATGATAGGCAAGACACGAGTACATTTCCGACGCAAAATTTATCTGATTTCAAGTTTGCACGGGGATAGCATTGAAAAAGCCAAAGGATTAAACGGGATAAGAAGATCATGTGTTTTACGGTTACATAAATGGAGTGCGTAACGGCGATAATGGCCAGCCAACGAGCATGTGGACTTGAGGAGTGGAGTGGAGCTGCCAGGGTCAACAACTGGATCATCATACATCTATCCCAGCTACAGCAAGTCCAAATCCACACAAGGCAGAAAGCGTCGAGTTCCGGTAGAAAGAATAATCACACGCACACACCAAATAAAAGGGTTTCAGTTAAGTTAGCCAACAGCTGTACAGCAAACCAACCAAGGTCACGAATGAATTATATCTCCTACTCCCTCCGTTCCAAAATAAGTGTCTCAAGTTTGTCTAAAAGTGAATGTATCTAGACATGTTTCATGTATAGATACATCCATTTTTGGGCAAACTTCAGACACTTATTTTTGGACGAAGAGAGTATATGATGATGAATAAACACAACATGGACGAGAACAAAAATTTCGGGCACGGGCGGCCGGAGCTGTCAGCGGGCATATCTATAATCTACATCCTACAATGGATCAAGCTCCTCGGCCGGCCTCCGGCGAACTATATCCTACAATGGCAGAGTCTCCATCTGTGACATGTCCCCTCGGCTGCCAGGGATCAGCTTTAACTCATGTCCTGATCACCTTCCAGCCTCATCGATCCTAAAACCTCCGGAAATCTGATTGAACGATGATCACCTTTTGTTTATTTTCCACGGGTGGAGACAGCTTCATGAATATGGATTTCATGATCCAATGATCTCCTTGTTTAGATTGCTGGGCGTCTTCTGGCTATTTACTGGAATTTTCCGATGAGCTCAAAGTGCGGCTGTGCTGCTAGGTACCTCCTCTCGCTTGCCGAATCAGTTTCATGTGCGAGCCTTCTGCAGTCCCTCAGCGCCAGCGTTCAACTCTGACTCATGTCCCAGGTCGCCTTCCAGCCGCATCCAACTGACACATCCGAGATCCAGACCAGCTTTCCGGCATCTGAGACACTGAGCCTGCCGCGGACCTTTCCGGCGTTTCTGAAGCCCAAATGTGGAGGGCTAGAGGATATGTCATGCATGGGTGTATCAGTGGAAGCCCTGTGACCAGAATCGTGCCGCTATTTTTAGCTTGGGAGCCTCCGCCAGAATCATGGCGTCGGTTTTCTTTGCACTGACAAAGGCTTGTATTGTCTTGTGAAAGAAAGCGGCCCACGGGAGCTAAGGAACTCTGACACTCTCCTGGGTAACTCGAACTTTCTCTTCCTCGGCACGAAGATGGAGCTCCTTATAAGTGTTTGCAGAAGCGGTAGTGAAAGTCTCCATTGCCTCAAAAATATTCCTCAGGCCCAACTGCAAACTACTATTTTCTGCCGGGGTGCCTCCGTCATGTAACACCTGTGCGGACAAGGACACACCCTTCTGGTCAGAAACGAGGACAAGCTTCTTGTTCTGCGCTTCCAGGGCCTTGCGCATCGCCTGTTCATCCCGTTCCATCACCCTAAGCCCTCTGTCCATACCTTTATTAGCCATCATGCCCTGCCTTTGCTCTGACCTGTGCCTCTCCCAAAGTTGAGAACATTGGACGCAAAGACTTGCATTGCCTTGACCACTTCCTTCTCAGATATCCTCTTCACACCGGCTGCCCAATTGTTGCATATGATGAAAATCGGTGGTCCGCCTAACCGCCCAGGAGAAAAAGGAGGCACGCCATCATCTGTTTCCTCTGGTGTATAGATAACTCCTTTCAACAGCCACTCATTTAACGTAATAACATAGCTCTTTTGAGCGCTAACCCATGCAGCAAAACAGGTAGTCCAGTCCAATAGCTGAAGCTCTAGACGCTTGATCAAGTCCATATGAGCTTCCCCAAATCTTGCACCGTCTATCATGGAGTCTATGTTTTTAGCTTGGGATATAGCGTGCAGTTGGATCTGATGGCATTCTAACATAATGTCCCACATCCGCATCAACCTGAATAGAAGTATTCATATCATTTTTAGTTGAGATATATTCAATTGCAATATCACAGCACACATGTAATACAAACAAACTTAATAACAATAACATTTTGGTCACGCAAGGAAACCTTATGCAATTTACTTTTCCTACTGCATACTACTCAGCTTTAGTAGCGTGTCTTAATAACACCTCCCTAACATTTTACAAAGGAGCACTAATTTGCAGAAGCAAAATATCCAAATTAATGTAAGTATGTAGCTAGACAAGTACCAGACATGGCATTCTGACATGTAAAAAAGCAGCGAACGGAGAGGTGTATCACTTTGCTATATGAAAGTTACAGTTGTTTTATGGGAGAGGTACATACCCTTGAATGAGCTCACATGTTTGTGGCCACAGCTCTTCATCTCTCAACTTACTGATCTTTCCCGAGATAGTGTTAACGACTTGAATTGCAATGCTTATCTTTGTTGATAACTTCCTTATTTCCTTTTCAGTGGCCATAATCTTTTCAGCTTCTGCGCCTTTCTCGTCTAGCATTTTCAGCTCCTCACGTTTCCTATCATACTTAAGCCTCTCGTCCTCCTCAGCCTGTAATGCACCCAAAAAAAATTGAGTCCACTGAATCTAATCTTCATTAAATGGGTGCAGAGTGATAAAGAACATTGACCCATACGTATCGCTAAATAAAGCGTTGTGTTACAAGTCAGATCAAAGCTGTAGAAACAATGCAGCCGAACTTTTGAAACATAAATACTGCAATCATTAAACAAAATAAATTTATAAGGTTGAGGACAGACCCCAAGAGGAAAAAAAAGATATATAAAGACAATGTAGGACAACCTATTTAAATGAGCATCAAAGAACCAACCATTTTCTTAACACACGGAAAGGAAAAAAAATGAAGTATCAGAGTAGACCTATTCTGAGTCTTTATTTACTATTAACTACATAATTTCTAATTATAGTCATAATGATGGTAACTAAACAGGTGCTACCACTTAAAATAAGATGGAAACTAGTAATACTCGGCCTAGAGCATAGATAGACAAATCCAAAACTGTCACATACCATACTTGGACTCTGTACTCTAAATTAGGACACACAAGCATGCGATACAAACAGGGGACATCACATTGCCAAGTAGTCAACAAGTCAATAGGCACAATGTTTCTGATAAATTCACAAAAAAACTGTATACCTTAACTTCCTGAAGAAGCTTCCTTTCCCACATGTACAGTTTCTGCAGCGTCGAGGAAAGGTTGCCACATCCCATCGCCTTGTCCTCTTCGAACCGCAGGAACTCCTCT
The DNA here is from genome assembly GCA_947311845.1 of Poa pratensis. Classification (NCBI taxonomy): domain Eukaryota; kingdom Viridiplantae; phylum Streptophyta; class Magnoliopsida; order Poales; family Poaceae; genus Poa; species Poa pratensis. The sequence goes on from CAMZMU010000085.1 coordinate 147,731,242, forward strand.
TCCATTGTTGGTATCCCGCAAATCATCATCGCGGATACTGGATTGGCAATTGGGTAAATTTTAGCACACGTGTTTATAAACTACAAAAGAACAAAACTCAAAACTTGCATAGTAGATCCGAGGCAAACTTCACCAACCTTTGAAACCAGTACTCTTCTGGTAGTAAGGCATTTTGCCGACCTCAAGCATCGTGGACACCTCACCAGCTGATTTTGAAGCTCGCTCGAATTGGGCCTTGATCTCGAGCACCACCTCATTGTCATCAATGTATGTCTTCTCCGATCCTGTGGGGGGCAGGCCAGCAACATGCTGACGCGCTTCAGACCGCTGCACCTGTTCTCCCACGACACTCTTCTCTACAACATGGACATCATGCTCCAAGCTGCTCCCGCTACTACTTGCCTCCGATGACTTGGATTCACGGGGCATTTCATCCCCGGTACTGCTCCTACCTTCCTCTTTTGTTGCCTTCCCTTTCCCAGTGTACCCCTTTGTTGAGTGCTTCTCATCGCCATAAGCTTCCTTGACTACCTCATTGTCCTCATCCTCCAAATCAGGGATGCCCTCTTCCTCACGCACATCCTTGGAACTCCTGCTGGGAGTGTATGGCGCTTGCGCAGCAGTTGGCTGCTCATAGTAGCTCCCATATGTCTCAAATGGGTTCAGGAAGTCCCAAGTAGAAACCCTCGGCGGAGATGGAGGCGGCGGTGGCGCAACTTCCTCACGCGAGGATGATGGCATATCTGCCGGAGGCGGAGCAGCAGCACCGCCATAGTAACCACCGTACGCATACTGGTTATAGGAGGTGGAACCCTGTGGTGGGGAGGCATACCCGCCGTAGCCACGCGGGGGTGGCTGCGCGGCGCCATCGGCATAATACTGAACTCTGGCGTCATTGGGCTGTGGGCGTTGCTCGTATGCCACAGATGGCGGTGGGGGCTGACCACGAGCATAGCTGGTGCTGAAGAAGGTCTGGACCGTCGCGTCGGTGGCCTCCGGACGGTGCTTGTAAGAAACGGAGGACGGTGGGGGCTGGCCACGCGCATAACTGATGTTGAAGAAGGTCTGTACAGTGGCGTCAGTGGCCTCCGGGCGATGCTGGTAGGAAACGGATGGCGGTGGCGGCTGGCTGCGCGCATAGCTCATGTTGAAGAAGCTCTGGCCGTAGCCACCCATGCCGCCGTAGCCTGGTGGCGGCGGTGGGTCGTAGCCATCGACAGGCGGCGGTCCCATGCTGCTGTAGCCCGGTCCATTGGCTCCTCCGCCGCCCATGCCACCGTAGCCTGGTTCATTGCCTCCTCCACCGCCCATCCCACCGTAGCCCGGATCATAGCCGCCGCCGTAGTCTGGTGGAGGAGGGCCGTATCCACCACCATACCCGTACGCCGGAGCACCACCATATGACGGAGGCGGACCATAGGCAGAGGAGCCATACGGTGGTGGCGGCCCCATCTGCGACGGCGGTGGCCTCGTCATCCCAGGCTCCCCGGTGGACCGAACGATCTCCGGCCGCCGCTGGCCCGGCTCAGCCTCGTCGTCGGAGTGGAATTTGATGTGGCCGTCGTCGGAATCGGAGTCCCCGTCGGAGTGGAAGCGGATGTGCTCGTCGTCGGGGTTGATGCGGACCTGCTTGGCGACCGGCGGCGGCTGGGCAGACGAGGACGCGATTGCGGGGCCACCACCGGGGTGCGCGGGCGAGGCGGCCGGGAGGCCGTCCCCCTTGCGGGCGGCGGGGAGGCGGAGCTCGGGCTCGGGCGGCGGCGGGGGCAGCGTCCGCACGCCGTGGACGAAGTCGTGGAGCACGGCGCCGACGTTCCCGAGCGAAGCGGCGTAGGCGCGGTGCGCGTCGGCGAGCGCGTAGCGGTGGGTGATGGCGCGGGCCAGCAGGTCGGAGCGCTCCCGGCAGTGCCGCACCGCCAGCTCCTCCTCCAGCTTGGAGTGGCCGCACCCCATCCCGAAAGCAGGAGTCTTTTTATTCCTCCCCCCTCTCTCTGCTGCTCAGAGCGGCCGCGGCAGGAACCGCATGGCGGCGGCGAATCTGGCGGCGCGTGGGGTTGGGAAGGGGGAGCGGGGCGAGCAGCAGATCTGGGGCTAGAGGTGCGAGGAGGGGGTAATGGAGGGGACGGGGGCCGAGCCCGGGAATCTTCGCCTTTTTGCTGGCGCGGGCGCGGGCGCGTGTGCCAGCGGTGGGCGCCTCGTCGCGACGCGGCCTGAGCAGCCCGCACCTGAACCCCCTGCTGCTCCTCGCGGTGAAAACCCCAACCGCATGCTCCGCTCCGATGGCGGTCGGCCAGACCAGCGGCGGCGGGGGCGGGGTTCCGAGGCGCGCGGTGTTGGGGGGAAAGTGAAGTGGACGACGGGTGGATGGATCAGTGGGGTGCTAGAGGAAGGGGAGGGGAGGAGCACGAGGCGGCATCGATCGAGGGAAAGGCTCCTCTGGCTCTTTCGGTGCTGCGGCGGTTTTACCCAAACCCAACACACGGGAAAAGAAAAGAAGAGATTTTGACGACGGACGGACGAGAGAGACTCGGGCTCTTGACGAGAGTAGTACCGTGGTGCTGGAGGTGGGGCAATGGTGGAGGAGACATCCGTACCTTGACGCCTGTCGCCGGCGTGGATTTATTTCGGTGGGGCGTCTGCCCAGCACTGCCACGCTCCTCCTCTTCCGGCCTTAATTTTCTTTTCTTTTTTCTGCACATTTTGTTACAGTCTAACAGGCTGCCGTGACGTGGAATATGTGCTGCCTTTAACTCTGTTTTTTTGTGGCGATTTTGATGTTTTCTTCCGCTTTCGGTTTTTTCGGCTCGGCGGTTTGTGCTTGCTGGCTTTCGACGTGGGATTTTGTACTCGCGCGCGGTTACGGGGGCGTTCGCAGTGCGTTCCGTGCGTGGGGCCTAGCTAGGACCAGCGATGCGTGGAGCAAGAACAACGTGAGAATGGATGGTCACCGAGGGTTCACCGTTTACGGATGCCGGTGCACCGAAGCAGTGTAGGTGTGTGGTGATATTCTTAGGTGCAAGACAAAATTTACGCCTTGACGAAATTGGCGACAGCACAATGAAGAGGAGTACGAGGATTAGCTTTTTTTTTTTGAGGGGAGTACGAGGATTACCTTGTCTCGGAACTATCCGGATAACACTCACATCGGCTGCGACGAGCGGGCCGGAGCCGGTTTTCCGTAGATCCATGTGTCTTCACTGTTCTAGATCCGGCGCATCAAAAACAAGGGCGGCGAGGAGTTGTCTGCTATTGAGACAAGGGTGGGAGATGACAGCGCGGGGTCATGGTCGACGAGGGCGGCGGAGCGCGCGAGAGAGGTGGCGGCTAGAGATGTAGGCGAAATCATAGTGTGTCACCCTAGAATGGGAAAGATGGGGAAGAAATGGATATAGAGAGGTAGAACAAACATGTCTCCTTGGTTCTGGAGCTCGCAGGTCTACGTGTCTCCTTGGTTCGAGAGCTCGGATCTACATGTCTCATCGGTTCCAGATCTCGTGGTTCTACTTGTGTCCACGATTCCAGATCTCGTAGAACGAACATGGGCGACTAAAAGAGGAAGGCCGGCGGCGACACACATGGTTGGCTCGAGGTGGTCAGAGAGGCGGCAATTAGAGATGTATGCGAAAGAAGAGTGTGCACCTAGGAGACGGCGAGATGGAAAGAAATTATTAGAAGAGAAGTGGAAGAGACCGGAAAGGAAAGAAAAGGCAATTGCGGCGCCGCTGATTTGAGAGGTGGATGTGAAGAGGGCGAGATGGCGAGGGAATTAATAGGGCGAAGGGAGAGCGGGAGAAAATCGGACCGTCCGATGCAACCACCACCGAGAACTGTCTGATCAAAATTCATATACCTGCTAGTGTACTAAGAGGGGAACATCTTGATGTAGGGTCGACTGAGCCTTGGTCACTTCAAGTCTTTCTTTGATTTGCTTTGTAATGCTTAGGACGCCGTGATTACAATTGGACTACAGCAGCACTTGAAAGGACAAGGATGTCGCTTAGAGTGGGGGGTGAATAGGTGATTAAAAACTTTTTCGGTTTAGTCTTGATAAATGCGGAATAAAACTAGTGTTTAACTTCTCAAGCACACAACCTAAATATACTAGGCTCACCTATGTGCACCAACAACTTATGCTAAGCAAGACAAGTGACAAGGTGATAGCAAGAAATAAGACTTCAAACACGAAGGCTATCACAATGTAAAGTGCATAAGTAAAGAACTCAGGTATAGAAATAACCGAGGCACACGGAGACGATGATGTATTCCCGAGTTTCTCTTTTTTTAGGAAAGTACGTCTCGTTGGAGAGGTGTGAGCCACCACAACAGGTTGGTCTCAACGCCACAACAGGCTTTACCTTCTTCTCCGATGAACCGCACCACAAAGGATTGGTTCACCTTCCACTATCGGTTCCCTTCAAGGCGAAAACCGGAGCCTTTACAACAACGATCCGGGGCACACACCCACAATTGAATTGGGGCTCCCGAACAGCTACAAGTGACCACAAAAGGTCTCTACCACCACAATGGCGTCTAGGGTCCAAAGACTCAAGAGTAACAAGCTCACAAACTTTCGCTTCCATGAATCCTGGTGGAGAGAGCAAACCGATGCACAAAAGCAATGGCAATAACACAAGAAGTGCTCAAGTCATTCACTCCCAAATCCCATCAAAAGCAACTAATGTTTATGAGAGGAGAAGTGAGGAAGAACAAGGAAGAGAACCACACAAGAATTTCAAGATCAAGATCTACTAGATTCCCCTCACTTAGAGGAGGAATGGATTGTTGGAAATGTAGATCTAGGTCTCCTCTCAATTTTCCCTCAAAGATATGAAAGAATCATGGGAAGAATTGAGAGAGGGGCAAGCTTTCCAAGGTCAAGAATGGTGGGGAAGAGAGAAAAAACGTGCTGCAGAAAAGCTTAGTCTCTTTGGGGAAGAAGGGGCCTTTTATAGGTCCCCAAAAATAGAGTCGTTGCAGGAATTTTACACTGGAGACTCCGGTTTGAGCGGAATCTCTGGTCTGAAGAATGGACCGAGATTCCGGCCAGACCGAGACTCCGGAGAGTTTCCGGTCTTCCTCCGGTGTGAGACCAATGGGTGACACCACTTCCGTCGCACGATGGAAAAAGAGCAGGCCGGAGAGTCCGGTTGCCCTGAGTCCGGAGACTCCGGTCTGGGCAGACCGGAGACTCCGGCCCTGGCAGTCCGGAGACTCCGGACCAGAATTTCCTGCAACAACTCAGCAAAACTGTAAACCCCAAAACTTTCTCATACGAACTCCAAATCAGGTGAAACCAATTTTGTTGGAAATATTAAGAACCATAAATAGAGCAAAGTCACCACACATGGGAAGGTGTGGAACTTTCCTCAAGGATAAACCGATAATATTTCCAACACGAAACGGCAACAAGTTTTCCATACGAAATCCATTTTCGAAGAATTTGGGCTTGTTATGAAGATCACAACAAGCACCAAAACCCAACAAGGAGAAAAGCCAAGTAAGAACCAAGAAAGATGATATGCGAAATATGCAAAGGTTTGATCTCTCCATAAAGATGCGATCAATTTACTCACTTGAGAGCCCCTCTTGATAGAACGGCGTCTATCATATAACCCGGTCTCCCACTAACACCATGAGACCGGTAAAATAGAAACCCTATCAAAATCATACATTTGCCTTGCGTATTCCACTTGTGCTAGATGATGACGATCTTGATCTCTTCAAGGTTGAACATCTTTCTTGATCGTGCTTGCTAGCACATGCTTGATGAAGTCTTCTCCAAATACCCCCCATACTCCATTATGGCAGAGTCTCGCTTAGCTCCGTCTTCATGTATCCATTGCAAGCTCCAATCAAATGATATCTTCCGAGATTGATCATATTAAACTTGCACTTCATAATCTTCTCTTAATATATTTGATGGCTTGAAGATACACATGAATGTTCACTCAATCTTCTTTTCCAAGCCACACTTGCATTATGTAAGCTTGTAGAGTCCAACACATGAACTCCAATCTTTTCCTATGTACAAGATCTACAAGAATGTCTCAATGCAAACATTAGTCCATAAGGATTGTCATTAATTACCAAAACCACACATGGGGGCACCATGCACTTTCAGTACTGCACTCGATTTATATATATGTACCGTAAAAAAATATTTTCTCGCGTATTAAGCAACACATTGTTGCGCACGTAAACATACATACGAGATAGATGAAATCACATTGGAAATCAGGGTATGTATCAGATATATCTACGTGGTGTGCTACATCTTAACCCGTAATTAGCAGACGGTTAGTTGTTTCAGTCAAGCATTTGTGACCCATGCCTAATGCATGAACACTAGATGAAAAAAGTATGATAAACAAATGATCATATGTGTTTCATCCACCTCTTTGTCGTGGCAAAATGTTTGGAGCTTTTTTTTTTGCAGAGAGGCCTAGAAAAAGTTTAGAGCTACATTAATTCATCGGTTGGAGTACATTTTTGAAAACATGACCCTATAAGAACAAAATTACAACATAGTCCTAGATTAACACAAGGACGATACGGTACAGATAGAAAACGTGATCAGATCCGTGTGTTCCTTCTTCTCAACCACATCAACTAGGAATCGACTGCCAACCATCTTTCATCTCAATGGGGACATAATCACTTGGTAGAGAAAGGATGAAGCGCGCCGATGTTAATCTGTGAAAGGGGCTCCGTCATGGAGGTTGAGGTGATGCCATCATTGGCATCACAAGCGTCTGCCATCTCAGCCAAAGACCATGCCGTCAATCCAAGGACTCCATATAGTGATCTCTAGCTTGCAGCAAGAACACCCCATGGAGCCCCATATCAAGCCACCACTCTCGAACGTTCGCCACCACGACGACGAGATGAAGGCGCAACAACAAAATCCAAAGCCTTACCAGAACAGCCCCCAACAGCGAGGTCTCATCGAGCCTATTGACCAAGTTGTCTGACCCACATCCCCCAGCATTGTCTCCAACCATCAGAGCACTGCGAGGAAGAAGAACTGTCCAACAATCTCCAGGCATTGGTGAAAGAGAATCTTGAGAGCGCATCCTTATTGTTGGAGATCCCCCAACCGCGCTTCCTCATCACTCACAACCGCTCCTGCCACCCGAAAAGCACGGCACGAAAGGCGATCTTGGGCCGCACGATATCCAACCGGTGGATCTAAAACTCTACCCCTGGATCGCCTCAGCCATCTTGGGGCGGCAGCGCCGCCGGGAACAACCTCGTTCGGCCAGAGAAAGCAACGGAGATGATGCCTCCTGTTTGAGACTTGAGATGATGCCGCGTTCGGTTTCGTCGCAGACGTAGCTTTTTGTACTACATGTTGTCAACATTTGATCGATGATGTCTCGTTTCAAAATGATAATACTAGAATTTTAGCCTTGTTTCGATCGACTCACTCTGGATGCAAGGTCTCCCGTGCGATTTTCTCTCTATAGCTGTTTCTCCCACGCACTCTCTCGAAGCATATTTGTTTCCGTTGACATCTCACTCCACGGAGTATATATTATTTTTCTGTTGGCAACTCTCACTCCACGACGTTGACTGTACCTGCCTGCCACAGAAATAAAAGAAGTAGTAGTTGACTGGAGGTACCGACCGTTGCCGCAAGTGCTCTCTATCTGCTTCCTACTCCGATGCCCAAAATATGCATAGTACGCCCAACAAATCCGCTGGCCGGTTGGCCCAAGTATATGCATACTAGTACCTTGCTCCGGACATGGTACGTGCGTGCATGTAGATTAGTACCTTTCCTCTGCAGTTCACTCAATTGCACGGTCGGGGGCGGGTACCCGTCGGCGTCGATCGATCGACCGGCCACCGCGTTTGTTCGATCGGGCCTAGAATCGTACCACGCATTTTCGAACTGCCTTCAAGACGATGCAGATGATGAAGTCCCCTCATACTTTTTTCATGGAGTAGCTAGCGGCGCCAACCAGTGTGGGCATGCAGTGGATCGATCCAACAAGCTACATCTCCTTCGTTACGGCGGCCTTCCGGGCCGGCGGCGGACCTGCAGACGGCAGCCAGTTGCATGCATGCATGGATCCATGATCAAATCATTTCCGACCCAACCTAACCTAACCAATCGAAGAACATTCTCTCCGGCTGCATCCATCACGTGACCACGAATCATTCGATCGAGTAGAATACTAAAGCCGCCATCCACCCAGCGTCCATGCCCTTTTCTTTTGGAAAAAAGAAATAAAGAAAGGAGAAAATGAAACGAACGAACGCGAAGGCTGCAACAACCGCGCCAAGAAGAAATTAAAGCCAGACCGCGCAGGGCTAACGCCACACTTTTCACTCTCACCCGCTGGGCTCACCAACTCGACCGAGCGAGCGGTTAAATCTGAGCGTGACAGACTGGATCAAAGTGCAGGGTAACTCCATTCCCTTTTCTTTTGGAAAAAAGAAATAAAGAAAGGAGAAAATGAAACGAACGAACGCGAAGGCTGCAACAACCGCGCCAAGAAGAAATTAAAGCCAGACCGCGCAGGCCTAACGCCACACTTTTCACTCTCACCCGCTGGGCTCACCGGCTCGACCGAGCGAGCGGTTAAATCTGAGCGTGACAGCCTGGATCAAAGTGCAGGGTAACTCCATTCCCTTTTCTTTTGGAAAAAAGAAATAAAGAAAGGAGAAAATGAAACGAACGAACGCGAAGGCTGCAACAACCGCGCCAAGAAGAAATTAAAGCCAGACCGCGCAGGGCTAACGCCACACTTTTCACTCTCACCCGCTGGGCTCACCAGCTCGACCGAGCGAGCGGTTAAATCTGAGCGTGACAGACTGGATCAAAGTGCAGGTAACTCCATTCCCTTTTCTTTTGGAAAAAAGAAATAAAGAAAGGAGAAAATGAAACGAACGAACGCGAAGGCTGCAACAACCGCGCCAAGAAGAAATTAAAGCCAGACCGCGCAGGGCTAACGCCACACTTTTCACTCTCACCCGCTGGGCTCACCAGCTCGACCGAGCGAGCGGTTAAATCTGAGCGTGACAGCCTGGATCAAAGTGCAGGGTAACTCCATTCCCTTTTCTTTTGGAAAAAAGAAATAAAGAAAGGAGAAAATGAAACGAACGAACGCGAAGGCTGCAACAACCGCGCCAAGAAGAAATTAAAGCCAGACCGCGCAGGCTAACGCCACACTTTTCACTCTCACCCCTGGGCTCACCAGCTCGACCGAGCGAGCGGTTAAATCTGAGCGTGACATCCTGGATCAAAGTGCAGGGTAACTCCATTCCCTTTTCTTTGGAAAAAAGAAATAAAGAAAGGAGAAAATGAAACGAACGAACGCGAAGGCTGCAACAACCGCGCCAAGAAGAAATTAAAGCCAGACCGCGCAGGGCTAACGCCACACTTTCACTCTCACCCCGCTGGGCTCACCAGCTCGACCGAGCGAGCGGTTAAATCTGAGCGTGACAGCCTGGATCAAAGCGCAGGGTAACTCCATTCCCTTTTCTTTTGGAAAAAAGAAATAAAGAAAGGAGAAAATGAAACGAACGAACGCGAAGGCTGCAACAACCGCGCCAAGAAGAAATTAAAGCCAGACCGCGCAGGGCTAACGCCACACTTTTCACTCTCACCCGCTGGGCTCACCAGCTCGACCGAGCGAGCGTTAAATCTGAGCGTGACAGCTGATGGCGTGAATCACACGCTCGTTGGAGACCCCAAGAGGAAGGTATAATGCAGTTCAGCAGCAAGTTTCCCTCAGAAAGAAACCAAGGTTATCGAACCAGTAGGAGCAGCAACTCTTCAGAAGGTTGTTGTTGGCCGCACGGCGCAACACGATCACCAACGTGGAACCTGCACACAACACAATCAAAATACTTTGCCCCAACGAAACAGTGAGGTTGTCAATCTCACCGGCTTGCTGAAAACAAAGGATTAAACGTCTCGTGTGGAAAATGAGTATTAAATTGCAGAGAATGAAAAAGGAACAGTTTGCAGTTTGTGGTTGTTTAATCATGTAAAAGAATGGACCGGGGTCCACAGTTTACTAGTGGTGTTTCTCCATAAAAGATAACTAACATGTTGGGTAAACAAATTACAGCTGGGCAATTGACAAATAGTGAGCGCATGACAATGCATATATATGACATGTTGACTACTATGATATTTAATTGGGCATTACGACAAGATACATAGACCGTTATCCAACAGCATCTATGACTAATAATCCACCGCCGGTTGTCATCCGAGTCCCCCGTTGGTATTAAGTTGTAAGCAACGATAATTGCATTAAGTAAATCGCGTAATGTAAACAAACACATATGCCCGTGGACATAGCATCGTTAGGTTATCCCTATGGCAACAGCACATCCACAAACTTAGAACTTTCTGTCACTATCCCAGGTTAAACGGAGACATGAACCCACTATCTAGCATAAATACTCTCTCTTGGAGTTACAAGCATCTACTTGGCCAAATCATCTACGAGTAACGGAAAGCATGCAAGATTTTAAATAACATATAAGATGTAGCATCTACGATAATAACGGAAAGCATACCTCTCTTGGAGTTACAAGCATCTACTTGGCCAAGCATCTACTTGACATAGTATTCAATATTCATCGGATCCCAGCAAACACAACATGTAGCATTACAATAATATGATCTTGATCATGTAGGGCAGCTCACAAGATCTAAACATGATGGCACAAAGTGGAGAGACAACCATCTAGCTACTGCTATGGACCCGTAGTCCAAGGATGAACTACTCACGCATCACTCCGGAGGCAGGCATGGCGATGTAGAAGCCTCCGGTGACGATTCCCCTCTCCGGCAGGGTGCCGGGAAGAGGTTCTGAACCCTCCCGAGCTAGGGTTGACGGCGGCGGCGTCTCTGGAACTTTTCGTGGATATTTGCTCAGGTACTTAGGGTTTTCGCGTCGGGGGAATAAGTAGGCGAAAGGGCGGCGGCTGCGACCCCCGAGGGGCCCACACCACCCTAGGGCGCGGCAGAGGGGGGCCCGCGCCCTAGGTGCGTGTGGCCTCCTGGTGGCCCTCCTCTGTGCTCCTTCGCTCCGTCAGGCGTGTTCTGGAAAAATAGGCACCCCCGTGTAGTTTCGTCCAATTCCGAGAATATTTCCAGACTAGCTTTTCTGGAATACAAAAACAGCAGAAAACAGGAACTGGCACTTCGGCATCTTGTTAATAGGTTAGTCCCAAAAAATGTATAAAAGTGATATAAAGTAGATGCAAAACATGTAGCAATTGGTATAAAACAAGCATGGAACATCAAAAATTATAGATACGTTTGAGACGTATCAGCATCCCCAAGCTTAGTTCCTACTCGTCCTCGAGTAGGTAAACGATAAAAACAAAATAATTTTTGAGGTGACATGCTACCATCATAATCTTGATCATATAATATTGCAAGGCACATGTAAATGAATGAAGTGATCCAAGTCAATGGTCTATAATTTGCTACCAAATAGATAATGAGTAAACAATGAATCACACAAGCTAAACGTTTTCATGAATAGTACTTTCGAGACAAGCATCAAACAGTTTTGCATAAGTGTTAACTCATAAAGCAATAGTTTCTAATAAAAGGTATTCAATCAACACAAAGGAAGAATTAGTTTCAGCATTTGCTTCAACTTTCAACATATTTATCTCATGGATATTGTCAACACAAAGTAGTATAACAAGTCCAATACATTGCATATAACGCATGTTGTAACAAAGTTGACACTAGTGTTTGCTTGTGGAAGACAGAAAGAATAGGAAAACTGACTCAACATAAAAGTAAAAGAAAGGCCCTTCGCAGAGGGAAGCAGGGATTAAGTCATGTGCTAGAGCTTTTAGGTTTTTGAAAGCATATAGAGATTGCATAAAATATTTGATACTCCTCCCAACCTTGCTAACACAAGCCATGGCTAACCGAATCCTCGGGTGCCTTCCATCAATCACATACCATGGAGGAGTATCTATTTTTGAGAGGTGTTTGTTAATTGTCAACGAATGGTAGCGGGTGAGAACAGTATTCTACCTGTCAAACGGACTTTTAAGAGCGGCTCCCATGAAGGACGTTATTTCTACCAGCAAGGCAGATCATCCCTCTTTCTCTTTGGTTTACACACATTCAGGTATTTCACTGTTTGTCATTGCTTACTGATGAATCAGGGCAAAAGTGTGAAGAGAATTAATTGGTTAAAGTTGTAATTAATTGGGACTGGGCACCCCGTTGCCAGCTCTTTTTGCAAAATTATTGGATAAGCGGATGTATATGCCACTAGTCCAGGTGTAAAAGTCCATTCAACAAATAGAATAAAGAATAACCACACTAATTCCTCATGAGCTAGTAAACATTGACACAAAAAGGGAATAATAACATTTTGAATAATTTAAAGGTAGCACATGAAAAATTTACTTGGAGTGGCAAGGAAATACCACATATAGGTAGTTATGGTGGACACAAATGGCATGGATTTTGGCTCAAGGATTTGGATGCACGAGAAGCATTCCCTCTCAGTACAGAGTTTAGGCTAGCAAGGTTATGTAAGCAAACAAGAATATCAACCCGTACACCAAGTTTTATATGACAAACATATTGCAAACGTTATAAGACTTCATACCGTCTTCCTTGTTAACCAAACCCTGTTATTAGAAAATATCTAGACCTTAGAGATACCACCGATGCAAACCAAATTTTCAACAAGCTTTACGGTAGTTCTTCACTAATAGGCTTAACTCATGTGATGCACAATTTAATCATGATCTACTTGTTAACTCAAAACAATTGACAAGCATCAAGTTATCCAAATTAGTGATCTACAAGATTAAGCAAGTTTTTCCTTATACCAATTACCACATGCAACATTTTCTGAACCAACCAAACACCAATCAATTTATTTAATCAACTCTCCAAACAAATATAAGTGAAGCAAGAGAGTACTTTCTACAAAAGAAAGCTAATAGCTCTGACAAGAGATACATGAAAACAAGAGCTAAAAGCTGAACAGCGCTAGATATGAATACTCAACAAATATAAGTGAAGAATAGGAGTATTCTCATGAAAAAGCGGAGCGTGTCTCTCTCCCAATCAAGAATGCTAGGGTCCAGTCAAGCTTTATTGAAAATAAAAGTGCAATACTGAAAATAAAAGCACACAGACGCTCCAAGAAAAGCACATATGATGTGAAAGAATTAAAATATAGTTTCACTAGAGATGACCTGATAATTTTGACGATGAAGAAGGGGATCCCCAAGCTTAGACGCTTGAGTCTTCTTGAAATATGCTGGGGAGATCCATGGGAGCCTCCCCAAGCTTAAGCTCTTCACTCTTCTTGATCCTATTATATCATCCTTCTCTCTTGACCCTTGAAAACTTCCGTCACACCAAACTCAAAGTAGATCTCATTAGAGGGTTAGTGCATAATCAAAAACTCACATGTTCTATATAGACGCAATATGATTTTTACTTTAAACATTAGCTACAGCCACTGATGTTATGTGAAGCTCTTCCACCCAAAAAAAATTTCACTCAACACTAGTAAAAGAGAGAATGCAAAATAAAAAGGCATAATCTGTCTAAAACAGAACAGTCCGCAAAGACGAATTTTTTCAAGGCACTTACGACGCTCAGATCGAAAAACTCTAACTAATGAAAGATTCAGACATTCATAAAGATTACGCACAAAAATTTCAGATTTAATTAACAATCTGGTGATTTTAGGAATTTCGTACAGTGAACAGCAAAAATCTGTTTCTGCGCAGCAATCAAAATTAAGCATCGTCTTAACATTAGAGGCTACTCTTGGCACAACAATGCGAGAAAATAAAGATACAAAGGAGTTGCTACAGAAGTAAACATCCTCCTTGACTAATACTGAAAATAAAAGATAATGGGTTGCCTCCCAAAAGCGCTTTCTTTTAATGCCTTTTAGCTAGGCTAGAAGATTTTAATGATGCTCTCATAAGAATAAGAGTTGAAAAACAAAAGAGAGCATCAAGAGGCAAATATCAAACACATTTAAGTCTAACCCACTTCCTATGCAAAGGAATCTTGTAACAAAATAAATTATTGAAGCATAAAGCAACTAGCATAGAAAGATGAAACAAATATAGCTTCAAAACTTTCAACATAAAGAGAGGTGTTTTAGTAACTTGAAAACTTTTACAACCATATTTTCCTCTCTCATAATAACTTTCAGTAGCATCATGAACAAACTCAATAATATAACTATCACATAAAGCATGCTTTTCATGATCTACAAACACATAATTTTTATTAAGCTAAAAAACAGTAGGGTTATCAAACCCACTTTTGACAATAGTAGTATAATTAATATCATTAGGCAATATAGGACCATCATCAAGAGCATTATCATATATAACATTAGGGAGCACATTTTTACTTTCTGCAATTTCCTCTTTTACTTGAGTCAAGGAGGATGTTACTTCAAATTTATCAAAAAAGATATTTCAATAGAATCATGACATTCAACAATATAGCATTCTTCCTCCTTAGGTAGGCATGGAGGGTAATTATATAATGTAAGAGTTAAAGAGTTACTGTCATTAGAAGGTAGATCCTCCTTTTGTTCATCACTCTCTTCCTCTTTTTCATCAAATGAGCTTTCAGCTTCAGCAATTTCTTCTTCCACATTTTCCTGCAAGGCATTAGTCTCTTCTTTATGAGGAAAAATCCTCTTGACATGTTCAGTAATATAAGAATTTTCATCCTTATAGTTATCAAAACAATATTTAAGTATAGCAAGACTTTCAGATTTATAAGGGGCATCAATTTTATGCTCAAGATAAGAACTAATTTCAAGTGCACCCTTAAAGACAATAAATTCTTCCATCCTTTCTACCTCATAAGCATTATAGTAACCTTTAACATAAGAAGCTAAGGTTTCATTTTCATTACAAGCACATTGGAAAGGAAAGTGTTTAGACTTCCTATGACAATCAGATTCATTAAAGCAAAAAGATTTGCCAAATATATAGCATAAATTTCTAGCATATTCCTCTAGTTGATTTAACAATTTCCATAAGTACATCCCTTTTTGTGACAAGCGGTAATTCCTATAATATCTTCGTTCATCTTCCGTGGACCCACCTTGCCAACAAGATCTAGTTTCATAGAGATAAGCCATTGATAGCAAATAAACAACTAGACATAATAACAAACCGAAATAAACTAAATGCAAGTAACTAATTTTTTTGTGTTTTTGATAATTGAAAGCAAACAAGATAAAATAAAATAAACTAAGCAAGACAAAAACAAAGTAAAGAGATTGGAAGCGTGAAACTCCCCTTGCAGAAGACTGCTGTCTCCCCGGCAACGGCGCCAGAAAAAGAGCTTGATGGCGTGAATCACACGCTCGTTGGGAGACCCCAAGAGGAAGGTATGATGCAGTTCAGCAGCAAGTTTTCCCTCAGAAAGAAACCAAGGTTATCGAACCAGTAGGAGCAGCAACTCTTCAGAAGGTTGTTGGTGGCCGCACGGCGCAACGATCACCAACGTGGAATCTGCACACAACACAATCAAACTACTTTGCCCCAACGAAACAGTGAGGTTGTCAATCTCACCGGCTTGCTGAAAACAAAGGATTAAACGTATGGTGTGGAAAATGAGTATTAAATTGCAGAGAATGAAAAAGGAACAGTTTGCAGTTTGTGGTTGTTTAATCAGTGTAAAAGAATGGACCGGGGTCCACAGTTCACTAGTGGTGTCTCTCCATAAAAGATAACTAACATGTTGGGTGAACAAATTACAGCTGGGCAATTGACAAATAGTGAGCGCATGACAATGCATATACATGACATGTTGACTACTATGATATTTAATTGGGCATTACGACAAGATACATAGACCGTTATCCAACAGCATCTATGACTAATAATCCACCGCCGGGTTGTCATCCGAGTCCCCCGTTGGTATTAAGTTGCAAGCAACGGATAATTGCATTAAGTAAAGCGTAATGTAAACAAACACATATGCCCGTGGACATAGCATCGTTAGGTTATCCCTAGTGGCAACAGCACATCCACAACCTTAGAACTTTCTGTCACTGTCCCAGGTTAAACGGAGGCATGAACCCACTATCTAGCATAAATACTCTCTCTTGGAGTTACAAGCATCTACTTGGCCAAAGCATCTACGAGTAACGGAAAGCATGCAAGATCTTAAATAACATATAAGATAATTGATAATCAACTTGACATAGTATTCAATATTCATCGGATCCCAGCAAACACAACATGTAGCATTACAATAATATGATCTTGATCATGTAGGGCAGCTCACAAGATCTAAACATGATGGCACAAAGTGGAGAGACAACCATCTAGCTACTGCTATGGACCCGTAGTCCAAGGATGAACTACTCACGCATCACTCCGGAGGCAGGCATGGCGATGTAGAAGCCTCCGGTGACGATTCCCCTCTCCGGCAGGGTGCCGGGAAGAGGTTCTGAACCCTCCCGAGCTAGGGTTGACGGCGGCGGCGTCTCTGGAACTTTTCGTGGATATTTGCTCAGGTACTTAGGGTTTTCGCGTCGGGGGGAATAAGTAGGCGAAAGGGCGGCGGCTGCGGACCCCCGAGGGGCCCACACCACCCTAGGGCGCGCAGAGGGGGGCCCGCGCCCTAGGTGCGTGTGGCCTCCTGGTGGCCCTCCTCTGTTGCTCCTTCGCTCCGTCAGGCGTGTTCTGGAAAAATAGGCACCCCCGTGTAGTTTCGTCCAATTCCGAGAATATTTCCAGACTAGCTTTTCTGGAATACAAAAACAGCAGAAAACAGGAACTGGCACTTCGGCATCTTGTTAATAGGTTAGTCCCAAAAAATGTATAAAAGTGATATAAAGTAGATGCAAAACATGTAGCAATTGGTATAAAACAAGCATGGAACATCAAAAATTATAGATACGTTTGAGACGTATCAACAGCCTGGATCAAAGTGCAGGTAACTCCAGTTCGTCAAAAGGTCAAACTTTTTTTTCTGTCTAATAAGTAGACGAGCTAGGATTTGGTTGAAAGCAGGAGAGAAATAAAATGTTGACGAGTGGAGGGATCCCGACATACGTAGTGCGGACGGCGTCGTCGTATATTCTGCTTTGTGCCTGCTGTCAGCTAGCTAGCTAACACCGAAAACATCTTATATTTAAAAACGGAGTCAGTAATATTCTTCGCCTTTGTATTTTCTCTTCGTTTTTTCTTCGCGTTGTACAAGCACGCACGAGCGATCCAGTTCAGTCCTTCCACTCTACTTGCCCAGTAGGCTAATGCACTAGCTAGTTTGACTGTGATTTTTTTTCAACAGCACTATGATATGAGATGACCATCGTTTGGAAATTAGAACTGCCTCGACGACGATCTGCTGCGCATGAAAACTATTGCCACTAGTAGGTCTTGGAACATTTTTTAACTCTCAAGTCCATATGCATAGTAGGCTCAAACTCAAATTCAAGGAATCGGATGACCCCAGGATTTCCGGATCGGATCAGAGCCGGTTTAATGACCGACACCACGCAATGATGAGGGCATCAGGGTTAAGGCAGCAGATTCACCTAGTATATATAGCTCTACTCCATCCGGTATTTTTCTGCACTGTATAGTTTATACCAGAGTTACCCAGCTGATGTCTGCTCCTGGAAGGCGATTTTTGGATCCCACCGAGCTCTCCACCTCGCCGGCTCGATTCGCTCGATCCCTCGGCCTCCGCCGGCCGCCTCAGCGGCGGGAGGCCGGGGGATCCTCGTCTCGTGTCCTGTATATAGTGTAGGAGTCCTTTGGTTGCAGGTCGCCGGCGTTCTGGAGGTGGAGGCGCGGCGGCTGGTGTTTGGGGGCGGTGGATCTCCTCTCCGGCGGCGGCGCTCTGTGGAGCGTCGGCTTCGATCCACCGCCACGGCGCCCTCGCATCTCCGCGGAGGTGCCGTGGGCGTCGCTCCCTTGGTTGGCTCCGAGGACGGCGGAGCCTCCAAGTTCTCAAGTTTCGAGTTCTTCGGTGGCTTCCGGCGGCGACTCCGAAGACGGCCGCGGCAAGGTGGTTTCGCTGGGACAGAGGGGCGGTCGCCAAGGTCGTTCATCGTCATAGGTTCCGCCGCGGCGCGGCGGACGTGCAAGGCGTCGTCTCTCATAGGGCAAATTTCTCCCTGACTGTGGCATGGTGGCGGCTGGTGGTCTTCGTCCTCGACGCCGGTGTTGTTGCCGATCTCGTTTCTTGGTTTGTTCCCCCTACGTATTGCTTTGCTGTATTGTACTGGATACTATGTATTTGGTTCTCTGTTGAATATACGGTGGTGGAAAATGCAAAAAAAAAAAAAAAAACAGTACACTTGCTCCACGCGATTACAGATTAAATACGCACTTACTTCAACTCCGACGACACAGACATCAGACATCTTAACTAGCAGTACTACTCGCGGACTCGTCCAGTACTCACGGCGACCATGCTTCATTTTTCTGCAGATTCTGTACACCTTCCGGCCGATGAAACGGCGACTGCAAGTCCAGTTATACTGATGGCGATCTCGCAATGGCCGGCTCGTACACCGTACAGAAACAAAAAGACTCCAGTATACTACTACTACGGTCGCCCGGCTCCATGCACTGACAAAAATTCTTTCCCACGCATCGAGTGTGCTAGGGCACACAGTCATTGTGCACGAAATTCATTAATCGATCTGACCAGCCTGTGGCTTTTCACTGAACATGGTGACTCCATCTATAGAAAGACGCCAACCAGATAGCTCTCTGTCCAAACGCAATGAAAGGGCTCCAAATATGTGAAACAGAAGCACTTCGTCCATATCACATCTACTACCTCTAAGAGCATCTCCACTCGCGGCGGCCAAACGGCCGCCCAAACGTCTTTGGGGCGTGCCGGACACAAAATCGGCCCCACTCGCGGCGCCCAAACGCGAATTCGGTCCGGCGCGGCCCAGTTTTGTGTCCGGCACGCCTAGCCCACGCCCTCAACTTGGGGAGGCTTGGGGCGGCCCCGGACGGAAGGAAACGCGACGCCACGTCGGCTCCCGACGCGCGGGCCACGCCTGGCAGTGAGACAAGAGGCTGCATTAATGCCGGGCGGCGTCTCGGTTTCCCAGCCGGGCGCAGCGACGCGTCGCTTCGCCTCTGCGCGAGAAAGCGTCTGCGCCACGGCGGTGTCAATGCAGGCGAGCCGTTAATGGTGTGGCAGGCGAGCCGTTGGACGGCCGGAGTTAAGGCGACCTCATCCGTTCGCCTCCCCGGCCGCTATATAGAGCGGGTTCCTCGCCGTCTCCACCATCTGCATCCCACACCTAGCCATGGCCTCTCCCCGGCGCGCCGCGGAGGAAGAAAGACGAGCGCAGAGGGAGGCCCGTCGTCGCCGCCGTGACAGCCAGGTTTGGCAGAGCGCCATGGCTCGCCGCGGCTGGCCATCGCAGGAGGCAGGCTCGTCGGCCATCAACGCTCCGCCACCTACTCCACCGCCTCCTCCGCCACCGGCGAACCAACTCACGGAAGCCGAGGCGCGAGCTCGTCCGCACCAACACGCCGGTGCCGGCGAACTGCGTCCTCCCCGAGGGATGGGCCACGAAACCAGTGCACGTCCCCGTTGCACTCATGCTGGCCGGCCAGGCGCGGCTCGACTACGTCGCCTCGTGCATGGGGACGATGGCGCCGGAGCTGCACGACGACCCCAGGTTCGAGCCGAACTCGGCGTACTGGGACAAGCAGGTCGAGCTCGAGCACGCCTACCGCCTCCACTCTTTCTTCGCCCCCAAGCCGCCTGCGGACTGGCTCGAAGACTCCGACGACGCCGTCACCTAGTATAGCTTTACTCCATCCGGTATTTTTCTGCACTGTATAGTTTATACCCAGCTGATGTCTGCTCCTGGTTCAGTACACTTGCTCCACGCGATTACAGATTAAATACGCACTTACTTCAACTCCGACGACACAGACATCAGACATCTTAACTAGCAGTACTACTCGCGGACTCGTCCAGTACTCACGGCGACCATGCTTCATTTTTCTGCAGATTCTGTACACCTTCCGGCCGATGAAACGGCGACTGCAAGTCCAGTTATACTGATGGCGATCTCGCAATGGCCGGCTCGTACACCGTACAGAAACAAAAAGACTCCAGTATACTACTACTACGGTCGCCCGGCTCCATGCACTGACAAAATAATCGATCTGACCAGCCTGTGGCTTTTCGCTGAACATGGTGACTCCATCTATAGAAAGACGCCAACCAGATGGCTCTCTGTCCAAACGCAATGAAAGGGCTCCAAATATGTGAAACAGAAGCACTTCCGTCCATATCACATCTACTACCTCTAACCCAGTGGCTGCAAATGTTTTTTTTTTCTTTTTCGAGGAAGACGGGGGGATTACTCCCCACCGGTTTTTATTAACTCGAAAGGAGGGCTTAGCTGCCCTTACAAGAAGTTCTCACAGAAATACCACTGTGCAAATGTCAGGATGACTCCAACGGGGCGACCCAAGCGGACACGAAAATTGTCTGTTTGGGTCGAGGTCCGGGCAGGGCGGAGCTGGGCGGACATGCATTTGCGTCGAGTGCCCACAGCAGTGGTCGAAGCATTTGGTCGACGCATTCTTTTTTCTTTTTCTTTTTAACACAAAAAAGTTGCGGCCATCGGGCGGATAGAGCAGGTGTGGCGAGAGCAGGGCGCAGAGCTCAAACGCGAACAGGGCGCTGGTGTGCTGGAGCTCGCCCACCCGTGCACGGGCAGCCTCGTTTCCCAGCTGGTCGCCGCCATGGTCGCCGCCGATATGCGTGCGCGAAGCCGGCCTCGTTTCAGCCTGCTAGCATCTTGCCAAGAAACGAGGCATGGTCTAGTACACACGCAGCAAGATTGCAAGGAAAATCAGCTAGCAACAACCGAGTTAACCAATCCATCCAAATCAGCTAACAAAAATTTGCATCGAAACTACAAAGAGCTAGTCAATTTACACTAGTACTCCCACAAAAAAATTCAACAAAGCACAAAGCAAAGCAAATTTGCAGCCGATGGATACTAGTACAGAAAAGCGCAAGGAGAAATGAAGCAGCAGCAGCTCCAGAGCGAGTGGGACGAGCGAAGAAGCAGCAGCTGCGGCAGCGCAGTACCGTAGCGAGAAGGCTAGCAGCGATGGGGCAGATTCAGATGCAGTCGCCGGGAGCACCGCTCCCCGCCGCCGGCGGCGCGGATGAGGTGCGGTGTGCTGGAGCAGTTGCCGACGCAGGTGTAGAGCTCGTGCGGCTCGCCGCCATCGCCGTCTCCTTGCACTCGGATGCGGTGGGGATTTTTTCTGGAAGAGAAAGAGTAGTGAGGTAGGAGGGAGGAGGAGAGAGAGGGATTTGTTTCGCTGCCATGTGGATCAGCAGGCGTCACCCCGTTGGAGTCATCCTCATGTCTCTTTTGTAAATGTAGAACAGGCCAACACCAAAGGCTCAAGTGATCGACAAGGCGAAACACAGTCTTATTTCGGGCGTGGAACGTGCAAACCATTCCCACCGGATTGAATGAATGCACTCACCTGCAGCAGAGAGTGCATTTGTGAGGGACGATTGAACGCGGGAGGACCCCTGAACGTGCCCTAGCTAGCCAAGCCGTGGTCCAGACCAGACCCTCTCGCGCTGGGCTAATTTTCTTCAGGTCGTCTTTTGCTTTACCGCTGCTCTGCACGTACTAGTATACGGTTCCGATGCCGCTTTGTTCGTCTCGAGCCGCGTGATCGACACCCGCTCTTTACCCTGCCGTACAGTCAGTCGTGTTTGCACAGTGTGCAACTATTCCGACATGTACACGTAGACGTAGTACGCCGCTTTATAAACCTACAGCACGGTACAGATCATGTATTTGGGTGTCCCCGCACCACTACTAGTGTACATGCATGGCTCCTCACGGTGAATACAGCCCTTTTCCGTCTGCTTTACAAGCGACGAAAGAACACGGCTGTGGGGTAAACTAC
Organism: Poa pratensis; assembly: GCA_947311845.1. Lineage (NCBI taxonomy): Eukaryota > Viridiplantae > Streptophyta > Magnoliopsida > Poales > Poaceae > Poa > Poa pratensis. The sequence goes on from CAMZMU010000085.1 coordinate 147,753,187, forward strand.
GTACGTATTTGCAGGCGGAAGTTTTTGCCCCAGGGTTCAAATTAAAGAACAAAACTCATGAGTCTGGATCGCGGGGGAGGGGAGTGTGCTGTTTTGGCTCCCGGCACCCTTTATCTAAAATAGGTTTTAAACATATTTTGATGCCATGTCTAGGAGTAGCTAAGCTAGCTAGGTTGATGGACGAGACTGGCCGCCTTTCGAAATCAAATCTATGGCTTCCTTTATTTTTACCTTTCGGGTTTCCTCATTTGGCTTATGCTACAAAAAAGATCTTATACCATGAGTGCAAGCATATAGACAACTAGAATATTTACAGGTCTATTTTGATTTTCTATCGCTGTATGTATTTTTGGGAAACTTACTCGTTATGATTTGTTAAAAAACGGCCTGCTTGCTATAATGTGATTACGGTCACACTCTATATCAAATCACAGCTCATGATGTGGTGATACATCATGCAATACTCATGCATGGTTAAATAAGCTGCTGATGATCTCAATCAGAGACAAGCCGAAAAGTTTTCTGGTGGATCTGGTCATGCTGCCAGCAGCCAGCTGCTGGCAGAATTCGGGTGTGACTACCTCAATTACAATATTCTAAGATGAGTTATAAACAAAAGGAAATGCATGCCACATTGTATATTGTGTTAGCAGTAGCGTCTCAGGCATCTTCCTGCCGGCCGCGGCATCGGTGCATGCAATGCAAGATCCAGCAGGTGAGAGGGAAAGCATTCGTTACATCACTAGCTACTAGAAACACACTGGAGAACAACTTTTCAGGAGGAAAACAAACATATATTGAACATCACAGTCATCTGCCATATATATACGAACTGCACGTATTGGTGAAGCTAGATTGCTGCTAAGAATTGGTGGGCAGCTAACAGTTCATGATTAGAAGACCAGGTCTTGTATGTCTTATCCACGCATATCAGTGATGGTGAGATCTTTGCACTAATGGAAGCGACAGGTTAGGGCACCGTGATCTTACTTTGATGTCCATTGTCCAAGAGTAGCTAAGCTATAGCAAGGTTGACGGGCGAGAGACAGACAGGGCAACACCTCTCTCAAATCTAATCTACGCATGGCTCCTTTTGGAAGAAAATCTGCATGCATGCATGGCTCCTTTTCGACGCTGCCCTTTCTGGTTTCTCCATTTGGCTTGTGCTGTTTCGCAAGTGACCAAGGGAGAAACGACGGCATGTTTTTTTTTTCTCTCTCGTTTTCCTAGCTCTTTCCGGTGTTCATCTGCTCCACCTGCTCTGCCCAGAAAACCCGACAAACTGGTTTATAATGCACTACTTTATTAGGAACCAGGCCATTTTATCCGCTTTTGGAGGGAATGAGAGTGACTTATCGCGTATCTATACCTTAAACTGGACCTACCTTTTGTCAACCGAGACGAAAACGGTTTGGTGATTAGTTTTCTAGCTATTCTTACGCTGGAGTAGGAGGGATGACCATGACATGGCAGTGACGGAGACTTGCAATCGTCAAGTGGTAGTAGAAGAATACTTCTGGAGGAGTAAGCGTGACATTAGAAAAAAAGGAACATGAGTTCGATTTTTGTTTTGTTGAAAAGCCAGTCATGATCAGTAAGATGATGTGCATGTATGTATTTCCACATCATGTGCTTGTCTCTTTGCACGCGCACGACTGATTCCAAGTGCATGAGGAAGTAAGAAGATGTGGACACCGGCCGGAGACAGGCCGGAAGTAGAGAGTTTGCTGGAATTTAAAGGGAAATCTTTGTTTGAGCGGATCGATATATCATTGTCCCGTGCGAATCTACCGGCTATATATGTCTTGCTCGACTGGGTTCGTGTCGTCGTGTTGCTGATAGTTCCATGGCCAGACGGCGATATATCAATTTTGCATATTGCTAGTTGGTGTTGTACACTGGCCTGTGGGTTTAACTAACCACTTGGAATGCTTGTTGTCGAAAGCTTATTTGCGGAAGGAGAATATGAATGGAAGCTGTGCACTTTTCTCTGCCGTGGGGTTCTCGTCAGGTCGCTGTAGCTGCAGCTCCGGTGTGGTTGTGGTTTCTTCTTCCGTGCACAGTGCCGTGTTGGTTAGATGTGGTTCGTGTCGTGCCCGTTGCTGCCGGCGTGTGTGTGCGTCTAATTTGCACTCGTCGTCTCAGGCAGTGCGAGAGCCGTGCGGTTCAGGTGCAGCGCAGCTCAGTTCACTTGGACTGAGTAGCTGACTTGCAGTTGGAGGTACAACCATCTTGTAGTCGCAAACTTCACACCTGGACCGGACGTAGGAGATGTAGGACACGGCGTCTAGTGTGTATATCGGTAGCAGACGTATCCATCCACAAGTCACCACTATTTTTGGACCTTAATTAAGAGCAATTCCGGGACAAAAATCACAACCCAACGAGAGGCGATCCCTTTGGGTTACGGCTGGCGCTTATTTTCCATCCCTGGCCTTGGACCATGTTTGTGTTGTTCGAACCTTAAATCTTAAATCTCTCGTCTATACTAATGAAAAGACAACGCTTTTGCCCGTTTTATTCGGAAAAAAAGAAGGTTTTGCCTTTTTTAAGTCCAGAGAAACACTTATTGTGCTAATTAATTTACCGGTACAATACATAATAGTAATATCGAACTGCTGACAATGATAAAAATAAATTAGCGGAAGGCTAGAAAAAATAAAGGACGGGTCGTGGCGGCACAGCGAGTGAAAATGGGCCGGCGGCCATGTAAATTGCGTCTTGGACAGGACAAGAATTTCGTGGGGGAGAGCAGACAGGCAGGCTGCATCTGCATGCAGGAATCAAGGGCGCGTTTCGTAGCCAGCAGCTACTTTGCGCTCTGTGCATCAGGGCTAGCAAGGGCATGGCCTCGTGGAGCAGCCCCGAAAACCATGCTGTCCATCTTGTTTGGTCGCCCTCATCGCATCAGTGGCACATTTGGGTGCCAACCGTTTGGTAGCCTGCAGCAACGCCCAAAAGGCTTGCTTGCCGCAGTGTGCTGTGTTTGGTTGCATCAAACACCGCGGTAGAGGACATCACAAATATGCAATAGCAGTCATCCATAATTCAGTCCTAGCTAACACGAATGGCAGTTACTGAGTATAGCCCTAACTAGTACGAATCAAATAGTAGTACTTGTATTACAGACCGGTAGATAGTTCATGGGGGTCGATAGTTCAATGTTCATCTTCTTCTTCTTCATCTTCATCCTCTTCAGATCCTGGCGTTACCTCTGTCCGCCCACATTGTTTCAGCCTACTCCACTATCTTACTCTTCCAAGCTTCATTGTCATCAGCGGCGACACCATGGCGTTGATCAATGTCGTCTGGTGTCACATCCGCCTCATCTGGGACATGCTCATCAAAACCCCAACCAAGAATCCAGTTGTGAAGAATGCAGCATAGAAGGACAAGCTTCACTTGGGTCTCGAATGTGTGAAATGGCTTCTGGTCCAGAATCTTGAATGTATTCTTGAGTGCAACAAAAGCTCTTTCAACTGTTACTCTAAGACTAGAGTGTCTGAGATTGAACAATTCCTTGGCAGTCGCTGGACCAAATCGTGCACTGAACTCGTTTAGATGGTACCTGGTGCTTCGAAAGGGGGAACTCCAGGCCGACATGCATAACCAGCATCACCAAGGTAAAACTTACCATCAGGGATACTGATCCCGTCAGGTCTAGACAGGCTGTCTGCTAGAATGGTTGGATCGTGTGCTGATCCTTCCCTGCTAGCCAAGACATACGTGAACTTCAGATCAAAATCCACAGCTCCAAGCACATTCTGGCTGGTGTAGTGCTTCCTCCCTCTGAAAGCTTTGGACTGTTCTTTCGACACTCTAGCTGTGCATGAGTACCATCGATGGCGCCAATACAATCCTGCCAAGAGAAGAACAGTGAGTGATTAATCTGTCCTACACATTCAGTAACTCTGATCACACTACAATATAGTGCTTACCTTGAAGTACGAGTACCACCTGAAGCTCTCTCTAATCTTGCTAGGCGGTTGGTCAGTGGGTGTGTTGATCATCTCATCTCATGCCTTAGCTCGCCAATAGCTTACAAGACTTGTTTGAAGTACCGGAGATTGTCTCGCATGATCTTCGAAATGTGCTATGGATGACTCTGAACCTCTGATTATGGCATACAACAATGAAGGAACATGCAAACTTGCTCTTCCACAGATGTGTGGATGCTATCCTTTAAGAGACCCCCCTCCCTAAACCTCTTCACAAGTTCATAGAAGGGCCTTTACACATCCTAAGCATTTACAGACTCTATTTCGCTCGAGTTGTAGATGAATTCAAATTAGCAATCCTCTCCTGATCTTGAGCAAACATAGGACCATATGTCACTCTAGGATAAGCAGCACGCCTAACTAAGATCTTGTGAACCATCATGATCCATGCTTGAATGACGGCTATCAGTGATGCCGTCTTCTTGGTCAAAGCCATTGCGTCGTCCTAATAAAATGGATCTGACATGAGTACGGTGTAGATCTACTCTACCATTCGGTTTTCGCACTGCTAGGAAGAGTTTTACCTTGCCTCCAGCCATTGGAGATGATGGAGAGCCGGCGCTGTCGGAGATGAAGAAGAGGAGCTCTTGCCGTCCGTGGAGACGACGACGCGGATTCCTCCAACAGAGGATGGCGTACAGTTGCAGGTGGTCCGTTGCCGGAAGCGAGGAGCAGCCGCCGTTAGTGGAGAGGAGGTCGCGGATCCGGTCGCCGATCTAGTCATCGAGAGAGGAGCTGCCGGTGTGGATTGGGGAAAGTGTGGAGGTGACCCAAAAGAGAGGAGGGGGGAGCTAGGTATGGCGCGAAACAGGCCGGGATTTCGCCGTCTCCCGCCTTCCCCGCGCGCACGACGGTCTCCCCAGTTTGCAGCCCCGCGGTCTGGCTCCATGAAAACTGCCGATTCGGTAGTTCCTATCGGGCCTGGCCCTGAGGTGCTTTAATGCCCGGCCAGCTAAAAATCTGGTGGGATGGAACCAAACAAACAGTCCGGCTTTGCAGCCCACGGGGCTGTTTGGAGTTGCTGCTGGCTACCACCCGCGTCCCAGATCTACGGGCCAGTCAGTCAGTGGTGAAGCACGAGTCCCAGGGTCCATGCATGCAATGCACGCAGTTTTATATCATACAATCTGCCGTACGATAAAGCACGAGGTGCGTGACTGACTGTGGCCTGCAGCCCTGCAGAGTCCACAGTGCACACACACCGGCCGTCGTGTTGATCGATGGCCTCGATTTCAACTTTTCGGGAGCTCGATGAAACATGGCGTCGACCAACATCCCGTGCACGGTGCATGCATGCAGCTCTGCCACCATTTTGCGCATGCATGCATGCGCGGCCGTAGCTTGGGTCAGCCCGGACTGATGGCACGTGGTTGGTGTACGACGCCGTGGTGCACGGTGGGTGAGCTTCTGTCGCGCGTCCGGCGAGCGCGGACAAGCGGGTCATTCCAAACGCGAAAAGCCCAGCCCATAGCGAATGTATCTTCACATGGGTATGGGCTGTGCAGCGACCTAGGCACCACGTACGGTACACGGCCGGATCTGCTCTGCATGCATGCACCTTGTAAGAGCAGCGATCTGATTTAAGGCGGAGCTATTTTAGCTCGTGAAAAACCTGCTACTCCGCATCAAAAATTTAGCTCGTCTGAAAAAACCAGAACACCGCGCTAAAACACTACTTCGGCCGGCGCTGAAACAAAATTTAGCGCGTCGCGCGACCCAGCATCTGTTGGATGCTGTAAAGTCCCAACTTTGACCAAAAGATCATGCATGCATGCATGTGACGTTTGATTTGTTTGTATTAGTTCGTTTGGTTCTAGGTAAGTTTCTGTTTACAGCAGGTGCAAAGAAAAGTACTTTTGATTCGTTGCCCGATTACTCGCTGAAAGTTGCAGCCGTGTGTCTCTCCTCCGTGTGACGCAGACGCAGCCGTGTGTCTCTCCTCCGCCGTTTAGTCCCGTCTCATTATTTACACTGTCTGTCTCGACTCTCGAGTTTGAGAGCTGGCAGTTTGGCATCGGCCGTGGATCTTTTTTTAACCAGGTAGACTTTTCTAAACGGTTTCCATCCCCGGTGATCAAAGCAGCACATATGTGTCGAATGGAAGCATTATCTTCTTTTTAGAATTAAATGGAAGTATTATCTTTTCTTTAGCGAAAGAAGGAAGCCATGTTTTCCTTCGGAAAAATAAAAGGCCCAGCGGCCTACGGAATGTACGTAACGTGTATCGGTCAAAACAGCACTTTCTAAAGCCCAATAAGGACGGCCTTTTCTATGAGAAGTCGTCAGATGATCCTTGCTGGAAAGTGCTTGGTATCGCCCGAGCGATTTCTACCGTAGAATCGGCCGAATGATATATATCACCCATAGGCGGCGCCACACGGCTGCGCTGCCTGAAGAGCCGCGCTGCTGGGCCTATCCATTTCCTTTTTTTTTCTGTTTCTGCGGTTCTTTTCTAATTTTTCGTTTTCGTTTTCTTTTTCGTTCTTTTAATTTTTATATTTTTTTTATTTTCTCGTTTTTTCACCTTTTATGATTTTGAAAAATATTTTGAAAATTGTTCATATTTAAAATTTGTTCATACTCGAAAATTGCTCATTCTCAAGATTTTGTTCATATACAAAAATTGTTCCAATTCAAAATTTGTTGATATTCAAAAATTGTTTAAATTCAAGATTTATGTTCACATTCGAAAACTGATCCAATTCAACATTTTGTTCACATTCGAAAATTGTTCCAATTCAAGATTTTGTTCATATTTGAAAATTGGTTGTTTCTTTTTTATTTTTATTAAAAACACAATAAATTTTCATTATCTAAGATGTGTAATTTTTTTGGAACTCGTGAACACATTTTTTTTCTTGTTTTTGAAAATCATATGAGTTACTTAGTGTGTAATATGTAATTTTTTTTGAATCTTGTGTTTTCACAATCTAAATATTTTTTGGACTATACGGATTTTTTTGAAACTTGTGAACATATTTTGAGCAACATGAAAAATTTCAAAACTATACGAAATTTTTCTAAAGCATGCATTTTTTGAACTATATGAGCAGTTTTTCAAACCTAGCTATTTTTTTTGTAACAACATGAACAACTTTTTCAAACTATACGAATATTTTTTTGAACCTTGTACAGTTTCTTAGACTAGGTAAACATTTTTGAAACTATATGAATATTTCTTTTCTCAAAAATTCTAAATATAGTTGTTAATTTTTGTATACTACCAGTATAAAAATATTAAGGTCTTTTAGAAACGAAAAAAGCAAGAAAAAAAGGACAAACATAAAAGAAAGCATCAATGAAAAAACTAAAACCAAAAGGTAAAACAAAAAAAAGAAACATAAAAATAGAATAAATTAATCCAAATAGAGCACCTTACGTGGGCCGGCCCACCCAAGCCAGCTCTTCAGGAGTTGCCTCGGAAGCGGACAAAAGGAGCGTCAAATAGGAGCTCCCGCCCGCGCTAGTGAACGCGGAACTCGTGTATATGAGGTTCTCGGAGCCCAATTTTAGGTTTCCCTTAAGAAATTTAAGGGTCAGACGGTATTAAGGGACCTGCTCGGTTCACGTTTTCTCTGCCGGAATCCTTATAAAAGCAGTTATTATAAGGATTTGGCTGTTTTACGGGATCTGTTAGAGATGCTCTTAAGGAACTAGGTGTTTTTGTTTACTGAGTTTTTTATTTTCATTTGTTTTGTATTGCAATGTCATGCTACAGCCGATACATATAACATTTTACCCGATCATGCGGAAGGCGGATGGTAAATCGTGTCCCTAATCTAGTTACTTTGAATCAAGAGCGTACATGCATGCAGACAAGAGCAAGCAATTAACAATACCTATTTCTTAAAAGCATATGAAATGTAGAATTAAGTACAAGCATGTCCAATAACAAGAATTACTAATAACCAGTTATACTCCCTAGCTAGTTGGTTGCTCAGGATCCCAATTCCCACTTGATACTGCACGCAATGAAATAGATTAAATGCTTGATGAAGCTACCAGGCAGGAACACAAGAACTAAACAAAAAATGCAATTAATTTGATCAAGTTGAAGTGAAGCAACCAAAAGTAGCCAGATTATTTATATATAATATATTTTGATATACCTGCAAGCACTGGATTCTACTAAATAGTATACTGCGGCTAGAAAAACAGGTATCAACGAAACACAGGCAACAAGCAAAAGTGTGACATAGCATAGGTCTGGAAATAGATTCAACTAAAGACTCAACGGTACTACTTAATTACAGAACTCCTACTGAAGCATTGGTACACTACTGCTTGGAGATACTGCAATCACAGTAGTTTGCATCTATGAACCGCATTTCCTGAGGTTCAGGTCCAGACCTGACTACACTTTGCACCTTGCGATCCCTTTGTATCAACCGCTAGAACCCAGGACTGAGGGTGCATGAACTTCACCCTCGCCGTCAGGTAAATGACATGGCCGTCATTCTCATCCACACCAATAGCGGGATCCGAAACAACAAGGTTCTGCAAGTCTACCGGCGGCGGCGGCTGGGATTCCGAGTGGTCGCCGAAGGAGAGGTCCGAAGCTTGGAGCGTGCAGTCCAGGTGCCAATCGTCATAAGAGTTACTCATCTCCTTGTTGCTCCACGTGGTGATCCTCCAGTTTTCAATTCGGCCGCAAGGCCACCCAGTTTCTTCATCGATCGTACATACGTGGAACAACGTCGACGTACTCGGAACGAACCTCGGCTAACCTGAGACGTCCATTGACGAAGGCGATGCCACGTTCAGACCTTGCACATCCTAGTGTCTCGCTTGAATCAGCAGCGCCAGGTTCGGTACACTTCAACGGCAGCGGTAGCGGAACACCACGGAGCGTGTGCTTGTCAGAGAGCATGTCACAGAAGACGATGCCACGCCAGAGATCGACCCAGCCAATGGTGTGTCCAAGGGTGAGGACGGCGGATGTATGGTGTGGACGCCGCGGGTAAAAGTTGTCAGGGATGTCGACCGGGAACTCCTTCTGCGGCGACTCGACATGCAGCTTCTTCCAGCTCCAAATCCTGGTCTCGGAGTCGTAGAGGCTGAGCGAAAACAAGCCGCGATCGCCGGAGTGTCGGAGAGGAACCAGCCAATGGCGGCGCCAGGAAATGGCGCCTGGGTATTCCACCCAAATTTTTTTTTTTGCTCTAAATGTAATGTATGAATCAAACATCACAATACTATCAATAATTCAATATATGAATAAAACAACAGTAGAATAACAAAAATAGCAATATTTCAATTTAGAAGCCCACAACAACATGAATACATAGGTACCTTTGATAAAGTGATGATACTCCATCTTACATAATAACTTTGCGGTTGCCTTTTTGGAAGAGATTGATGATATCCTCATCCTTCACTTTCCTGAAGAAATCTCTCTCAACAAATGTAACCATGCAATAGTTTAAGTAGTCATCACCCATTTTGTTTCTTTGCTTGTTCTTCAAATAGCTCATTGAAGAGAACATCCTTTCAACACTAGCAGTGGCTACTGGCAGAATCAATACAAACTTAAGAAGCTTGTAAACAGTATGATATTGTTCATGCCTCTTTGTCTTGACAAGCATAACTGAAAGCTCACACAGATTTTTCAAGTTGTGAAACCTTTCATCTTTACGCAAATTTTTAACATACAGCCAACCAGCGCGGCAATGGTGTGGTGGTCTTCCCCACGAGGGAAGATGCCGAACGGATGATCTTCGCTGACCCCATATTGCGGGTACGGAAGCAGGGTGAGAGACAGCCGTTTGGGGTCAGCACGGTACATGAAGAAGTCGGAATTCCACGGCAGGGGATGCCGTACCGAGGGCCGATGTACACGTGGAAGAGGATGAGGTAGTCCACCATGGATAGCAAGCAGGGGCGATCTGCGAATGTGGCGCCGGAACAGTTCACGTAGAGGTTCGAGGTGACCGGCGGGCGCTCGCGGGCAAGGGAAAGCACGTATTCTCACGCCGTTCCTGCCATAGCACTCGGCAGTGGTTTCGTTGTGGTGTTCGCCCACGCGGGCATACATGTTGAGCAGGACCCAGGAAGGGCGGGAGGACTCGCCGGAAGAGACGGTGGTGGCGGCGGCGGCCATGGTAGCTGTCCTTTGGAGCCCCCCAGCCCTGCCGGATTCTTCTCCCCGATCCGCCCCTAGCCGGTCAACAACAGCGTCAAATAACGTGTCGAGGCCTGAAGGGTCATGCCTGTTGGTCCGGCCCATACTTTTTGATGCGGTCCATGGACTCCGTCTCTGCTCGGAGACTTGCGGCCCTCGGTCCACAAGAGGCGCGAATGGGATGGCCCAAACCTTCATTGCAGTTTGGAAACCCAAGAGTTTCTTCTCAAAAAAAAAAAAATTCCGAGAAAAAAACATAGAGTTTGAAAATGACGGACTCATGGTGCTGCCGATTTTCAACACGAAATGTGTTTTATTCCGGTCTACCCTAAAGTAGCAAAACTGAAAAATTGCGAAATCTACACTACACCACCTCAGATTTAGAAACTTGCCATTTTTGCACATCGCAGATAAAAATATTTCGCTTTAATTTTTTGCACACTGGTAGAAGTCATCATTATCTATATATAGGATTATTTTCAAAAATTGCAACTTTAAACTGTCGTTTTCAAAAAATAAATAAACAAACAGGCTACATGTAGCCTGTCCTCCCGAACAGCGGGCCGGGCTTGGCAGGATCGACTCGGGAAATCCTACTTTGGGCCCGTTGCAGTGCAAGAGGCTCGCGCGGCACAACCCCGTCGCTGCGACAGGCCGGCCCACATGCTGTTTTTCTTTGTTTAACATTTCTGTTTTCTTCTTTTTCTTTTTGCTTTGTACTTTCTATTTTTTCGTTGTTCTTTTTTACTTTACTTTTATGATTTTGAAAAGTTTCTGATTCTAAAAATGTTTAGATTTTTGAAAATATTCGATTTTAAAAAGTTAAAATTTGAAATGTTCATATTTATCAAAATGTACATACTTTTATAAATGTTGTGATTTAAAAAAATGTTCAGATTCTGAAAATACTAAAATTTGGAGAAAAAAATCTGATTGAAAAATGTTCATATTTCGAAACTGTTCATTTGAAAAATGTTCTCCGAATTAAAAAAAAAAGTATTTTCTTTGAATTATTACGCAGATCTAAAAATTAATTATAAACTTGGTAGTTTTTAGAGATTAAAAGGATATTCACAAAAATAAAAAAGTAAGAAAACCATCCAGGGATCCGGATATGCATCCCTTCGTCTCCTGATCTTCCACTATATCAAGCGTATCGGGGGCATATAGCGTGAGCCCCCTGATCCTCTTTCGTCTCCTCCGTCGCTAGGGTTAGGCAAATTCCGCGAGAAATTTCTCGCTTCTCTCTGCGCCTTTTTCTCCTTTTTTGGAAGATCGATGACCTTCGGATACGGACGCAGCAGGGCCACTCCGGGGCGGCTGGGACCCTTGGGGGTGTGTCTCCGAGCAAGCACGCCCGCCATTTTCCGAGGGAATCCGAAACTGTTATACGGTTCGCCATTTTACGGAATGCGCTAGAGGTGCTAGCAGTAGTAGCTTCAGTTATTGATTTCCACTGGGTGATCGAGCTCGTTCAACGTCGATCATCTCGTCAAGTCGATGGACCGATTGTCTCCTAGGCTAGCTGCTACGTTCTCAGCTACTCCTAGTTACCGAGCCCGTATAGTCGATCGTAGGTACAATCATCACGAACGCACTTACCACATCCTCTGACCGATCCATCAAACGTCGACGCACTACTCCGATCGGTGTGATTTTACTCCAACTTTGAAGTCTGATGGAATTACTGCAACTGGTGCATCGATGAGCTATAGGCTAAAGTACTGCAGGAGTAGAGGTAGCGTGCATGAGATAATGCATGGCGTGCAACTTTGAATCGTTTTACGTACCAGTGTACCACGACTCCAGAAGCAAAGCAGAACACTGCCCAGCTCAAGATGTACTCAGATCAGATGTGACTCCAGTATTCCCTTCAATGCTATCGCCTTTTCTGTGTGACAGGCAGGGAAGGCCACCATATGGACCGATCGACGTTAATGATGGATGAAAGTTAACATAGTACTCCGTACAAGCTAACAGCATTGATCAGTTAGTCCTATATATTGTACTAGCTGCATGGATCGAGTTAATCACTAGTATTACTCGTAGTACGGCGGACAGCATAGATCGGTTAGTCCTCTATATATACTAGCTGCATGCATGGTCTCCTGCCTAAGCTAGACTGTGTTAAGTTTCTTCAGACCTAGGTTAGTTAGTACTGATCCATCGACCTGCAGTAGCCAACAATGAAAACCGAGTTAAGAACATACAGCTCGTATGTACGGTGTGTTTCTCGCATGCAGTGCAATGCACGCGTACGGGCAAGGACCAGCTGACTAATCACAGTTAAGATCTGATCAGCTTAACTGCATGCATCGCATTCATATATACTACGCAGGATCGACGTACGGCAACTTAAGCTAGCTTGTTGCAGAGCAAGACTAAACTCACGTGATATAGCTAGCTAGCCCTAATATTTTTGCGTTTACAGTTGCAATATACTCTGTATTTTCCACTGTCTCAAGTACATTTGTGGCGGTCACGGGTGGCGGTCGCAGGCCGGCGTTGGCACCGGGGCGCGGTGGTCTTCTTCCTTCCGACAACCCACCGCACGCCTTGTCTCTAGCTAAGCCACTAGTTAACCGTGCGTGTTTAGTTTGTGTACGCGTTTAGTTTCAAATTAATGCAGATCACCTAGAAAAAGGACACTCCTTGCGAAGGTTCAGTGCGCGCGGCTTTCTTCCCTCGTGCCGGCGTGCGACACGTTGAACGCCTATGTATGCGTACCAGTCAGAATCATGCATAATGATTTTCCTACCTTTTGGGTTTAATTAAAGTCAATCTTTAATTGTTTGACAAAGTTTATCAAACACTATTTACATAAAAAAATACTGCCCTAGCTTGCTGAATTTTGACCAGCTGACACGAGAGAGGGTATAATTTTGTCTTCTTTTCTGAATTTTGACCTGGTGGGAAATATTATTAAGATATACAAACTGCAGTCTAGACTGTAGATGCATGGGTTTGGACTCGATGCGAGCCAGCATGGGCATGGCGCGCGCTGACGTTGCAGGATCTCACGAACTAAACACAGAACACACACACGCGAGAGGATTCAAGGAACTCAGAGGTAAAGATGAACACGAGAGGTTTTTTGCGTCGCGTGCAACTGCTGCGACCTTTTCTGTTTTCCTTTATTTAAGCTGAGTCTGATCCGCAGAGCTCGCTAGCTGAAAACGGGAAACTCGCCACGCACTGGAGACACTACCGGAAATCTGAAATTTGCCGTGCGGCAAATGTGCACGGCAAAGCCACCTCGGAACACGGCAAAGGCTTTGCCGTGCCAAATCGCACGGCAAACATCACACGGCCTAATACATGTCGGTAAAGAACGTTTGCCGTGCTCTTTTCCAAAAACAGCACGGCAAAGGCTTTGCCGTGTTCTTTTCCAACCACAGCACGGCAAAGATATGTCAGAGAGGGTCAACCCTCACCCCGGGTCAACACATCTTTGCCGTGTGCTCTCCGTGACGACGCACGGCAAAGACCTAGTTCTTTGCCGTGATCCCTGCCAGCAATGCACGGCACACACTTGTTCTTTGCCGTGCTCCCTGCACAGCACTGCACGGCACACATTTGATCGTTGCCGTGTGCTCTTCCCAACACTGCACGGCACACACTTTATCTTTGCCGTGCGCTCCGCTCCACACAGCACGGCAAAGGATCTTTGCCCAGACCCCAGCCTCAGCCCTTTGCCGTGTGCATGTGTCTAGGCAGCACGGCAAAATGACCATTTGGTCATCACTCAAATGCCAGGTTGCACAGGTGCGCGCCGCGTGTCCTCTTTGCCGTGCGCCCCATCACGGCAAAGATCTTTGCCATGTGTTTGTACACGGCAAATTGACCATATGGCACACATTTGTTCTGTTTTCTGGAAAATCCCTACAATTCATACAATTTTGCAATCTGAACATATCACATATCACAATTCACACAAATATGACAATATGAACATATCACATGTCACAATTCACACAAATATGACAATAACAACTTAAACTACTCCATAACATATAGATACAATCTCAACCATAATATAACATGAACTCAAACTCCACAAACAAGTAGGTCATGCTCCACATGTAGGTCACAAAGGGATGTAGCTTGCTCAATCTCCACATGTAGGTCACGACGGCGAAGATGGACATCATGGAGGAGAAGGATCATCCTACACGTTTGCAAAAAAACGATGAGTTTGACAACTAGGTGGACCATTGGATATGTTGAATATGCACAAGTTTAGATGTAGTAAATCAAAAGACATGATCTAAGTTAGATGTAGTGACCATTGGAGATTCATTGATTGGCTATGTCGATCTAAGTCATGACAACAAGTTCAACTAACTAAATTTTGACAAGTTGAACTAAAGTGGCAATGGCATGGCTAACTAAAGTGGCAATGGCATTTTGACAAGTCATGCGAGCATACCCACGGGAGCCTCCGGACAACGTTAGGGTTGGAGATTTGGGGCTGCCCCTCCGGATTGTCCTGGCCACCAAGCGGCGGCGCCATCGAGTGAGATCCACCCGCCGATCCTGGATTCACCTACAACATGAAAAAAGTCTCGCATTACACAAGTAATTTAGTTACAACAATAAGATGGATAGAATGACAAGTTTGAGAACATACCCATGGGAACATCGGTGGAGGCGGTGGAGGGAACATTCCCATGGCAACAGCCCCGTCCCCAGGAGCAATGCGCTGCATCGTGCCAAACATCCACTCCATCATCTGCCTCTGATGCTCCTGCTGCTGCCTGCAATACTCCTGATGCTGCTCCTGCTGCTGCCGCATCTGCTCCTGCTGCTGCCGGATCTGCTCCTGCTGCTGCTGCAGCTGCTGCTCATAGAGCACCTGCTTCTGCCGGAGCTCGTCGACAGCTAGACTCGAAACTCGTGGGCGGGTCTCCACAGCAGGCGCACCAGGCGCCCTCCCACGGCGGACCTGGCGTAGAGACGGGACGGTGCGAGGGTCGATGGAGCCGTCACCTATCCACAAGCGGCCATTCGCCGCGCCTTGCCCCGCAAGCACGACAGCCTCGACGTCAAGTGGACTGGTGAGAGGGTCAGCTTCCTCACCGTTGCGCTCCTTGAACTTCTCCGTGTACCCCTTGCTCCGGAGCTCGGCGCTCTCGTTGATCCACATCGACCCTGTCTCAGGATCCGGCGTATCCCTGGTACGCATCTTTGACCAGACGGCGAAGGGCGAGGGGTCTACGCCGGTCTTCAATTTCTGCAAAGAGAGCACGAACATAGGTGAAAAGGAGACGATATTGCAAAAGAGAGCACGAACATAGGTGGATTAAAGAATGCATTTGCTCACCTCATTTTGTATGCATTGGGAGAGGCTGAGGTTGCCTTGGCGGTGTGTTCCACCCTTGTTCTCCGCCCGCTTTGCCTTTCCCTCCGCGTGTATCTTGAGATACTCCGGCTAGTCCACCACGCTACCATCGCGAGGTGGCAGTCGCGTTGTTACCGACGTACGGAGGAGGCACCTACGTGCACAGAACACACATATTAATGATATTACACGGCGGTCAACAAAATCGATAATATAGAAATGACGCTACCTGCAGGTACTGCCATGGCTGCATCAAGATGTCCCGAGCACGCTTCTTGTCCAGCCCAATCTTCTTTTCGGCGTACCAATTGCGGACAGATTCCACGCGAGCCTCGTAGTGCATGTCCGTCACCATCTTAGAGGCCATCGTCAAAGGATGGCCTCGCACTTTTCAAAATCCTCCTTCCGACAGGTGAAGAAGTTCTACAAGCATGCACACATAGGTAAAATAGGGTCAAAGCCATTAGTGCAATCTCGGATTTATAGAATGATGAGAAGTCAAACAAACTTACCCAGAAATAGGCGAGTGTCTTAAGCGCCATGTTGCGGTACTCGCCATCGGGATCCGGCGCGAAACAGTAGTGCCTGAAAGTCCAAGCTACACTCTTGCCACCCTCTGGGAGGGTGACAATCCCTGGGAAGAACTTCCTGAGACAACATCCAAGGATGCTCGCGTAGGTACGCTGTCCCTTCACTTTAGGAGGCTGGTACTCAAATGTCCTACACAATGAGAAAACCAAAATTAGTATAGTTAGCGGGTCAAAACACAATGAGAAGCTAAAATTGAACAAAAACTATAATAAGTACCTTTTTCCAACAGGCAGGAGAAGAGTGTTCTTGTAGGCGTAATATCGGGGATCGGGGAGTCCCGCCGACCCCCGCTGATACGGCGGCCTGGTCCGTGGCTCAGGGATATCCTCCTCAGTCTCAACCCACTCCTCCGGCGGGTCCCACTGCAGCGTCGGGTCAAGCACAAACCCGTCCTCCCCAGGTCCCTCCTCGCGCCCCTCCCCTCGCTGTCATCCTCCTCGTCCTCCTCCTCGCCCTCCTCAGAAGCCTCCGGCAGCAGCTCATCCTCAGAAGCCAGCGACTCGCTCTCAGAGTCCGACTGCACCTCCTGATCGTACTCCGCGTCATCCTCGTCGGGCTCCTCGGCAGGGAGAGGACTAGGAGTCTTGGTAGGCCTCCTTCTCGTCCTCGTACTCCCACGTCGTCCACTCCTCGCAGGTGGAGGTGAGGGTGGAGGTGAGGGAGGAGGTCGAGGTGCCGAACTCGATCCCACCAGGAGTGCCTTCACGCTGCCCACCTTTTGCGAACGCCTTCTTCAATTTGTTTCCCCCCATGTTTCCTGCATTGACAAAAAAATAGGTTTCATCAGTATACATGATCCAAAATTAAGGTAAATAGATGAAGCAACAATGAGTAAAGCGAAAATGAATACAATTAGATGAAGTAGCGACAATTAAGGTAAATGGAGTAGCGACAATGAGTTCTCACAAAATAAAGTAGCGACAATCACTATTACATAAGTAGCATTGACCTATTACATATAAGCTAGACTGGCAATTACTAATACATGTGTCCTCATCGCTATCAGTAGCCTGTGTCGAGATCATCGGGACCAACTATTGGACCACCCGTGTCGTCATCACTGTCAGGGTCGCCACACCACCAACCATCCACGGAACCTGGAGGTGGTCCCTCTGGCTCATCGACGTGAAGTCCTGCGTGGAAGCGCTCTAGCAAAGTCACGTCGGCTTGGTTATGAACCTCCTCGACTTCATCATGCGCGGTGTCTTCCTCCATTCCAGCATCTTCGTTTTGTTCGCCGTATTCCATGTCATCATCGGTCGGCAAGTTGATAGTGAATTTCCCAGGGAGCCCTCCATCCTGATAGAACTCGCCGTCAGATGTTGAGGGGTCTAGGCGGCGGTAATCTTGACCGTTAGGCATAGCCGGCCTACTGTGCGACGGTACCGTCACCACAACATCCCACCCCTGTAGACGCTTTTGATATGCTTTTGATGTCTTCTTGCACGGGTACGGGAGATAGAATACTTGGAAGGCCTGGGTAGCCAAAATGTAGACGTCGTCTCCCGAATACTTGGAGCTTCGTTCAACTTCGACCAATCCAATTGTAGGATCCCGTCTAACCCGACGCGGGTCTAACCAATTGCATTTGAATACAACGGGATCTAGCCCTTTACCAAAACCATAATTCAACTCGTATATAGCCTCAACTCTTCCATAGTAATGGAGTTTATCTGAGCCTTCACATAACACCCCACTATTTATTGTCTTCCGGTTGCCCCGGTTTGTTGTGTGGTCATGGGTATGGAAGCGATATCCATTCACGTCATAAGCATGGAATGAGTTGACGGAATGGCTAAAGCCATGGGCAATGTTTCTAAGCTCTGGCTTCATCTCTTTGTCCTTTTTTGCCTACAAGTTTAGCACGAGAAGTTTAGAACGAGGAATGATCGATGAATGTCCACGGTACTAGAAAAGTTAGACAGAACAGTACCAAACCCGCGAACCAGCTAATGAAACCACCACCCTTGCCAAAACCACCACCGTTGTCAAAAAGATCCTTCGACTCTTTCGGGGTAGGGTCCCTTCTCAGCTTCCAGTTTTCACGAGTGAATCGTCTACGCCAATGAGAAAAGAGGAGTTAGCCACGAATATAGGAGTGAATGTTTGTGAAATACTAAATGGTGAAAGACTTACTCGCGGTACGGCTTCACTTCCTCCATACTCATCAAGATATACGAGGAGATCATATCCCGCTCGAGCTTTTTCATGATGAACTTCTTCGTGCCACTTGATTTGCCACCGAGCCCTATGAAGATGCTAAGCTTGGGTACATCTTCAGGGTTGGCTGCATTGTAGCGAACGACTGGATTGTGGATTGTGGGAATGTTGGCATCATAGAAACCTGTCGTGAAGTTTGACACCTCCTCGTTAAGGCATGCCTCGGCCATGGATGCCTCGATCTTGCATTTATTCCCGCAATTCTGGCGTAGGTCTTTCATTTTTCTCTCAGGCCCAAACTGCCAACGGGTCGACACAGGCCCCCCCATTAAAGCCTCGTGCGCGAGATGCAAGATCATATGTTGCATCGGATTAAAAAACCCTGGCGGAAGTATCGTCTCTAGCTTGCAAAGCAACTCGGGTGCCTGTTCATGCAGCTTCAGAACCACTTCACGATCTAACTCCCTTGCACAAATCTGCGGAAGAAAAAGCTCAACTCCGCCAGTACTCGCCAAGTCTCCTCATCGACATAGCCTCGAATCATCACCGGCATTATGCGCTCAAGCCACACGTGGTAGTCATGACTCTTCAGCCCTCCTACTCGCTGCGTGTCCAGGTTCACACACCTCGCCCAGTTAGCTGCATAACCATCAGGGAAGTACAAACACTCCACGAGCCACTGTAATATTTCCCTTTTTTCCGGCCTTGTAGGGCAGAACCGAGCCTTTGGCTTAGACCACCTAGTGCCGTTGACTCCAGGAGGCTTCATTTCAAGATCTGGCCTGTCACAAAGTTCTTTTGGTCCATTCGAGCCTTGACGTTATCCTTCGTCTTCTCAGTGTCCATGATGGTGCTATAAAGAGCCTCGGCGATATTCTTTTCGGTGTGCATTACATCAATGTTGTGTGGAAGCTCGACATCCTCCATGTAAGGGAGCAGCTTCCAGAAGCACGGAATGTGAGTCCACTGGTGCGTCTCCCCATAACCCACGAAACCATTCCCATCGGGTTAGGCACGAGAGCTTCTAGCTCAGCCTTGATTTCTCTTCCGGTCATCAGACGTGGTTTCGGAGCATGGATCTCGACTCCTTTCTCGAACCGCTTTACGTCACTCCTGTATCTATGACCTGGCTCAAGGAACTGTCGATGTTGATCAAAGCATGAATACTTGCCTCCCTTCGTAAGCCATGAGAAAGTCACAGCCTGTCTGCACTGTGGGCAAGGCCACTTCCCATGTGTACACCAGCCGCAGAACAAAGCACGCGCTGGTAAGTCATGCAGGGATGTGTGGTACCAGACATACATATCGAAGTGATCATTTGTTGAGGCGTCATATGTTCGGACCCCGCGACCGTTCCAGCCAACAGCCAAGTCTTCAACCAGCGGTTCCAGGTACACGTTCATGTTCTTACCCGGGTATTTCGGTCCTGGGATTATCATCGACAATAACATGTTATGTGATCTCATGGACTCGCCGGGGGGGAGGTTCTGGGGTATGACAAACACAGGCCAACAGCTGTATGTTGCCGCCGACATGCCATACGGATTGAACCCATCGGTTGATATAGCAACAGCTACGCTCCTCGGGTCGCCCGCTTTCAGTGGATACTTCGCTACAAAGTTCTTCCATGCGTCACCATCCGACGGATGTATCATCTTGTCCGTGTATCTGTTCCCTAACGCGGCCCATCGCATCTGCTGGGCAGTGTCTTTGTTCATGTAAAGCCGCTGGATCCTCGGTATAAATGGAAGGTACCGGAGAATCTTTTGGGGAATCCCGGTCTGCCTCTTCTGTCCACCACCGAGGTCGACCTCGAAGTACCTAGAGGAATTGCAATGGATGCAATAATTTGTTCCAGCATGTTCTTTCCTGAATAGCATGCATCCCTTTGGACAGGCGTCTATCTTCTCATATGACATCTTAAGGTCACGGAGGAGTTTAGTCGCCTCGTAGAAGCTCTTCGCCAAGATATGCCCTTTCGGTAGAAGGCTGCCAACGACGGCCAGAATATCATCGAAACCATCCCTGCATATCTTCCTCTGGCACTTCACGGCCATAAGGCGAGCGATGGCATCTAGAAGGGTAACATCTGTATGTTCATGAAGGGGTTTCTGCGAGCCAAACATAGTCTCGTAGTACTTCTTCGTGTCTTCATCCGGCTGCTCACTTGTCTCCGCCTCCTGAGGTGTCTCCGCCTCTACACGACGGCTTTCAGGCGCATTAGCATTGACAAAGGCGTCTAAGCAGTTGTTGAACCCAGTGTCAAATTCTCCCGCTGGCTGAATCTGACGTGGCTCGGTTCTAGGACGTTTTGCTAACTGTTCACCATGGTAATTCCAAACATGGTAGAATGGTGTGAACCCATTCTTGATCAGGTGCGTACTAACATCTACCTTCGACTGTCGCCTTCGGTTATCGCATTTTGAACAGGGGCAAAACACTTTCATGGGTCTGCTGCTGATGTCAAACGCCTTGTTCACAAACTCCTCGGCCTTATCTCTCCATTCATCACTAAACTCCCACGGACTCTTTCTGCCAGCATACATCCACTCACGGTTCTGTCTCGGATCCATCCTTTAATCGGTACCAAAAAAGACATACACAATGCTTTCAGTTCAACATGTCACTGAATTTTAACAAAACCATTTTTTACGGCCAAATTTTATCTTTTACAACATGCAAGGGTTCACCTACACTTCTAATGGGTAGGGGCCTATCCCGCCCGAGTACGTGTAGATCGAGTCGTGTCCCATGTTCTACCCCGACCCGAGACGGAATTTCGACAGCACCTCCCCGCTGTTCTTCAGAATACACGTCTCGAGCTTGTCAAGCCGAGAGGGTGTGCATCCGAAGAACAACGGGGAGGTGCTGCCGAAATTCCGTCTCAGGAAGGGGTAGAACATGGAACACGACCCGATCTACACGTACTCGGACTGTCCAACAGGACAATCCGGAAGTGTTACGGTTATAAATATGCAAAGATGGACAATCCTGCATATTTATAAATTTGTAACCCTTCCGGATGGGATCTGACTCAGGTTACGCGACTCGACTGACCGGTGATCTAGACCAAAATAAAACCCTAGGTACATTCAAGAAAGGCGACGAATTTCTTACCCTCGAAGCGTGATCGACGGCGAAGAAGATCTTCCGCCGACACCCTCCGTCGACAATCCCCACTCTCACGCTCCACACATACTCCTGCACGAGAAACAAAATAAAGAATGTTAATTGCTACACCAAAATAAAATTGGCATACACCAAAATTGCATCAACATATATTGCATACACCAAAATTTGCTCACTGTTTTAATAAACCTAAAATTTAATCAACATATACACAACACAAGCAATTACTCACTGTTTTCATACACCTAAAAAAATGGATCGGGTGGCTCACCAAGAGGTCGTGAGTGGATGTGCTGCTGCGGCCGGAGTGGAGCTGGATGCGGGGCCGGAGTGGAGGTGGGACGCTCTCCGGAGGAGGGATGGAACAGGGGCACCGAGGCGGCCCTCCTCAGCTGGAGAAGAAGCCCCGTAAACTACGACATCTGAAAACCACAAAAACAACATATATATAAGAACAGATGTACAACATAAATATTCATGTACTAGATACATACATCTCTACCGGCAACTAGCACTTGTTTTATAGATATTCAATGTATTGTTTGTAATGTATGCTTATTGTATTGAAAAAAAAGCTGGAAATGTACCGAATCATTGTAACTATTTGACATATTAAGTTTTAGCAGTATCTTTGGTTAATCAAATTGGCTTCATTCTTTTGCATTATTATTGGCTTATTTAAGTATCATTTCAATCTACCTAAACGGCGCTTTCCTAAACATAATCAAATTGGCCGAGGATGGAATCGACAGCGTAGCGGCACGGAATGGATGGAATCGATCAGCAGGGTGCGGGCGAGCACGAAATCGACCTTGGTGGGGAGCCGGTGGGCATGAAATCGACCGTGCACCGGCGCAGGGGCACGCGAGGTGGCGGTGCAGTGGCACGCGAGGCGAGGGGCGGGTCAGGGTCGTGCGGCGGCGGGGGTGGGCAAGCGACGGTGGGGGCGGAAGGACTAACCGTGGAGGGGCTCGGCAGAGGGGCGGCGTCGGTGGCGCACCGGGGCACCACGCGCGGCGCGGGGAGGAGTCGATTAGGGCGCGTGAAGTGCACGGCCGTTCAGGGGCGGCGGCGGGTTCGTCGTGCGTCTGGCCGGCGGCGGGGGCTGGGGCGGCGGCGGGGATTGGGGAGGGTGGAGGTGAGGTCGGGGGTGGGGTGAGATGCGGGTGCGTGCAGTGAGCTGTGAGTGGTGCGTGCTAGCTTGTCTGAACGTGTATACCTCGTTTGCCGTGTGCTCTCCCTTTGCCGTGCGGGCAAGAGTAAAGCGCACGGCAAAGGCATACTTTGCCGTGCCTGAAACCTTTGCCGTGCGCCCTTTTGGGTGGCATACACGGCAAAGACCTCATTTTAATTTTTTTCTACTTCTAATTTCTTTATAACTTTATTAACCCAAGAATAAAGATTGGCTTTCAATTTCAATACATAGAAAGAACTAGGGACACATGAAACTTTCAATGGATTCACACACTCCGAAGCGATGTCGGTGAAACCGGTCACACCAAATGGTTTCGCCGTAGCGGGGGTAGGGTTTCGCCGTAGCGGGGGTCTGGAGCGTCGGAATCCCACCAAAACTTGCATGGGTCCCTAATATATGTATAAGAGTGTGTTGGTAGGTTGTGGGAACCAAGATACAGCTCCGAGGTACGACCCGCTTCACCGACCCCGCTATCTCCGTAGTAAGTTCCGACACTTAGAGGTGAAAACTCCCGTTTCGGGTGCCGGGGATGGAATCATGCGACGGACCACATGAAATGTTTGTTCCCCATGGTCCTATGTACCAACCTAACACAACCAAGCAAAAAATTTCATGCGTCTACCCCCTCTCGGCGCCGGTCAAAGGGGTAGATCGACAGGTTTGACTTTTTTCCAACGGGTGTCGGTTTCGCCGTAGCGGGGCTCCGGAGCGTCGGAATCCCACCAAAACTTGCATGGGTCCCTAATGTATGTATAAGAGTGTGTTGGTAGGTTGTGGGAACCAAGATACAGCTCCGAGGTGCGACCCGCTTCATCGACCCCGCTTACTCCGTAGTAAGTCCAGAAACTTAGTAGAGAGAGAGTGCGGTCTGTGAAGACGGTCATACACCGGAGTAAAATCTTGCACTTTCAAAACACCCAACACACTTGTACACACATGGTATGAAAAAACCTAGGTTTGGGTGGGTTTCCGACACTCCGGGGCTCCGATTCGGCGAAACCCTAGATCCGCTGGAAAAACCCTAACATTTTCGTCTACCACCTTCAACGGCGTCGAAAGGGGGTAGGCCAGTGGACTTTTTTCCTTGGTTGTGATAGGTAAGGACATAGGAACATGGAAAACCAACTATTATCACTAGTTCTCATATTATTGCCCCCGGTTCCCCCGAAACGGGAGTTTTCACCTATAAGTCAAGAAACTTAGTAGAGAGAGTGCGCGGTCGGTGAAGACGGTCATACACCGGAGTAAAATCTTGCACTTTCAAAACACCCAACACACTTGTACACATATGGTATGGCACAACCTAGGTTTGGGTGGGTTTCCGACACTCCGGGGCCCCGATTCGGCGAAACCCTAGATCCGCTGGAAAAACCCTAACGTTTTCGTCTACCCCCATAGACGTGCGTCGAAAATGGGTAGGCCAGTGGACTTTTTTGCTTGGTTGTGTTAGGTTAGGCCATAGGAACATGAGAAACCAAAGTCTACCCCAAATCAACACAAGATTCCATCCGGTTCGCCCGAAAGGGGAGTTTTCACCTCTAAGTGCAGAAACTCACTAGAGAGAAAGTGCAGTCGGTGAAGCCGGTCACACCTAGGAGTAGGATATTGCACATTTACAACACCCAACACACTTGTATACATATGGTATGGCACAACCTAGGTTTGGGTGGGGTTCCGACGCTCCGGGGCCCCGCTTCGGCGAAACCCTGAATCCGCTGGGAAAACCCTAACGTTTTCGTCTACCCCCATAGACGTGCGTCGAAAGGGAGTAGGCCAGTGGACTTTTTTGCTTGGTTGTGTTAGGTTAGGCCATAGGAACATGAGAAACCAAAGTCTACCCCAAATCAACACAAGATTCCATCTGGTTCGCCCGAAAGGGGAGTTTTCACCTCTAAGTGCAGAAACTCACTAGAGAGAAAGTGCAGTCGGTGAAACCGGTCACACCTAGGAGTAGGATATTGCACATTTACAACACCCAACACACTTGTATACATATGGTATGGCACAACCTAGGTTTGGGTGGGGTTCCGACGCTCCGGGGCCCCGCTTCGGCGAAACACTGAATCCGCTGGAAAAACCCTAGTGTTCCGTAGTAAGTTCCGACACTTATAGGTGAAAACTCCCGTGTCGGGTGCCGGGCACGGAATCATGCGACAAAACACATGAAATGTTGGTTCCCCATGGTCCTATGTACCAACCTAACACAACCAAGCAAAAAAGTTCATGCGTCTACCCCCTCTCGGCGCCGGTCAAAGGGGTAGATCGACAGGTTTGACTTTTTTCCAGCGGGCGTAGGGTTTCCCTGAAACGGGAGTTTTCACCTATAAGTCTAGAAACTTGGTAGAGAGAGAGTGCGGTCGGTGAAGACGGTCACACACCGGAGTAAAATCTTGCACTTCCACAACAATCAACACACTTGTACACACATATTATGGCACAACCTAGGTTTGGGTGGGTTTCCGACGCTCCGGGGATCCGATTTGGCGAAACCCTAGATCCGCTGGAAAAACCCTAACGTTTTCGTCTACCACCTTGAACGGCGTCGAAAGGGGTAGGACAGTGTAATTTTTTCCTTGGTTGTGTTAGGTGAAGTAAATGAACGTAGTAGAAGCCTTAACAAAGAAAATAAACAAAGAAAGCATGTCGAAATAAAGCAACCAAAGTGGTAAGTGCAAACATGGTTTGCCGTGTGGCAGCATAAAAGGCACACGGCAAAGATGTGCTGTGCCGTGCTGGACCTTGTAGGCACACGTCAAACATGTGCTGTGCCGTGCAGGCACCTGCAGGCACACGGCAAAGAATATATGTGTCGTGTGCTTTTTATCTGCACACGGTATATCTTTTCCCGCTAATTTATTTATAGCGCGGGAAATTTGTTTAGATATTTCCCGCGAAATATTGGGGGAGGACGGCAAATTTTCGGAACATATTCAAAATTTTGCCGTGTTATTACATAAAGGATCACGGCAAAGATATCTTTGCCGAGATGCATATGTTTGCCGTGTGTTTTTGATCTGTTTTGCCGTGTTGTTTTCTTTGCCGTGTGCTCGGGGGCTTCGGTGCCGTGCGTCTCGTATTTGCCGTGATCTTCATTTTTCGCGCACGGCAAAGATTTCTTTGCCGTGTTCCGAGAATATGCGGCACACGGCATAGGCTCGTCCGCACGGCAAATTCAAATTTTCCGGTAGTGAGAGCTTACAGGCCGTGCCATCCCACGGCGCTCAACGTGCAGCAGCTATCTACTCCGCCACGATCGCATCATGCTGTGCCATCCCACAACTTCGGATCGAGGCGGTGAACTAGTCTACGCTAGGACTAAGACTGAATCGTGGTGTGGACAAACACACTGCACGTCAGTTTATTACATTTAACTGAAACTGAAACTAGCAACAGGGTTTAATCTACAAATCTCCCCCTTAAACCTGTTGCATCTAATTCACCTTGATCACTCCAAGCATCTGCCTCAGCTCCAAGAACTTAGCACGCCCAAGTGACTTGGTGAGAATGTCTGCCAATTGTTCATCAGTCTGAATATGATCAACATCCACTTTGCCCTCCTCGATGCACTCTCTGATAAAGTGAAATCGAGTGTCAATATGTTTGCTCCTGTCGTGGTGCACAGGATTTTTGCTAAGTGCGATTGCTGATTTGTTATCAACATAGAGCTTCACCTTCCTTGGCTCCTCTTCCGATCATATCCCCCAGAAGTCTGCTCAGCCAAACTGCCTGACAGGAAGCTGTCGAAGCTGCAATGTACTCTGCTTCACAGCTGGACAAGGCAACAATTTTCTGTTTCTGCCTGACAGGACGCTCCTCCTCAGCCTGGGCGATGTGGGCCTCGTTGCCCCTTTCACGCCGATCTCGTTCACGCTTGCGGCACTCCTTGGCCCAGTGGCCACGGATGCCGCAGTAGCGGCACTCCCCCTTGCGCCTGGGAGCACCATCACCGCCGCCCTTTGCTTGGCCGCGGTCGCCGTAGTTCTGCTTCGGCTTGTAGTCGCCCTTGCCTTTGCGGTCGCCGCCCCCGGAGGAGCCAGCACCGCGGTCCTGTTGCTTGCTGCGCGATGATGTCTACGCGTGCTTCTATTCTTGTAGACAGTGTTGGACCTCCAAGAGCAGAGTTTTGTAGAACAGCAACAAGTTTCCCTTAAGTGAATCACCCAAGGTTTATCGAACTCAGGGAGGTAGAGGTCAAAGATATTCCTCTCAAGCAACCCTGCAATTAAGATACAAGAAGTCTCTTGTGTCCCCAACACACCCAATACACTTGTCAGATGTATAGGTGCACTAGTTCGGCGAAGAGATAGTGAAATACAAGTGATATGGATGATTGTAAGTAGTAATTGCAATCTGAATTAAAGATGGCAGCAAGCAAACATGTAGCAGAACTTGTTGTAAACGGTATTTGAATGCTTAGAAACAAGGACTAGGGATCATACTTTCACTAGTGGACACTCTCAACAATGATCTCATAACTGAATAAGTAAAAGCTACTCTTAAACACTCTCTTATTGAATAACAAACACCATTCATTGTGTAGAGCTACAAAAGCACACCTCAAGCCGGAGTAAACAAGCGCCACAACGTCATAAAGGAGTCACACACGGTGCACACGCTGTCACCTTTACACCGTGGAGAGTACCGGAGTTCATATTAAAGTAACCCCTGGAGTGCATAATAGATAAAGAGTAACATCTACATATTCAACTAGATTAGCACAACTGAACACAAGTAAATACTACTCGGGATTATTCTCCTTCTTGATGAAGCAAGAGTACTATGCGTAGGGCTACAAAAGCACACCTCAAAGTCTAAGTAAACAAACACCACAATTCCCAAGAATAAGCCATGATAAATGTCTAAATTATTCATAGAGTCACACAAGTACCCACACTGTCACCTTGATACCGTGTTGTCACAATGACATCAGAAACTAGAAAAAATCACTTGAGTAGCATAAACATTATTAATGCATTCAGCGATACTAGCAATACACATGATTACATAAATATCACACCATGGGAGAGAGAGATGAACCACATAGCTACCGGTAGAGCCCTCAGCCTCGGGGGAGAACTACTCCCTCCTCATCATGGGAGTCAGCAGCGGCGATGAAGATGGCGGTGGAGTCGATGGAGATGACTCCGGGGGCAATTCCCCGTCCCGGCGGCGTGCCGGAACAGAGATTCTGTCCCCCGAAACTTGTCGTCGATGGCGGCGGCGCTGCGGAACTCTTCGTGGAAATTGGCTTCGTATTTTAGGGTTTTCGCGTCTGAGGCAATATATAGGCGAATGGGCGACGTCGGTGGAGCCCCGAGGGGCCCAAACCATAGGCTGGCGCGGCCCCACCTTCTGCCGCGCCGCCATGTGGTTTGGCCACCTCCTGGCTCCTCTTCGTTTCTCCTTCGGACTCCGTGTACGTGTTGGAAAAATAGGGACGTGGCCTTTTGTTTCGTGCAATTCCGAGAATATTCGCAGAAGTACTTTTCTGGAACCAAAAAACAGAAGAAAACAGGGAACTGACACTGTGGCATCTTGTTAATAGGTTAGTCCCAGAAAATGCATAAAAGTGATATGAAGTGTATATAAAACATGTAGCAAATGGTATAATATAAGCATGGAACATCAGAAATTATGGATACGTTGGATACGTATCACGCGACGCCCACTCCTCCTCCGTGAGAAGCAGACGACCGACGTTGGCCTGCGAGTCCTCGTCATCCTCACGGTCCTCGCAGACAACGAGGCGACCGGTGAGCTCCTCGAGCGACATCTTCTTCAGATCAAGCAGAGACTCGATCGCCATGGCCATCTCCTTGTACGGGCGAGGCACGGTGCGCAGGATCTTCAGCACTGCCTTGCGCTCGTCGATGGGATCGCCGAGCGTCTCGAGATCTGTCATAATCGTGCTATAACACAAAGATATACGATTCGATACCTTCACCCTTCTTGTACCTGAGATTGTCGTACTCAGATCGCAGCGTCTGAGCCTTGACCTCGCGGACACGCTCGGTGCCCACACACATCACTTTCACCGCCTCCCACGCCTCCTGCGCAGTTGGCTTGACGGCCAGCACGCGCGTCAGCTCCGGCGGCACCCCCTTGAGGATGAGTGGTGCCGACGCCATCTTGCACGACCTCCCAGAGGTTGTCAGCCTCCATCTGCACCTTCATCACCAACGACCACTCCAGGTAGTTGGTCTTGGTCAGCATCGGCGGATGCTGAGACCCGCCTCCACTCTCGCGGATCACCCGCTCGACAACCCGCGTCTCACCGACGTCGTCCAGGGACAGACGCGCCAGTGACTTCGTCGGGCTCGTCGGTGGCTTCTCCTTCTCTTCCCCCACCTTGTTCTTGTTCTTGTCGTCGTCCTTAGATCCTGCCATGGCTCCGCGGCGGATCGCACTCCGCAGGCTCTGATACCACTTGACGTTGCAGGATCTCGCGAACTAAACACAGAACACACACACACGCGAGAGGATTCAAGGAACTCAGAGATAGAGATGAACACGAGAGGTTTTTGCGTCGCGTACAACTGCTGCGACCTTTTCTGTTTTCCTTTATTTAAGCTGAGTCTGATCCGCAGAGCTCGCTAACTGAAAACGGGAAACTCGCCATGCACTGGAGAGCTTACAGGCCGTGCCATCCCAGGGCGCTCAACGTGCAGCAGCTATCTACTCCGCCACGATCGCATCATGCTGTGCCATCCCACAACTTCGGATCGAGGCGGTGAACTAGTCTACGCTAGGACTAAGACTGAATCGTGGTGTGGACAAACACACTGCACGTCAGTTTATTACATTTAACTGAAACTGAAACTAGCAACAGGGTTTAATCTACACGCGCCATCAATATATCCAGCAGTTCCACAGATTAATTAGGACGGTGGTAGCTTTGCCGTATCGCGCGTCCTTTCCCACAACTTGGCTACTGTCTAGCTTGCTGGCTCGACCGATCGATCACAAATTTAACTTCCAATGCATTCAAGCCACTGATGCTATACTATACGATGGCAGTGGAGTGGCGCCTACTACTGTCTATCCAGTACTGGAGCAGGGAAGCTTAGCTTATCTACACTCCCTGATTGGACGGGCGGCCGTCAGGCCTGTAGTAACATCTTGTACTGGTTAACCGCGGTAACATAGCATGTAAAAAAAGACCTTGTACATGCCCGATTGGATATATTCATATATACACCCCATCGAACTCCTGTTCCCTTTCCCTGCTGGATATATACCCCCATCCATCCGCTTTACATGCCCCGGCCGGCATCCCAGCTTGAAGCTTCTTTTTCCAACTATTCCTTCGTCGCCCCCACCAACATCAACAATCCACACACGAGCGCGCCCGGCACCACGCGCCATCTCCGTCCGAGTATATCCTCGCCACGCCCGGTAGCATGCAGAGCGGCGGCGGAGGGACGATAGAGGAGATCGCGGTGGCCGCCGAGGGCGGCGTTGCGGTGGAGGTGGAGGAGGGACCTCGGTTCCGGCGTGTGTGCGTGTTCTGTGGGAGCAGCTCCGGGAAGCGGAGCAGCTACCGCGACGCCGCCGTCGAGCTCGGCAAGGAGCTGGTAATACTTGCATAGTCACAACTCACATGCATGTTGCTACTGCTGGTTTTGCTAGCTTGCATGAGTTCGTTAGTTAGCTAGTTAGTTAAGCTGGTTAGTTCGTTAGTTAGTTAAACTGGTTGCTGATTTGAGTTTGGACATGCACGCATGTGTCTATCCCAGGTTGCTCGGAAGATGGATCTGGTGTACGGAGGGGGCAGCCTTGGCCTCATGGGGGAGGTCTCCGAGGCCGTCCACAGCGCCGGCGGCCACGTCATCGGGTCCGTACATACATCCATCCTCTCTGCATGCATTATTGTCAACCGATCGATCCTTCTCCTTTTTATCTCCTCACTGTAGCTGCCTTTTTGTCGACAATGAAATCTCTCCAACTAGACAGTACTGTAATCCTTCCAAGTTGCTCACGAGTGTTGCTTTTGTTTTCTTCTCGATCTGCATTTCAGCGTCATACCTACCACTCTCATGGGCAAGGAGGTAAGATCGACATCTTCTCAGCCACAGGACCATGAATTCATGCACTAGGTAGCTAACTTAACACGTGCATGAATGTTGATGGAACAGATCACCGGGGAGACGGTGGGGGAGGTGGTGGCGGTGTCGGGGATGCACCAGCGCAAGGCGGAGATGGCGCGCAAAGCCGACGCCTTCATCGCGCTGCCCGGCGGCTACGGCACCCTCGACGAGCTGCTGGAGGTCATCGCATGGGCACACACTACGTCATGGTCTACATATAAGGGCACTTTATAATGCCCTGAAATGTCATCCATGTGCCCCAAAAACCTTTTAGGGCATTTTAACAAAATGCCCAATATACTAGTGATTGGAAAGGTTATTAGGGCATTTTGTTTAAATGCCCCCAAAAAGTTACAATTTGGGGCAGTTGTAGAAATGCCCTAAAAGCTTTTTGAGGCATTATTGTGAAATGCCCCAAAAACCTTTTAGGGCACTTTGGAGAAATGCCCCAAAAACCTTTTAGGGCACTTTGGAGAATTGCCCCAAAAACCTTTTAGGGCATTTCGCAGTACTGCCTCAAAAAGCTTTTATGGCATTTCACAATAATGCCCCAAAAACTATTCCAGGAAACAAAAGGGTGTCATTCTGGTCATTTCACAAACCCGTACGGTTGGAGAATTAACCGTAGATCAGAATGCTCATCACAATGACATCATTCCCCTGCTTCCAATATTCTCTACAGCATATAGGTTGTTGGAACGCGTTACAGCATAGAAAAACAGGAATTGCAGCATAGGCTTGTACGAGCAGGTCTTGCAGAGACAAATAAAAATCGCATGCTTACAACAATTGAACTACTACATCAAATCCTCTGGTGTTTATATTGCTTCCAGGGCTTCGGTAGCCTCATCAGCGCGGCACGGTGCTCGAGAAGCAAGCTACATCTCACCACACTCGCTTATAACGCAGGCAAGCTTGGGCCGGTTGTTTGGTCCAGTTGCTACGTTTTCAATCTTGCGCAGAACGAGCAGACCATCTCCTAGCACCCTCTGAAATGACAATGGAAGGCGTTAATTCAGCTCACATAGTGCTACCATCTGAAGGCGAAAGGAAATCTTATAGTCTAGCACATGAGGGTGCATTTACTCGCACACCTTTTTATTTGCCTCCGCCTATTAGTAGGCACATGAAGGACGGATGTTTAGATCTTATCAACTTAAAATATGTATGCCTCGAACATAATAATGAAAAGTCCCTGTCATTGTCTGCTAAGAAATGAAGACGAAATCATTAGTAGTCAGTTATACTGAAACACAACTGCTCTAGTCTTCTAGAGCTAAATAACAGACCCAAGGTGGATGTGATTTTCTGAAGAACCCATGAGAAAAGGAACCCATGAGGGTAAATAAATCAACACTTCCATCAAAGTGATTTGGAACAAATCATCATTCCCATGACTTAAAAAATGCCTTAACATGAGATGACACGCTCTGGTTTGATGTGCATCTAACAAAACCTAGCCTATTACAAATGTTGAAAGTGAATTGTAATAACATACACGTTACAACACCTAAAAGTACCAAATTTAGACGATTCACTTCATATTGTGCACAGTATCTCCATAATTAAGTACACCATTTATAAAAGCCACAAAGAAGGAACATAGATAGAAGAGAACCGATAAAACGCGAAATGATACAAAATAAAGGGAGTGATAGAAAATTAGAAAACTTTATGCGAATACAATATATATCAAGCAAATTAACATTCATTGGGAAAGTAACAACTCCTGGCAACAGTTTCAATTCAGAAAAAAAGGTGGAGAGAGGGAAATACCATGGAGAGCAAGCCAGGCCCAGTATGCTTCGCAATGAATTTTTCATCATCAAATTTCGTACCATAGATGGACATGCATCCACTACCATCACCCTACAGGACATGAAGGAACTTTAGTTTATACCAAATAAACCATTCAGTTCTAAGCAGGGATTCCTCCAGAACAGTTGGTGACTCGGAAGTAAATCACCATACTGCGTAGAGGCTGAAAGCAAGATGCATCATTTTATCAAATAGTTCAGTAACTGAAGTTCAGTCGTACTATCAATGTACATATATGCCACAGTCCAAAACAGCTAAAAGATTATGTTAACTTATTTTGTTGATGGCCGGAGCTAGTAGCATGTCACGAACCTTCATGAAGTCACCTCCCTGAATCATGAAATCTTTGATCACTCGATGAAACTGACAACCCTTATACCCCTGAGGCATACCTGACTTCCTGCAAAACCAACATGTTGAAACTAAGCATAACAATACACCATATAGTACCACTAGTGCAACCATCCCTATTTGCACAGTTGAAGTTGCTAGTTATGTTTTATTTACATAGCATCCTGAATGAAACAAATAACAACCACCACCCACTAAGAAAAGCTACTTAAACCAAATTTCCAAAGTCATGACTCACGACTATAAATCTCCTAAGTTTTAATGTAATTACACATTCAAAAAACTACTATGCAAAAGGAAAATGCATTCTACCCAAAGTTAAGTGTCCAATTCACCCTTCTGGACATTATAGTACAGCACGCCCTTTCACTGACCCAGCAATCGACATCAATTGAACAAAACATCAGACCACTATGGCACCAGAAGAATAAAAGCACAGAGCAAAGTATCACAAAATATTCAAGTGCAAATTCCCAGCAAGTGTTTGCACTCTGCAAGCTAAATTTGCTCACCACTCATAACAAAAAGCAGAGGTCAAATTAGCAATTGTTCCTTCTTCCAATTCGTTTGCAGGCAAACTAATCTCCAGTTAAAATAACAAACTCAGTAATATGTATCTGTTCAAACATAAAAAAACTTAAGGACATCAACTCATTCTGGATATGAGTAAAAGTACTCCACATCATTCAACGGAATAAGATACAGGGAAACAGTCAAACAGATTAGCTCATAATAATTATCATAGACATCACAGCCAAGCCCTTCATGTCCGAGAATGAAAATGACTTAGGACCCCGCATACTGCACGTACATGCTACACTGGACTTGCATCGTTGTTAAGAGAAAACTGGAGGTAGAGAGTTTAATGATCAGCAGAGTAAGCACAAGCAACATTTCACAATTCACGTCAGGAATGACTAATAAAACTCATATCACAGCCGTATCAATCCCTGCTAACGACATGGAATGAAGACAATCAAGAACCCTCAGGAATCAGAGGTCCATCAGTCCACTAAACACATTATACCAATCGCACATGTCCGCACACTAACAACGTGTAATATAAAAGCTATGGTCTGCGTGGTACAATGATCTAGGGCAGTATGTGACTGAGCACTAATAAGAAACAGTGGATTTTTTAAGACCGGCTGCTTAGTATTTAAGTCCTTCACATCCCACGACCTGAGTCATGCATGCCCTGCTAAGGCAGCACTGTTAATTCTCCAAATAAGCAGCCACAGGAAAACGATGAAGAGGCTTATTTCGATTTAAGAATCCAAATATACCAAATCTGTCCACAGAGAAACTAGCGTCACAAGAAAGCCCTACTCAAACCTGATGGTTTACACACAAGTTCTGCTACCTGCTAATCAAAGCAAGCACATGAACTAGATAGCAATTCAACCACGCCTAGCATGATTCCTACACCGATTAACAAGGATATATCGAAATAAGGACTTGCCCTCTTATACAATTTTAGACATGCAGTTCATTAAGCAAATCAACCATCCACAGCGCACGAGGCGGTTGGGTTATAGAAACCTCAAGTTCAGCTAATTTTGGCACTCCCAATCGCACCCTAAAGATGACTCTACAGAAGACCCAATTCATGAATACCGTGCACCAATCCCCAAAAGTAACTCTGAGTAGCGCAATCTACCCTAACTAGATTGTTCCGCATCAGATTACGCCAACCGAAATGGAGCGAGAGCACCGACACTAAACCGTAGATCAACATACCAAAACAAAGCAATCCACCCACCCTAGCTAGTCCCGCACCAGATTTAAGCCAATCGAAATGGACCGGGAGCACCTGCACAAACCCTAGATCAACGCGCGTACGGCGACAAGGGAACGCGAGAAAAAGCAGGCGGCGAACAGATCTCATCTCGCGACAGGGGAGGGGATGGGAGGGAAGGGGCTTACGGAAGAGGACGAGGCCCCCGAAGGCGCCGGCGAGGGAGGCGTAGGCGACGCGGCGGATGGAGAGGTCGAGGCAGGCGTCCCACTTGGCGTCCAGGTCGTAGCGCGGCGGGATCCCGGACCTGGCGGGCGGGGAGGACAGCTTCGGCGCCGGGGCAGGGATCGCGACCGGCTCTGGCGCGGGCGCGGCGGCGGCGGCCTTCTCGGGCGACTCCGCCATCGGGGGAGGGGGGGTGGAGAGGAGCGGGCGAAGGTTTCGCGACACAAGGAGGGAGGAGGACGATGGGTGGAGACGCGACGCGAATGGGGGAGAGAAATGCGGAGGAGGAAGAGGCGGAGGTTTGCGGTTTGATGAGACGATGCGGTGCGGTCGGGTCGGGTCGGGTTCCGGACTTCCGGTGTGGCGCGGCGCCGAGCCGGTCGGTGCTGTGTCTGTGTGCTTGGAGAGCACGACTCCATTTTCGCACTGGCTTTGAGGGCAAAAATACATAGTGGTACGAAGTATATAAGACTGCTAAGTATATTAAGACTGCTAAGTATGCTTTTGCTGTGAGCAACTATGTTATGGACTGTAATATGGTGTCCAGCTGTGAACTGTGTGGTTTTATGAAGTAATCTGAACTTCTGTTTAGCTTTGCTTTCCTGGGATTTAAATTTGTTATGTTGCTTTTCTGAGAGCTGTTTATGTTTCAGTCTGGATTACTTTGTAATACTGTGATTATGTGCTTTATGTGAGCAATACTGCCCCAATAGGTACATGCCTATTGGGGCACTTTGCTAATCTGCCCCAATAGGTATGTACCTAAAGACCCTATCTTTTGGGGCACTTTGATAAATGACCCTAAAGACCCCATCTTTTGGGGCACTTTGATAAATGCCCCAAAAGACCCTACCTATTGGGGCATTTTATCAAAGTGCCCTTAAAAGCCCATACATATTGGGGCATTCCGAAAAAATGCCTCTATAAGTTAAGTTTATAGGGCACTTTGATCAAATGCCCTCTTTTAGATACAATTTGGTCATTTTAAAAAATGCCCCTAACAAAGTGCCCCAATATCCATGCCGTCCACTAGTGACAGCTCGGCATCCACA
The DNA here is from genome assembly GCA_947311845.1 of Poa pratensis. NCBI lineage: Eukaryota > Viridiplantae > Streptophyta > Magnoliopsida > Poales > Poaceae > Poa > Poa pratensis. Next base: position 147,788,993 of record CAMZMU010000085.1, read on the forward strand.
CCAAACCAGTACGTCTAGATCCTCGACTCAACCCTCGCCGGCCGGCCGCTAAATTACCCGATCATCTGTTAATTAACGTACGGTGATTAATTAATTAACTAATCGGATGTGTGCGTTGCGTGCAGGTGGGTCTGCTGAACGTGGAGGGCTACTACGACTTCCTGCTGGCCTTCATCGACAAGGCCGTGGACGACGGCTTCATCAGGCCCGCCCAGCGCCACATCTTCGTCAGCGCACCCGACGCCAGGGACCTCGTCCACAAGCTCGAGGTACTCATTCTAATTAATCACCTTGCTCTCGATTAATTTCTCGCATGACTTGGTCCTAATGATTTACTACGTACCCGGCAGCGAGCTGAGCTGACTAGCTTGTCTCTGTCTCTTCATTAGTCGTCCTTGCTACATGTACGTCTGGCTTCCGGGTTATTGGAAGTTCAAGCTCTTCCATATTGAGCGTACGGACCAAACGCGTAGTGTTCATGACTGTTCAGTACTTCAGTATATGTATATACATGTTTATGGTTGGTCGATGCAATTCGTCAGTTGATGTTCGATCATTTTTGTTTCGAAGAACAAGTAAGGATTGAGTATTGGTCTTCGTTTTGTTTAGACTTTAGACGGATAAGTATAATCTAGCACTTTATTCAGATATAATTTGATTCAGATGAATCTATTGCGTCAAGTTTTAAGTTTATGTGCTTGGTTGGGTTTCTTTGTCGGAGCTAATTTGAGTACGTACGTGTGCTTTGCACAGGAGTACGTTCCCGTGGAGGAGGATGACCCGGCGACGCCGAAGCTGCGGTGGGAGGTCGAGCAGGCCGGCTACAACGCCACGCTCCAGCCCCAGATCGCCCGTTGATCCGTTCATCATCTACCTGCACACTGGAGAGTACCTGGTACTGGCTGCTGCCAGTGTTTGTTCAAAGGAAAAAAAAAAAATGGCCGTCTAATAGTGGCTGATTATGTAACACGTGACAATTAGCAGCTGGCAATATTCCTCTTGGTGCATGCATGCGGATGCGAGTGCTTAATTAGTTAGCTTGCTCCTTCAGTAACCCTCCTACTTTGCTTAATTAGTTAACATGTACGATCGAACTCGATCCCGTTTGTGCTTTCTTGTTTCCAGATCCATCTTGTTTGTGTTATTAGCTTGTCCGTTGGCTACTTGGCTAGTTCACCCTTGTTGTCTCTGAAGGAGTACTGTACTAACTAAGTGTACTACCTGCATATGATTATCCACCGAACAAGTATACGGTCGATCACCAGGCTAATTTTTTTTTAATAATACATTTTTTTACAGAAATTTGATAAATATTACGCATTTTGCATAAATTACACAAATAATACGGCCTCGGCCCAGGCTAAGCCGACAGGCACTAATCGGCCCAGGCCTGGCCGATAAGTGCCCACTGGCAGGCCTGGGCCGATTAGTGCCTGTCGGCTTAGCCTGGGCCGAGGCCGTATTATTTCTGAAATTTTGTGATTTTGCGTAATATTTTTCGAATTTAATTAAAAAAACGTATTATTAAAAAAATTTAGCGTATGTGCATACGCTGCTAGCTTTTGAGCTTGCCAGACAGCCAACTGACTCGATTCAGACGTACGTGTGAATGTACGCGCGTAGCCAGCAGGGAGCAGCAAGTGCCGATGCGACGGGGTGGTTCTTTCTTTTCGGGCTTGAATTCGCCATCCTCCCTTTACTTCTTCCAGCGCCAGCTAGCTGCCTCTCTCTGTGCTCGCTTTCATGGCTCTTTAGTTCACTGTCAGTCGCCGTAACCCTCGTCCGGCCGGCAACTAGCTAGCAGCTCCCTGGCCTTCTTCACTCCGCGCCCACCGGCCGCCGCAGTGCACTCCTGCTGCCGTGCCTTCGCCACAGCGCCACCTAGCTATAGCTAGCTACCTCTAAGCTCCGGCCTCCACTAACTGCGCGAGCTCTGGGTGGCAATCATGGCGCCCGATCGAGGTCCTATATAGAATTCAAGCCGGATAGACGTAGCCGGATGGATGGGATCGATGATAGCTCATTAGCTTTAGCTCTTGACCGGCCGGCCGTCCAGTCGATCGGACGAGCCATTATATACGTACGTATTCAGATCAGCCAGGGACGGCCATAGGGGCCCAATCCCATAGCATATAGATATACATTAATATATGAGTACCTAATCTTGAGTAATGTAGATATGACAGTCAAACATGTTATACAATGGGCTATTTTTAGTCTTATCTCTAATAACCAGATATCCCGAATATGTGCTGAGATAATTGTTGCTAAGAGATTATGTCTTTTTTAAGAGAAGGCAAACGTATTTTTTTTTGTTTCTCTCATCCAACTCAACAGTTATCCTATGTGGCATTGTTATTGCCACGATAAGACCATCGTACATGCCCCTAAGTACTTTCGTTATCCTTCCAGGGGTAATAATTCCTTTGATTTTCACTCCAGCAGCACTTGGATTGGGGTCGATCTTCGATCCCGGGAAATTTATTCCTGATATGTAAGGAGGCATGGAGGATGGTAATGAAATGGATTCTTTTGTTTATCGAGAACCATTTGAAAAGGATTCGTTTTTTAGGGGAATTTGAAAAGGATTCGTGACTACTGATTGTGGAGCAAGGCCCACAACGACTACGGCCCATCTTTAATCCTGTGCGGGCCGTTAGTTCAACGCGGCTGCGCGCCTTGTAAAGGCCAAAGCTGAAGCCTCGTTCGAACCAAAATTCTTGCGCCTGGAACTAGCTAGTTTGTCATTTACTTTGGGTGTTGGCCGCCATGTTTGGCTGGGTACTCCCCATGATACTACCACTGTACCTATGAACATTTTGAATGAATAAAGCCTAGCTAGTTTCCCTCAAAAAAAAAACTAGTTTGTCATTTGTTGTGCTAAAAAACAAACTAGTTCCTCATTTGTGATTGCTGAACCCTCAACTTTTGCATAAGATCGACTAAAGTATTAACCCAAAAACCTCTCATTTTTATCCCCCCAATGTTGAACATATCGACCATATGACAATCTAGTCTAGTCTAGCAGGTGATTATATATGCGGACGTGACAGCTTGAAAGCAATACTTTGACATAATTACATTACGATGAAATGACTCGAAAGTAATGATTTTGGCCCATGTAAAAGCAGAGTCGTCCTCTGTCGCTGCAACATGACATCTCATAAATGTAAGAGTGTCCAATTGCGAATCGAAATTTAATCTCGAACTTTGCAATTCCAAATTCGTTCGATTCAAAACCTTTCCGAGGTCAAACGAATATGATTTCCAACACATAACATGGAGGACTAAATTTTAAACTAGGCTACTACTACAGCGTGTCATTTGTTCTATGGTGACGAGAACACGCTTATCTTTCCCATGACGCCGACACCACATACTTTGATCCCCTCTTGATCATTGATCATGTTACCTTCACACACCACCATCACCGCTTCGTCGATACCATCTCTCCTTCGCTTCTTCTTCGTCACCCCTTTGAACAATCTTTTTTTTTCTCTTCCACCTGTCAGTCCATGTCATCTTATTCTACAAACGCCATCTCGACCACCTGCTGCCATCTGTGGCGGGGCGGCACATTGGGGTCAAAATTACACATCCATTTCGTTAAGCTCTGTGGTGCTGGCTGGTATTACCTTCGGCAACCTATAAACATTGGTTGCCATAAACATCTTCTTGGAAATTGTACGTGCTACATCGAAAATCACTTCTAGCTCCGGAGCTAGTGATTATTTTTGTTTAAAATGAGAAGTTCATTTTTTAGGTCTCCAGCCTTTTTTTGGGTGAAAAAACATACAATTGCATCACATACATATCTAGTATATACAAATCAATTGGATCGAAATATCTTTTCATATGTGGCCTGCATAAAAACCAAATGTTGGAAGGAAAGATAAGTTTTTATGGCCTTTTCACAGTCACCATTTCTTTAGTATCATTTTTATTTTTTATAAACTTTAAAAATGTCATTTTCGTGTTTTTTAAATACCGAGATCCTGGGACTCAAAACACCTCCCTCGTGCTACATTGTCAATTTACTTTCAGAAAAATCATGGTACCGCTAATGTTATTGTTGGTATTATTACATGATTAAGTGTTTTTACCTCGATTTTTATTAATGCACGTAAAAAGGTGATTTATAAATCAGTCGGTCAATATTCAAATCGAAATCTCCAAATCGGGTAAGGTGCCCTGCACTACACACCGAGACAAGACAAGAAATGTCGCGAGTCCCCTCGCGCCAACCCTGATCTATGTCGCCGCGGCCGTCCCGGCGACCGCACCGCCCCGCCGCTTCCCTCCCTCCCCCGCCTCTCCCAGATGGGCCACCCGAGGCGCCGCGGGCACCCGCACGCCCACCCGCGCGGCGGGCACCACGCGTGCCCGCGCCGCGGCGCGCTGCCGGCGGTGGCGGCGCTCTTCCTGCTCTTCCTCGCCGTCTCGCTCCTCTCCATCGCCATCTCCGCGCCGCGGCTCGCCGAACGCCACCCCGGCGCCTCCTCGCGCCGATCCCTCCGCCACCCTCCGGTACGAACATCCTGCTCCGGCTCCCCCCTCGCCCCGACTATGCAAGTTCGATTCGATTTCCTGTCAGCAGCTCAGGTGGCGAAATGGAGGACTCCGATGGTAGTGAATCTCGAGCATTGTTACTAGGTCGCAATGCAAGGACTCGATTCTGGTTTATTTGTTGCGGATTTGATGGATATATCGAATTGGGATAGATGGTCAAGTCAACACCTTTGATATTTAGATCATTTTATCTTGTTTGATCCGTGGAGGGTTTAGGTCCGAATGCACCTGCTCCTTCATTCACTTATGTTGGAAATTCTTTGCGTGTAAATATTTCTTCTATGGGACCATCGAAACCAAAAAAAATGTAGCACTACTCCTGAAGGAGCTTTACACGTTTCAGGATTTGGTTATGTGGTAGTTTTTCTTGCACAAGAGATTCTTAGCTTTCTTACATAACCGATTGATCAACTGTTATGTGTTACCCAAAATGCAGAGAAGTGGCTGGACTGCGCAAGACAACCTCTGGGGTTCAGAGCTCGCTGGCAACTTCTATGGATGCAGTAACGCTAGCAGCAAATTTCTTGGTGAGCCATCACTCTGCTCAAACTTACCACTTATTTTGTGTATACAATGCATCGTGAGTGTTGAATATTGTGCGCACTTGTGTAGTGGATGTTGGCCATTTTGGAATAGTTCATTTTTTGTATTATGACAACTTCAATACATCCTGCTGAAGTCTTTTTTAAAATCTTGCAGATTCCAGTGTTACCACACAATCAGATCGATATTTGATTATTGTTACAAGTGGAGGTCTGAATCAGCAGAGAACAGGGGTGAGGTGCACCTGTCCCAACCTCCCTCCCTCCCTTGCATTAATACGCTCTCATGTAGTCATGTGTGTGAATGGACATATGATAAGAACTAAGAACTCAGCTCCACTGATTGTCTAAATTCATTAGGATCTGTAAAGTACTAGGGGTACATAAATTGGTTGCACCACTAATTTGCATAGTTCTTGGGCCCACTTGAGTTTAATTGTGCAAGAGAAAATCAAGATTCCATCCTTCTGTTACAATACAGTACTACTACAATTGAGAAGCTTCTGATGGACTAGGCCTACACACTAAAAGCATGTGATATTTATTTGGCAGTATGCTAAGCCACATCAACTACCATTTTTTCTTGATCCTTACCTTTTATCCTCATTAGAACTTTAGAGTTGATAGTTTGCTACTATGCATCCTCATTAGAACTTTAGAGTTGATAGTTTGCTACTATGCATCCTCATTTATGAGCTATGCAGAATAAGAATTACAGTTTACAGCAATTCACATCTTTCGTACGTTTACTTGCAAATCTAAAGTACGCAAGTACTTTTCTTGTCTTGTACAACTGAACTGTGTGTATCAAGCAAATCATGACATCTGCTTCTTTTCAGATAGTTGATGCTGTAGTTGCTGCACGTATTTTAAACGCTACACTTGTTGTCCCCAAACTGGACCAGACATCTTTCTGGAAAGATTCAAGGTATGCAAGTAGTGAGCGGTTCCAAATCTCGACTCATGGTCTTGTATGACTGTTTAAGTGATTAAGTTCTACAAGTTGCGCTTATTCTATATTAATGCAATATCTGCTGCAGCAATTTTTCCGAAATCTTTGATATCGACTGGTTCATTTCATTTCTTGCAAAGGATGTGAAAATAATCAAAGAACCTCCAGAAAAAGGAGGCAAAGCTGTGCGACCTTATAAAATGCGTGTCCCCCGGAAATGTACTCCACAATGCTACTTGAAGCGTGTCTTGCCTGCACTTCTGAAGAAACATGTAAGTCGTTGACTCTGCGGCTTAGTAGGAGCCTTTGTTAGTGGACATATTAGTTCTGTATCTGCAGATTAAATGCAATTATGCATTTTAGTAGACAGCCTTTACCAAATTTACCTTGCTGGGAGATTTTACAATGATGCTTGCACGCTGTTTATTCTACAAGTTCTTGGTACATCATGTTATTTTCTAGGCTTCTGTCTGTAGTTTGATTTTTTTCCTGCTCATTTTGTGGATGAGGTTAATTTAGAGATATTTCAGTACATAAATGTTCTCACACAAGTCACAAGTTTTTTTCTTTCCCGTGTTGCAGGTCATTCGAATGACGAAATATGACTACAGACTCTCGAATAAATTGGACAATGACCTGCAAAAACTGCGTTGCAGAGTAAATTACCATGGTTTGAGATTTATTGATCCAATACAAAATTTGGGTGAAAAGCTAATACAACGAATGCGAGAGAACTCAGAGAAGAGCAGATATTTTATTGCTCTTCACTTGAGGTACACCTAGTTTAAGCTCCCCTTGATCTGCATATTTTCTTTATAATTTACCAATTACAGTTCGCCCTTCATCTTCTAGTTTGCAACTGGGAAGTAAATGTGATGACCCTTTGTGTGATATTTTTGGGGCCATGCGAAAGTATACTGTTGTTACCGAACTCTCTCAAAATATGACAGACATATGTAACCTTAGTTTTCATGACAACTGGCGACATACTTAGATTACTCAAATACGAAATTGTAATGACAAATTGAAAATGAATCTTCGTTCCTTTATTCCCAAGTCTTTCTCCCTGATAAACATTCTTTCAACATTTCCAGAGGTTTAGGATATCCCCTCATCCATTCTTTTGCACAGAATGAAACTGCACTTTGAATTATTCAAATACAGCTAATGTCATTACAATTTAGTGATTCACTATCTCGATTCTATTCAGATCCAGCTAGTTGTTTTTGCTCTTAACTAAACTTATAATTGAGCAGCAAACTTCTGATGGCTAATGGCTAACTGATTAAAATGAAAGAAGAAATGGAAGTTGTTTCCATAATGCGCACAACATGTATCATTATGTTTTTGGTTTTTTATCAACATAGGTTTCTGTCTTTCTGGCAGATTTGAAAGTGATATGCTTGCCTTTTCTGGGTGTTACTATGGCGGTGGAGAAAAGGAGAGGAGAGATCTAGGTGCCATTCGCAAGCGATGGAAAACCTTGCATGTATGAACAGTATCATGCCTCAGCTACTTAGATTGCGAGTTAAAACTGCATATTGCCAACTTGTTATGTTTTTAAATTTCAGACAAGCAACCCAGAAAAAGGAAGAAGGCAAGGAAGGTGCCCACTAACTCCTGAGGAGGTAGGGCTACTGTTGAGGGCATTAGGCTATGGAAGTGATGTCCATATCTATGCTGCTTCTGGTGAGATATATGGAGGGGAAGAAACTTTAGCACCGCTCAAAGCACTCTTCCCAAATTTCCATACAAAAGAATCATTGGCAAGCAAAGATGAGCTGACTCCGTTCTTGACGCACTCATCTCGCATGGCTGCCATTGATTTCATTGTCTGCGATGGAAGTGATGCTTTTGTGACTAACAACAATGGCAACATGGCCAAAATACTTGCTGGCCGAAGGTGATGATTCTGTTGGCTATTTATGTTTCTGTTCATGTTTCATTCTGAGTTCTGACCATCTAGTTGTGCTTTGTTACAGGAGATATTTTGGACACAAGAGAACAATCCGACCAAATGCTAAACAGCTCTACCCGTTATTTATGAACAGGGGGAACATGTCATGGGACAAATTCACCTCTCAGATGCGAATAATCCAGAAAGGATTTATGGGTGATCCCATGGAAGTTACGCCAGGAAGAGGCGAATTCCATGCCAACCCTGCTGCGTGTATATGCGAAAAGACCGATGGAATCTCAGTAGTGAAATTGATTAATAAGGAAACCATCGATAGCACTGGAATAAGGAAGGCCATCGGCGAACCAGCATATCCTATTTACACCGACGAAGAGGCGGATGGGTTGGAGTCTGAAAATGACCCCACAGGGACAGAAGAAGAGATGATCAGTGAAGATGATCTCACCGCAATAGAAGAGATGATTCCTGAAGATGATCCTGCTGCGAAAGGAGAGTTGAATGACCCTGAGGCTGATGACGATTCGTTGGTCAGGCAGGAGGATTCTGACCTGGAGGAGATCCTTTCAGATTAGCCGAGTTGTTGTGCAGCTGGAAAAGTTAGTTACTTATGCAGATCTGACTTTGCTTAGAGGTGTTGTATGTGGTAGCAACTGATGGTCTAGAGTACAGATAGATCTGCAGCCTCTGGTGTAGATAGAGTATGTGGTGGAGCTGTACAGCCTCTCCTCTACCCCCCCTAGCTCAACAAGGGTGGCCTCAATTGGCTTCTCCGGTAGTTTTTCTGAGAATTTGTAGTGTCATCTTCCTTGCCCGTAGTTGGTGGGAATATGTTGGTTCTGCTCCATGTCCTTATTTTGCTTCTGGCCATGTTTTTATGTGCCATCTTGAATCTTTTTTTTTCTTTGCGAGGAAATCTCTTCTGTTGTTACAGTAATATAATTCAGTAGTACTTTCCGTAACACATGATTGTCCTACTAGTATGCTGCAGTACAAGTTTTCCTGATCTTGGTGTGATTGTTTTATTGCTGGCATGTTGCTTGAGTTCAATTTCTTGGTTGCGAACAGATCTCCAGTTTTTGTGTTGCCACGTCATGTTTAAATACATCTCTATAAAGTCAGCTTTTGCTTCAACTAGGATGATGTATATGCTGCAGTCCAACCCGAAGATAAATGGTCCAGGGTTCAGGGCAAGCTGAGGATGGATGATTTTCATCTTGGCTATCTAGCTGCTTCTCACTAAAAAAAAATGGGAAAACCTCACTGAAAACCTGGAGGCTGCTGCGCGGAGATATCCAAAGAGAAAAATTCATCTATTGTAACTGAACTTGAGTTGGTGTCTCACTTTGGTCACGAGCTTCAAAATGAAATACGGTCGCTGAAAGTGGTATAAGTTGTGCACTATGCTCAATTGCTCACCGGTGGAAGCTGACTTGGCATATGGTGGACCGGTCAAAACTCTATGTGGCAAATGGCGTTGTCCTGTCAGATATCTCTACTTATATATTATAGAACCTCCAATGCAAAATATATATGTAAATATAATGCGGATCATAATAGAATTTGGCATGTAAGGCGCAAATTTGGCGACAATGGTACATGTGTTCCGTCATAAACAATAAAATTGAAAAAGTAATAAAACAAATAGGGCATAAATCACGAGTGTAGATAATATATGTAGGTACATACATGTCAAATTTCAAACTAAAATATATAAGTATGTAATTTTTGTGAAAAAGACAAAGTGTCAAAGGTATGTACAATGACCTGAATTTTTACTCTGCAAAAAATACGAAGTTTCATTTTTCTCCTTTTTATTTGTGTAGGCCATATATGGTCGTCTTTTTTCTTGAAATTTTGTACAGCAAGTGTCAGATAAATATGTACGAGCTTGATTTATTTCAGTGTTTTCTGAAACTTTGAAATAGAATCTTTGAGATGCTTTGAATTCAGTGTACCATGTCCACGGTACCATGTGAGCTTGCTGTTGAGATCCAATTTGACGGCACGGCAAAGCAGCGGCGGAACGGCCGAACCCCATGTCTCGCCTCTACTCCACCGCTCCGATCTCCCTCCTCCGGCGATCCTCCTCCACCTCCACCTCCCCCTCGCTTCCCTCACGCCGAGCTCCCCACGTCGCCCTCGCCGCCGCTACGGAGCGCGTTCGCTCCGGGACGCACAGCCCTGAGGACGCACACAGCCTGTTCGACGAATTGCTGCGGCATGCCACTCCGGTCTCCTGTAATTCTTCTAGTGTGTGATTTCTTTAACTTAATGCATGCCTATTCCCTGCCATTCTGCAGGTTACATGGTTGAGAAGCTGGGTATTGAAGAGAGCAAGATTGAGAACCTTGGCAATCTGCTGTACAAGAACTACGGCACAACGATGGCTGGCCTCAGGGTAAATATATTTATATGCAACTTCTCTGATGCCTTCCACGCGTACTCTAATTTTTTTCGCCCCTGATAACTAAGTGAGTAGCTAGACTACTGAAACATTCTCTTTCCTCCCCTGTTTTGATTTGTTTTCAGGCGATCGGCTACAATTTTGATAATGATGAGTACCACAGGTACATGCATGAACACACTAAAATCAACCTTCTCTCATGCCAATTCTCTTTAGTACATACTCTGTTCTAACATTTTGTCTCGTTCGTGTCTGACAGCTTTATCCATGGAAGACTGCCCTACGACAACATCAAGCCCGACCCTGTTCTCAAGCACATTCTCAAGAACATGCGCATCCGGAAACTTGTATATATGTTCCCTACCTGAAATCCCCAGCATGCAGCACAGTGCATTCCTCTCCGAGCTAATGGCTAACGAGTTTTGTGTTTCAGATATTCACCAACGGCGACATGACCCATGCCGTGCGAGCCCTCAAGAGGCTGGGTCTGGAGGACTGCTTCGAGGGGATCATCTGCTTCGAGACCCTGAACCTGCCATGCCTGCTGCCGTCGTCGTATGACCAGGCCGCGTCAGCACCGGAGATCTTCGACATCGCCGGACATTTGCGCAGTCGGGCAGCGTGGACGAGCTTCCCAGGACCCTCGTCCTGTGCAAGCCCAACGTCGGTGCCATGGAGGCGGCCCTCAGGATCGCCAACGTCAACCCCGACAAGGCGGTATGTCCCGATGCAAGAATCTGTAGCATTTTGATTTGTACTTGACCATGTATGCTGACGAAAACTCACTTGCTGCAGATTTTCTTCGACGACAGCGTGCGTAACATTCAGGCTGGCAAGCTGATCGGACTCCACACAGTGCTGGCAAGTCAGCGGTTGACGTGCAAACCTTCTGAATATTTTTGCCATCTCTGGATTGTGCAAGCAAGTGGCTAACCATCTGTACTGATACAGATTGGCACGTCGCACCGGGTGAAGGGTGCAGATCACGTGCTGGAGAGCATCCACAACATGAGGGAGGCGCTGCCGGAGCTGTGGGAGGAGGCTGAAAAGGCGGAGGACGTCCTCTACTCCGACCGCGTCGCGATCGAGTCCTCTGCACCGTCAGCCTGAGATCGAAACACAACCAGATTTCAACTCATCGTCCTCAGCCTGCCGGGACAGTAATTTCCAAGAAGAGGAGTTGAGGAAGTCAGGGAATGCAGCGTGTACATCATGCTGGGCCAGTCCTAGTCTTTATCTTTACCTAATAATAATAATAAGGAAAACAACTCCACCTCGATCAGGTTTAGGCTTTTTAGGAGACGCGTTTTCTAGCCGACCTCTCTCTCTCTCTGGTTCACCATTTTTTATCGGATTCATCCATTAGATGGATCTCCATTACTCTTATTCGAAATCAGGACTAGCCCCTGGTAGCTTATATTTATAGAAGAATTGTTCCTAAGTGTGAATTCCAGAAATTCGCCCTGACGGAGTCAAATTCTGGTTGCTGGGTTTAGCCACTGCTACTGGGCCTTACCCCGTTCTCACCTAGCAGGAGAATAATAGAGGGGATGTTGGAAGTATTTCATAGAAGCAATTTTAGGGATGATATATTTGTGTGCAGCCTCTTTGGTTCAAATGCAGTAGGCTCTGTTCTGTGACGATGGCGCGCGTCATCAACGCACCTGCTCGAGCTGGCATATTTTTATGGCGCAACGGTATCTATTTGAGCTTTTACTTGTCGGCTTGATTTTATTACTCCGTATATAGATTCGAATTGAAGTCAATGACTTTTTTATTCTGATATGCAGTTACAATTTTTTATCCACGCAGGTTGCACCTTTAGAGCATGTCCAACTTTTTTATCCATTATTTTAAAATAGTTAAAGCTGAACTTTTTTAACAAGTTCATTTTCAAATTGTTGAAACTGGGTTTTGGAAAACCAGCCGACTTTTGAGCAGTCAAATTACATCATCTATTGCATAGAATGGTTCGGTACTTAAGTAATTGATGTATGATGACTATCTTGCTGCCCCTTCTTAGTTGCAAGGGCAACTCCACCGTGGCGACCCAATTTGTCCGGCTGTGTCTTTACCCGAGTTCATACTAAGAGGGAAGTTAAGAGAAAGTTTTTTAATCTACTGTACACCAATCTTGCATTAGTGTTTCGTTTGGTTCTGATGCACTGTTACAGGGCAATGATTCTTATAAGTAGACATGATTGGAAGACAACCTTAAGTTAACCTGCATGCCTGCTCTGGTTTGTCATTAGTGAGGTATACTTACATTTTAACCATATCAGCAGCTGTCAACAGCATGGTGGTATCACCAATAATTCATGCAATTTCAGTATGCAGCTTGTAAGAACGTATATACGTGATATTCATGAATCATTGCTCAGTACAGAAACTTCAAATCAATTCCTGTGTTTATGATGTGCCGACGAAATGTTCTTTATCATTTTGTTTCTTCTCCTTTAGACTGGCACATGGTTCCAGTCATCCAGTGGCTATACTACATATCTCACTACTGCTTGTGAAAGCTGAGACAATTAACCCATATATTTGTAGGTTTGTAGCTATCACTTCATTTTCTGCACACCGAGTGAAGCGTCTGATGTGGCCACATTTTGCCATACGAGCTATAATTTTCCATGTTGTTCTGGGTAACATAAAGCTTCTGGTGTGGCATCTATGATGCCGTAAAGTATGGTCAGCTTGATTATTTTCCTGCTGATTAACCTTTTCACATTGTGATATGCCCCCGTATATGTGCCATCTATTATCTCGTATGATGTTACAGCATTACACACTGCTGCTTTTGTATTTCAGAACTTGTCTCAGCTTATGCTGTTGGCTGTTACTGTATCCACTCACTGCTGTTGAACTGCTGTTGACGTATCATGGCACGGTCTAAAGATCTCCTGACCTTTGTACACCATGGCATGTTCCATCGGGCCTTCCTTTTTGTTCCCCAGATCTTGTTTAAAGCAGCACGACGAATCGACTCTGAAGAAGTATTTCTGCAACACCGAAATACGGATGCTGTAAAACTGTGTATGTAAACCTGGGGATTTACAGGCTTCGTTGTACTAGCTTACCTTGGCAAAATCTACGATAACCCCCCAGTTCGCGCGCCTTCTATCATATGCCCCCCTTTGTGTCACTGACATGTGGGGTCGGGCCCCACATGTCAGTGACACAAAGGGGGGCATATGATAGAAGGCGCGCGAACTAGGGGGGTTATCATCAATCGCCCCATCATCGATCCTAGTAACTCTACCGAACCAAGGTCTTTTTTTTTACGTCTGGATCTCCGTGCCAGAACGCGTGACCGGAGCCGGACTCGATCGTCACGCCGTCGGATCCAGCCTGGCCGGCCAGCTCGAGCAGCAGTACGGAGTCTCCAAATAGATGAGGAAACAGAGCCCACTGGTGGACATACACAGGTTCTATGATTTGGCATTTGGTAATGATCCTCCACAGCTTTGAGCAAACAGAGGTTCAGGTAAGCGGGGCAATTGATGATAGCCCCCCTAGTTCGCGATGCTGCGACCGTGTGTGAGAGAGCTAGCTGACGGGCCCTAAATAGTTCCAACGCATGATGTATCCAATTCACCTCAATCCCGACCCTATGGTGTATATGCACGTTGAAAAATCATATATTTGCTAAATTCATTTTACCGTGCTATGTCCATATGCTTTAAATTTTTTGAAGCATTTTTTTATAAGCTGCTTTAAGTTGAATAATAATCTTGGAATTGATCCGGTTCAAGAAAATCATCTTGGAACTGAACCATAAGAAGTACTCCCTCCGGTCCTTTTTACTCCGCATATTAGTTTTGTTTTAAGTCAATCTTTTAATTTTTGACCAGGTTTATAGAAAAAATATCAGCATTCACAACATAAAATTCGATCCATCATGTAGTATATTTTCATATTGTATTAATTTGATAGCCTAAATATTGTTATTTTTTTCCTATAGACTTGATCAAACTCAAAAGCGTTTGACTTAATACAAACCTAATATACGGAGTAAAAAGGATCGGAGGGAGTACTGAATCTAAGAGACGATTGCCTAGTCTACGCCCAATCTCCACTATTCCCAACCCAAGGGTACCCTCCACATCGGCATATGACTTAGGAAGGGCGTGGGGACCTCGGATCTACATATGGTTTTGGTCAACCAATAGCAGAATGGCCGCGTTGCACAGATTAAGAATAAAGTTTCCCTAATTCCACGCCCCCTTGTCGCTGCTTTTCCAGAGTGATAGATCTACGAAAATTCCAAAGAGAGCTCGGGTTCCATGGAGCCTGATATTTTGAAAAATTCAAAATCTCCATTTCAAAGTTTCTAAAAAATATGAAAAACATTTGTAGATATAGAAAATGACGAACTCCACCAATGTGTAAAAAAACCGATCCAAAATAATTTGTATGCTAGGCTACACAAAAATAAAAATATGACAAAAATTCGAATTTTCAAAATGTGCATGGTGAATCCGTTTCCTCACATGAATGGAAAGAGGACAGCTTTCCCTTGCTTCACACCTCGTCGTAGCCCTGAAAAGCTCACTCGGAGATCTAGTTAGAGAATGGGGGTTCACCGCACACAGATCCATATTTTAGTTATTTTTATCAGGCTGGAATATAAATTATCCCGTACTGGTTTTTGCGCACTAGTAGAGAGTTCATCATTATCTGCATGCATCATTTTTTTCTGAACTTACAAATGCCATTTGTGGATTTTCTTTTCCATAAAAAGGGCTGCATTGAGGAAGCTTATAATAGTACTCCCTCCTTCATGAATTATTTGACACAGATTCGTCTGAATATATCTACACAGTGAAATACGTCAAAATACTTCCCTTTTTTAGACAAATCGGTATAAACTAATTTGGAACGAAGGAGCCTCTGCGTGATGTATCCATTTGACCTCAATCAAAACACTACTATACCCCCGTTGAAAAATAATATATTTGCCAAATATATTCTACCAAGTCCCTATACTTTGATTTTTTTTCGCACTATTTATAACCTACTTTAAAAATGGGACCAGCCAGGACTATCCTTTGGCCGGCCGTAGCCCGTAGCCCGTAGCAGAAACAACATGAGCACCCACAAGTCGAAGTCTCGAATCCGGGTGGGCAGCATGACTTCTTTTAAATTATAAGGTAATCGGGGATCTGATCTTGGAATTGATCCGCAGGAATTACTGAATTTTTTTTGAATGTACACGCATCTGGATTAATATGCAAAGATTACAACGGAAGCACTGGAATCCTCCAGACACGGGACAGCTGTCCCCCTTCTTACAGAAAACACCCCGAAAAAGAAGAAAATTACAACCACAACCCTGGGGATTTCTGCAACACCACATCTGCCGCCGAGCAGAACTCCATCACCGCGCCGCCGTAGAGGAAGACGAGACGGAGTCAACCGGCCGCTGAATCGCCTGCACCAGCCTCTTGGGAAACCAATCCCGTTGATGTCGCCGCATGGATTGCTCGCCAAAATCGACGAAGCCTTGGCGTCGAGGAAAGAGCATCGGCGGGGGGCACGCCCCGACCGGAGCAGACACTCGAGCCGAGCACAGCAAGAAACGCCGGCGTCACAGCTCGGAAGATCACCAGCAAAGGGGAAAGCCTGTAAAATCTCCACCTCCACCCCATCTTTTTCCCCACCACGGAGATCTGATGAAACCGGAAGCAGAGCACAACAGAGCTCGGCTAAATTATTGAAGCAGCTTCGGGCATCTCCACCTCTGCAAGAAGCCCGCCATGGACCTGATCTGCAGAAAGGGAGAAGCCCGGATCCAGCGCCGCCGGCCAACGCCGGAATCCAGCTGAAGGGAAAAAGAAAAAGACGGGAATCCACCACGAACACTACAAAAACAGAAGCAAGAAAGCTAGATCTACACCTATCCCTAGTATTTACATCTCGCGCTGCGCATCCTCTTCCGTACCTGCCGGCCGCGCCGACGGCAAGGAGAGAGGAGCGAGCCGAGAGCGAGGACAGAAAGAAAGAGACGGCTCTCAAACAGTAACTGGGAGGGGAGACCGAAGAGGAAAGAAGGTAAGAAGGTGCTTTTCCCGTTGTCGCAGGAATTACTGAATTGATTCTTACTACCCTGCATGATACAGTTTCAAGTAAACACAACGCCATTTAGCAGCGGTTGGCCGGAGCAGCAAAACATTTCCCCATGCTAGGCTACAGCAGCACATGCCAAGCACGAACCCCATGCCTCGCCTCTACTCGACTGCTCCGACCTCCCTCCGCCGTCGCTCCTCCTCCACCTCCACCTCGCAGCCCTCACGCCGAGCCCCCCACGTCGCCATTGCCGCCTCCACGGAGCGCGCCCGCTCCGGGACGCTTAGCCCCGAAGACGCGCACCACCTGTTCGACGAATCGCTGCGGCAGGCCACTCCGGTTCCCGAGCGCTCCATCAACAGCTTTCTCGCCGCCCTCGCCTGCAGGCCACCATCCGCCGCCTGCAGGGACAGCCTCTCGCTCTCCATTGCCCTCTTCAATCGCATGCCCCGAGGCGTTGGCCCGCCGGTCACGAATCCCATGTCTCGCCTCTACTCGACCGCTCCAATCTCACTCCACCGCCGCCGCCGCTCCTCCTCCACCTCGCCGCCCTCACGCCGCTCCCCTCACGTCGCCCTCGCCGCCGCCACAGAGCTGGTCCGCTCAGGGACGCTCAGCCCCCAGGACGCACACCAGCTGTTCGACGAATTGTTGCAGCAGGCCACTCCGGTCCCTGAGCGCGCCCTGAACGGCTTTCTGGCCGCCCTCGCCCGTGCGCCACCATCCGCCACCTGCAGCGACAGCCTCTCTCTTGCCGTTGCCCTCTTCAACCGCATGCCCCGATGCGATGGCCTGCCGGTGCCGCCGCCCACAGTCCACACGTACGGCATCCTGCTTGACTGCTGCTGCCGCGCGCGGCAGCCGGACCTAGTGCTCGCCTTCTTCGGCCACTTCCTCAGGACGGGCCTGAAGGCAAACAATCTTATTGTCAACACCCTCCTCAAGGTCCTCTGCCGGGCAAAGCGGACAGATGAGGCTGTGGACGTGCTGCTTTACAGGATGTCTGATCTGGGCTGCGTGCCTGATGACATCTCATACAACACAGTTCTCAAGGGCTTATGTGATGATAGCAGGAGCCAGCGTGCACTTGACCTGCTCCGGATGATGGCGAAACAGGAAAGTGGGTGCTCCCCTGGCGTGGTGTCATATACCACGGTCATCCATGGCTTCTTAAAGGAGGATAAATGGAGCATAGCAAGCAATCTATTCAAGGAAATGGTACAGCAGGGCATTGTTCCTAATGTCTGGACATATAGCTCGATTATTGGTGGGTTGTGCAAGTGTGGAAGAAGCAAAGAAGCGAGACAAATTCTGGATTGCGCGATTGAAAAGGGCCTCAAACCCAATGTCGTGGCATACTCTACCATGCTTCACGGGTATGCTAAAGAAGGATGCCTTGTTGATATGAATAATCTTTATAACTTGATGGTAGGAGAAGGTATTGTACCCAACCAATATGTTTTCAACATATTGATTAATGCATATGCTAAGTGTGGATCGCTCGATGAGGCTGTTCTTATCTTTGAAGACATGCAGAAGCAGGGAGTGAAACCAGATGGTGTAACCTATTTAGCCATGATAGATGCATTTCGCAGAAAGGGTAGGATGAATGATGCTATTGAAAAATTCAACCACATGATTAATATGGGGGTACCACTGGATGTGGAAGTTTACAGTTGCCTTATTCAGGGTTATTGTACACATGGTGATGTTGCGAGAGCTAAAGAATTGGTTTATGAAATGATGGAAAAAGGCATCCCTTGTGCTGATGTTATGTTCTTTAGCTCAATTATAAACAACCTATGCAAAGGAGGAAGGGTGACGGATGCACAAGATGTCTTTCACTTTATGATACATATTGGTCAGAAGCCTGATGTTATCACATTCAGTTCACTGATTGATGGATACTGCTTAGTTGGCAATATGCAAAAAGCATCGAGGGTATGTGATGATATGGTCTCGGCTGGCATTGAACCTAATGCATTTACGTACAGTACACTCATTGGTGGATATTTTAAAGCTAAAATGGTGGATGATGCGTTGACTCTGTTCAAAGAAATGTCAGGTATGGCAGCTAAACCGGATACTCTTACGTATGGCATGGTACTGGATGGGCTCTTTAAGGCTGGTAGAACTGTTGCTGCGAAGGAAATTTTCCATGAGATGATCAAAAGTGGAGTGAGATTTTCCATTGGTACATACAATACAATTCTTGGTGGGCTTTGTAAAAATGGGTGTGCCAATGAAGCAATCTTGCTGTTCGAGAAATTGCGAGCAATGAATCTTAAGTTTGATGTTATAACTCTCACTATTATAATTGATGCAATGTTTAAAGTTGGAAGAATAGAGCAAGCTAAGAATTTGTTTGCTGCAATACCAGCCAATGGATTGCTACCGGATGTTATAACCTACACAACGATGATATCAAACCTTATAGAAGCAGGATTGGTAGAAGAAGCTGAGAACACATTTTCATCGATGGAGACGAGTGGTTGTGTTTCCGACTCTCGTATGTTAAATAATATTATCAGAAAGTTATTGGAAAAAGGTGAAATAGTCAGGGCCATAAATTGTATGTCCAAACTTGATGGGAAGAGCAAGTCGCTCGAAGCGTCAACTATTTCCTTGTTGATATCCCTCTTTTCAAGGAAAGGGATATACCATAAGCACAAAGATTTGCTCCCAGAAAGGTATCAGTTTATTGAAGGAGGCCTCCACAGTTGACATGGTACATTCTATCTGAACTTAAACCCTCCAAAGGCAGAATTGAGATTTTCCTTGCAATGATGCCTTTCTGCTGGTAGAATAAATGCAAGCTGCTCCAGGTTGAAAGTTTGTACCTGATTCTATATTTTTATTTTCAAGTGTTTTGAAATTACATGATGCGAACTATCGATGGATAAGTACGTTAGTAAGAATATGATTGTTTTCGTATATTTTCTTTGTGCTTGTAGGATCAGGAGCGGATTACTAGTTGCATTCATTACGAAAATGGCTTCTTGTGCTAGGTGGTGATTGTGGAAGGTTTAAAAATGTGTTGTTCCACATGAGGTTCACTTATTTTTGTTGCAGCTTAGTGGTTTTGTTAGTTGTACATTAGTTGAATAGTAGCGCCTTGCTCTGCCATCATCATGTTGCTCAGAGAGCTGGAGGATTGTAGCATGACCTTTGCGTTCAAAAGAAGTGTAGTGCGATTCTTTGACAACATGGGATGCTCTAAAAGAAAGCTGTTCAATATCTTGTACACCATCTTGCATTATTGGTTTGTTTTGGTTCAGATGCACTGGGACTGGGGAATAATTCTTACAAGTAGACATGATTGGAAGACAACCTCACGTTAACCTGCATGGCTGCTCTGTTTTCACATTAGTGATGTATTACTGGAGTTTTAGCCATATTAGCAGTTGTGAACCACATGGTGGTATCTCCAATAATTCATGTTGTTTCTTTATGCAGCTTGTAAGAAGGTAAATGCGTGATGTTCATGAATCATTGCTCAGTACAGAAGTTTCAAATCAGTTCCTTGTGTTCATGACGTGCCACGGAAATATTGGAAACATGACTTGTAATTTATCTTTCTTTTTTTCTCCTTTAGACTTGAACATGGTTGCAGTTATCGACCAGCTAGATTATGTTTTCTGATGCAAACTCACAGACAGATGCCCATTTATTGTGTACTATCACTTGCAGTTTTTACTGTTTGAGTATCGCTGGGAGAAAAAAACCCAGTGAAGCTTCATAAATACATATGCCTATGAGATAATTGGCCCATCGTATATCTGTGGCCTCAATTTCTGTTAGAGCTAGTATAATTTTGCTTTGTTGTTTTGGTGTAACGTAAGCTTGTGGTGTGGCTACAGTTTGATTATTCTCCTGATGACAACTCTTAACGTTGTGTTACTGACTGCTGCTTTTATAAGGTAGAATATGCTCTCAACTTATGCTGATGGTTGTTGCAGAATTATTACGCACTGCACCTGACCTGCTGTCTCCTGATCTTTGTACGTATATCATGGCATATGGTCCATCAGGCTGTCGTCGTCGACAGTGTAGTATTTCAGGATGCTGTAAAACTGTTATGTAAACGTTGCCACGGTGTAGTCTCGCGGTCGTGATGCGACTAATGAGATCAATAGACCTTCCGTTATGGCCTTTTTCTTTGTTTCAAGAACGAACGCTTCAGTTCAGAGCCCGCTCACTGAAAACCTGGAGATTCTTACAGGCTTCATGGTGTCAGCTAGATAGGCTAGGAACCCTGTTAGGCGGGCGACCCAAACCAAATGGTGTTTGCTCAAAGCCAGTCGTGAAACGCGGCAACGCCAGTCATCATGGAATGAATCCTGTGAAGCTGAACGTCCAGCACCGTCTGTTTGCTCAAAGCTGTGGAGACTGCTTGCTTGCTTCACGAGGTTGATGCATTGCATTGGTGTGATGGACGAGCTCCATCGACGGTGAGAACATGGAAAGGGCGGCCGTTGTTTGCTCGCTGCTCTGGCCAGGCGGAAGGTCATCTGTGAGTGCCAATCATATAATCTGTGAATCTCTGCTAGCAGCATCCATATATCCAACGCCCTCTGTTTCCTCGAAACTGTGGAGACTACCTCGACGATGTTGCCCCCGTACTTGCATTGCATCGGTGTGACATAATAATGTCTCAGGATCGATCCAACGGTCTGTAAGATGATCGATTGCCGCACTGATATAAATGAAAATTCAGAGCAGGCACATCGAATGTGCAAATGCAATTACAGTACCTGACACCCAATTCCATTTCACTGTCAAAGTGCCAATGTGCATCAATTACACGCCTGATCCTAGGTAGGTGTTGAGACGCCAAGAGTTGGACGCGGCCTTGGCCACCGGAGTAACTCGATCCCGGCCGGTCCTGATCTGCACCTGCACGGCGGTCGATTAATGTGTTGTTTGCCGTGGCCGCGCCTACTCCAACATCGATCTGAATTCTGAGCTACTTCCTCCGTTCCAATTTAATTGATTTGCTATGCACCAAATATGGATGTATATAGACATGTAACAAGTCTAGATACATCCACATATGACGCATAGCAAGTCAATTAAATTGGAACGGAGTGAGTATAGTATAAGTAGAAGCTACCGACGCCGGCTCACGTGCAGGGCTCCGTCGGGCGTCGGTGGATTTGATTGGTGGAACCACACAACTTGGTTGGTTCGGTAGAGTACTGCTACGATCGATGCTACGACCGTGTCTCTCTTGGTATGCATGTGTGGGAGCTGGAGGACTAAAAACAAGGGGGAAGGTTGCAAACAAACAGTAAGTACAGTGCTGGCCCCGATCGATGTCGCTGTTGGTCTCGAGGTTTGGACGGTCCTGCTGGTATGGGTAAGAATCTCTGCTCGACAAGGAAGGGAGGGAAAGGAGAGAGCATTCGAGGACAATCCAGACACCCCATAAATCTAATTTCTATTTAAAAAAAAAGAGATGAGAATAAGGTGATGACATATATTAATTATGTATGATCTAGAAACAAGTATGATTCTGAAGCTATTAAAATAGACACAACCCACGCTTTAGTACCTGAAAGAGGCAGGATCAACCCATATGTAGCTTACTGTGATTCCACCATGTTTTGAGATTTTATTCAATAAATTTCAGTAATGAAAAAAATTGAGACTACAACTTGTCTACTTTTAAAGAGTTCTGTTTAACGGTGGCCTTCTGGATTTTTTATTGGGAAGATTAATGTTGTTAGTTACATTAGAAAATTACTTTTAGAAATTGTATTGCAAAATTGCATCAGAACTACTTAAAATTAGTGACTAAATAGGTAAAAAATGTTTAATATAAATTAGTAATAATCGTCGAATGAGACAAACATTGTGCTAGAAAAATATTGAACACTTCTTCGGCAGAGTATAATGTCATTCCCTTCCGAGTCCCGATCTTCTCTTCCTCTCCTTCGCCATGTCGGACGACGAGTGGTGGCGCGACGACGCTAGCGCTGAGGACACGGGCCATCCCGGCTGATGGGAGGAGGGCCACGACCACTGGTAGGAGGGCCATGACAGCGACGACGCTAGCGCTAAGGACACGGGCCAGCCCGGCTGGTGGGAGGAGGGCCACAGCCACTGGCAGGAGGGCCATGACAGCGACGACGATGGCCATGGCGACGGCGGCGATGACGACGACTCCGGCGACGAGGAGGAGGAGGAGTATGAGGAGGAGGACAACGACGACTCCGGCGAGGAGGCGGACGACGACGACGATGACGATGGGGGTGTAACACCGCCGGCGGAGAGGCAGAAGAAGAAGTAGAAGCCCACCACCGACAAAGAAGAAGCAGTAGTAGTTGTAGTATTAGTAGTATTAGCACTAATTAGTAGTTAGTCTAATCAGTTTATGTACTGAAAGTCTTGTACTGCTTCTTCAAATCAGTATATAAAATTTCAGTTCTCCTAATTCGTTGATTAGCAGTAACTTTCAATTCAGTTTCAGTTTCCTAATTAGTTTATAAATTT
The DNA here is from genome assembly GCA_947311845.1 of Poa pratensis. Taxonomy (NCBI): domain Eukaryota; kingdom Viridiplantae; phylum Streptophyta; class Magnoliopsida; order Poales; family Poaceae; genus Poa; species Poa pratensis. The sequence goes on from CAMZMU010000085.1 coordinate 147,811,942, forward strand.
AGTTTAAGTCTTAATCCTCCAAATTAACTTCATACTAATCAACGAATTATCTCTAAACAAAAGAAATTAAATGTTGAGCATTATTTAGACAAAAATATTTATCGGAATATTTGTATTTAAGTTTAAAATATTTAATGTTTAATCTTGAGGCCATTCTGAAGTCAAGTAGAGTTTTCGGTGATGTCTATTTGATTTTAGAAAAGTCTCAAGATAAATATTCTTTTGGTGAGATACGACGCAATCCTGCTTATAAACCAGTGGTTCACCCTCCAAACTAGCGAGGTGGGTCTAAACATTCCAACCCAGATGTCTGAATAAATTACTGGTCACGCCGTCCCCACATGCTTGTCCCACTTAAGCGGTCCCACTTGTCAACTTAGCCAAGTAACGGTCAAACACAGTTGACCAGACGGAAACAGACCATTTGGCCATCTGCAAGTCTCGAAGAGTCAATTAGGGCAAAATCGAGGAAAAACTAAGCGAGTAGGGCACAACCGAGAAAAATTAAGCCAAATGGGGCACAAAAATAAATGACCCTCAAATTGTACATCTACTACAACATCCAATTTATGAGCACTAAGCATCAGGAATTATACTCCTAGTCGTGCTGGCATGAACCAAACATGATAGGGCACATAAGACATGTACATGCATTTTTTTTTTGGGTGCGTTCAACTTCAACAACCGTCTAAACGTGTAAGACATGATTTAGGCAATAACATTGCTACCGTCATGCAAATAATTTTCCATAGGTTTTTTAATTTTCTCTTCAAAAGCATCATGTCCTAATTCAAGATAAATTTCATAAAGATCTCTAATTTTGTTGTTGTTTTCCATTAAGCCTAACTAGTGAAAATAAAAACAAGAAACAAAAAGAAATGATTGCAGAATCTAAAGGCGATACCTTCCAACGCTTACCTCCCCGGCAACGGCGCCAGAAAATAGCTTGATATCTACGTGTGCTTCTATTCTTGTAGACAGTGTTGGGCCTCCAAGAGCAGAGGTTTGTAGAACAGCAGCAAGTTTCCCTTAAGTGAATCACCCAAGGTTTATCGAACTCAGGGAGGTAGAGGTCAAAGATATTCCTCTCAAGCAACCCTGCAATTAAGATACAAGAAGTCTCTTGTGTCCCCAACACACCCAATACACTTGTCAGATGTATAGGTGTACTAGTTCGGCGAAGAGATAGTGAAATACAAGTAATATGGATGATTATAAGTAGTAACTGCAATCTGAAATAAAGATGGCAGCAAGCAAACATGTAGCAGAACTTGATGTAAACGGTATTTCAATGCTTAGAAACAAGGCCTAGGGATCATACTTTCACTAGTGGACACTCTCAACAATGATCTCATAACTGAATAAATAAAAACAACTCTTAAACACTCTCTTGTTGGATAACAAACACCATTCATTGTGTAGGGCTACAAAAGCACACCTCAAGCCGGAGTAAACAAGCGCCACAACGTCATAAAGGAGTCACACACGGTGCACACACTGTCACCTTTACACCGTGGAGAGTAACGGAGTTCATATTAAAGTAACCTATAGAGTGCATAATAGATAAAGAGTAACATCTACTTATTCAACTAGATTACAAAGCTCATGATCACATAAAGATCACACCATGGGAGAGAGAGATGAACCACATAGCTACCGGTAGAGCCCTCAGCCTCGGGGGAGACTACTCACACATGGTCATGGTGAGCACACTTGATGGAGAGGTGCAGCCCGGAGAGGAGACGGAAGCCCGCAGCAGCCACGGCGCGGCGGCGGCGGCGGCCCGTGGAGGCGGCGGCTGCCCTTGGTGATGGAGATGGAGTTGAGGAGGTTCTCCTCCCCAAGATGGCTGCTGGGGAGGAGGAAAATTCGTGGTCTGGGGCTCCTCCCACGACCTAGGGTTTCCTCGCTTATATAGACTCTCGGATTTTCGTCATCCCATCTAGGGCTGCAGTAAATCGGGAATATCTCGGCCGTACGGACTCGGAATTGGGTGAATTTTAACTCTAGATCGATTCTCGCGAAATTTCCTGCAACTTCCTTTTCGGGGAGACTTCCGTTTGACGCCGTCTTGGGCCCGTAACGTGACCATTTTTGAAAAACGTTTCCAGACATTTCTGGAAAGTCCCAATTCGACTCCAATATGGTTTCCTTTTGTATTTTTGATAATTTCTACACAACAAATAGGAAAACAAGAAGATTTTGCACTTTGGCAACTATTAGTAGGTTAATCCAATAAATGTCATAATATGATATAAAGTGTATATAAAACATGTAGCAAATGGTATAAATAAGCATGGAACATCAGAAATTATAGATACGTTGGAGACGTATCAAGCATCCCCAAGCTTAGTTCTACTCGTCCTCGAGTAGGTAAAACGATAACAACAAATAATTTCTGAGGAGACATGCTTTCACACAATCTTGATCATAATATTGTAAGGCATGTAAGCTGTGATCAAATCATTCAAAGCAAATGTATATAGTTGATATCAAAAGATAATAAAGCAAGAGTCAAACAAGCTAAAAGTTTTCATGAACTATTGCTTTAAAGACATGAAACCGTACAAGGTTCATTAAAGATGGTTTAAGTATCCAGCGTAGAGTTCTATCCTTCAATCCAAGCATCAAGCAAATTTTCATAACATAGAAGGATTCAGCCAAGTAAACATAAACATGAACGTCATGAATCAACTGTTTCGAAGTCTACTCAACCGGTGAGCGCAAGCATTTGGTATTGGCACCATGATGTTATGGCAAAGAGAACATTAATGGGGGTTTGGAAGGCCAATGGAAGAAAGTCTCACAAAGCTATAAGTGATCATTAGACAAGAGGAAGTCTTATAATCGAAGCTATGTAAGGAGTAGTGATTGCCATGCAACGGATGCACATAGAGCTATATGTGTATGAAAGCTCTCCAATGGAACTAGTGGGGGTGCATCCAACTTGGTTGCTCATGAAGACCTAGAGCACTTTTGAGGAAGCTCATCATTGGAATATACAACCCAAGTTCTATAGTGTAAATTCCCCACATAGTTATACTAGTAGAACATGAAAACTCTCTCACATGGAGTATAGGTGCTAAACATGAGCACAAATGATGACTATGAATACTGCAGGTGCTAAACATGAGCACAAGTTGATAAAGGATAGTAATGTTGCCCCCTTTTTCTTTATTCTTTTTTTTTTTTTTTTTTTTCTTTTTTCTATTTTTTTTCTTTTTCTGTTTCACTTTTCGATGGCCTCCATGGCTCTTTTCAAGGGGGCAACACTCTAATATGATTACAACTTTTTGGTACAAATAACTCATAATGAACAAAACATGATGTATAAAACTGTATGCCTCTGCCAGTGTAGCAGGATGTGCAATGATCTAGCGTAACATGGGTAAACCACACATCAGCTGTATAGAATCATGCAAAGCAATATATAATGATAAATGACAACAAGTCATGTAATGTAAGATGGAAGTTGCATGGCAATATATCTCGGAACAGCTATGGAAATGCTGTGGTAGGTAGGTATGGTGGCTGTTTTGAGGAAGATGTATGGCTTATGTGTAGGAGAACAAGAGGAAGTCTCCCACGGGGTTGGATGTACTGGCGAAGTATGCACAACTCTCAATGTGAGCAGAAGGCAATGCACAGCACCGAAGAGGCTAGCAAATATGGATGGTGGAAGTGCCAAAAACCGTAGCTTAACATTAGTCAAAAAGAACTCACAAGTTTATTGCAAACAACTAGCAGGTTCAACATTAAGAGCATGATTAAAATTCACTCCAAGAAGGGCCGTTCACGGCGGTACAAGTACCCCGTTAGATCCCTCGACCTTCAGCACAACTTAGTTACTACGATGAACTTTCAGACATGGAAAGCTATCAAGTCCAACTACACCTTCAACAATTTTAGAGTTTGTAGTACGGTACAAGCTTAAAGACAACAATCCACTAATGATTTTAACTTAATTAACCAGCAAGCTTTACCATCTAAATACTCAAAACATTTGCAAAGAATCAAGTTATCAAAGTTTCAATGATCTACAAGATTATGCAAGTTTTCATACCACTACCACATGCAGCATTTTCTTTCTTCCAAGCAAACACCAATCAACTTATTAAACATAAACTCTCCAAATGATAATATAATGCAGCAAGAGAGTATTTATAAACACGTGCTAACAGCTCAAGAGATGCATGAAAAACAGGAGCTAAAAGCACTGCAGTAGCTAGTTAAGAATACTCAACAAATATAAGTGAAGAACATGAGTATTCACATGAAAAAGCGGAGCGTGTCTCTCTCCCACACAAGGATTGCTAGGATCCGAATTTATTCAAACAAAACAAAAATAAAAGCACACAGACGCTCCAAGTAAAGCGCATAAGATGTGAAAGAATTAAAATATAGTTTCACTAGAGATGACCTGATAAGTTGTTGATGAAGAAGGGGATGCCTTGGGCATCCCCAAGCTTAGACGCTTGAGTCTCTCTGAATATGGTTGGGATGAACCACGGGGGCATCCCCAAGCTTAGCTTTTCACTCTTCTTGATCACATAATATCACCCTTCTCGCTTGATCCTTGAAAACTTCCTTCACACCAAACTCAAGACAGTTCTCATTAGAGGGTTAGTGCATAAACAAAAATTCTCATATTCTGTAATGAACAATCATTCCCAAAGCTTCTGGACATTAGCTACAGCCACCAATGCTTTGTGGAGCAAAGAAATCCACACAAACATCGTAAAAGAGCGAATGCAAAACAAAAGGCAGAATCTGTCAAAAACAGAACAGTCTGTAAGACGAATTTTTTCGAGGCACTTAAGTTGCTCAGATGGATCTGGCCCAAAATAATGAAAGTTGCGTACATATCTCAGGAATGCGTGATTTTTTCAGAATTTTTGAATTTTCTACAGGGAGAAAGCTCAAATCGTGACAGCTAAAAATCTGTCACTGCGCAGAAATCCAAATCTTGCATCAACTTTCAATATAGAACTTTACTTGGCACAACAATGCGATAAAATAAAGATACAAAGGAGTTGCTACAGAAGTGACAAAACTCCTTGACTCAAAGAAAATAAAAATAACAGCAAATAAAAACGATGGGTTGTCTCCCATAAGCGCTTTTCTTTAAAGCCTTTTAGCTAGGCATAGTGATTTTGATAATGCTCTCATATGTATAAGAGTTGAATATAAGAGAGCATCAAAAAGCAAATACCAAACACATTTAAGTCTAACCCACTTCCTATGCAAAGGAGTCTTGTAAGAAAATAAATCAATAAAGCAAAAGTGACTAGCATAGGAAGGCAAAACAAGTGCAACTTCAAAAATTTCAACATAAAGAGAGAAGACTTAATATTATTGTGATATATGAAATCGTGTCTCCCTCTCTCATAAGGACCAGTAGGTCTTAAAGTACCCAGCAAATAAAAGCAAATCAAGAGAAAGCTCAAAACCTTCATCATAAAGAGAAGAAATTTAGTAACATGAAGATTTCTATAACCATACTTTCCTCTCTCAAAATAATTTTCAGTGGCATCATGAATAAACTCAACAATATAGCTATCACATAAAGCATTCTTATCATGATCCACATGCATAAAAGTATCATTACTCTCCACATAAGCATAATCAATTTTATTAGTAATAGTGAGAGTAAAAGTATCACAACCATCATTGTATTCATCATAAATTGCAGGCATAGTATAATCATAATAAACTTTATCCTCCATAGTAGGTGGCACCAAAATACCACTATCATTATAATCATCATAAATTGGAGGCAAAGTATCATCAAAGAAAATTTTCTCCTCAAAACTTGGGGGACTAAAAATATCATATTCATCAAAACCAGCTTCCCCAAGCTTAGAGCTTTGCATAGCATTAGCAATAATGGTGTTCAAAGCATTTATAGTAATAACATTGCTACCATCATGCAAATAATTTTCCATAGGTTTTTTAATTTTCTCTTCAAAAGCATCATGTCCTAATTCAATATAAAGTTCATAAAGATCTCTAATTTTTTTGTTGTTTTCCATTAAGCCTAACTAGTGAAAATAAAAACAAGAAACAAAAAGAAATAATTGCAGAATCTAAAGGAGATACCTTCCAACGCTTACCTCCCCGGCAACGGCGCCAGAAAATAGCTTGATGTCTACGTGTGCTTCTATTCTTGTAGACAGTGTTGGGCCTCCAAGAGCAGAGGTTTGTAGAACAGCAGCAAGTTTCCCTTAAGTGAATCACCCAAGGTTTATCGAACTCAGGGAGGTAGAGGTCAAAGATATTCCTCTCAAGCAACCCTGCAATTAAGATACAAGAAGTCTCTTGTGTCCCCAACACACCCAATACACTTGTCAGATGTATAGGTGCACTAGTTCGGCGAAGAGATAGTGAAATACAAGTATATGGATGATTATAAGTAGTAACTGCAATCTGAAATAAAGATGGCAGCAAGCAAACATGTAGCAGAACTTGATGTAAACGGTGTTTCAATGCTTAGAAACAAGGCCTAGGGATCATACTTTCACTAGTGGACACTCTCAACAATGATCTCATAACTGAATAAATAAAAGCTACTCTTAAACACTCTCTTGTTGGATAACAAACACCATTCATTGTGTAGGGCTACAAAAGCACACCTCAAGCCGGAGTAAACAAGCGCCACAACGTCATAAAGGAGTCACACACGGTGCACACACTGTCACCTTTACACCGTGGAGAGTACCGGAGTTCATATTAAAATAATCTATAGAGTGCATAATAGATAAAGAGTAACATCTACTTATTCAACTAGATTACAAAGCTCATGATCACATAAAGATCACACCATGGGAGAGAGAGATGAACCACATAGCTACCGGTAGAGCCCTCAGCCTCGGGGGAGACTACTCACACATGGTCATGGTGAGCACACTTGATGGAGAGGTTGATGAAGAGGTGCAGCCCGGAGAGGAGACGGAAGCCCGCAGCAGCCACGGCGCGGCGGCGGCGGCGGCCCGTGGAGGCGGCGGCTGCCCTTGGTGATGGAGATGGAGTTGAGGAGGTTCTCCTCCCCAAGATGGCTGCTGGGGAGGAGGAAAATTCGTGGTCTGGGGCTCCTCCCACGACCTAGGGTTTCCTCCCTTATATAGACTCTCGGATTTCCGTCATCCCATCTAGGGCTGCAGTAAATCGGGAATATCTCGGCCGTCCGGACTCGGAATTGGGTGAATTTTAACTCTAGATCGATTCTCGCGAAATTTCCTGCAACTTCCTTTTCGGGGAGACTTCCGTTTGACGCCGTCTTAGGCCCGTAACGTGACCATCTTTGAAAAACGTTTCCAGACAGATTTCTGGAAAGTCCCAATTCGACTCCAATATGGTTTCCTTTTGTATTTTTGATAATTTCTACACAACAAATAGGAAAACAAGAAGATTTTGCACTTTGGCAACTATTAGTAGGTTAATCCAATAAATGTCATAATATGATATAAAGTGTATATAAAACATGTAGCAAATGGTATAAAATAAGCATGGAACATCAGAAATTATAGATACGTTGGAGACGTATCATAGAGATTCACCGAATAGCGCTCGAAGCCACCCAAGAGAGGTGTTGGCTCGCACGGGGCACAAGAGGATGGTGGACCCACCCAACTCTTCATCGACCAGCTAACGTACAACGGCGAGGCTAACCTATCTTAGTTGATCTCCCAGCGACGAGGGGGCTGGACGCAGCAAGCCCTCTCATGACGCCTACATTAGGTTTTTTTTTTTTTGAAGGGAGTTCGTGATCCTCAGGATTACAACACCAACGCACACACGAACAGAGGCGAGGAAGAACTCACACCACGGCGAAGCCGGGAACCACCACACAGCAAACCTGAACCAAGCACCAGCAGCACGCCGCCGGTGAGGAAGAAGGAAAGCACGCCGCACTCCGACGCCAGCAGCCCGAACAACCATGTTGAGCAGCCGCAAGATCCATCCGGCGCAAGCACCGGAATCTCGACGATGAACGAGCTTCGGCTTCGGGCCACCACCATCACGCCCTCGCCGTCTCCCGCCGGAGACGAGACCGAGGGCACCACCCTTCTTCCACAGGACCCACCCAGCTCGCCGACGGAGAAGAACCACCCGCCTGCAACCTCCCACGGAGTTGTCTTCGTCCTCGCCGGCCTGCAAAGAGAACGAAGGACCACAAAAAGCTGCGGGATCCGAAGATCCGCAGCGCCCAAAAGTCGCCCGCGCCGCGACGAAGCTCCGGAGAACGCCATCGCAGGAGAGGAAGCGCGCCGACCCCACCTAGCCGCCGACACCGTCGCCGCCTCCACGACGCCACCGGCGGATCCCTATCACGACCTACACTATGTACAAGCCGGGATCCGGGGATCCCCCACCCTCCCGCCGCCGGAGCGGCCGACGGAGGGGAGGAATCCCGCGGATCCGCGGCGAGCGAGGTGGCCGGACGGAGGTGCGCAAAAATCGCCTGTCCCGTTCACAGAGAAGGGGAGAGGAGAGCAACCGACAGCTCTTTACTGCCTACATTAGGTTTTTGTTTAAATTTCATTGAACATGTCTAAAATTTTACGAAATTCAAGTCTTTTGCTTAAACTTGCGAGTGTGCAATTTTCTTGAAAGATCCCGTAGCGGACATTTTTTCCAGAGATGCTCAGAGGAGGGGTGCAAGCGCCCGCCTGCCACCGTGATAGGCTGGCTAGTGTTCCGGTCAGGATATCCGTCCAGCGTGTACGGTCCATCCCCAAGGACCCCACCTGAGCATTTTTAGCGACTAATTATCGACTGCAACACGTGCGATCTGTGCTCGCAACCTCGCGTCGCTGAGTGCGCCGACCGGCCATAGAAGATGATCCAGCTCCCACGCTCCGTCGATGTATACCGTACACCATGAATCGGACGGCTGAACTCTCTCGCCAAACCACCCATTGACCGCGACCGCCCGTCCATGGAGACGAGCGCCCCCACCGGCCACCGGCCACCTCGCCGCTTGCAGCCGTGCTGCAGAGAGGCACACTGCCCCACCCCACCACCTCTCCTCTGCCTCCCCAACATTTAAACACCCAAACCAAATAAATCCAGACACACCTCCCCGTACTACTCCACTGTACCACCATCACACCCACAGCCCCACACAGTCTCACTCTCCCACTAGCTCCAGCTCTAGCTAGCTCTGTAGCTCACAATGCCGCCAATGGCGCCGCTCTTCCTCCTCCTCCTCCTCGCGGCCGCCCTCTCTCCGGCGCCAGCCGCGGCCCGCTTCACCTGCAACGCCAAGTCACGCGCCACGACCTGCCAGGCGCTCATCTCCTACACCCCGCCGCCCAACACCACCATGACGCTCGCCGACGTGCGCACCCTCTTCCAGCTCCGCTCCCACCGCGCCCTGCTCGCCGCCAACGCGCTCCCGCTCTCCACCCCGCCCAAATCCCCCGCCCCGTCCCCCGTCCGCGTCCGCCTCCCCTGCCTCTGCTCTGGCGGCGCCGGCGCCACCTTCCAGCGCCCCACCTACAAGGTCCGCGCGGGCGACACCCTCGACGCCGTGGCGCGCGGCGCCTTCGCCGGCCTCGTCACCTACCGCGACATCGCCGCCGCCAACAATGTGTCCGACCCCAACCGGGTGGCCGTCGGCCAGGAGCTCTGGGTGCCGTTGCCGTGTAGCTGCGACCCCGTCAGCGGGGTCGGCGTGGTGCACCTGACGTACGTCGCGCCTGCCGGGAGCTCCGTCGCTGGGATTGCGGCGGAGTACGGCACCACGGAGGAGACCATCTTGGGGCTCAACCGGATGCCCGACGCCAAGAGCCTCCTCGCCGGCCAGGTCCTCGACGTGCCGCTCCGAGGTAAAGAAAAAATCAATCTTGTTCTCCAATGCAGTAAAAAGTTTGGACCTTTTCTCGTGCTGCTCTGCTTGATGATGTGAAGCTGCATCTATGCAATATTTTCTGAACTTTGGCACGATATTTTCTGAACTCTTTCGATCTGCTGGTAAAAGTTGGGAGTGCCATGGAGATGCTTTGCCAACACAAAGTATTCTCTCTTTAATCGCTCCTCTTTGTGTATTGTAGAACTTCTGTTATCCTACCCAAAAATGCTCTGGAAAGTTGCTTTTCAGATTGTTTGCCCACCATGAAAAGTTGAGCTTGTGGATGGATGGGCAAAAAGGCAGTATTTCAGCTTGTATCCTCTGTAGCTTTTTGAAATCCTTGATACACGTAACAGAGATCATAGTATATTGGTTTAGATTGGAGGCAAGGTTTAGTCATTGGTGGCACTGAATAAGTAAACTGTTAATAATAAGCAGGGGAAACCCATCTCCACTAGAACTCTGAAACTGCTGTTGTTGCTTGTTCGTCACAGTTCAGAGTTAGCTAGTAATGATTATGTATTTCCATTTGGATCTGAAGTTATGAACATTTGCAATTTCTTAGATGGGAAATTCTAGGAGTTAATGTACCTCCTCTCTGAGGAAAAATTCTGGACCAAATGAATTCTAGTAGGAGTACTCCCACTGGCTGAGTCAATGCTTGTTACCATTTACATTTCTGAGTTGGAATGTACTGCTCTCATCAAGAACCTGCCATGAACATTTTAAATGCTTCTGCAAGCTAATGATCCACATCATAGTACTAATGGTTAACATAAGGTTGCGCTTATGCAGCTTGCTCTTCTGCCATAACATTCAGAGTTCAGTTATTCAGAGTTCGGTTTGGGTATGATGGTTAACATAACGATGCACTTGTGCAGCTTGCTCTTCTGCCATTAGCAGCACCGCCGTAGACAGCAACCTTCGCGTCCCCAACGCGAGCTACACCCTCACCGCCAACAACTGCATCATGTGCAGCTGCAGCTCCACCACCTGGCAGTGAGTGCTTACTCAGCTAGTCAGCTCATTGTCACCCATACATGCTACTATTTGAAACCTCATTCTTTATGATGACTCATGAAATCTAAACTTTGCAATGTTATGAAAAATTTCAGACTGGACTGCCAGCCAGCACAAGGGATAGCATCATCCTCCTGCCCTGTGGCGAAATGCGGCGACCTGTTCCTGGGAAACACGTCGACGTCCCCGGCCTCTGCCTGCGAGACCACATCATGCTCCTACGCCGGCTACACCAATAGCACCTCGTTCGCCATCCTCGCCAACCTCACCACCAGTTCCGTGTGCAACGGTGAGTAGTAACAAATGCATAGCTGTAAGTTATCTTGTTCTGTATGATGGCATCGATTGATCACTCGTTCGTTGTGGCAGCTGCTGGGATGTCACCTGCGATGCAGCCGGCCCACTCCTCGGCTTCCAGGTTGGGGTTGCCGACGCGGTGGAGGTTGTCGGAGCTGTTCGTCGGCATCCACATCGTTCTGATGTTCCTAGGGTTTCTGCACCGTGATTGAGAAGTGATTCAGATTCTTGCTCTCTTGGTGTCTGGATTTGTAGCTCTTAGTTTTGTGTTGTGAGTAATTTGGGATGGTGCCTGTGTGGCTCAAGTTTGTAGCTTGTTTGGAACAGCTAGGGAACACTTGTGTTTTGTGTTAGAAGGTAGATCAGGCGAGGACACATTTGTAATGCCGAACGCTCCCAGAGGTATTTGCAGTGCTTAATTTTAACCGCTTGTAGTTGAACAAAGCTGGCATGCAAAGTCTAGCAAAGTCGAGTAAATTTGCGTTGTTGAGTGCTTGCTCGGTACAAAATCTTGTTTAAAACCTCACTTCCAAGTACTCCCTCCGTTCTAAATTAGATGACTTCCATGTGTCCACATGCGGATGTATCTATACTTGTAACATGTCTAGATACATCTGTATATGGACTAATGGAAGTAATCTAATTTGGAACGGAGGGAGTAGTATTTCAAGAGAATTCATCAGCTTAGTCCGGTCAGCTGCGTGGGCATGCGGGGCCTTGGCTCCGCCATTGATGCTAAGTATACCTTCTCGTTTTTTTTTGCGAGGACCTTTTCATATAGTTTGATTCTGATTGTATCATATTAATTAGATTTCTTATGGGTTTTATATTTTCTGTGAAGCTAACACAAAACTTTATAAAATCCCCTTTGTTTTTCATATTTCTGTACGCTTAATCCTGCGAACAAAAGAGACTCCAAGGTACGCCGTTAAAGGAAGAAGAGAAAATCGTATACGTGGATAAAAAAGAGGAAAAAGGAATTATAACATTGCCAAACAAAAAAATCTTATTAATTTTAGCATATTTTCGGAGTTTATTGCGGCTTAGTTAGCACTAACTGTAACTGCTCAGTGCACCAGAATCCCCTGATACCTTAGTCCTGTGTTGTGAGTAATTTGGGACAGTTCCTGTGTGTCTCAAGTTTCCAGCTTGTTTGGATGTGTACGTGCAGACACTAGGGGAACAGTTGTTTCGTGTTAGAAGTTAGATCAGATCAGGACACATTTGTAATGCCGAACATTTGTTGGCATCCGCATCTTTTGATCCTGCACATGGAAAAATCTCTCTATCACCAGAATGGGTCTTCGCCTCAGAGGATTCCATAGCTAGCACACCATAAGCCTCCAGGTTTTCATGGGCTCTTTACTGAAGCGTTTGTTCTTCAAAGAAGGAAAAAAGTCCGTAAACCGTAATGCAAGCTCTACTGATCACATTGGGTGATACGACCGAGAGAGTACACCGTGACAACGTTTACATAACTGTTTTATAACATCCTGAAATACAAAGATCAGGAGACAGCAGTTCAGGAGCAGCGAGTAATAATTCTTCAACAGCTAGCAGCATAAGTTGGGACCATATTCTGCCTTAGAAAAGCAGCAGTCAGTAATAATGCTGTAACATCATAAGAGATGGCACACATAGAGGGATATATAACCAAACAAACCACTAACACATGATTGGTATGCAGGAGATTAAATAGCTTTCTCTTAGCTTCCCTTTTGACAAAGAACTAGGGAAAGAACATTCCGTGGTGTCAAAGAATCGCACTAAACCTCTTTTGCAACCCAAAGGTCATGTTGTCATTCTCCAGCTCTGTGAGCAATGTGATAATGACAGAGCAGGGTGCTACCATTCAACTCATGTACAACTAACAAATCACTAAGATGCGACCCAAACAAAATGAACCTCTTGTGGAAACACTCATTTCTATACCTTCCAGGCTTCCACAATCACCACCAGGCACCAAAAGCCACTGTACTAACAAATGCAACCTCTAATACCTTTCCTCATCCTACACGCAGAAAACAATATACAAAAATTAATATTCCTAATAATTCATCGAGCCGTAATTTCAACACATTGGAAAATGAAAATAAAGAGTCAGGTACTAAATTTCTACTCGGAGCAGCTTGCATTTCTTGTACCAGCAGAAAGGCATCATTACAAGGAAAATCTTAAGTGTGCCTTTTAAGGGTTTAAGTTCAAAGAGAATGTACCATGTCAACTGTGGATGTCTCCTTCAAAAAACTGATACCTTGCTGGGAGCAAATCTTTGTGCTTATTGTATACCCCTTTCCTTGAAAACAGAGATACCAACAAGGAAATAGTTGAAGCTTCAAGCGACATGCTCTTACCATCAAGTCTGGACATATAATTTATGGCCTTGACTATTTCACCCTTTTCCAATAACTTTCTGACAATAATATTTAGCATACGAGAGTCTGGAGCACAACCACTTGTCTCCATGGATGAAAATGTGTTGTCAGCTTCTTCTACCGATCCTGCTTCTATAAGGTTTGACATCATCGTTGTGTATGTTATAACATTAGGTACCAATCCATTGGCTGGTATTGCAGTAAACAAATTCTTAGCTTGCTCTATTCTTCCAACTTTAAACATTGCATCAATTATAATAGTGAGAGTTATAACATCAAACTTAAGGTTCATTGCTTGTAGTTTCTCAAACAACATGATTGCTTCATTGGCAGAACCATTTTTAGAAAGCCCACTGAGAATTATAGTGTATGTATGAATGGAAAATCTCACTCCTCTTTTGATCATCTCATGGAACATTTCTTTTGCAGCAACAGTTCTACCAGCCTTAAACAACCCATCCAACATGATGCTATAAGTATAAGTATCCGGTTTAGCAGCGATACGAGACATTACTTTGAACAGATTCAGCGCAGCATCCACCATTTCAGCTTTAAAGTATCCATTGATAAGTGTATTGTACGTCCATGCATCAGGCTCAATGCCAACCGATACCATATCATCATGTACTCTAGATGCTTTCTTCATCTTGCCAACTAAGCAGTATCCATCAATCAGTGAATTGAACGTGATAACATCTGGTTTCTGACCTATATGTACCATAAAGTCAAAGATATCTTGTCCATCTGTCACCCTTCCTTCTTTGCATAGGTTGTTTATAATTGAGTTAAAGAACACAACACCAGCACAACCGATGCCTTTTTCCATCATTTCATAAACTAGTTCTTTGGCTCTCACTAAATCACCATGTGTACAAAAACCATGAATCAGGCACCCATAAATCTGTGCACCTGGTGGTACACCCATATGAACCATATGGTTGAAAATTTCAATAGCATCATTCATCCTGCCCTTTCTGCAAAATGCATCTATCAAGGCTAAACAGGTTACAGCATCTGGTTTCACTCCCTGCTTCTGCATGTCTTCAAAGATGTGAACAACCTCATCGAGTGATCCACACTTAGCATATGCCTTAATTAATATGTTGAAAACATATTGGTCAGGCACAATACCTTCTCCTAACATCAAGTTGTAAACATTATTCATATCAACAAGGCATCCTTCTTTAGCATACCCGTGAAGCATGGCAGAGTATGCCACAACATCAGGTTTGAGGCCCTTTTCAATCGCGCAATCCAGAATTTGTCTCGCTTCTTCGCTTCTTCCACACTTGCACAACCCACCAATAATCGAGCTATATGTCCAGACATTAGGAACAATGCCCTGCTGTACCATTTCCTTGAATAGACTGCTCGCTATGCTCCATTTACCCTCCTTTAAGAAGCCATGGATGACCGTGGTATATGACACCACGTTAGGGGAGCAGCCACCTTCTTGTTTCGCCATCATCCGGAGCAGGTCAAGTCCACGCTGGCTCCTGCTATCATCACATAGGCCCTTGATAACTGTGGAGTATGAGATGACATTAGGCACACAGCCCAGATTCGGCATCCTGTGAAGCAGCACGTCCACAGCTTTATCTGTCCGCTTTGCGTGGCAGAGGAACTTGAGGAGCGTGTTGACGATAACGATGTTTGTCTTCAGGCCCGCCCTGAGGAAGCAGCCGAAGAAGGCGAGTGCTAGGTCTGGCTGCCGCGTGCGGCAGCAGCAGTCGAGCAGGATGCCGTAAGTGTGGACTGTGGGCGATGCCACCAGCGCGCCATCGCCTCGGGAAATGCGGCCGAAGAGGGCGACGGCGAGCGAGAGACCGTCGCCGCAGGCAGCGGAGGCCGGCGCACGGGCGAGGGCGGCGAAAAGCCGTTGAGAGCGCCCGCGGGGACCGGAGTGGCCTGGTGCAGCAATTCGTCGAACACCTGATGTGCGTCCTGGGGGCTGAGCGTCCCGGAGTGGACGCGCTCCGTGGCGGCGGCGAGGGCGGCGTGAGGGGAATGGCGTGAAGGCGGCGAGGTGGAGGAGGAGGAGCAACGGCGGAGGAGGGATGCGGGAGCGGTCGAGTAGAGGCGAGACATGGGGTGGTTCGTGCTGGTTTGCCGTGCGGCATGGGGAAATTGTGCTTAAGCGAGTGTTCACTGAAAACTCGCTTCGCAGTAAAATTGGATGGTAATAGCCTAGAAAAGTCAGCTCACTTAGTCCGGCCAGCTGCCCGGGAATGCTGCACGGCCTAGGCTCCACCACTGATTTCTACGTAAACCTTTTCATATGGTTTGATTTTGACTGTACTATGTTAATTATATTTTTTTACTTTTATTTTTTTGTTTTGTTTTTGTGAAGCTAACACACAACTTTATTAAATCTCCTTTGTTTTTAGTATTTCTGCGCTTTTTTCCGTCCTACAAACGAAAGAGACTCTAAGGTACGCCGTTTAAAGGAAGAACAGAAAAGCATTTCCATGGAGAAAGATAGAGGACGCATAGGCATTGTTTGAGGAATTATAATATTGCCGAATAAAAAACAAAAATATAAAGAATCTAATTAATTATGGCATTTTATGGAGTTTATTGCGGCTCTGTTAGCACTTCTATTAAAATACATTAGATAAGTTACACTTTAATATTAATTATTAGTGTCGAGGTTGATAAGATTTGGTGGATGGTTTGTTTTTGTAGGTAAGTCTTTTTTTTCTTCCGAAATGTCTATTCAGCTAGATAACTTTTCGTTTTTCGTAGTACTCAAATAGTACCTTGGATGTATTTGAACTAAACAACAAAAAAAAAAATCAATGCTACAAACATGGATAGAGTATTTTTTTTGTAGATCTTCTAAATACCCGTTTTATGTGACTTTGGACTGAGCACACATGCTAGCTGAGTAATTGTGAACACTGAAGGAAGGGAGGGGAAGGAGAGAGGATTGGGGAATCAAGCCTGGTTGGCCGGTGCAAATGTGCAGTGCAGCCCGGCCGGCCACCTCGAGAAGTAGCTTATAGTAGTTTTACACGATATTTTGAAATACAAAATCCGTGCTTTGAAAAATGTATTTTTAGATCTCATTTCGGCCACATATTTTGTCTTTTTTGCACAGACCACATAATATGTCATTTGCTTCCGTAGTTTTACACGAATGTTGCAAACATGTATATGTTCGTGCCCAATTTTTTTCAATTTTTTTTGATATGTTTTCATATTTTTTAAATTTTGACAAACATAACAGGAACATTTGCACCCAGGAGCCAAAGCGAATTTCTAGCGACGAATAGCTTATAGTAGGTATTGTTCATATGCTTTTGTTTTAAGTGTCGAATTGATTATGAAGACACTGCATCCATTTTCCGGAAACATGAAGCAAAGAAGTTTGCATCTTCTTTATCACGGTTGGTTGTAGCGAAGATAGTGGAATTTTGCTGTAGTGTCCTGATTCTGCACCTCCAATCCTTTCTGATACAAAGAGTGAGCCTGAAATTGATGGCATTGAAAATGTAACACCACATCCACCATCACCCCTAGCCGTGTGCCAGCCCACGCCTGGCCGTGGTGATTGCGGCGTCTCCACATGCACGAGGTTCCTGTTTCAAAAACAACTTCACTGAAAATTATGTCATCCCTGCTTAATTAGCACTATTTGGAAAAAGAAAATCCTGATAACAGCTGCAAGGGTTCACCGTGGCAACGTTTACATCAGAGTTTTTCAACATCCTTTTTTTTACAAGGACAACAAATCTTCTGTCGGTGTTACAGAAATACCTCAGATTGGTTCATGCTGTCTGAAACAATATGTTGCGAAAAATGACGACCTGATGGAATATGGCAATATGCCATGTGATATACACAGATCAGGAGATCTTAGACTGCTAGACAGTAGTTAGTAAAATACTTTTAAGAGCCAACAGCACAAGTTAAGACCAGCTATGCCTTAGAAAAGCAGTAAGTGAGTAATACTTGGCCAGCAGAAATTTTCTTTTAAGCAGAACAAACACAGGTAAAGGAGGCAGTATTAGGAAACTACTGGAGACACCAATCGAGGCCACCGTTATTGAACTAGAGGGTAGAGGACAGGCTGTACAGCTCCACCGTTATTGAAAGCATCGCCTCCAAATCAGAGTTCTCTGCCTGAACAAAGAAACAACCTCGATGTCAACTGCCTCCGCTAGGAGTGGGATCATCTTCAGCAATCATCTATTCTCCACGCAGTGAGACTGTCTTCAGTAATCATCTCTCCTGTCGCTGGGGAATCATCTTCAGTGTTGTATCCATCAGCCTTTTCATTGATGTAAATATGATGTGTTGGTTCACCGATGGCCTTCCTTCAATGTTGTCAACTGTTTCCTCATTATGTTAACCATTATTTCCAAACCGAACTCTGAGCAACCGTAGAGTACTATGATCTGGCTTCCGTGTCCTGTATGGACCGGGACTGTGTACGCTGGACAGGCCTCAACGGAGCACCCTGTTCCCTCTCCCTCAAGTCAGAAATTCAGTCTTAACTGTTTCTAGGCACACACAAAATGTATCATACCTCCAAGTTTGATCTCTGAGGGACAGCACCTTTAGATGCCAAAATATTTCTATCAAGTTCACACTATTTGAAATATTCAAAAATCATGGCCTGCATTTCCAATTTCAGAATGCTATTTCCAGACAAAAACAACAGCACAAACCTCACATGGATGCGCATTGAGAAGCATCTGACCTAGCCCAATATATTGTAGCACCTAACACCATCTCTTATTTCCACCCTGATGTTAAGTTAAACAAAATCTTCTAGCTAAAATTCTCGCACATGGTATATAGTTTGAGTCAATTTCATATCAATTTTGCCAGGTTGTAGAAATCCAACATTGTATCTGATACACTTTTGCTTTCGTATGTAATAACAATATATGAAACCTAATTTTTGTGTTGATCTAGGAAATCCAGATATTAAAAAAAGGGATTGAACAAAGGAATATATCACAACGGGAAAAGGTTAACCATCAGGATAATAATCAAACTGAACATAACAATGATCCAGCTATATATTGAGCAGGCAAGAAGATTAAGCGGCATCCAATTACTGCAAATTATAGTAATAAACCTGTACACACAGTTCTGGTTTGAAAGTAGGAAGTTTCTCCTGAATCAGCAAAGTGTGAAGGAAACAACTGTAGCCACACCAGAAACTTCCGAGTAACCAAAACAACACGGCAAATTGTAGCTTGGACGGCAAAATGCAGCCAGAGATATAAAATGGGGCAATTATCTCATTGGCAAATGTATTTGTCAAGCTTCGCTCGGTTTTCAGCAATACTCACACACAAAAAAGGAAGTGATAGCTACAAAGCTACTAATAAATGGGCTAATTGTTTGTGAGCTTTCACAAGCAGTAATGAGATTATGTAATTTAATCAGGGGGTGACTGGCACCATGCTCCAATTAAAGGAGAAGAAACAAAATGATGTTATAAGACATGCTTCCTATTTCCTTGGCACATCATAAACACAAGGAATTGATTTAAATTTTTGTATTGAGTATGGTTATACCACCATACTTTTGACCGCTGTCGATATAGTTAAAACGCCAGTAGTAAATCACTAATTTCAAAATAGAGCAGCCATGCAGTTTAACTTAAGGTTGTCTTCCAATCATGTCTACTATAAGAATCATTGCCCTGTCTCAATGCACCAGAACCAAACAAAGCTTTACTGCGAGATTGGTATGCAGGAGATTAAACAGCTTCTCTTAGCTGCCCTTGGTGTCAAAGAATCCTTTAACTCCACTGCTATTGCACCACACTTCCTTTCGAACTCAAAGGTCATGTTTTCACTTGTGATGATTGCAGAGAAGGGCAGTAATGTTCGGCTCATGTCAACTAACAGATCACTAAGATGCAAAAAAAAAGGAACCTCTTGTGGGACAACACATTTCTCTACCTTCCACAATCATCACCAGGCACCAGAAACCATTGTCCTAACAAATGCAACCAGTTGTACCTCTCGGGATCCTGCAAATACATATACAAAAAAAAAATCATATTCTTAATGATCCATCAATGGTTCACATTCCGTAATTTGAACATACTGGAAAATCAAAATAAGGAATCAGGTCTAACTTTTTGCTCGCAAGCAGCTTGCAATTCTTGTACCAGCAGAAAGGCCTCATGGCAAGAAAGATCTTAAGTGTGCCTTTTGAGGGTTTAAGTTCAGAATGATTGTATCATGTCAACTGTGGATGCCTCCTTCGATAAACTGATACCTTGCTGGGAGCAAATGTTTGTGCTTATGATATATCCCTTTCCTTGAAAAGAGGGATATCAATAGAGAAATAGTTGAAGCTTCATGCGACATGCTCTTCTCATCAAGTCTGGCCATATACTTTATGGCCCTGACTATTTCACCTTTTCCCAATAACTTTCTGATAATAATATTTAACATACGAGAGTCAAAAGCACAACCACCCGTCTCCATAGATGAAAATGTGTTCTCAGCTTCTTCTACCAATCCTGCTTCTATAAGGTTTGATATCATCGTTGTGTAGGTTATAACATTAGGTACCAATCCATGGGCTGGTATTGCAGTAAATAAATTCTTAGCTTGCTCTATTCTCCAACTTTAAACATTGCATCAATTATAATAGTGAGAGTTATAACATCGAACTTAAGGTTCATTGCTTGCAGTTTCTCAAACAGCATGATTGCTTCTTTGGCACAACTATTTTTACATAGCCCACGGAGAATAATATTGTATGTATCAATGGACAATCTCACTCCACTTTTGATCATCTGATGGATTTTTTTCCTTTGCAGGAACTGTTTTACCAGCCTTAAATAGCCCATCAAGTATGATGCCATAAGTAAGAGTATCCGGTTTAGCTCCCATACCTGACATTTCATTGAATAGAGTCAACGCAGCCTCCACCATTTCAGCTTTAAAGTATCCATTGATAAGTGTACTGTACGTACATGCATCAGGCTCAATGCCAACCGATACCATATCATCATGTACTCTAGATGCTTTCTTCATCTTGCCAACTAAGCAGTATCCATCAATCAGTGAATTGAACGTGATAAGATCTGGTTTCTGACCTATATGTATCATAAAGTCAAAGATATCTTGTGCATCTGTCACCCTTCCTTCTTTGCATAGGCTGTTTATAATTGAGCTAAAGAACACAACACCAGCACAACCGATGCCTTTTCCCATCATTTCATTAACCAATTCTTTAGCTCTAACTAAATCACCATGTGTACAATAACCCTGAATCAGGCATCGGTAAATCTGTGCACCTGGTGGTACACCCGTATGAACCATATGGTTGAAAATTTCAATAGCATCATTCATCCTGCCCTTTCTGCAAAATGCATCTATCACGGCTAAACAGGTTACAGCATTTGGTTTCACTCCCTGCTTCTGCATGTTTCAAAGATTTGAACAGCCTCATTGAGTGATCCACACTTAGCATATGCCTTAATTAATATGTTGAAAACATATTGGTTGGGTACAATACCTTCTCCTACCATCCAGTTATAAAGATTATTCATATCAACAAGGCATCCTTCTTTAGCATACCCGTGAAGCATGGCAGAGTATGCCACAACATCAGGTTTGAGGCCCTTTTCAATCGCGCAATCCAGAATTTGTCTTGCTTCTTTGCTTCTTCCACAATTGCACAGCCCACCAATAATCGAGCTATATGTCCAGACATCAGGTACAACGCCCTGCTGTACCATTTCACTGAATAAGTTGCCTGCTATGCTCCATTTACCCTCCTTTAAAAAGCCATGGAGAAGCGTGTTATATGACACCACGTTAGGGGAGCAGCCACCTTCTTGTTTCGCCATCATCCGGAGTAGGTCAAGTCCACGCTGGCTCCTGCTATCATCACATAAGCCCTTGATAACTGTGTTGTATGAGAAGACATTAGCCACCCAGCCAAGATTCGGCATCCCGCAATGAAAGCAAGGATGGGATTCAACACACTTTGTATTGATATCGCTGGGGCTTAAATACCCAGATTACAAGCGCAATGGGCGCTGGGATCGTGTACACTCAACTACCGATCATGGAGATCGTGTCTGGGAGAACATGGGCTAAGCTAGGTCGTGCTGGTTGACTAAGTACACAGGCGCACGCCTAGCTGCTATGGTTAACACCCCCCCGCAGTCGTGACGTCGTCAGCGACGCAAAGACTGAAACGGAACTCTTCGAAGAGACTCGTTGGCAGCCCTTTGGTCATCACATCAGCGAGTTGTTGTCGAGTGGGCACATGAAGGACCCGAATGTCGCCCAATGCCACACGTTCGCGGACGAAGTGGATGTCCAGCTCCACATGCTTTGTGCGACGGTGATGGACGGGATTGACCGACATGTAGACGGCGGAGACGTTGTCGCAGTACACGAGCGTGGCGCTGCGAACCGGGCACAGAAGCTCGCCCAGCAGCTGTCGAAGCCAGACACACTCCGCAACGGCGTTGGCCACGCCGCGGTATTCCGCCTCGCACTTGATCGGGACACAATGGCCTGGCGCTTGGAGGACCAGGACACTAGTGAGTCCCCGAGGTAGACGCAGAAGCCGGAGGTGGAGCGGCGCGTGTCGGGGCAGCCGGCCCAGTCCGCGTCGGTGTAGGCGCGGAGCGACAGTGAAGATGAAGCAGAGAGCCGGAGTCCAAAGCTCGTGGTGCCACGGACATAGCGAAGCACCCGCTTGAGCAGACCGTCGTGGCATTCCCGCGGATCATGCATGTGCAAGCAAACTTGCTGCACGGCATAAGCCATCTCTGGACGAGTGATCGTCAGATATTGCAGCGCGCCGGCAATGCTGCGGTAGGCCGTGGCGTCATCGACAGGAGGTCCATCGGCGGAGGGAAGCTTGCCCTTGGTGTCAACCGGCGTGGAGGCCGGCTTGCAGTTGTCCATGCCAGCGCGCTCCAGGATCTCCTCTGCGTACTGTGCTTGCGAGAGGAAGAAGCCCGCAGCAGTGCGAGTGACACGAATGCCGAGGAAGTAGTGGAGGGCACCCAGATCCTTCATGGCGAATTCGCCTGTGAGCTTGTCGACGATGCGCTGCAGTAGAGCGGTGCTGGACGCCGTAAGTACAATGTCGTCGACGTAGAGAAGGAGGAACGCCGCGTCCTGGCCACGAGTGAAGGTGAACAACGAGCTGTCGGAGCGTGTCGCAGAGAAGCCGAGCGTGGCGAGGAAGCCGGCGAAGCGCATGAACCAGGCGCGCGGGGCCTGTTTCAGGCCATACAGAGACTTGGACAACCTGCATACATGGTCAGGCTTGGAGGGGTCGACGAAGCCGGCGGGCTGGAGGCAGTAGACCTCCTCGGCGAGCGTGCCGTGGAGGAAGGCATTCTTCACGTCCAGTTGATGAACAGGCCAGCCACGGGATGCAGCAAGTGCAAGGACCGTGCGGATGGTGGCGGGCTTGACGACCGGCGAGAAGGTCTCGCCGTAGTCCACGCCCGGGCGCTGGTTGAAGCCTCGCACAACCCAACGGGCCTTGTACCGCTCGAGGGAGCCATCAGCTCGCGTTTTGTGCTTGAAGATCCATTTGCCGGTGATGAGATTGGCGCGCGGTGGACGGGGAACCAGTTCCCAGGTGCGGTTGCCGACGAGCGCGGCGAACTCCTCCTGCATGGCGCGGAGCCAATTGGGATCCTTGACGGCGTTGCGGACGGAGCGCGGCACCGGCGAGGCATCCGCGGAGACCGTCGTGGAGGCGACGTTGGCATACCGTGGATTTGGCTTGAAGATGCCGGCCTGGGCGCGCGTGACCATCTGTCGAACAGGTGGTGAGCACGACGGGATCGGCGAGCCTGGCGTCGAGGAGCTGGGGCAGCCGCTGGATGAGGATCGGGCGGCTGAGCTTGAACTTGACGAGCGCGCGCCGTGGGACGAGGCAGTGGATGAAGCAGATGGGCCACGCGCGGAGGAGGCCGTGAGATCCCGGGCCGAGCCAGGCCCAACATCGCTTGAAGGCGGCCCGCCTCCATTTGAATTTCGCGCCATGGACACAGAGCCACGATCAGCCTGCAGAATAGGAGGCAGGAAGTGGGGAACGTGATCGCCGTCAGTTGCGGGGGCAGGTGGTGGTGTCGTTGACGTGCTGCGCGCGAAGGGGAAGTCATGCTCGACGAAGGTGACGTGGCGCGAGGTGAGCACGCGCCGGGAGGCGCTGTCGTAGCACCGGTAGCCACGGTGGTCCGGAGAGTAGCCGAGGAAGACGCACGCGACGGAGCGGAAATCCAGCTTGTGACGCGAGGTTGCGGTGGTGTTAGGATAGCAGAGGCAGCCGAACACGCGGAGCAAGCTATAATCCGGAGCGACACCGAGGAGGAGCTCGTGAGGGGTGTGCGGCGAGGAAGAACGGCACGGCCTGCGATTGAGCAGGTAAGTGGCGGTGCCCAGAGCTTCAGCCCAGAAGCGCGGCGGCATGGAGGCATGGAAGAGAAGGGCACGCACACTGTCGTTAAGAGTGCGGAGGATGCGCTCTGCCTTGCCGTTCTGCTGGCTAGTATAGGGACATGACAGGCGCATGACGGCGCCATGGCGAGTGAGAAGTGAGCGGACGGCGAGATTGTCGAACTCGCGCCCGTTGTCGGTTTGTAATGAGAGGATAGGACGCTGAAATTGGGTGTGTACATAGGCAAAAAAGTTGGTGATTACAGAGGCGACTTCAGATTTCTGTTTGAGAGGAAACGACCAAGCATAATGGGTGAAATCGTCAAGGATCACTAAATAATATTCATAGCCTGAGATGCTTACAACCGGAGACGTCCATACATCAAGGTGCAGCAATTGAAAGGGGAAATATGTACAGCTAGATGATTGTGCAAATGGGAGTCTAGTGTGCTTGCCGATCCGACATGCGTGACAGGAGTGCGGGTCGGATTTGCTGCAGCTAAAGGGAAATTGTCTAGAAACACTATGAAGTGCGGCCTGACTGGGATGCCCAAGCCGCTGGTGCCACAGGTCGACGGAGGCGACGCCGGCGAACGGACGGCGCACGGTCGGAGAGCCTGTGTGCACGGGGTACAGATCGCCGTCTGAATCACTGCGCAGAATCACCGCCCCCGTATGGATATCCTTGACAGAAAAACCACACGCGTCAAATTCAACGGAAACAGGGTTGTCGCGGGTTAATTGACGAACGGAAAGGAGATTTTTAATCAAGGAAGGGGACAGAAGAACATTGCGTAGTTGCAGGGGAGAGGCGGAGGTGGCGATGTGCCCGGTGCCCGTGTGTGTGATGGGAAGAAGGGCACCGTTACCGACAACAATTTGGGTGGAAGAAGAAGAAGGGTGGATGGAGCGCAAGTTACCAGGGTTGGAGAACATGTGCGCGGAGGCGCCTGTGTCGAGGAAGGTGTCGGACGGGCTGCTGGACGGAGACGGCGGCGCCGCGGAGTTCAGCGCGGCCTGGAGCGGGGCCATGTCCCATGGCTGAGGCGGAGCGGTGGAGGAGCTGGCGCCAGTAGAGCCTGCGCCGGTGAACAGAGGCGCTCCCGCCGTGGGCGCGGACATGTAGGAGAACGACGCTGGGGGCGCCGCGGGCATGTACGGGGACGCGGGAGCAGCCATGAACGCCTGGCGCGGGTGCGAGCCAGGAGGAGCCCCAAGCAGACTGGCACCCGGCGCACGCCAAGCGACAGGCCATGCCTGTACCAAGCCAGTCCAGGAGTTGGATCCTGGTGCAGGGGCAGGGTAGGCCGGCGGGCGCGCTGGTGGCGGAGCCGGCGTTGAGGAGGAAGAAGCTTCGGGAGCCTTGCCCTTCCCTTTGTTCTTCTTTCCTTTGCCCTTGTTCTGGTTGGAGCCGGAGGGCGCGCCGTAGTACGCCTGTGCCGGGGACGGAGCAGGGGCAGCAGGTGCAGTGGCGGGCGCGGCCGGTGCATGGCCGGCGTAGAGCGCGAGCGCCGCCTGCTGACGAGCGGACTGCTGCGCACGGTGTTCCTCGAGCATGAGGAACGAGCGAACCTGCAGGAACGACGGGAGAGGCACACGAGAGGTGATATGCGGAATAGCGCCGTGGTACTGACGGCTGAGGCCGCGGAGCAGGTTGAAGACCTGCTGCGTCTCCGAGACGGGCTGGCCGAGATCGCGCAGCTGGTCAGCGAAGCTTTTCAGCCGCGAGCAGTACTGCATGATGGTCATGTCGCCCTGGACGACGGCGTGGTACTCGGCGTCGATGTACACGGCGCGGGAGAGCTGGTTGTCGCGGAAGATGCCCGCGATAGCCTCCCAGACGGTGACGGCGGTGTCCTCGGGCTGCATGACGACGTCGAGCAGCTCTGGCGAGAGGGTGAGGTAGAGCCAGTGTACAACGGCGTGGTCGATCATGACCCAGTCGGGGTCGTCGACGCGGCGGACGGCGTTGGGGTTGATGTGGTCGCCGAGGCCGAACTTGCCGATGACGGTGAGGAGGAAGCGGCGCCACTGGGCATAGTTGCCGGCGGCGAGATCAAGAGTGATCGGGACGTGGGAGCGGATCGCGACCGTCTGGATCACGGAGGCCGCAGGGACAGAAGAAGGGGGCGCGGTGTTGAGGGCGCGCACGAGGGCAGGGTGCACCGGCGTGCCGGGCGGCGTGCCGTCGGGGGAGGAGGTGGGTGTCTCCATGGGGTTGTGGGTTGCGGAAGCGGAAGCGTGAGAGAGGGGCTGCGAGAAGGGGTTGAGCAGTTCCTCCTCTGATACCATGAAAGCAAGGATGGGATTCAACACACTTTGTATTGATATCGCTGGGGCTTAAATACCCAGATTACAAGCGCAATGGGCGCTGGGATCGTGTACACTCAACTACCGATCATGGAGATCGTGTCTGGGAGAACATGGGCTAAGCTAGGTCGTGCTGGTTGACTAAGTACACAGGCGCACGCCTAGCTGCTATGGTTAACACGCAAAGCAGCACGTCCACAGCCTTATCTGTCCGCTTTGCGTGACAGAGAACCTTGAGAAGGGTGTTGACGATAATGGTGTCTGCCTTCAGGCCCGCTCTGAGGAAGCGGCCGAAGAAGGCGAGTGCTAGGTCTGGCTGCCACGCGCGGCAGCAGCAGTCGAGCAGGATGCCATACGTGTGGACTGTGGGCAACGCCACCGGCATGCCACCGCCTTGGGACATGCGGCCGAAGAGAGCGACAGCGAGCGAGAGGCCGTCGCCTCAGGCGGCAGACGCCGGCGCACGGGCGAGGGCGGCGAGGAAGCCATTCAGGGCGCGCTTAGGGACCGGAGTGGCATGCTGCAGCATTTCGTCGAACAGCTGGTGTGCGTTCTCGGGGCTGAGCGTCCACTCCGGGACGTGCTCTGTAGCGGCGGCGAGGGAGGCGGCGAGGGCGGCGTGAGGGTAACGGCACGAGGGCAGTGAGTTGGAGGAGGAGGAGCGGCAGCGGAGGAGGGACGGCGGAGCAGTCGAGCGGAGGCGGGACATGAGTTTGCCGTGCGGCATGCTGAAGCCTGAAGCGAGTGTTCACTGAAAACTGTATCCTCTGTAGGGACGAGTAGTATAGACTAGCGGAGTCAGCTCATCGTTATAGCTTAAAACCTCATTTCCCAGGAGTAGAGACTTTTTTGCTCCCGAGCTCCAATGATCCCTCCAATTTAAAAAAATTTGAAAATCATATTTCTTAGTTTCGAAAAGTCTGAAAAAAAATCCTGGTGTAGCCCATGGTTTTCAAATTCAGTGAGATTTCGTCGAAATTCACTGAATTTCAGTGATTTCGGTACACCCTGAAATAATTGCCTTTCGGTCAAAATATTTCAGCACTTTCAGTATTACACAGGAATTCAAAAAATATTTAAAACATTTTGAATATTTTTTAATATCTTAATGAATTTGAAGAGAAAATTTCGGTCATTTGGCCGAAACAAAAACCGAAATCACTGAAATTCACTGAATTTCAGTGATTTCAGTGGTGGCCGAAATTTTTCCGAAACTGAAATTTAAAACCATGGTGTAGCCAATACTATATTCCACGATCGTGTAAAATCAAATCCAAATACTTTGTATTTTGGGCTATACAAAAATGACAAATTGTGGATCTAAAAATGCCTATTTTCATATCTCTAAGTTTTATCATATTTTGTTATTTTTGTATAGCCCATAATATAATGTTTTTCAAACTGAAATTTTACACGTTTATGGGATACACCATTAGCTACACCAGTGATTGTTTTCATAATTTTTTGAAACTCACAAAAATAATTTTCGAATTTTTTAACTGGAGGGAGCACTGGAGACCAACAAATAACACTCTCCGATTTCCCAGTAGTATTTCAAGGGAATTCATGTTAATTATATTTGATTTGCATGCGAGGCCTTGGCTCCGCCGCCAATGCTAAGTATAATAAAAGGGTAAAATAAAAGAACTAGGGGAAATAACTAGGCCTCCCCTAACCACTCCGCTTAAAGAGCAAAAAGCATCATAGGAGAAGTTGTAATTAGAAGAGTGAAGTCCCTTTTATCCTCTAGTTATGCGACATTAATTACCCCATCTAGTGAAAACTCGTGTAGATTACTCATTTATAAAACTTTGAATCCTCCTTTTGTTATGCATTTCCATTAGGCAAGGTATTGAGGGTCAAACAATACGAGAATATTACCGAAAAAATTGAATAAATGGAGAAGAGAAGGATAGACATTATTATCGATTACACCATCTAATCTTTACAATTATGACACACCACCTCGTTTTAAGATGCTGGTCTATTCTAGTGAAACATGCCGAATGCTAAATTGTGGTAAAACCATGCTCAAAATTTTGTATATGGTGTATTTCCTGATTTTGTTTCACTTAATGGGTAATAAATGTCACAAATGCAAGCAAAACTATGGGATAAAAAGTGGAATTTACTCTATTAAATGTACTCTTGTGGAACAACACATTTCTCTACCAGGCACCAGAAACCATTGTCCTAACAAATGCTTAGGTGTACCTCTCGCCTCTCGGGATCCTATACAACAAGTCAACAACAAAAACAATATATCTGCGTCGGTCAGGATATTCGTTGCAGTACGGGTCAGCACGCACGCATCACCGGCCGCTGGATCTAAGTATTCTCCCACTGACCAAACCAAAGTACCAAACCAATCTAAAACTTTTTTTTTGCGGGAAAAAAAAAAAACCATTCCTCGTTCCTAGTTTGAAATCACACATGGAAAACCCAGATGTCTCACGGAAGATTTAATCGTTTAGCTAGTCTGCTAAATTTCAGGCTGCAAGACGTAAACTACGCACGCATCCAACCTGGCCTTAAATGACTGCGTAGTTTACGTTCAGGCAAAAAGAAAAACACAAGTACAGCCTGGAGTTGGTCGGCGGTGGCGGAGTTTGTCTTCCATGGCCTTCCGGCCGGCCGGCAGAATGGGACAGGCAGACAAGCACGTCGCGCCTTGTAACGTGAGGGATGGAAGGCGCACACGCCGTGGCCGGAGCTCTGGCCATTGGCGGCGCCACGAAGCAGGTCTTTGGTCGCGGCCCTGCCGGCGGATGCGGAGCAGGTCTTTGACGGCGGACCGGCCGGCAGCGAGAGGGAGGGCAAGGCGGCGGCACGGCTAGCACCGTGGGGAGAACCCTGCCGCCGCCGGCTGGACGACCCTCATACCTGGCGCGTAGACGCTGGTCGTGTGGGCCGATGGTCCGACCTTAAATGACTGCGTTCTCATCAACAGTTTCAGACTATGGGTTCAGACTGTTTGAGTAATGATTTTTTTTTTGATAGTTCACTCACCTAAACCTACACAAAGAGTACAGGTATGTTTAAGTCCTCCGGTGGCTGACCTAGCCACACATATCTCCCTGCTGGTAACGACGAAGCAAATCTGGCCAAGCCATGTGTTTCACCATTGTGCTCCCTTCCTTCATGGTTGAAAGAGATGTCACCTCTCAGCCGAGCCCTTTCCTTGATCTCCATCAATATGCACCCAAACATTCCTCGGTGATCACTGTGGATGCCGTTAACTACCTCCAGGCAGTTCGACGCCACATAAATTCTTCCCAGGGCAAGATCATCTGTCACATCGAGCGCCTCCCTACAAGCAAGAGCCTCTAATGTCCCCGGGTGATTAATACCATTGTACACCGTGACTGAAGCTCCTAAGAAACTCCCGTCTGACGATCGACAGACCGCACCAACTGCTCCTTTCACTTCAGATTTGGCTACCGCCGCATCAACATTAATTTTGGTAGTCCCAATCGGAGGGGCAAGAGCATTCATCGGTCTCCTTCTTTGCTGACTTGTAGCTGGTGTTTGATTTCCGCTCGCTTCCAGGTCGGAAAGGAACCGGTTCACAAACGCAATTGTTCCCATGGGACTTTGAAAAATGTCCTCGTGTATCGCCTATCTTCGTGCGTGCCAAATCGCCCATAAGGTAATGAGCATGCGAGTAAGCTACTAAAAAAAAAAAGGATACGTCCAAGCGGACGTATCGGTTTCAAGAAGGAGAGGCCAAGCGGCCGTTTACAACGCGTTTCGGCACATGCGCCGAAAACGCCAATCCACCAAAAAAAAACAAAAGGGATCACTCGCCAACCCTCCACCTGTCTACGGGTCCTAAGCTACCCCTAAACATCCTCGCTGCCCGCCACAGATCAGCCTCGGCTTCCGAAGGAGTGTGACCTTCGAAGACCACTCCATTCCTATGCCTCCACAAGCTCCAGCAGATCAAGTTGATCGCCGTCCACAGGTCCTTCTCGTCGTTACCTCCCGGCGCCTTGGCCGGTAGCCAATCCACTAGACGATCATCATGGTTAGGGACCCAATCGACTCTACCCCACCTGCTCAGGAAGGAGTACCAAACCTCTCTAGAGAGGACACAACCAAGGAGAAGGTGATTTATGTCTTCTCCCACTTGGTCGCACAGCGGGCAAGCGGTCGGTCTAGGCAGCCCTCTCCGCCCTAAGCGGTCTGCAGTCCAACATTTGCTCTTCAGCGCAAGCCAGAGGAAGAACTTGCATTTGTTTGGAGCTCGAGAGCTCCAAACCTGCTGCGCCCCAGCCAACCCGATCTTGCCCTCAAAGAGTCCTCTGTAAGCCGAGCGAGCTGAGTACTTGCGGTTGCTCTCCCAGTTCCACCTGAATTCATCCACGACCCCATCTGTTAGGGCGAACCCTGCCACTCTGTCAGCCAAGGACAACAACTCGCGGATCTCTTGCGCGTCCAGGTCAGGCGAGACGTCGTCCAACCATCCACCTGCGAGTCCATCTCTGACTCGTCGGGAGCACCGCGCGGCGTTCGACACTTTCATGAAGAGGTTCGGAGCCAGTTCCTTCACACGCCCCCCGGGCAGCCACCTGTCTGTCCAGAAAAAGGTGGAGGCACCGTCACCCACAACTGAAGTGGTGGCTGCCTCAAACAACTGCTGTACCACGCGGGGGACTTGGATGTTGAACTCACTCCAGAGTTTGAGTTGTCCGTCCTGCTAAGGCAAAGCCACCTA
The DNA here is from genome assembly GCA_947311845.1 of Poa pratensis. Classification (NCBI taxonomy): domain Eukaryota; kingdom Viridiplantae; phylum Streptophyta; class Magnoliopsida; order Poales; family Poaceae; genus Poa; species Poa pratensis. The sequence goes on from CAMZMU010000085.1 coordinate 147,842,911, forward strand.
GCCCTGAGAGCGCGGTTCAGCGAGTAAGCTACTGATGATTTGTTCGTACCCAAACCAAACCATTCTACTAGCACTCTAAAGCCCAAACTAAACCAGATTATCACAGTGACTCGGCCCATTCAAACCAATCCAGCGCAACCCGTTGGAAAAACCAAATCGAAACTTAAGTTTTTCAGTCCAAACTATTCCCAGACCTTCCACGTTTGCACCGTCGATCGAGCTAGTCCGTCACGCCAATGCAATGCATTAACCTCGTGACGCAAGCAGTCTCCACTCTCCACAGTTTTGACCAAGCAGACGGTGCTGGACGTTCAGCCTCACAGGATTCATTCCATGATGACTGGCGTTTCACGACTGGCTGGCACACCATTTGGTTTGGGTCGCCTCACAGCTATCTAGCACACCACGAAGCATGTAAATCTCCAGGTTTTCAGTGAGCAGGCTCTTAACTGAAGCGTTCGTTCTCGAAACAAAGAAAAAGGCCATAACGGAAGGTCTATTGATCTCATTTGTCACATTACGACCGCGAAACTACACCATGGCAACGTTTACGCAACAGTTTTACAGCATCCTGAAATACTACACTGTCGATTGGGGGGAACGACAGCCTGATGGACCATATGCCATGATATACGTACAAAGATCAGGAGACAGCAGTTCAGGAACCGCGAGTAATAATTCTTCAACATCCATCAGCATAAGTTTACCGCATGTTCTGCCATAAAGAACCAGCAGTCAGTGATACTGTAACATCATAAGAGACGGCACACATAGAGGGATATAACACAACATTAAGAGATGTCGTCAGGAGAATAATCAAACTGTAGCACACCACAAGCTTAAGTTGCCCAAAACAACAAGGCAAAATTATACTAGCTCGTATGGAAAATTGCAGCCACAGATACACAATTGGCCAATTATCTCATGGGCAAATGTATTTATGAAGCTTCACTAGCCTTTTTCAGCAATAATGAAACAGTATAAACCGGAAGTGATAGCTACAAGCCTAGAAATAAATGGGCTATCTGACTGCGAGTTTGCATCAGAAAATGTAATTTAGCCGCTAGATAACTGGAACGATGTCCAAGTCTAAAGGAGAATAAACACAATGATAAATTACAAGTCATGCTTCTAAAATTTCCTTGGCACATCATGAACACAAGGAACTAATTTGATATTTCTGTACTGGGTAACGATGCATGAATATCACCTGTTTACCTTCTTACGAGCTGCTTACAGAAATTGCATGAATTATCGGTCAGAACTGCTCTGTTAAAACCCCAGTAATACATCACTAATGCCAAACCAGAGCAGCCATGCTGGTTAGCTTGAGATTGTCTTCCACTCATGTCTACTTATAAGAATCATTCCCCTGCCCCCAGTGGAAAAGAACCAAACAAACCCCTAAGACATGATTTGGGTAGAGGAGACTAAACAGCTTTCTCTTAGCTTCCCCTCTTGACGAAGAACTCGACAAAGAGCATCCCGTGATGTCAAGAGCTGCACTACACTTCTTTTGGAACTCAAAGGTCATGTTGTCATTCTCCAGCTCTGTGAGCAATGTGATTATGACAGAGCAGGGAGCTACCATTCAGTACAACTAACAAATCACTAAGACGCGACAAAAAAAATGAACCTCTTGTGGAACAACCCATTTATATACCTTCCACAGTCACCACCAGGCACCAGAAGCCATTGACGTAACAAATGCAATCAGTAACGCCTCTCCCCAACCTACGGACACAAAGAAAATATACAGAAAAATTCATATCCTTAATAACTCATCGATAGTTCACATCATGTAATTTCAAAAAATGAAAATGAAGAATCACACACTAACTTTCAACTCGGAGCAGCTTGCGTTTCTTATACCAGCAAGAAGGCATCATTGCATGGAAAATCTCAAGCGTGCCTTTTGAGGGTTTAAATTAAGATCAAATGTATCATGTCAACTGTGGATGTCTCCTTCAAAAAACTGATACCTTGCTGGGAGCAAATCTTTGTGCTTATGGTGTAACCCTTTCCTTGAAAAGAGGGATATCAACAGCGAAACATTTGAAGCTTCAAGTGACATGCTCTTCCCATCAAGTATCGACAGATAATTTATGGCTCTGGCTATTTCACCTTTTTCCAATAACTTTCTGATAATAATATTTAACATACGAGAGTCAAAAGCACAACCACCCGTCTCCATTGATGAAAATGTGTTCTCAGCTTCTTCGACCAATCCTGTTTCTATAAGGTTTGATATCATCGTTGTGTAGGTTATAACATTAGGTAGCAATCCATGGGATGGTATTCCAGTAAACAAATTCTTAGCTTGCTCTATTCTTCCAACTTTAAACATTGCATCAATTATAATATTGAGAGTTATAACATCAAACTTAAGGTTCATTGCTTGCAGTTTCTCAAACAACATGATTGCTTCATTGGCACAACCATTTTTAGAAAGCCCGTCAAGAATTACACTGTAGGTATGAATGGAGAACCTCACTCCACTTTTGATCATCTCATGGAACATCTCCTTTGCAGCATCAGTCCTACCAGACTTAAATAGCCCATCCAGCATGATGCCATACGTACAAGTATCCGGTTTAGCCGCGAAACCTGACATTCCTTTGAATAGATTCAGCGCAGCATCCACCATTTCCGCATTAAAGTATCCATCAATGAGTGTATTGTACGTATGACATCAGGCTCAATGCCAGCCGATAGCATATCATCATGTACTCTGGATGCTTTCTTCATCTTGCCAACTAAGCAGTATCCATCAATAAGTGAATTGAATGTGATAACATCAGGCTTCTCACCTATATGTATCATAAAGTGAAAGACATCTTGTGCATCTGTCACCCTTCCTTCTTTGCATAGGTTGTTTATAATTGAGCTAAAGAACACAACACCAGCACAACCGATGCCTTTTTCCTCATTTCAGAAACCAATTCTTTAGCTCTAACTAAATCACCATGTGTACAATAACCCTGAATCAGGCACCTGTAAACTCCCACATCTGGTGGTACACCCATACTAGTCATCTGGTTGAATTGTTTCATGGCATCATTCATCCTACCCTTTCTCCAAATGCATCTATCATGGTCGAATAGGTTACTACATCTGGTTTCAATCCCTGCTTCTCCATGTCTTCAAAGAGAACAACACCTCATCCACTGTCCATACTTAGCATATGCATTTATCAATATGTTGAAAACATATTGGTTCGGTACAATACCTTCTCCTACCATCAAGTCATAGAGATTACTCATATCAACAAGCCATCCTTCTTTAGCATACCCGTGAAGCATGGTAGAGTATGCCACGACATTGGGTTTGAGGCCCTTTTCAATCGCGCAATCCAGAATTTGTCTCGCTTCTTTGCTTCTTCCACACTTGCACAACCCACCAAGAATCGAGCTATATGTCCAGACATTAGGAACAATGCCCTGCTGTACCATTTCCTTGAATAGATTGCTTGCTATGCTCCATTTACCCTCCTTTAAAAACCCATGTATGGCCGTGTTATATGACACCACATCAGGGGAGCAGCCACCTTCCTTTTTCGCCATCATCCGGAGCAGGTCGAACGCACGCTGGCTCCTGCTATCATCACATAAGCCCTTGATAACTGTGTTGTATGAGAAGATATTAGCCACCCAGCCAAGATTGGACATCCTGTGAAGCAGCAGGTCCACAGCCACATCTGTCCGCTTTGCATGGCAGAGGACCTTGAGGAGGGTGCTGACAATAACGTTGTCTGCCTTTAGGCCTGCCCTGAGGAAGCGGCCGAAGAAGATGAGCGCTAGGTCTGGCTGCCGCGCACGGCAGCAGGAGTCGAGCAGGATGCCGTAAGTGTGGACTGTGGGGGACGGCACCGGCGGGCCATCGCCTCGGGGCATGCGGTTGAATAGGGCAATGGAGAGCGAGAGGCTGTCCCTGCAGGAGCGGATGGTGGTGCACGGGCGACGGCGGCAAGAAAGCTGTTGAGGGAGCGCTCGGGGACCGGAGTGGCCTGCTGCAGCAATTCGTCGAACAGGTGGTGTGCATCGTCAGGGGTGAGCGCCCCGGAGCGGGCGCGCTCCGTGGCGGCGGCAAGGGCGACGTGGGGGCTTGGCGTGAGGGCGGCGAGGTGGAGGTGGAGGTGGAGGAGGAGCGCCGCCGGAGGTGGAGGCGACTCAGGCGAGTGCTCGGGTAGAGGCGAGGCATGGGGTTGGGCGTTGCAGTGAAATTGGATCTCAACAGAAGCTGCTGGGTTTGTCGTCTTTCATAAGAATAGCCCTACACTCTTACGAAAATACACGGTGAACCTGACTTTCAAAGTATCTCAACAAATCGTATTTCAAACTTTTAAGAAAAAACTGAAATATGTCACGCACGTACATATTGTGTTGATACTTACTGGTGCAAAAACAAATTAAGAAAAATACGATCATATGTGGCCTACAGCCCTACACAAAGAAAAGAAGAAGATGGAACTTTGTGTTTATTGCACAGCTAAAATTCAGGTCTTTGTACATATACTGGACACTTTTTCCGTACAAGTTACATATTTTATATTTCAGTTTCAAATATGACTTGTACATACCTACATATATTATCTACGCGCATGATTTATGCCATATTATTTCGATTTATTGTCTATCAGAAACCACATATACCTATATCCACCAAACCCGCGCACATGCCTATTATGATGCGCCGTTACCTTGTTGAAGCCCTCGTCTAAGAGCATCGTATTGCGACGTCGGGACTCGGCGGCATGGCGTAGCGGGGCATCAGCGTCAGACGTGACATGATGGACTCCCGCGGGGCACGCCATGATGGCGTCGACTCATAGGGTGACTCGATAATGCCCCTGGTACATAGCTTTTGGGGTGTTGCTCCTCTTTTTAGGGCATAGCCCTGATGACATTATTTTTGCCCATTGTCATGTTTGTAGGTGTTGCGTAGTGGCTTCGGATTGTTTAGCAATAAAATTTAATAAAAGCCGTGTGCATCTTTTCGATGCATCGACAGGAGTTTCAACCACCTTCTTTTAAAATAAATATACACATAAGTGGTCGGCACTGCAATTTGTTTTGTTAAAATAGTGATCTTACAAAATCTCAACATGAATCTGGTTAATCTTGTCGCACAGCCAGCAGATGCAGCCGCCACGAACATGGTTCGAACTGGCTAACACGGTTGAAATAACTGTTATCTCCATCTGGCTCTACCTATTGGAGCTGCAGCCGGAATCCTAAGCTGAAGCCTGTAGCCTCCGGCTAATTTACCGGTGAAGTTTTTTTCTTCTTCTTTCAGAGCCGAGAAGCTACAGACCTACAGTTAACTACTCTAGTAAGCCAAGATGAAGGATCATCCATGTTCAGCTGGCTCTGCACTGAACCCTGGACGGCATCATCTACTTCACGACGGTTCTGTGTTTCAGGAGTACTTCATGTTGCTCAACAACAACATATTGTAAGCAAACACCATACCGATGATTGCATACCATACAGCCCAGGATCTTCACTACCCTGTGCGTACAGAAGGGAAATACCCTGAAGCCTGTAAATCCCCATGTTTTCAGTGAGGAGCAGCCAAGTATACTACTGTAGCCAACATGATCAGCGGGCTCTGAACTTTGTTCTTTGCGGGAAAAATCGATAATGGAAGCTCTATTGATCTCATTGTCGCGCTGAGTGATACAGCCGCCGAGTTCACCGTGCCAACATTTACATTCACAGGTCTACAACATCTTTATTTCAGTGTCGCAGACACACTTCAGTGTCGATTCGTGCTGTGTTAAACAAGACATGGCGAACAAAAATGATATATAAAGATCAGGAGATGTTAGGCTGTGACATGATACGTACACAGCAGTTCAGGAGCAGTGAGTAATAACAATTCAACAGCTATCAGCATAAGTTGAGCTTTTCTGAACTTCTATTCCACCTTCTATTGTGAGCTCACAACTGACAAACCGAAATAGTGGAGAGCTGTGCACCTCAACGCCCACTGACTGGGAAAACAAACCTGAAGCTACGACTGGGAAAACAACAACAGCTAACTCAAGGAAACGGAAATAACGCTGAACTGAAACTGCACCGAGTTATCTAACACACACTAGGTGCTGCTATTGGTCAAATAAGGCCGGGGAAGTACTCTAGTAAGCAAAGCTGAATGATCATCCATGTTCAGCTGGCTCTGCATTGAACCGTGGACGCATCATCGTCTACTTCCCGCCATTTCGGTGTTCCAGGAAGGAATACTTCATGCTGTTGCTCAAAAAGATGTGGTAAGCTCAACAAGATGTTCTAAGGCAATATATATGCCATGTGATATACACAGATCAGGAGATCTTAGATTGCCAGACAGCAGTTCAAGAGCAGTTAGTAAAAGACTTTTAACAGCTAACAGCACATGTTAAGACCAGCTATGCCTTAGAAAAGCAGTAAGTGAATAATGCTTGGCCAGCAGATTTTTTTTTTGAAGCAGAACAAACACAGGTAAAGGAGGCTGCTGTTACAAACTCTTAAGGAAACTACTGGAGACACCAATCGAGGCCACCGTTATTGAACTAGAGGGTAGAGGACAGGCTGCACAGCTCCACCGTCATTGAAAGCATCTCCTCCAGATCAGAGTCCTCTGCCTGACCAAAGAAACAGCCTCGATATCAACCGCCTCTCTGGCCTCCACTAGGAGTGGGATCATCTTCAGCAATCATCTGTTCTCCCTGCAGTGATATTGTCTTCAGTAATCATCTCTCCTGTCTCTGGGGGATCATCTTCATGTTGTATCTATCCACCTTTTCATCAATGTAAATATGATGCGTTGGTTCACCGATGGCCTTCCTTCAATGTTGTCAACTGTTTCCTGATTATGTTAACCATTATTTTCAAACTGAACTCTGAGTAACCGTAGAGTACTATGATCTGGCTTCCGGGTCCTGTATGGACCGGGACCGTGTATGCTGGACGGGCCTCAATCGAGCACCCTGTCCCCTCTCCCTCAGGTCAGAAATTCAGTCTTAACTGTTTCTAGGCACACACAAAATGTATCATACCTCCAAGTTTGATCTCTGAGGGACAGCACCTTTAGCTGGCCAAAATATTTCTATCAAGTTCACACTATTTGAAATATTCAAAGATCATGGCCTGCATTTCCAATTCAGAATGCTATGTCAAGACAAAAACAACAGCACAAACCTCACATGGAGAAGGATCTGACCTGGTCCAATATATTGTAGCGCCTAGTTTCCAACACCATCTCTTATTTCCCCCCTGATGTTAAGTTAAACAGATTCTTCTGGCTAATAGTTTGAAGCAGTCAATTTTATATCAATTTTGCCAGGTTGTACAAATCCAACATTTTATCTGATATTCTTTAGCGTTCGTATGTAATAACAATATATGAAACCTAATATTTGTGTTGATTAGGAAACCTAGATATGTAAAAAAAAGTTTGAACAAAGGAATATATCACAAAGGGAAAAGCTAACCATCAGGAAAATAATCAAACTGAACATAACAATGATCCAGCTATATATTGAGCAGGCAAGAAGATTAAGAGGCATCCCACTGCAAATTATAGTAATAAACCTGTACACACAGTTCTGGTTTGAAAGTAGGAAGTTTCTCCTGAATCAGCAAAGTGTAAAGGAAAATACTGTAGCCACACCATAAGCTTCGAGTAACCAAAACAACATGGCAAATTATAGCTCGGACGGAAAAATGCAGCCAGAGATATACAATGGGACAATTATCTCATAGGCAAATGTATCTATGAAGCTTCGCTCGGTTTTCAGCAATGCTCAAACAAAAAAATGGAAGTGATAGCTACAAGCTACTAATAAATGGGCTAATTGTGTGTGAGCTTTCACAAGCAGTAATGAGATATGCAATTTAGTCAGGGGATGACTGGAACCATGCTCCAATTCTAAAGAAGAAGAAACAAAATGATGTTATAAGACATGCTTCCTATTTCCTTGGCACATCATTAACACAAGGAATTGATTTAAAATTTCTGAGTAATGATGCGTGAGTATAGTTTACTTTTGACCGCTGTCGATATAGTTAAAACGCCAGTAGTAAATCACTAATTTCAAAATAGAACAGCCATGCAGTTAAACTTAAGGTCGTCTTCCAATCATGTCTACTTTTAAGAATCATTGCCCTGTCCCAATGCACCAGAACCAAACAAAGCTTTACTGCGAGATTGGTATGCAGGAGATTAAACAGATTCTCTTAGCTGCCCTAAGGACAAAGAACTCGGTAATCCCTTGGTGTCAAAGAATCCTTTAACTCCACTGCTATTGCACTACACTTCCTTTCGAACCCAAAGGTCATGTTTTCATTCTCCGGCTCTGTGAGTAATGTGATGATGGCAGAGAAGGGCAATAATGTTCGACTCATGTCAACTAACAAATCACTAAGATGCAAAAAAAAAGGAACCTCTTGTGGAACAACACATTTCTCTACCTTCCACAATCATCACCAGGCACCAGAAACCATTGTCCTAACAAATGCAACCAGTTGTACCTCTCGGGATCCTACAAATACATATACAAAAAAAAATCATATTCTTAATGATCCATCTATGGTTCACATTCCATAATTTGAACACACTGGAAAATAAAAATAAAGAATCAGGTACTAACTTTCTACTCGCAAGCAGCTTGTAATTCTTGTACCAGCAGGAAGGCAACATGGCAAGAAAGATCTTAAGTGTGCCTTTTGAGGGTTTCAGTTCAGAATGAATGTATCATGTCAACTGTGGATGCCTCCTTCGAAAAACTGATACCTTGCTGGGAGCAAATGTTTGTGCTTATGGTATATCCCTTTCTTTGAAAAGAGGGATATCAACAGGGAAATAGTTGAAGCTTCAAGCGACATGCTCTTTTCATCAAGTCTGGACATATACTTTATGGCCCTGACTATTTCACCTTTCTCCAATAACTTTCTGATAATTTTATTTAACATACGAGAGTTGGAAGCACAACCAGTCGTCTCCATTGATGAAAATGTGTTGTCAGCTTCTTCTACCAATCCTGCTTCTATAAGGTTTGACATCATCGTTGTGTATGTTATAACATTAGGTACCAATCCATTGGCTGGTATTGCAGTAAACAAATTCTTAGCTTGCTCTATTCTTCCAACTTTAAACATTGCATCAATTATAATAGTGAGAGTTATAACATCAAACTTAAGGTTCATTGCTTGTAGTTTCTCAAACAACATGATTGCTTCATTGGCAGAACCATTTTTAGAAAGCCCACCGAGAATTATAGTGTATGTATGAATGGAAAATCTCACTCCTCTTTTGATCATCTCATGGAACATTTCTTTTGCAGCAACAGTTCTACCAGCCTTAAACAACCCATCCAACATGATGCTATAAGTATAAGTATCCGGTTTAGCAGCGATACCTGACATTACTTTGAACAGATTCAGCGCAGCATCCACCATTTCAGCTTTAAAGTATCCATTGATAAGTGTATTGTACGTCCATGCATCAGGCTCAATGCCAGCCGATACCATATCATCATGTACTCTAGATGCTTTCTTCATCTTGCCAACTAAGCAGTATCCATCAATCAGTGAATTGAACGTGATAACATCTGGTTTCTGACCTATATGTACCATAAAGTCAAAGATATCTTGTCCATCTGTCACCCTTCCTTCTTTGCATAGGTTGTTTATAATTGAGTTAAAGAACGCAACACCAGCACAACTGATGCCTTTTTCCATCATTTCATAAACTAGTTCTTTGGCTCTCACTAAATCACCATGTGTACAAAAACCATGAATCAGGCACCCATAAATCTGTGCACCTGGTGGTACACCCATATGAACCATATGGTTGAAAATTTCAATAGCATCATTCATCCTGCCCTTTCTGCAAAATGCATCTATCAAGGCTAAACAGGTTACAGCATCTGGTTTCACTCCCTGCTTCTGCACGTCTTCAAAGATATGAACAACCTCATCGAGTGATCCACACTTAGCATATGCCTTAATTAATATGTTGAAAACATATTGGTCAGGCACTATACCTTCTCCTAACATCAAGTTGTAAACATTATTCATATCAACAAGGCATCCTTCTTTAGCATACCCGTGAAGCATGGCAGAGTATGCCACAACATCAGGTTTGAGGCCCTTTTCAATCGCGCAATCCAGAATTTGTCTCGCTTCTTCGCTTCTTCCACACTTGCACAACCCACCAATAATCGAGCTATATGTCCAGACATTAGGAACAATGCCCTGCTGTACCATTTCCTTGAATAGATTGCTCGCTATGCTCCATTTACCCTCCTTTAAGAAGCCATGGATGACCGTGGTATATGACACCACGTTAGGAGCAGCCATCTTCTTGTTTCGCCATCATCCGGAGCAGGTCAAGTCCACGCTGGCTCCTGCTATCATCACATAGGCCCTTGATAACTGTGGAGTATGAGATGACATTAGGCACACAGCCCAGATCCGACATCCTGTGAAGCAGCACCTCCACAGCCTCATCTGTCCTCTTTGCGTGGCACAGGACCTTGAGGAGGGTGCTGACAATTACGTTGTTTGCCTTCAGGCCTGCCCTGAGGAAGCGGCCGAAGAAGGCGAGTGCTAGGTCTGGCTGCCGCGTGCGGCAGCAGCAGTCAGCAAAATGCCGTACGTGTGGACTGTGGGCGACGGCACCGGCGGGCCATCGCCTCGGTTGAAAAGGGAAACGGCGAGCGAGAGAGCAACGCTGCAGGCGGAGGAGGCCGGCGCACGGGCGAGGGCGGCGAGAAAGCCATTCAGGGCGACCTCGGGGATCGGAGTGGCCTGCCGCAGCATTTCGTCGAACAGCTGGTGTGCATCTCGGGGCTGAGCGTCCACTCCTCCGTGGCTGCGGCGAGGGCAGCGTGAGGGGAACGGCGTGAGGGTGGCGAGGTGGAGGAGGAGGAGCAGCGGCGGAGGAGGGACGTCGGAGCAGTCAAGTAGAGGCGGGACATGAGTTTGCCGTGCGGCATGGGGAAATTTTGGTGCGGCATGAGTTCACAACCAGAAGCGAGTGTTCACTGGAAACTGTATCCTCTGTAGGGACGAGTAGTATAGACTAGCGAAGTCAGCTTATCGTTATAGCCTGGCTAGCGAAGTAAATTTGTTTTGCTGAGTGCCTTTGGCTCCGCCGCCAATGCTAAGTATACATTTTCATACGTTTCATTTTGACCGTACCATGTTATTTAGATTTCTCATTTTGTTTTTGTTTTTGTGAAGCTAACACACAACTTTATATAACCCCCTTTATTTTTCATATTTCTACGCCTTTTAAAATCCTGCAAACCAAAGAGACTCTAAGGTACGCCGTTTAATGGAAGAACAGAAAAACATATCCACAGAGAAAGATAGAGGACACATAGGCATTGTTTGAAGAATTATAAAATTGCCGAAAAATATATAAAGAATATAATTAATTGTGTCATTTTATGGAGTTTATTGCGGCTTTGTTAGCACTTCTATTAAAATATAATAGATAAGTTACACTGTAATCTTAATTATTAGTGTAATGGTTGATAAGATTTGGTGGATGGTTTCTCTTTATAGGTGGATCTCTTTTTGTCTTCCGAAATGTCTATTCAGCTAGATAACTTTTCATTTTTCTTAGTTTACAAATAGTACCTTGGATGTATTTGAACTAAACAACGAAAAAAATCAATGCTACAAACACGGATAGAGTATTTTTGTAGATCTTCTAAATACCCGTTTTTATGTGACTTTGGACTAAGCACACATGCTAGCTGAACAATTGTGAACACTGAAGGAAGGGAGGGAAAGGAGAGAGGATTCGACAACAATATAGATACCACAAATATCTTTTTTCAATTTTTTTATAAAATGTAAGAAGTTAGTGATGATATTTATTAATTATGTATGATCTAGAAACAACTATGATTCTGAAGCTATTAAAATAGACACAAACACACTATAGTACCTAAAAGGGGCAGGATTAACCCATAGGTTAATGTGATTTCATCATCCTTTGTGATTTTATTAAATAAACAGGTTTCAAATGAAAAGTTTTAGAATATAACTCAACTACTTTAAAGGAGTTTGCTTTTATTTGTGTAACCGTGACCTTCACGGTTTATTATTAGGAAGACAATTGTGATTTTTAATGTTGTTAGTTACATTTATTTTTTATTTATTGAGCTTGTATTGCAAAAATTGCATCACAACTAGTTAAGATTTAGTGACTAAAAAGGTAAATTTTTAATACAAATTAGTGATTTAGTGTCCGGATTTACAAGGAGATTGTCATGACTAGGTTAATTTTTCCATTGCACCAAATTTACCTAAAATATTAAATTGTTTTAAAATATCTCCAGCTCAGCTAATGAAATATGGATGGTCTACCCTAATTGGCTTTGTCGAGAAATGTGAGTTAAACAATGTAGAACCTACACCACAAGAGCATTACAGAGAATATAGAAAAAATGGTAGAAAGGAAACACCCGATCGCGTCACAGATTTGTTTTTTAAGCTAAAGTCAAATGAGTTGTGGCCTTTCCCAGTAGAGTGGGGTTAAGAAACCCCTGAATGGGCCTTAAGCATCTTCAGCTCATGGATGACGAGATGAAGGTGTTTACGGCGGCTATTGTAGATGCTCTAAGGGCTGCCTCAGCTCAACATATTGAGTCTCTTGTGTTTCAGCTTGTCACAACGACGCACAAGGTTAACAACATGTTTGTGGCCTCAGCGCTTACCAATCATACTTGGCTTTCTTATTTGTGATCACAAGTGTCGGTTCAAAGTCTATTGTACAATGTCTGCACTTGCTGACATTTGTGTGAACCATTTTCTGTCATCTACTGGGCTGAATCTAGTTGGCTTTGCTCCCCGGCTAGGTTACCGTATAGGATGCTCGGAGACGACCGTGAGGATGGCTGGTGCTGCTAACTAGATCTAGAGGAGCTGGGCGCCACTAAATTGTAAAATCTTCACTAGGGTCGCACTGCAATGTCTCATTTGGACTTCAGACAGACTGCAAGAACTGGAGCTCCGGAGTTGGATGAAAGAGGATATTTTGTACTAGGTTTGGAGGGGTGTCTGTGTGTTGCTTTACTTCTTTACAACGACAAATCTACTTTTGTAATTTATTTTTGCCTTCTACAAAGCTATGGTACACCAAAAAAATGCTTTCGACCATTATACTAGGTTTTCTATAAAAAGAACACAAGATCTAAAGATACGATTTTTTTTTGCTTGTAGGTATCACATAGTTGATAGCTGTTCAGTTCTCTCTTCTTTCACTGCCTCAAATGAATTCTTTTCGTGGGAACTGTACAAAAATCCCTACCAGAGAATTTATATTACATATTAAGAAAAACAAACTGCACTTTACAAGAGTCCAAAATACTCAAAGAGTAAAATAAAAGAACAAGGGGAAGTAACTAGGCCTCCCCTAACCACTTCACTTAAAGAGCAAAAAACATCATAGGAGAAGTTGTAGTTAGAAGAGTGAAGTCCCTTTTATCCTCTAGTTATGCCTTCGTGCCATTAATTACCCTGTCTAGTGATGTAGATTACCCATTTAAAAAGCTTTGAATCCTCTTTTTCTTGTGCATTTCCGTTAGGCAAGGTACCGAGGCTCAAAACATACGAGAACACTACCGAAAAATTGAATAGATAGAGAAGAGAAGGATAGACATTATTATCGATTACGCCATCCAATCTTTACATATTTTGACGCACCTCCTAGTTTTAAGATGCTGGTCTATTAACAAAACATGCCAAATGCTAAAATGTGGTAAAACCATGCTCAAAATTTTGTATATGGTGTATTTCTTGATTTTGTTTCACTTAATGGGGTAATAAATGTCACAAATGCAAAATTATGGGATAAAAAGCAGAATTTACTCTAATTAAAATGTACGCAGAAAATTGTAGAATTATTTCCTGCACACATGCTAACAATAAACTTGCCAAAACAAAGACTTTCTGAAATCATTTGTAGAGCCCTGAATGTGCTATTGTCTTTCTATGAATAGACTAACGACAAATGTGCTATTGTCTTGAGCAAAGGCCTGCATAATCAGCAGGTCCATATGGCTGGAACCATTCAGCCAGGAAATCTTTCTTCCTTCTAGGGTTGCATCCCATGTCTTTGCACAACAAATCGTTAAGCCAAATGTTGACGGTGCTTATGCATGATCTGCGAAAATACTTCCCATTGTAAAGATATTTGTACTTTGCCCACTCGGCTATGCTCTCTTCCATGCGTCTTGTGACACCCCTCCCTGGCACATATCACCAGAGAGGCAGTCGTCCCGTGCGCCATCCCAAGATAACTGGCCGCACGTCACAACAGTGTAACATATGGAAATCATTACACAATCAGGCACATCAGTGCTACAAATGGTTTACAAGGCCATCAAGGAATGACGAAATATCAATCCCAGCATGGCACGATACAGAGTTTTAACTGGCAGCGGAAGACACATGAGAGGCTACGGCTTGGAGCGGCTCCACTCCACAGGTTCTAGCTGGGCTACTGATCCTAGCACGCTCTTGCTTCAAATCCTTACTAAGGTGAAAGATGAATCCTCGACAAAACCTGGCCACAATCACAAGGCCCGTGAGTACATTAATATGCACTCAGCAAGAATCGCCACTCACCACAAACAATCCAACAATCATGCAACAAGATATACATTGGAAATAAAATCCTACAACATGGCAAGGGTTTACTCAAGATAGACCAATATGATAACCTAAAGGTAGCATGGCATTGACAACCAAACATGTCATAAGCAAGCAATGGGGTTATCACCAGTACAGAGTCCAAGCCAGGTGGGGTTGGATCGTATACCGGCAATCAAACAAAGAGATTACCTGTGACGAGTAGACGAGTGTATCAGTGGGTACCAAATCTTATAATTACTCATGTCAACACAATCAGGCTTCCAAGCCTCTAGCCAACTCTGGCTATCACTCCAGCCAACTCTGGCTATCTCCCGGGGCATGCACGGTTGATGTTGGCTCTGGCCTAACTATAGGCTTCCAACGCATCACACCGCCATCCCATTCACCTCACAAGTAACATTCCCTGCATCATCTTATTGTTCATTTAGTGAAATCAGATTGTTCACCTTTCTTTCAAATAAGCCTTAGGTTTAACCTCCTGACACGACACGGACACACAGTGTGACCGACACTGAACTGTTGTTCCATAACCTTGGAACGAGGCTAGACATCCAGATTTGACACTCTCGAGAGGTTGCAGATACCACCCATCTAAGTGCACCACGCCCAGCCGGTACTTTAGGATATCATCCTTAAGGCGAACTCAGCAAGATACACTCACCTGACCGTTCACGCTACCAAGACACTCCCTGTATAGCCACCGACATAACTCTATGCCTTATGCAGAAGTGAATCCGGCACGTCCCCAACCCATGAGCGACGCCTAGCTCCGGAACCTTCGCAAGACTAGCCCCGACCAACTATGGTACCGACTAGACTTGCCAAAATGGTAGCATCAAAGGAGGCTCAATAGGTTACGTAGGTCAAGGCCCGCCCATGTGAGCGACAGTGGCAGTGCTTTCGATGTTCAGATTAGTGGCACCGTGGACTGACCCTATCGTTGTTTGGAGGGATGTTTCATTTAATCAAGTTCCATCATTCACAAGTCCAAACCAAGAGGATTAGTCCAACACAACAATCACAATATCATAATATATCATCACACGACAAAATATTAGCAACACAATAAATCAAGCAATAGTAGTATCCATGTCCAAACTTAGCAAAATAGAAAGAACGTCAACCGGAAGACTACGGCGACGAACCCGCCGACCAACGCCTTCTCGTTTGACAAAAGAAAAGAAACGTCAACCGGATGACTGTGGCAGCGGTCTTCCGCTGGCAAGCGCTTTCTCGTTTGACAAGGAAAAGAAACGTCAACCGGAAGACTGTGGCAACGGTCTTCCGCTGGCAAGCGCCTTCACAGATCAACTACAAAAGATAACACAGTGGGTCAATCGGACGACTGTGGCGGTTCCTCCAGCCAGCGCCCTCGCAGATTAATTACAAAGTTGGCGAGGCATGTAGCCTCCAAACAATGAACCGAAAACATTCATAAAAAAGAAAGCATCCATTTCACTCAAGAATTAACCCGACGTGGTGTCAGCAATCTTGGCCCAAAAGAACCAAATGGAAAGCAAATGTCCCAAGCGTCGCAGTCTAGGCGGGCTTACGCCAACCATGTTTGACGGAGGGAGAAGAAGCAAATAACTCTTTTGGCAAATGCCCCCAACTCCGAGGATCATAAGACGACATTCGTCCGCTCCTCACCTCGGCGAAGGAGAAGAAGCAAACAATCATAGGAACGCATGTTTTATAGTTGTTTATTTAGAGAGTTCGACAAACCCACGCAAGTGCGAGGCGCATAATTTAATTCACACGTCATTCTAATGCATACATGGATGATGATATAACATGGCAGGAGCAATATTCAAAGCAATATATTGAACACAACAATAACAGACCGTCATAATATAAACGAACGCAGACAACAATGAATACTCGTCATGGCAAATAACAAATAACAAACAACATTGCGGGACGGCTCATAGCAAGGGGTTAGCTTGCCTCCGAAGATCGACACCATTTGGCTCGGGAAAACACGGACGCGTCACGGGTCAGGGTTCCGGTCTGCCGGTACCGCGGTATACACCTAGGCATGCATACAAGGGTACTGAGCATACAAGTATTTTACAAAAAATGTAAAACTGATACTACTAGACAGAGCTTCTCAAACTAGGAATTTACAAATTTGAATCACCTCAATCGGAGTTACGGTTTGAGAGAAACGAGCGAGCGAAGGATAGTTATATGCTGCCCTGTGCGGCAGATAACCAGCTCGAGTTGACTGGGCTGACCCGGGTTGCGTACTTCTGTGAGTACGTTTTCATGCTGAGAAAACGGATTCTCCTTGAATACGCTTCCGCGCAGGGAGAGCGTAAAGCTGGGGAATACACTTTAGCTTGAGGAAAGCGTAAAGCTGAAAATACGCCGATCGGTTCACTGTACTCTTTTCTTCTAGCTTTGCTCTAACTTGCTCCCGTACGGGAGAGCTCGGGAGACTGCCGCCGCTGGCGACGGGCGGCCCGACGAGGCTAGCTGAGGACCACGGGAAGGTCCTCGTCCTACGCCGCGCCCGGGTAGGGCTCCCTGCTGGCAGGGGCGGCTCCCGCGCACGGCGCCCGCGAGCTCCGCGGTACGGCCATGGCGGCCAAAGCTTGGGGAGCTCCCGGTGACCTGCTCCTCGACGAACTGGGCTGGGGAGTGGGACGGCGGCGGCGTACCGCGGCCAGGGGAGGGGCTAGGGGTGCGGGGGAGGCTGCGCTAGCTCGTGTTCTTCCTCGACACGGTCATGGCGACCACGGCCGAAGCTCGAGCTCGGCTCGGTTTCACTGGCTGAAAAACGTGGAGAGGTTCTGGGGAAGGAGGGAGAGTGTGATGAGCGAGAGGGGAGGCTCGGTTGTCCACAGCAGGCAGCGGGAGGGAGGAGAAGGTGGTGGCCGTGCTGCCTTTAAAGGAGCCGTGGTCACCGATGCCTCTGCCTGCAGTACAGTGGATAAGAGAGGGGGGGGGGGGGGGGGATAAGGTTTCCGTGCTGGATGCACAGGGGAGGCACGAGGTGCACTGTAGCAGGGGATTAGGCACCGACAAAACAGTAAACGGAAATTAGTTCTTGCCAAAGCGCGCGTCCCGGACGTCCAGAGCGCGACGCGAGTGACATCGTCGCGTTCCCGGTGACTCGGAGGTCCAAAAGGAGAATGGTCTTCACTACTGGGTTTGTAACGTCGAGAAAAACACAACCCAACAAGAATCACCCAGGGATTCGAAACTTTTCAGTGTAAGATTTTCAGAAAACCAAAAATAGCGAAGATGCTCGATGAAATGACCAGGGTCTTCCGCATCTCAGAAAAATTCCCAAAAATTAGGCATGGGTTGTTGAGGTCAGGGGAGAGTGTCCATGGAGTTTGAGGTCATTTGGATGATGGTAAATTGGTTTTCCACAAGATGGCCAAAAATGACCATAATGGCATGATTTAGGAAAAGTGGTGTTCCATGCTTCACCTTGGGTGATCTCCTGGATTTGTGTGTCTAAGGACCATGTGGTCAATATGTTCAAGTATCATGGCCATAGGAATTTTCTAGGTGTGGGTTTGCTTGAAGAACTCAAAATGGCATCTATTTGGGCTTACAAAGGAAGTGGTCTAAATATTGCTCAAATGGGTTTGCCTCCAAAAGATGGAATGCAGTAAATGCCAAAATATGCATTCCCTGAATTTATCAGAATTATTGGAGGTTCCTAGCTTGGTTAAAACCTTTCTGGACTAGAAATGGCAGTTTTGAAATTATTGGCTAACTTGGAAATATTGCATTGGAGTATGCAATATTTTTGCATGGGTTGTCTTTATATAGACATGGGGTCCTCTGGTATTTTTGGTGGAATTTTTAGAGCTATGGAAATGGGCTTTCCTTTTATAAGGGGAGAAAAAGGATTAAAGGGTTCGATAATTAGGGCTAGGGTTTTTGAGGGAAAACCTAAGCACCAAAATTATCACGGGTGTTGGAGTGGTTCGTGGATTACCGGGAAATTTTGAGAAAGCAATTCCCAAGTCACTTCATCCTCAAAATATTTGAAGAAACATTTAGGGAAAAGAGAAAAAAGTTTTTCAGGTGTCAGAAAACACCACTAAAATTAGGTTTGAATTTTCGGGGTGTTACACGTCTTATGCTTGGCAACTGGAAGCCACCAGCCAGGAAATGGGTTACCCAATTGGACATCATCTCCGAGGCATAAATGTCGGAGAGGCTCTCTGAGTATCCAACTATTGCCAACTGAGGAATTCGAGGATGGATGCATTCTCTGTCAATTCCAATCATTTTAATAAATTAGATCACTGAACTCTACATATAAGTAAACATTTATAATTTGTTCACCTAACTTTCTGTTAATTTTTATTTTGATAAAGGATGTATTGAACTCACTATAAGTTAACATTCACCTAGCTTAATATTTCTATGTTTATCAGTCATTGTCTCATGTTCTGCCAACTACCGAAGTGAGAGCACAACATGCCTACTGTGTTGATCATGGTGTTAGAGGCACTCCATGCAGAAGTATTCAACAGTGCATGCATTCTGTTGATATATGTTAGTACTTTGCTAAGATCTTGCACTAGTGCAGAGTGTATATTTTTGTACCAAATAATTTCCATTCACAAAATATCTGCCACAGTATGATGTTCTTACACATTTCATCACATTATTAATTTTTTTATTTTTCTCGATTTGTGTGTTAGAATTGTTAAGCGTGATGCACTTGTATTGGAAGAAAAATGTTCTCCCTACACCTGGTATTTGTTGATCTCCAAATATGCACAAAGTAAACTGTCCAACATGTACCTGTATAGAGGGACCGAGGTATCTGATGATCCTGCCACAATATTTCTACACCACTGTGCTGTGAAGATGTCCCTAAGTTTCTGGTCTCCTCTGAATCCTGTCGCTAGAATTACAATTTCACTCTCTATGCATTCATTTGCATCCTCCAGGACGATCCCATCATTAGAGAAGCTGAACCTCTTGGATTTCTTGAGAACAATGCTGCCTTCATCAACCCTGTCATAAAACCCTTCTGGCAGCGTTGCAATCAAGCAAGAAGACATAGCGAAGGAGAAGCTGTAGTCAGGCACCATTCCATGCTTCTGTAGAGGAATGCTCTGCTTCAAGTATATTTCGATTAATTTTGTAATCGCCCATCTCTGAAACAGCAGGTACATTGTTAGTTTTATGTTTCTTTAGTTCATTCTGTAAACAAGTTTCTTTAGCTGAAAATAAAATGACAATCACCAGGTTTATGAAGTAGTTAGTTACCAAGGGACACAGTGCACTGGCCAAAACATAAAGCAGGAATCCTTCACCAGGTTTATGAACTAGTAGTTGGGAGATGCGGTTAAGAAAGAAGTAACTTAGGTTAACTCCCCATATGCTAGATTTGTGAACCCGCCAGTGGTTTGTTCTATATATCATGGTGCATGGCTGAGCTGTACCTGCATTGGAATACGATACTCAGTCATATATTCCTTTTGACAGATTATTTCTAGTTAATGAGATCTTAGTTCTCTTGGACTCACCGTTCACCTTCGCAACCTCTGCAGCAATGTCAAGTGCTGATTTTCCAGATCCAATTATCGTCACACTCTTCCCTTTAACAAATTCAGCCACATTATCCATGCAAGAGTAGTCCATTGAGTGCAGTATTTTCCCCTTGAACAACTCAGGCCCTTTGTTTGCTGGAAATGCTGGGATATTTGGGGTCCCACTCTGCTTTCCGATGCAGAGGATGAGAAAATCCACTTGAAAAACCTGTACCATGAGTCCATGACAGGATATTACTTGTACATAACTGCACCTGTATAAGGTGAAATGCTGGGATATTTGTTTAAGCAGACTTTCTTAGTTGAGATTTTTCTGGTTCAGGCTTCAGGGCAATGTTTCTATAATCTTATGAATGAGGAATATTCTCACCTTTTCCAAAGGTAAAATTTTCTTTCTCGCCAGGTTCTGTAATTCTTCTCTCTTACTAAGCACTTATGTGAAGTCAATAAATTCACAGTGAAAACGAAATTCAATCACAATAGCCGCAACCTGAACTCTATGTGTGTGCATGTGCAAACATGTCAAAATCTGAACTCAAGAGGCAGAGCAAGACAGATATACGAGGTATCCCAAGGGATTGCACGTACCTCAATGTTACCGACTTTCAAGTCCTTCACCGTGAGGCACCACCCTCTATCCTTCCCAGCTCCGAATGCCTTCCCATCATCGCCGGACCATTGCTCCCACCCCATGACCTCTTCCTCCGTCGCACCAAGGTACTCAACCCCGAGCACCTGGCTACTGAACCTGATAAACTTGAGAAGATCAAACTCGCCCGCGTATGACCTGATGTACTCCATGACCTCACGGTGGCCCGGGTAAGTCGCTGTTACGCTCGCCGGCCATGCCATGTCCGAGAACCAAAACGACGTCGTCGACGCCTGGAGCCTCGTTGACTCCAAGGTGTGCGCCCACACTCCGCCAATGGTTTCATCAGCCTCGAACACCACCGGGCTGAACCCCCTGTCCATCGCGTGCTTGCAGTCTGCCAGGCCGCTCACGCCGGCGCCGACAATGCCCACCACCCTCTTCCTGTCCATTTCGAAGCCCTTCTTCTTCAGAGTTCTTGGAGGGATGGAGGAGAAAGTGTCTATTATGTAAAGCTGGGGTTTGATTCTTTGGAATTTGGATGACTTAGATTTTTTTTCTTAGTGGCTGGATCTTTTGAGTGGCTGGATGATGCCCCAACCACCACTTGCTTGGTATCTTTCGTTGTTTTCTTGGTTTATTCCTGTCAGGTCCCTTGTCCTATTATTCTTTTGTCTCCAGTGAGCCACTAGGATAAGTGCAGAAATAGCTGATGGATGAGTTTTAAGATGTCTGTTAGGTTATATGTCTATTTCAAATTTACATCAATATCAAGGTGGCATGCAGAGTTAACTTTGGAAAACTCCCTCCTTTTTCATGTTGAGGTAATGCTGTATATTTTACTGCCTATGAAGAGTGGATTTTTTCTTACTTCAAAGAAATTGGTTGAGAAGAGAAGCTTTTAGTTCCCCATTCGTGATGGTTCAACAAGTATTTTTTGTGATTTAAACAAAGAAGAATTACAAAAAAGAAAAGTCCCACTATAGTGATCTATTCCTTCTGACAGCAGACCTAACCCCACCAAAACAGTACCGGAAATCCAACTGCTCCAAAAGCGACGCCTCCAAGAAGGGAACAATGCTCAAGCGCCGTCGTCGCCCTGATCATAAATCATAGGTTTTCACCTGAAGAAGGTCCGCACTCGCAAAAACAATGTCTTCAACAAGGCCATTGTCAGGCACAACCAATTAAGACCAACCTTCTATAGATAGAACAACATCAAATCTTTGGGAATGGTAGTTTAATTAGGCCCTAGAATAGATATAATAATATGACAAATAGTGTTCAAGCATTCTGATTTCTCCCTAAACATGGTAACTAACTGAATTTTCTCATTGCACAAGATGTTTAAGCGAAAGCTGAGTTACAAAGGGGAAGAGCCGATCCTATTACAGGGTTTTTCAAATGGCAAGCACAGCAAGTGCAGTAGCCTAAGCTTGAAACAGTTCACGGTTCAAGCTCTAGAGGCGAAACGTCCAGGAGCATACATCCTTGGTGCTACAGTGACCAGCCTGCATTGGGAGGGCCTCAGGCAGTGGCATCTGAACAGGAGGTGGGTCGTGTTCTCGGCCCTCAGGAGCGCGCTTGCACAACTCGAAGGTGTCGTAGTCATTCTTTAGCTTGTTCTTCAGGTTAACACATGCAAAAGAGTAAGAAGCATCAGGATTCATATGCTTGCATGAAATTTTAGGTCCTAGATACCGTAGATATTACAAACCTGCTTGATGACTTCGATTGGTATTCCTTGTAATTCTATTCATAGATCTAATTCCTACAGAAGGCATGTTTCCATGTCTTCGGTCTCAACACCATAGGCTTTGGTGTATCTGCACAAGTTAAGATTGTAACATAAAAACATACACTTAGATGGAAAGTAAAGAAATGAAGAGTTCAGGTAAAACAATATTTACTTTAATCAAATGTTTATGCTAGTCGATATCATTTATATCTAACTAGTTGAGAAAATAGTAACTAGTAAGTGTTTATGTGCATAAGACATGTTTGCTGTTACTCAAGAAAAGAAATTTGGTGCATGCCTACCTTTTAGATGGCCATCTAGAAGTTTCAGCCGGATCATGGGCAGTCGTTGCTGCAGGCATGTAGGGAGGGTCTCTATACCAGGACATCTATCAATCTCAATAAAGTCGAGGGATGAGTATGCTTGCGGCCCGTCCGGAAGGGACGACAGGCTTTCACAATCAAAAATAAGGAGGCTCTCCAACGACCGCAGCTCTCCTGAGCGAGATTCCAGTGATGTCAACTCTTTGCAGTGAAGAATGGATAGTTCCTCGAGGGAAGGGGGGAGATCAAGAGCCCCTGTCAAGCTATGACACCCTGCTATAGACAGATTTTCTAGACATGGGAGGAGGAAATACTCTGACCTAGCTCCGGCTGATGACGATAATACCTCTGAAGATACAGGTGACCCTTGAAGAACCAATGATGCTGACGCGCCCTCGTGCAGCGTCCTGCCGAATATGGACTCAATCTTACTGCAACCATGAATCTTCATTTTCTTGAGAGACGTGGCAACCTTGAAGACTTCTACCAAGTTTTCACATTCACATATCACCATACGCTCCAGACTTGGCAGGAGCTGACTCCTTTGTGATGTTGATGACTCGGGCGGGGCTTGTGCAAATCCAGTCAGTTTACTGCAGTTTCTAATCCGTAATTTCCTCAAGGACACCAAGCTTTGGAACTCTTTCTCTGGCCAATGGACGAGTGCATCACATCTACAAATATCCAACTCTTGAAGCTGTACAAAACATCCACATAGCGCTGCTACACCGTACTTAAAGCCACTTAACTCCATAAGTGACAGAGAGAATTCATGATTCCATTTTCCCCTGTTGTCCAACACTTGACTCAAACACTGCTCAGCCACCGCCGCAGTTATTTCCGTATCTTCAAGATTATGCAGTTTCAGATTGATCAATGAAGTCTCATGTCTAGCTACCCACAGGAGCAACTCTTCCTCACGTCCTTGCAGCTCTAATGCATTGAGCTTTGGTGATTTAGCTCTAGTTGTCAACTCTGGGCATTCCTTAATACAAACAATCTGGAGGTTAGGAAAGGTCGGTTTTCCTGATAATGCTGTCAACTTTCCACAGCCACTAATAAACAACTTCTCAAGCTGAGGAAACATTATCTTGTTTCCTTGAGTTTCTTCCACTGAGTCCCATCTCTGAAAGCTCTCCAGGTGTTCCAGTTTGAGAACCTTCAAAGCAGGAAATACTGAACCTGCCATACTATAATCTCCAGTAAGCGGTGCTTCCGATAATGCTGTCAATGCAGGGCAATACAAATTGAAAGTGTCTCAAGCTGAGGAAACATGCTATAATCTCCACCAAGTGGTGCTTCCGATAATGCTGTCAATGCAGGGCAATACCCAATTGAAAGTTTCTCAAGTTGAGGAAACATTAGGAATTCTCTTTGAGCTCCTTCGAATGCCTCCCATCTCCAAAAGCTCTTCAAGTCTCTTAAATAGAGTACCTTCAATGATGGAAATGCTGACCGTACCATTGTACCATATGGTTCTCCAAGCAATGCTGCTTCTGGTAATGCTGTCAACTTTCGACAGTTAATGACAAACAATTCCTCAAGCTGAGGAAACACTATCTCTTCTCCTTGCCCCTCGCTATTTATTTCCCACCATCTCTCTAAGCATAGCAGACCTTCTAGTGTAAACTTCTTCAGATTTGGAAAGGCGACGAATCTGGTACTGATAAATTGCAGTTTTTTACAATTTAAGAGATGGATCTCAACCAGGTTTTCCAACATAGACATCCAAGTTGGAAAGGTGGTGGCGCCATATGAGTCTATCCTCACAGCCTGCAGCGCGTCATGAGGTTTGAGACCCTCAAGCATCTGGCGTCATCCTCATGACCAAAGGTCCATTTTAACGTGAGTTCTCTGAGTTCCTTCTTGCTTTTGAGGTCTGCCGCTTTTGCTTCTTCTTCTGTCACTTTCTCTAGCCGATGTATCTCTAGATGATCCCCAAGGTTTAACTGGTTCAGTTCTCCCAGATGACTGCAATCAGAGCCAGCATCCGCTATAAAACATGTAAGTGTCCGCAGAGACGTGAGTTCTCCGAGACCCGGAGGGATGCTCTTCAGCTTTGGACAACCATGATTGTAGAGGTGACACAGGGCAGTCATAAACTTCATTTGCCAGGGAAGTCGGTCAAGATGGTCGCAGCCAGAGAGGTTCAGTGTCCGCAGGTTGTACAGAATAGTTATATCTTCAGGAAGTGATTTGATAGAACTTCTTGAGAGATCAAGGTACCTCAGGTGATGCAGATACTTTGGTTTCAGCTGGAATGGTCTATCCCATGGACAGAGCTGCAATGCTTGCAAAGAGGTGTACTTTGATGAATGCTGCAATAAATTATCCATAGGATAATCACATAGAAGTGTCTTGATAGCTGGAGATTTTTTCGCCAGAGCATCATTCAAAATGGTTTCGGTTCATGGCATGACACTAATAAATGTCGAGCAGTGTCCAGAAGCCACTCAACCTGACTTGGCCCCTCAGTTACGAAAGCACATTCCTTTCCCATTGTAGACAGTGCAACATCATGCATAAGATCATGGATTTTACACGAAGTTTTATCATAATACCCCACTGGGCGTTTAATTTCCTTGGCTGGGACTTGCTTCACATCTTGAAAGAAAGATCTTGAGGCCAACTCATTGAATATCCGTTTTCCTATGATTTCAGGGTGAACTTGCTTTTGTTCTTGGATAAAGCCATTTGCAATCCATAGTTGGATCAGCTTGCCTACATCAATCTCATAATTTTTGGGAAACATAGCACAAAAAGCAAAGCACTGCTTCAAATGGGATGGTAGATC
This sequence comes from Poa pratensis, assembly GCA_947311845.1. Classification (NCBI taxonomy): domain Eukaryota; kingdom Viridiplantae; phylum Streptophyta; class Magnoliopsida; order Poales; family Poaceae; genus Poa; species Poa pratensis. The sequence goes on from CAMZMU010000085.1 coordinate 147,868,540, forward strand.
ATCAAAACTGAGCTTTAGTATTTGTAAAATTCTAGATTCCTCACTGCAAATAACACAGTTCTGTAGTACGGCATCCCATTCTTCCAGACTTGTCTTGCCGTGCAGTACAGATCCTAGTGCTTTAGCAGCCAAAGGAGATCCATCACATCTCGCCGCAAAGTCAGCCACCATAGCAAGCAGCTCTGAAGCAGGTTTACCCTGTTGCAAACCGAATGCTCTTTTCTCAATAATTTCCATTATGAATTTCTTGTCCAAAACTGTGATGTCATGGGCTTTAACTGTATGCATGAGTTGGGCAATTTCATTGTCGCGAGTTGTCACCAATACGACGCTACCGACACCACCATGTTGAAGGCATGCCTTTAGCTTCTCCCACTTATCAGGATCTCGGTTCCAGACATCGTCCAATACAACAAAGTACCTCTTTCCACTGAGTTCTTCCCGAAGCTTCTGAAGTGCCTTCTCCTTGTGCTCACCAGAGACTTGGCAGATCTTGTGTGCTAGGTCACAAACATCAAAATCCTCCGACACACATACCCACCTCTGTAGTTGAAAATGCCCCTTGACGTCAGGGTCATTGTACACGAGCTGTGCCAGGGTTGTCTTGCCCAACCCACCCATCCCAACAATGGGAAGAACCATGAGATTTGAAGCATTAGCTGGATCAGTTATCCTCTTAATAATCTTCTCCTTCTCTTCATCTCTTGATCGGCTAACAATATTCTCTGGATCAACGACAATGGAATCCGTCTGCCGCCACTGCTTGGATGCCGGCACCAGTTTCTGATGTTTAAACCCAAATGCATTCATTTCAGCCACAAGGACATCAATGTCCTGCACAATCCTGCAGAGCTTTTTCCCCATCCTGTTACGGAACACAAAACGGTTGTGAGTGGGAAAGAGTTTTACTGCATTCAAGCTGAGCTCGCTGTAGTTCCTCTTCTTCTTAGCTTCGCGGCGGAGTGCCTCATACTTGAACTCGTCGAAGACCTCATTCGCTTTGTAAGCCACTATCTTGACCTCCTCAAGCCAGGCCTTGACCCCTTCTCTGTGGGAGGACTCCTGCTCAGCGTCAGAGATGACGTCGAGGATGGCCGGCAGCTTGCGCTTGAGGATCTTGTGCTGATCCTCCATGCCCTCCATCACCTTGTACTGCTCAACGAGTACGCTGGACACCTTCTCCTTCACCATGGATAGCAGTGGCCCGACAACCATGGTGGCCACCACCTCCACCATTGGAAACTCTGAACTTGCAACACACACAGAACACAGGGAAACACAACTGCAGTGCAAGGGTGGAGAAGAGAATGTCCGAGCAAGCTCAACTTGGTTACTTGTCAGGAAAATGGAGATGAATACTAGCATTGACTTTCTAGGAGCAAGCGGATGCATTTGATTGGTTCATCGACTGCCACAATATAGAAGATGGTTGTACTTAAAATGAAATAGCACTACTTCGTACAGCTTGATCTACAGTAGTTCTTGAATCAATCCACTTGGCATTCTTTTTTGACAATTAGCTGGGCCTAGTTGGAAATAAATTATTCACTCCAGCTTCCAATAGCACTTGCAGTGGGCATTTTTTTTTGGCTGACGGACAACAGGGAGCACTAGCTGACATTGGTTGATGGGCACGTTAATTGCTGGGAAATAATTATTTCTTTACATTGCAAGTGTACAGCCAGTGAAAAATGACATTTAATTGGCTTGAAGCTGCAGGGATGCACATTAAACATGTTACAGTATATGTGGATTGCCCACCTTCTTTCCAAAGTTCAGACTTTTGGTGCTACTGGTTGGTGCATGAAACTTGGCAAAACAATCCCATCCACTGACCCGACGTGTGAAAGCATAAACGCTGTGTAATTAAGAAACATTTCATCTCGAGTAGCTGCAGCCCAAGGAGGACAAAATAGTAGTTTTATTCAATTGGCTGATGCACCACATGCTTCATGCCAAAGACCTGGAAGCAAGTGGTTCATTTCTTGCTTTTTCGTTTTTGATGACACCACAATTATAGGATCGATCTGAGAACTAATCTTAATTGACTGGCGGATGCTATCTCTTGTTCATATTTACTCATATACCATACACCTTATGTATTGACAATTGACTAGAAGGGGGATGTGTGTGTTGTTGCTACGCCCATCAATATTAGTGAAAACTGAAGGTGCATTGAGATAAATACAGTAGAAGAAAAGTTTAACTGTCTCATTTGACAAAATGTCTTAAGACCAATGGAAGGGTGGGTGTTATAAGATTAGGATGTTAATTATAAAGTTTGATGTAGCATCTATATCCCTACCAACCATACCATTAAGAAAACAAAATTATCAGGAAATAATACAATATATTTGAGATGGCAAAAACCGATAAGGCTTACACAGGTACTAATCATGTATGTGTATTGTTAAAGCAGTCCTTTATTCAAGTAAATGTCAAATTTACATAGCACGGTACAATTCCAAGGCATACTTTTAGACGGAAAGATCGAATAGGTGGTGAGGATGTTGTGGCGCACCTAGGGTTCGCCTCCTCAGTCATTGAGTGCGAGGAAGCCAGGGACACGATGACCAGCTGGGAGCGGCATACCTTCTCTGCCATGGCTCCGGCGTCCACCTCTCCTAGCCCTTCCTTTTCAGTAATTTTGCATATAGAATGTCTAAGCGTAAAAACACAGTGCTTATAAGAATGTACAAAACCATAGCAAAAATGTTGCAGCAAGACTTCCCATTGACAGTGGGAATAGTATAGGAACTATAATGGTGTATTGATCCATCTTGTTAAATCATGGTTCTTGTACATATCAACTGATTAAGTATACCTGTAACTCTTCCTGCAAGCTGGGTTGGTACTGAATTTCTTTTTCTGCCGGTGCTTCATGTGACGGCAGTTGTTGTGCAGACAAGGTGTAGCTCCCTTGGTGAAGCTTCTGCCTAAGTATTCAGCGATTGTACATATGGCAGTAACAGCCTGCTCGTCTGCTCGAGCAGTGCTCAACTGATTCAGAGAACTGAATCTAGAGGGCAAGCGGGGTCGGTCATGAAAGGTCCGTGACCACCCTCGAGGAATCCCCGTGCGGAGTTGAGCAGGGGAGAGGCGCTGCGGAGGCGCGCACCGGCGGCAGTTGGGGACGAGAAGTAGAGGCGGAGGCGGCAACGAGGGGGATCCAGGCGCGCGGCGGAGGACGTCGATGGGAGAGGCTGCGAGCCGCGAGAGAGGGAAGCCCCAGCCGCCGTCCTCATCCCCCACCACCTGCATTCCTCCTCGCCTCCGCCGCCGCCGCCAAGCTCATCGCCGGCCGTGCCGTACGCCGTCGGCGTCCTCCTCCTCCCTAGCTCGCTAGGTGTCAGGGCGAGAGCAAGAGGAAGCAAGCGTGCTCTGGTTATGGATCCTGCCGCAGGAAAGAGCGAGGGGGGCCGGGAACGGAGAAGGACATAGGTCATAGGTGCATCAAATGTTCGGATGTACAACCAAAAGTTTTATTTGGATTTTTGTAATTTTGAAATGCAATTAAAATTTATTTTGCACATAGGTGCATCTAGACCTATGAATAAAAAACACCGTGTCCTTTGCTCTACCACTGTTGTAGTCTGGCCGGACTGTTTGCTTTTTCAGGTTGTTCGCGCGTCTTGTAAAGTTTTTTTTTTTTTGAGGCCTCGCGTCTTGTAAAGTTGTGCTAGCTTGTGGATTGATGAGCAAGAAGTATGAGCCTGCTAGCCAGTTGTTTCAGGAGCTCGTATCCTATGTAGCTGTACACTGCAATTGCAACACAAATCATACCTTCGTGGCTTGAACTCGGGAACTACTGCTGATGTTGGGGTACACTAATGGATATGCATGTATGCTGCCATTTGGATCTGAATTTACGAACATTCGTATGGCGAATTTTCAGAAGGGCCATCTTTTTTCTCTTTGATGAACATCTGGCCTTCTGGGACCAAATGAATTGTACTGCTGCTGCCTGAGTTAAATGATGGTATAAGGGCAAGATGATTCAGAAAAAAATTGTTCTTGCACCTTATTGCTAGTTTGTACATATTTCACCTAGTTTAATTGTAAGCGTGGTTATGCAATAGCCATGGAAGTTCAAATGCTCCACATCATATTCCATACAGTTGGAAGCACACACGATCTTGTTCCAGGGGCTCATATCCAGATTTCCTCCGGCGCAACAAGAAGCGTTGTCTTCAGTCATCACTTTCGTAGCTATCATACTGGCAGAGGGACTGGAGAACATTGGTCTTCTCTTCTGAAGCTCCACTTTTTTCCTCTGCAACGGGTGCTTTGTTGTTATCATCGACATCTGCGGGTTCAATCTTGTGTTTCTTCTGAGGATTTTCGACGACGGGCTTTGGTTTTACTATTAAAAATTTGGGCATCTTAGAAGATGCCACGGTCTTGTTATTGGCACTCTGAGGAGCATTAGTTTTAGTCAAGACATCTGTTGGATTTACTAACACCGATTCAGAAGATCCATTGAGCTTTGCCGTAACACTTGACTGGCCTGATACACCAAAATCTTCATCATCGTCTTCGATCCGTTTCAGGTAATCTTCCGAGTTTCGGAAAGTGATTGATTGGATGAGTTCCTCATCTTCTTCATCTAGTTCTGCTAGTAATGTTTTGCCCTCCTTGCGGTGAGCAGAGTGCTTCGAGAGCATCTGGTCAAGGGATACCCCCTCGTGTCTCGACTTCACGGACAGCGTCTCTTCTAAAGCAGCAAGTCTGTCCATGTCCCGCTTGGAGTCGTTCGCTCTGTTCTCCAGCGCTCTCATCGCATCGCCCATCTCCTCGGCTTCTCGCTTTCTCTTCTCCCTGTCCACGACCTCTTCTTCTTCACGCCAAGGTTCAAAGTTCCTGCTAGCCCCAGATTCAACCGTGTAGTCCGAATTCTGGGGGTCTGTTTTGAAGGTGATCTCGGCGGAGCACCTGGAACACTTGAAGTAGAACCTGTATATTTGTATGCCCAAATATTTCTCGCCGCGCAGTCCTCCTTGCGCGAGTTGAACTTGGTGCCTTTGTATATGTAGGTCCCGCAGGTGCCGCACCGGACGCTCATGGGGAGCATCATGCGCACCTTGATCTGCTGGTTCTTGGGCTGCTTCCGCCGCGGGATCTTGGCCGGGTCGAAGACCGCGGGTAGTACTTGTTCAGCACCTTCCGTTCGCCCATCGCGCCGCCGCGCGGGAGCTCGCCGGAGCACTAGGTTAGATGCGTCGGATGTTAGGTTTCACCTACGGATTGATAGTATGAAACTAGACGAACACACGCGAGAAACTTTAGCCAAGGAGGTATACACAAGTAGCCGACCAATAGACCACCTAAAGTCCTAAACCTTCTTGTTCACGGAAAAGAAAACTCCTGTTCGAACTCAACTAGGTCTGGAGGGTGATGTGTGCGGTGAGTTGTTCACAACGACCACTCCTGCAATCTATTTCTGCCTTCTACAAAGCTATGGCACGCCATTGGCTTACTCTCGAAAAAAAATTATGCGGACCATTATACAGGGTTTTCTATATAAAATACAAGACATAAAGATACAACAAACCAACTTTGCTTGTAGGTAGTATAACATAGCTGATAACTGTCCAGTCCTTTCTTTTTTCACTGCCTCAAATGAATTTTTTTTTGTGGGAACAGTACAGAAATCCCTCAGAGAACTTATATTATATAATAAGAAAACATAATTTGCAATTTATAAGAGTCCAAAGTACTCAAGGAGTAAAATAAAAGAAATAGGGGAAGCAACTAGGCCTCCCCTAACCACTCTGCTGAAAGAGAGAAAAAAGCATCTTAGGAGATGCTCTAGTAGAAGTTTATATGGCAAACTGCAGAGTTATTTCCTTCAGTTATGCTAGCAATAAACTTGCCAAAACAAAGACTTGCCGAAATCATTGTAGAGCCCTGAAGGTAGCAGCTCTTGCATCTTCCTCTTTTGCTATGAGTACACTATTGACAAATGTACTATTGTCTTCATCAAAGGCCTGCATAATCAGCAGGTCCATATGGCTGGAACCATTCAGCCAGGAACCCTTTCTTCCTTCTAGGGTTGCATCCTATGTCTTTGCACAACAAATCATTAAACCAAATGTTCGCAGTGCTTATGCATGATCTCCGAAAATACTTCCCACTGTAAAGATTCTTGTATTTGCCCAATCGGCTATGCTTTCTTCCATGCATCTTATGCTTGGTAACTGGAAGCCACCAGCCAAGAAATGGGTTACCCAATTGGCCATCCTCTCCGAGGCGTATATGTCGGAGAGGCTCTCTGAGTATCCGACTATTGCCAACTGAGGAATTCGAGGATGGATGCATTCTCTGTCAATTTCAATCATTTTGATAAATTAGATCTCTGAACTCTACATGTACGTTTTTTTTTCGAGAATAACTCTACATATAGGTAAACATTTATAATTTATTAACCAAACATTCTTTCATTTATTTTGATAAACGTGGTACTGACTCAATATATAATAGTCAAATTTATTTCACTCAACTTAATATTTCTATTTTTAACAGTCATTTTAGCGAAACCACAACATATCTATTCTGCTGATCATTGTGTTAGAGGCACTCCATGCAAAAGGTATTCAACAGTGGATGCATGCTGTTGATATATATTAGTACTTTGCTAATATCTCGCAGTAGTGCAGAGGGCATATTTTTTGTACTGAATAATTTACATTTAGAAAACCTCTGCTGCATTATTCTGTTCTTACACGTTTTCATCACATTATTAATTCAATATTTTCCTCAGTTGCGTGTTAGAATTGTTAATTCTTAAGCGGTGATGCACTTATTGGAAAAAATTGTTCTCCCTATACCTAGTATTTCCTGTGCTCCAAATATGCACAAAGAAAACTGTCCAACTTGTACCTGTATAGAGGGACCGATGTCTCGATGATCCTGCCACAATACTTCTACACCAGTTTGCTGTGAAGATGTCCCTAAGTTTTTGTCTCCTCTGAATCCTGTCGCTAGAATTACGATGTCACTCTTTATGCATTCATTTGCATCTTCCAGGACGATCCCATGATTATAGAAGCCGAACCTCTTAGATTTTTTTAGAACAATGCTGCCCTCATCAACCCTGTCATAAAACCCTTCTGGCAGCATTGCAATCAAACAAGAAGTCATAGCAAAGTAGAAGCTGTAGTCAGGCACCATCCCGTGCTTCTGTAGAGGAATGCTCTGCTTGAAGTATGTTTCAATTACTTTTGTAATCGCCCATCTCTGAAACAGCAAATATTATTAGTTTCATGGATTCGTTAATTTATTCTCTAAACAAGTTCTTTAAATGTCAATAAAATGACAATCGAATCCTTCCAAACTCTATTTAAGTTGGGGTAGTTACTTACCAAGGGTGAGAGTACACTGGCCAAAACATAAAGCAGGAATCCTTCACCAGGTTTATGAACTAGTAGTTGGGAGATGCGGTTAAGAAAGAAGTAACTTAGGTTAACTCCCCATATGTTAAATTTGTGAACCCGCCAGTGATTTGTTCTATATATCATGGTGCATGGCTGATCTGTACCTGCATTGGAATACTAGCCTCAGTCATATATTCCTTTGACAGATTATTGCTAGTTGATGAAGTCTTAGTTCTCTTGTACTCACCATTCACCTTGGCAACCTCTGCAGCAATGTCGAATGCTGATTTTCCAGATCCAATTATCGTCACACTCTTCCCTTTAACAAACTGAGACACATTATCCATGTAAGAGTAATCCATTGAGTGCAGTATTTTCCCTTGAACAACTTAGGCCCTTTGTTTGCTGGAAATGCTGGGATATTTGGGGTCCCACTGTGCCTTCCAATGCAGAGGATGAGAAAATCCACTGAAAAACCTAAACCAGTGTGACAGGATATTACTTGTACAAATTGCACCATGGCCTACAGGGTGATTCCATGTGTTAAATGCATTAATAGTGTTTCAGCAGACTTTCTTAGTTGAGATCTTTCTGGTTCATGCTCTAGGGTAATGTTTCTATGTTGCCTATAAATGAGAAATATTCTCACCTTTCCAAAATTAAATTTCTTTCCCATCAGGTTCTGTAATTCCTCTCTTACTACACACTTGTTCTACATTTCTATACATCGCCAGTGAAAACGAAATGCAACATTTAGCCGCAACATGCAACCTGAGCTCTATGTGTGTGCATGTCGAAATCTGAACTCAGAAGCAGAGCATGGAAGATTTATAAGAAGTATCCCAAGGGATTGCAGGTACCTCAATGTTACCGACTTTCAAGTCTTCACCGTGAGGCACCACCCTCTATCCTTGCCAGCTCCGAACGCCTTCCCATCATCGCCGGACCACTGCTCCCACCCCATTATCTCTTCCTCGGTTGCACCGAGGTACTCAACTCCGAGCACCTGGCTACTGAACCTGATACACTTTAGAAGATCAAACTCACAAGCATATGACCTGAGTACTCCATGACCTCATGGTGGCCTGGGTACGTCGCCGTCACGCTCGCCGGCCACTCTATGTCAGAGAACCGGAATGACTTTGTCGGTGCCTGGAGCCTCGTCGACTCCAAGGTGTGCGCCCACACTCCGCCGATATGTCATCAGCTTCAAATACAACTGGGCTAAACCCCCTGTCTAGTGCGTGCTTGCAGGCTGCCAGGCCGCTCACGCCAGCGCCAACGATGCCCACCACCCTCTTCATGTCCATTCTTTGGAGTTCTTCTTTTAAGTTCTTGGAGGATCGAGGGGCAGGCCAAAGTGTTGATCATGTAAACAGTGGGTGTGTTCCTTGAAATTTGGATAACATAGATTTTTTTCTCTAAGTTGCTGGATGTTTTGAGTGGCTGGATGATGCCCAACCACCAGTTGCTTGTTATCTTTCGTTGTTTTCTTGGTTTATTATTGGCAGGCCCCATGTCCTGCTATTAGTTTGTCTTCAGTGACCCACTAGGATAAGTGCAGAAATAGCTGATGGATGAGTTTTAAGATGCCTGTTAGGTTATGTGTCTATTTCATATTTACGTCAATATCAAAGTTACGTGGCATGCAGAGTTAACTTTGGAAAACAACCACGTTTTTCATGTGGAGGCGGCGATGTTGCATATTTTAATGTCTATCAAGAATGGAACTTTTCTTTCTTGAGAGAAACTGGTTGAGTAAAGAAGCTTTTAGTTCCCATTTGTGATGGTTCAACATGTATTGTTTGTGATTTGATGACACTTCTATGCCATGTGGGTTTGGCTTGAGAGGTGAGCATCATCTAGCTTTAGAGTAATCATTTGAACTCATTACCATTTTTTACAGATGAGTATCATATTCTGTGGTGGTGGTTTACACTTGGTTGAAAGAGACAATTTATTTGTCGCAGTAGAGCAGCAAAAGATCTGAATTCATACTGCGCAATTTTTTTTTTCAGTTTTTAATACTGCTGGGAATCGAATTGAACAGATACGGTACAAACACATGATGCATGATTCCCTACTGAAACATGATGAATCGATCAAGTACTTCACAAAAGTATACAGTACAATGTCCTAACTGTTATAAGACATTTTTTGGTGGGTGGTTTCTCAGCATATCAGCAAGTTTCGCCTGGGGTACAGAAAACAGGATGGTTGGATGAGCTTGATATTTCCGTCACCACCAAGATCAAAGAAGCCTTGACAAAGCATGAGCTGCATGTAACACACGAAAGTTTTAGCGACCTGCGCCCTTACTACACGTCATGCGGTCATTCCGTTTTGCCGTTGATCGTTACTGAAGCAGAGACGGCAAATACATTTGAACTAGACATACCACTGATATAAACTTGTACTTTGGTATGCCTCTTCAATTTCTCCTATTGTAGTACATCTCATTTTTCATTTGGTCAACAAGTATAGTATGCACATAAGAATTCGCTCATTACTAACTCTGCCGTGTTATAGCAATCAAAGAAGGATGGGAAGGCAGCACGCTGCTAACACACGCACAGCATTTTGCAGTCCACATGAAAGCTGAAACTTTAGAACCTGCCTAGAGAGCGGAGGAAACAGATCCAAGTCGTGTACAGTTGCACAATCGCCTCGGCAAGACCACCAGATCTAAGAATTAATCTCAATTCGTTCTGACTGAAAATGTGTGCACTATGTTGCAGAGGAGCGCACCGGCAGCAGTTGGGGACGGAGGTGGAGACGCGGGCGCCAACGAGGGGAACCGCGCGCAAGTGAAGCCGCCAGCCGCCGTCCTCACCCATCACCTCCTGGCCTCCACCGCCGCCGCCAAGCTCGTCGCCGGCCGCGTGAGTGGAAGACTGGTTCATGCTCGTTCCATTTGTCCATGCCACAGTGGTCGTCGCTGATGTCTCGCGGAAGACTGTACTCGCTCTCGCTGTCCATTTGTCCATGCACATTTGAGCTCAAAATAAATAAATGATGCCGCACTTTCCTACTAGTGCTCCGTACACTAGTGCTCCGTTCATTTTTATACGAGTCTGGGAGCAAGGTGGTGTTGCTTTCACCTGTCAGCACCTTCTCGATCGATCGTGCTTGTTTTCCCTGCAAATTAAGAAGGTGAAAGCAGCGTTTTGCACGTAGGCCAATCTGGCAATTGCTACTTGTGATGCATTTCGGGTTTGGGTATGTCTCTGTTTTGTCAGCGCATGGCTGTGGTTGCGGATGGATGGGGCAGCAGCCAGGTACGCAACGCATTTGTTAACTGTTTAACATGACCGGTTGATTCTTGGTTCTGGATGCATGGATGTTCCGGCGTGCCACAAAGGTGAAACTTGCCAAGTTTGGCGGCCGGCAACAAATGAAATGCTCACTGTCACCATTCTTAGTTTAGCAGACTGTTGCAGATCGATCGAGAGCTGCATGGGTGATGGATGGCAGAACCGCGTCAGTTTTTTTTTTTTTTGTCATGCAGAGCAGACTGACGTCTTCGCACAGTTTCTTTGGATCACCTATGCGGCTATGCCTGTAATCGACAAGAGGTTACTAAATTTTGAAAGTTTTTTTTACATAACATTAAACTGGTGAGGATAACTATTACGTAGACTTTTTATACACATGTATCTAGGCATGTTCTAGTGCAAGATTCACAAGTATGTAACACTGATTAATAAGAGATGGCGAGTTTTTCATAAAGAGGTACTATACATCTAAATGGAGGGATAACGGAGATTTTTTTTTAAAATTTGATAACGGAGAAAGTGTTGGTGGTTGAGGCGTCTCCGTCAACCCCGTATGATGCGGGACAAGCCCCGTTCCGTTCCTACAGGCGGGCAGCTCCCAGGAATTTGCGCGATAGCAAGACTGGTACCACGACTCCACGAGTGCAATTGTATGGGAGTGGTGACGTGGCAATTTTGCCCCCGACTCGTGCCTTTGAGATCACTGTCACCGTGTGAGGCCACTCGGATGGATCCCAGTACCTACCTGCTGTCTTTGTCAGAAAAACTCCAGGCAAAATATCAACTACGCATCGCATGCAATTTCGTACCAATTTGCGCTGACGAAAAAGAGGCTGCTTGTTCCGCGAGCCGTCGGGCGCTCCTCCCAGGGTCCTCCTCCCCAACTCGCTCTCTCCCCGCCGTGCCAACGGCGGCGAACTGCTTTTACCCGTGTGTTTGGAGGGGATTTTCGCGGGTATCTTCCCACCAACGGCGGTGCGGCTCAGCCCGTGGCGTTCTGGCGCAGTCCGGATGGCGGCGGGGCGTATGCGTTGCTGCTTGGTGCGGTGGCGGCATGGGACAGGCTTGGCCGGCGGCACCCTCCAGGCTTAGATCTGGGTGGGGGGGGGGGGGGGGGGTTGGGGGGATCCGTTCTGCCGCTTTCGGTTGGGCTGAAGAATATCTCGTGATGGGGATGACGACTACGGCGGCCGCGCCTGCTACAGTTTGGCGGCGGGACCTTCACTGTTGGGGCGAGCAGGGTGGCCCGGTGTGCTCCTGCTGGTGCGTCCAGTCTGCTACTGCCTTTGGCGGTGAGGTTGTGCCCTCCCATGAGGCTGCGGTATTGTCGTCCCCTATCTACGGCTCGTTCTTTTCGGTCCGGCCGGCCTCGCAACGTTTGCCATGATGAGACGTCATGGATGATTTAAAGACTGTCGGCGCATGTGGACGACGAGGTAGGTGAAGCTGACTGTTTGGCCGGGGTGTGGAGTGCTGGGGGTCGGGAGAATCCCTATCGGTTCTTACCGGCACCGACATGGTGACGCCTCCAGGCGCCGCCATCCTTCTTGAAGAGCATCGGGTGTACCCCTGCCCCACTCCCATCCGTGTACCGGGAGAAATCTTAGTATGAGTCTGGGCAAGAGCGTCATCGTCGTCGCATTCCTTCTTGAAGGTTTTGCTTGGTACGCGGCAATCCAGCGTCATGCGAGCGTGGTGGGAATTCTCCGGATGGCGTAGATCATTTTTGCTTTCCTCAATCTAGCGTTGTTGACATTTTTCTCTTTTCGTTTTTTTGTTTTCCTCTGAGGCGTAATTGTGATGTTTGTCCCAACGATCTCAGTTGTATCAGGTGGTTGTTATATTAATATAGCGGGACATAAGGCTATTTTGAGGTTGCGCTGCCGATTCCACCTCTTGATGGTCAAATCCTACTCGGCGAGGACGTCCTGGAGCGGTGGTCGTGTGCCACAGCGGCACAGCCTAGGCGTTGGCGCCGACCTGCTACCACTGGTCACGTCGTTGTGGTCCATTGAGGGGAGACGGCAGCGGCTGAGGAGTAGTCTTCCAGCTGCGTGGTGCCAGTAAGTCGTCCTGTTGATAATCTTATGAATTTTTTTTTAGATAAGGGGGTGCGGATCCCCGGCCTCTGCATCAAATTGATGCACACGGCCATCCGCAATTATTCATCAAAGCTTACAAGTTACAACATTGATCAAACCGAAGTCAGCCGCTCGGCAACAAAAAGTCGCTACAACTATGATGGGGGTGGCCATGATCAGAGCCGCATGCCTTGCCTTGACCTCCCACCTACACGCATCATCTACAACCGCAGCACCGGTCCAGCAGACCCTCAACGCGCACCGCATGCGCGCGCTACAGAAGTCGCTACCGCCGTCTTCCACGAACCCATCTTCAGGAAAAGATCAACGCCATGACCTTGCAAGGCCAGCCGGCGACGTCGCCATGACGCCAGACAGCACCACCGCCCTACCCTCGTCCATTCGCACGCATCCACTCCGAGACTCCACTGCACCATGCCGCCGAGCCACCATTGTCGATGCGGAAAACGGCACGCCGCTCCACCAGTAGACTCCTCCAGGCATCATGTGTTCCAAAACGATGCCCTCAAAAGGGAGAACGACACTGAGAGTGCCGCCATCGTCCGATCTGGTAAAACCAGATCTAGGGTTTCCCCCGGAACACCTAGGCGGGAGGCGGAAGAAGCACATCGACAACACCTTCATCAAGGTAACGACGCCCATGGGCGCCGCCATCGTCGGCCCCGACCGCATCAGAGCCCGGCTCTCACCGGCCGTCATCTTCACCTCCAGATCTTCAGCGAGCATGGTAGGATGTCGAGAATGGCACGCCACCGTGGTGAGCAGCGCCACCCGAGATCCATCTCCGTGACCCGGCTGGATCCACCCCGTGCCCGACCCAAAGGGCCGCGCCGTCGGAGTCGCCGATCTGCGCAAGGAGGGTCGGGGACCCACGTCGTCCGTCACGCCGCCGACTTCTCGACGTCGCCGTGGTGCCCGGCGGCCGCACCACGCCCGAGATCCATGGCCCAACCCGCGCCGGCGCCATCTTCAAACGGGGACGAAGAAATCCCCCCGCCGCCGGCAATGCCCAGGCTTTGCCTGGCCGCGCCCTAGGTGGCAGCGGGGGAGGAGGAAGGAGGGGCGGTGGGGGAGGCTTTGGCGGCGGCGAGAGGGGAGGAGAGGGAGAGATGATAATCTTATGAATAGGTCGTTGTTGGCGTAGAGTCAGTAATAATCTCTTCAGCGAGCGTGCGTTTGTCTATGGCTTCATCCAGACTCTTACTCGCTCGTCCGTTTGCGAGTATCCGTTTGCGCCAGCCCGTTGGAGATGTCCTAAGTATCTGGCTGCGGCGCCCTCGTATGTACCGTTCCAAAGTTACTCGTGGTGAAAAGAAATCTATACTACTTTTCTTTCAGTACAAAAAAGGGGGACCATGTACGCGTTCATGTGCATCATCACGTCGTCGCTGATTTCTCGCGAAAGACTGTACTCGCTCTCGCTGTCCATTTGTCCATGCAGATTGAGCTGAAAAATATGATGCCGCACTTTCATACTACTCCTCCGTTCATTTTTATACGAGACGGAGAAAGCGGAAGTACTCCGTAAATTCCTCGCAAGTTATCACGTTTTACCTGGAGGTCAGTTCCATCACGCGGAAGGAGTACTTTGCCAAGTGAGGACCTTGAGCCCACCGATGCTTCGCTATCCGTTCATGGATGTGTTTTAGATCATATAGTGATGTAAAATTGGTTTTAACTGTTTTTTACATCATCTAGGGGCAAAAGGTAGTCTCCAACAGCTGTGCGCCATGTATATTTTGGTAAAAAAAAGTACATCGCGATGTAAAATTTGCCTCTGGTGATGCACCACACCGTCGTGCGGAAACTTCCCGCCCACGGCAAAAAGCCGACTTCACCATCGTCGCCGCCCTCCGCCGCCGGTATACACCCTCCCCGAACCCGTCGCCGCCGCTCGGCTGCGTTTATTTTCGCCGGCGTCGGCCCATAGTCGACGTTTTGATCCTGGCCATCGCCGCCCCTCCGCCACCATCAACGCGACTATGCCCGGCCGGTCCCGCGACTGTGTAGCCGTCCTTGCCATCACAGTGCTTCAATATCGCGCCGGCGTCCAAGACGAGGTTTTCTTCTTTAATCTATTTCTTTTATCTTGCAACGACTAGTGAATTGATTTCGAATTATGATTTTGTGGATGAGTTCATATATATGAGTATGATTCTTCATCTTCCGATGAAGAATTTGATTTAGAATTATGCATGGGAGCTGCCGTAATCGTGGCTGCTGGCAGATCACCGGATGTTTGTGTTTAAAATCTCAATCCGCGGTTTCATATGGTCATGCATCTCTGAATCCAATTCTCCTATGGCTCAAGGAGTACTACTGTGAACGGAAGATCATATCATCTGACATGTTAAGCAAATAAAAACATTTCAATCTCTGAATCCAATTCTTCTATGGCTCAAGGAGTACTACTCGGGAGGTCAGAGTGGAGGTCGCCTTCGCGGGTCCCCGTCGGGTCCCGTGAACCCGGCGGGTAGGAGGGCTGGGTGTGGGTATGGGGGTGCCAAACCCAGCCCCGAACCCGGCGGGTGCCATCCGTACACTCAACACACGGGAGACTGACTGGGAGTGGATAGGTGAGTTTGGGAGCGAGCAAGGTGGTGTTGCTTTCACCTGTCAGCACCTTCTCGATCGATCGTGCTTGTTTTCCCTGCAAATTAAGAAGGTGAAAGCAGCGTTTTGCACGTAGGCCGATCTGGCAATTGGTACTTGTCATTCGCGGGGGTTTGGTATGTCCCTGTTTTCTCCGGCACGCCTTGATTTCGAAATTCCAAACACATAGCCTAGACTACAGTGGAGTGGAGTGGAGTGGAGTGCGTGCGTGGAGATAGTGACGGACGAAGCTGAAACTTGCCATGCTTGGCCACGAATTTGCGCCCCGTTCCGTTCCTACAGTAATTTGCCATGCTTGGCGGCCGGCGAGAAATCAAATGCTCACTGTCACCAGTCTTAGTTTAGCAGACGTTTGCAGATCGATCGAGAGCAGACTCCCGTCTTCTTCTCTACTGAAGCGCAGTGATATACAGGAGTAGCATAGTTTGTTTGTTTGGATCAGCTGATGCATGTAATCGAAAAGTCTAACAATGAGCAGCACGGCGTCCGGAACAGGTTACTCATTTTTGAAAAAGTTTTTTTACCTGTCATTAAGCTGGCCAGGATAATTAACACTGATTAATAAGAGATGGCGAGTACGAGTGTTGGTGGTTGAGGCGTCTCCGTCAACCCCGTTCCGTTACTGCAGGAAGGCAGCTCTCAGGAATTTGCGCGATAGCAAGACCGGGCCAGTTTACAGAGCGGTAGGCTCTGTAAGCAACTGAAAACTTGTTATGAGAAATGTCTTTAGGTGTTATCTAGATTAGTTCCAAAAAAAAAAAGACCGGGCCAGTTTCGTGACCACTGTGCAATGGGCCAGGCCCTATCGACCCGACCCGGACCAAACCAGCCTGACGAATTAAACGCGTGAGCTCCCTTCTTCTTATTCCCACGGATATTCTGTTGTTCAGCCGAGCTCCCTTCTTCTTATTCCCACGGATATTCTGTTGTTCAGCTACGAGCGGTGTGGCAGAAAGTGGTGCTTTTTGATCTCGGGCTCCAGTGCACACTTGTATTTAAAAAATTAAATCATATTTAGGGGTTTCAAAAAATTCGGAAAACAAATAGGAATGTAGTCAATCATATATCGTATGAACGTGTAAATTTTCACGTCGAGATACGTTATATTTTGGGCTACACAAAAAAAAAACAAATACGACAAAATTTAGAGATTTGAAAATATACATACTTACGTCAACATTTTTGTCATTTTTATGTATCTCTAAATACAACGTATTTGAACTTGATATTTTGCACGTGCGTAAGATATATCATTGAAACATCAGGCTCAAGTCGTAAGATATATCATTAGCTACATCTGATTTTTTCAGAATTTTTTAAAACTTATAAATATGAATTTTGAATTTTTCAAACAGATGAAATCACTGGAGCTCGGGATCAAAAGGTCTCCACCGGCGATGTGGCCACTTCTTTCTGTTCAACCAGGAGCGCATGGTGGATGGATCACTCGAGGGCTGGGCAGCGTGACCTGGCAATTGGTACCACCACTGCAACAAAATGTTAGGATTTAATTAGTTTACTTAATTAAAGGGATAATCATCCCTGTGTAATATCCTTTGGCAACAGTCACGACGCTCCCACGATTGTACAAACCGTCCCCGACGGTTGCTCCTGAAACGCCGCCTTCATATGTCGGTTTGAGGCGACGGTTCCCCTTGTATAAATACTGATTGTCAATGGAATAAAGAAATGGTTCATATTTGAAATTTGTTCATTACTAGAGAAATGGTTCATATTCAAAAAATGTTTCAAATTTGAAAATGGTTCATTTTGAAATGGTTTATTTTTTAAATGGTTCATTTTGAAAATGGTTCATATTTTTGAACTTTTTTCATTTTTAAAAATGGTTCATTTTTTAAACTGTTCATTTTTAAATATGGTTCATTTTTTAAAATAGTTCATTTTAAAAAATAGTTCATATTTTTAAAAATGGTTCATATTTGAAATTTGTTCATTACTAGAGAAATGGTTCAGATTCACCGCCAGGAGGCGGATCCACCGCTGGGGCAACGCCGGCCCCAGCAGCGCCCGCCCTGGACGCCTCTATTCGCCTCACCGCCGGCCCCGCCGCAACGGAAGCCGCCAATCCGGCCGCCGACCAACACGCTGACGTCCCGACCGCAATCACGCCGCCCTCACGCCTCCCCGCAGCCTTTCCGGCCGGCCAAGGGCCCGGCCCCGACTCCATAGGCGGGAGACCCACAGGTATGTGTGTAATGTCCCCTTGGCTTCTAATTTCTTTTAGATGTTCATGATTGTCTTGAAATGTTCAAAAAAACATACATTTTATGATATCCTTTTCCGAACGGATGGAGTAACATTTATCTATTTATACTGAATTCGTTTACCTATTAATAACTATATTTTATAATATATGATGGTTTTACTGTTACGTTATTTAATCTATACTATAGACAACTATCTTTTAAGGGTATAAGTACCATCATTGGTAACTCCAAAGTTCATATATATGTTACAAGTTTGTCGCATTGTTGACATATTTATCAGTGCAATTAAATTTCTAGTTATAGTGAACCAGCATTTTCTTGCAGAGTTTGGTTTGGAATGTTCAAGAATAAACTTTCAGCCTCAGATGTCACCATAAATATAAGTAAACGGGCATTTTCATATTATGCACAAATTTGTCACTTCATATATATTATGATGTGATTGTATATGTATCTTTTTCATGCCACTGTTAATAAGTATCAGCAGAACTTGGTAGAGTGCTCTTAGATTATATGTATATCATGAAGTTTATAACCGTAGGCGATAAATCAAAACCCACACACGAGTGGCTACACAAGTGTCCGATTCGTGATATTTAAATGGTCCGATCGAGCTCACATAGTAGGAGTGGTCTGAAAGGTACGAGTCGATCACCACATCTCACCACAAGACGATATCTTGAACGGGATTGGAGTGTAGCCTCTCCGGACTGTTGGTTCCGCTGACAGGACGTGAATAATTCTCTTGCCCCGGTCGCCTCACACGCGAGGTCACACACGCTGCCACTGATTGTACTACCAAGTAGCAGCCCCCGCTCTTGTATGGAAAGAAGAAATTGGTTGGTCCTGAAATTGATGCAGTTCAAAAGGTGCATCGATCAGTGGCGGACCCAGAAAGAAAAGGGACTGGGGGCACCCATGTATAGAAAAATCACCAGCACTTTTTTGTTTTTGATAAACAAGAATGACCGGCACATAGCTAAACAAGCTTATAAACGTCCAAATATGATATATATAGCAGTTTTCTCATAATTAATATAATACTTCATCCAATAGCAATATGACAAGTTTGCTAATAAACTGAACAAACCTTTTTGGACAAAAAGACCGATATCCACATAGTTCATAGGTTGCAAAATGAGAATATTATTTGTCTTGCAAATAAATTTTTACCTGCAAATAGAAAACACATGTTAGGATCAGCCCTGCAAATACTAATATGGAAGTGATACACATAGAGAATGTGTAAGATAGTAAATCATTACATTTCATTTCTCCCACGGCGATTTTTTATCTTATGGAAACGATCAGCAATCACTTCATTTGGTGATTTCTTTATCGAATACTTGTCCATTTTTCCTTCTTCTTACCTGCCAACTCGTTGAAACACTTATAGTACAGGTGCAAACTTTGCTAGTAGTAGCAGGCAAGCAGAAAAGCAAGAACACTAGTACATTAATCAGGCCCGGATTGCATTGCGTAGAAAATTCCCAAATCCTAGAGACTGGTTTACGGGAATTATGCAAACTAATGCTACCAAATCTGATTAGGACCACTGTACCAGTATGGATTCTATTTATTTTACATGGAAAAGATCAAGAGACCCAGAATAAAAAAGATTATATCAAAAGTTGAAAAGCCCTAATGTGTATCCGTTGTGTTTAGTGCTTACCTTGGCATATATTTGCGGACGAGGCTAGGCTACTGACTGCAATACGTATTAACGCGGTGGCGGCGCCGACCGGGCACACGGCGGATCGGCGGTGGCAGTTTGGCGGAGGGCGGCCGAGATCGTCGAAGAAAGATGCCGACGAGATGAAACGGCGGAATTTACCTTTCTAGATCCTGTTTTTTTTTTTAAATTACCTTTCTAGATCCTGTTACTCGATCGTGAAACTGCTGTAGGCTGAAACGTGAGAAGCTGGCTTGGCAGGCTGCCGGCCATTTTGCTTCTTTCTGGGCTTTTACAAACGATGCTGGGCTGGAGGGAGTGGGGGCGATTTGACTTGGCTGACTGGGGGCACTGCTAATATTTATCGGACATATATAACAAGGACTGAAAATTGAGTGGGGGCCGGTGCCCCCAGTCACCATAACGTGCGTCCGCCCCTGGCATCGATCATCTTCTCCTTTTCTCAAATTGATATACTCCATCGTACGTACCAGATGGTAGAAGCAGTCTGAGAACTGATGATCGTGCACCATCTAAAGCTGCTTTGCATGCATGGATCGTTGTGTTTTGGTCAAAGAAATAAAAGAGAGAGAGATTCTGAAATTTCGACGCGCACTGGCATTTTCTATTCATAGATGAATTCAGAGTTGAATTCTGCGAAATATCTGGCTGCGTCGCCATCGTCCGTACCGTTCCAAAGTGAAAAGAAATCTATACTATACTTTTCTTCCAGTACAAAAAAAGGGGAACCATGTACGCGTGCATGTGCATCATCGCTCATGTCTCGCGAAAGACTAGTTGTACTGGCTCTCGCTGTCCATTTGTCCATGCACATTGAGCTCAAACCAATGATGCCGCACTTTCCTACTACCCCTCCGTCAGTTCATTTTCGACCCAACAGATCAAGCCTTGGAACGTCGAGGACAAAAGATGCAGGAGGGCGACACGAGATGGGCATCGAACAGAAACGAACAGAACCTATCTCCGTCTCCTTCCTTCCTCTGTCTCGCTCGTTCTCTCTGAATCTTCTTCTTCTCCACAAAAGGATTGTATCGATCTCACGTCCCGGTGATCGCCGGTGACAATAGGACATGACAATTTCGTATCAGATCTAACGAATCCTCCACCAACAATTCCTCCAAAAATTCCACCAAAAAAAAGAGAGCGAGGTGGCGAGCTGCCGCGATACCGGGAACGGGAAGGACTGAAGAGGCTGGGGGCATTCTGTTTTTTCTTTAAAATTGCCGGTCATACGCAGTAAGCACGAAATCAAATGCAGTGTGCTCAAAGAGGTCACGCATAACCATCTGTGCTTATTTCTGCAAGATACTTGCTTAATTAAACATCTCTACTAGAAATCATGTGCTTTGGTCGAGGCTCGACGTCTTCTGGAGGCTCTGCTCTTTCGTCTCCCGCTTTCATCTTCATTGTCAAGCTATGTGCCAGTTTGTCAGGGATTCGAGCTGCCGTCACTGCGAGACCACATCCCGTACAACATCATCGGTGATGTCGACGCGGTGAAGGGAGAGGGATGTCAGGCCGGCAAGCCCCGCCGCGCCGGGCGGGGTGTCGCGCAGGCTGCACCGGCCTAGGCTGAGCGCCGACAACGAGTTTTCGACCCGGAAAAGGTCCCCGGGAAGCTGCTGCAGGAACGTGGCGTTGTCCAGGACGCCCCGCGGCGCCAGGTCCACACCGACCTCCCTGGCGCCTCTACCCATGGCGGCCACGACCCACCCGACGACGACATCCACGTCGAGTGGAGATAGCGCCACGTGGAACACGTCGATGGGCACCAGAGACGAGCCGGGAGGAGCTCAACGACTCTCAAAAGAAGAGGGAGGAGAGAGAAGATCGAGGTGAGAAATGAGCCGCAATTTTCCCCTCCTTATCTATTTCCAGTTTCAGACAAACACCGTCGCACGCCCGATGAGTCGCCGCCTGCCCGACAAAATGTTATAATTATTTAAGAATATTTACTATATTGTTCTGCACTATATAAACATATTATTACAGCCTCTCGCACATTCTTCAAGATCAATTGAAATAAGTTATGAAAATTGTCCGAGAGATGAATTTAATAGGTCCCATAGACAAAAAAATTCTTTCTAATACGTGGCAGGAGCTCTGTTGATTGAAAAGGAGAGTAGAAACAATCGATGTATTCTCCTTTGTTGTGTACTGCCTCCGTTCTCAAGTATAAGATGTTTTAGACTTTGTCCATATACACATGTATACAAATGTATCTAGACACATTACATGTGTATGCTCACTCATTTGTGTATGTATCTAGATAACATGTGTAACATCTAAAACATTTTATATTTTATATTTTATATTTATACTCACTCTGTTCCAAATTAATTTAATTGACGCAGATTTAGAACAAAGTTGTACTAAAACTGCGGGGTATTTAGGAACGGAGGGAGCAGTAACGAGCTTGGAGACAAAGTGGAATTAACGTTCTAACTGAAGCGTGCCTGCTTGTCGTGGTGGTACTTGGTATGCGTAGGGCTCCAGCTGTCGTCCTCCCTCGGCCGGCACACAGTGACATGGGGGTCCTGCCACAGCCATGGCTTTCGGACCTCTGCCACGTGTTCTTGGACGATCTTAAGGAGCGGGCTAACGCTCTGCTGCTGGTCATGGTCTCCCGGAGTTCCCTCTTCTTCTGGGGTGACGAGCACCAGCTGCTCGAGGATAGGAGCCCTTCGGAGGAGGAACCTGAGCAGCCTGAGCTCGCGCGTAGTCCCATGGAAGTTCACCACTTTGACGAACGTCAGGTGGTCGAGAGCGATCTCGAAGTAGAGGACGATATCTCCGTCCTTGGTCGCCACGACGCCATGGTCGACGTCTTCAGTGGCGCCGTGACTGTCGTCGCGAGTGGGTGGGAGCTGCAAGTTTTAGATCAGGTAATTGGCCGGTGAGGCCACAACGATGGCATTGCATTGCATTGGTAGAGAACTAGAGATGTTTACCCGGACGAAGAGTCGCTGGAGGAGGGGCGGCTGGGTGAGCACGAAGAAGCCGGCGAAATGAGTTACATCCATGTCACCCATGGAGTCCATAAGCAGCTGCAGTTCTTCTAGGTTTGGGGTAGCCATGCTGAGCTCATAAATGTTGCACTCTTCTTGGATGTGCTGACGGGTAGGGTAACGGTTTAATACTAAGTCAATCCATTGCATGAAATTTCTACACGATGCTAATCAATCAGCTAGGCAAGACCGCAAGATGATACCAGGGAACGTCATTTATCGGTAGGTGTCCATTTGTTCTGTTCAGTGGAGTATATCGTACGTACCAGCAAGCCCACGGAGCAGAGTGTCAAAATCCTGGCATGCGCGAGGTTCTCCAGGAAGCATGAGTAGGCGAACTCGTGAATCAGCTCGTCGTATCCGCCGAAGCCGAGGTGGGACAGGTACGCGTCCCGCAGCTCCGGCGTACTCGTCGTCGCTTTTCCTTGAAAATATGTACTCGTCGTCATTGAGTCGCCTTTGCCCAAGAACTCGACAGGCCTGGGCGAATCGGCCTCGTTGTCGTCCTATCTGTAGTACAGGATGTCGCCGTGGAAGGCGAAGGACTCGAGCACGGGCGCGGCCAACCGCAGGTCCCGCATGGCCAGGCAGCCCACGATCTCCAGGACCCGCAGCCTCTCACCGGAGACCCTCACCGACACGAGGAGGTGGCAGCTCCTCAGGCTCAGGGACTCGAGCAGCCGGCACTGCGAGACCATGTCCCGGACAGCGTCTTCGGTGACGTCGACGCGGTCGAGGAGAGGGATGTCAGGCCGGCGAGCCATGCCATGCCGGGCGGGACGTCGCGAAGGCTGCACCGGCCCAGGCTGAGCACCGTCAGCGAGTTTTCGACCCGGAAAAGATCTCCGGGAAGCTTCAGCAGGGACGTGGCGTCGTCGAGGAGGCTGCGACCCACCCGACGACGACGTCCGTGTCGAGCGGAGACAGCGCCACGCGGAGCGCGTCGATGGGCCCGCGCCGTGGATCGCCAGGAGGCGGTCGACCGTGGCAGCGATCTGCGCCGCTGACTGGCCGCGGAGGTTGGTAAAGTCGAGGACGGCGGAGGCGGCGAGCGCGTGGAGCCATCTGTGCGCCCACTTGGTGGAGATGGCGCTAGTGCGGACGGCGTGCTTCAGCGGGAGCACGCCGAGGATGGTGTGGAGGACGTCTTCGGGGAGGCCGCTCAGCCGGTCCTCCGCCTCCTCGGATAATGATGCTCTCATGGCCTTGCCGCGCTTTCTTGGGTTGGATTCGAACTCCATCGATCGCCTTGGCGCGCACTTGAGCTCTCTGTTTCAGAGCTTTTTCGGTGGTCTGGCAGTGCGGCCTATTGAATTGTGATTTGTGAGTGCTTTGGTCTGAGTTTTTATACGTGCACTCGCCTTGACGCCTTCCCTTGCCAGATTTGACTGAAACAAGTGCGAGATCAGGCCAGTGAGGGTGACATCGTGGCCCGGTATTTTTTTATTACACTTATATTATTCTTATTTCTGTATTCTCTTGAATTGAGCACAATATTCACGTGAACTTAGTAAAGTGGTATAAACTAAAAACCACGCCTTTTCATATGAAATAAAAATCTCTACTATATATTGCTGCCTAACGACCGTAATCTCCTACGTCGTGACCTTTTTGCATTTTAGCCACTCACAATAAATGAGATCAACTCACCGTCCGGAAAAACGGTTCTACCCGGTCCTCACATCGTTCACTTCACTCACAGGGTCTCCGAAGGCTACTAGCGTTTCCCGGATAACAACTTTTAAATTAGCAATGAAGAAGTAGTCTAGTTTGTAATATTGTTGCAGTAAGAGGAGGCCATTTGCGGCTGTCTAACTGGAGGCCGAAACTGCGGTGGCCGCCTTGTGCTCCTCCTCGTGTGTCTACTCACAACAACGAGGAGGAGGAGGAAACCGCCTGCTCGGCATCATGCCTCGACCAAACACCAAGGACCAGACTCTCGAGCACAGGGATCCTGATGATTCTGCACAAGAAATATGTTCTAGTGCTGCTCGTCTGCTAGCTGCTCTTGGTATGGGAAGGGGAGCTGGAGCTTGAGCCGGAGCCGCAAGTGGGAGAGAGGTCCCTGCTGGTGGTTGATGTGGAGCGGGTCCTTCACAAGCTCAAGGTCAGCTGAAATGGTTCCATAAACTTGTTGTTGTGCTTTTATTGATTGCCTACCATGCCGTGCTCGTGGCATCTCTGCCCTCATTTCTGTGCAACCTAAGGACACCCAAGAAAAGGTTGAAAATTTGATTTGGGCTTTGTTCTAGTTGATTGATGTTCCCTTGTTCGTGATAATTCCATATGTGACCAAGGCTCCATTTTAGAAGTACAAACATATCTTTAATTGCCTTCGTTTCTTGTTTCCAGTTGTATGTGCTTGTGGTAACTGGATATGTTTGTGTGCAGCTTGGCGATCAAATTAAAAAATTATCACTAGTTTATAATAAACATTTTCACCTTAATTGTTCATCCTATTGCTCAATATTTACTATCTTTGTTAACTATTACCCAGTTCACATGTTTATTATAAAAAATACATTGTATACTATTAAAGTATAACTTCATTTTCTGATGGACGTTATAGATTGATATTTTTTATTTGAATTCTGCTGAATATACAGGTTCATAAAAGGTGTCAAAAGCACATCCATACACATATTAGTTACCACCATTTATATATTCTATATTGTTCTTTCTTAGTTCTAGTATCTTTAAGAATCTAAGAGGTTTACGTATAACTATTAATATCTAACAGAAACTTATCGAGTAGGATTTGTTAACCTATTCGAATAAATTGAAGTACTGGTTGAAAGGAAAAGTGGATGAAGAACATAGGAATAAGAATGAAACTGCTCATCGCTTTCGTTCAAAGGAATGAGGCAAAACAAAAAACATAGAAATAATTTGCTTTCATCTATGTTTTAAACGAAAAAACGAAAACCATAGAATTTTAACGATCCTATTGAAACTCCGAGGTCAAGCCGGCGACACCATCCGGCAACGGCCCGCACGCCGTTGACCTCTCCGGCGTGCCCTAGAAAGTCGACTACAGCCCTTGCGCCTTCTTCGCCTCCAATGTCACGACGGTGCTACGACAAGGTCACGGTTGTCGCGCCGTCATGGCTTCCAACCTCAAGCAGGCGCTACCGCCCGGCATCTGCCCCGTAGCCGTCCAATCTGTTGTGGTCAAGTCGTCGTCGGTGCCACGTCCCCGCTTCTACGAGGTCGTCCTGGGCACTGCACCACCAAGTCGAGTGCCTCCTCCTCTTGTGGCGGCCACAACAACGCCGCTGCAGGAGGCCTCGTGGCCATGCCATGGGCGGCTGTCTCACCGGAGGCCGACGCCGCCGTGGCCACCTTGTTCACCTCACGTGACCACTCATGCTAACGAGGAGGAGAAGAACCGCCTGCTCGGCAATGGCACTGGCACCATGCCTTGACAGAATACAAGGTATCATCCACTTGAGCCGATTGATATTCCGGATGATTCTGCACAAGAAATACCTTCTAGGGCTGCTGGTATGCTAGCTGCTCTCGGGATGGGAGGGGGAGGAGGAGGAGGGGGAGCTGGAGGTATGGGACAAGTCTGTGCTGGTGCTGGAGGGGGAGGGGGAGCTCGGCAAGATGAGACACCATGGTACATGAACTCCAATGTCCTCATCCTGGGTGTTGTTCTGCTTTATCTTGCGCACCATGGGATCATGTGTTTCATTTCCTGGCTGATTGCTCCGCTCCCCAAAGGTGACCAAGCGGGTGTGTTTGGTTTTGGAACCAAGTGGAATGGAATGGAATGGAATGGTTCCATTCCACTACTCCACTGGAATGGAACCATTCCATTCTTTGTTGGCTCCGAAAAGGTGGAATGGAACAGCATCACATGTTTTTAAAATTCAATTAATTTGAGCCTAAACATAATTAACTTAAGCCTAAACATTCACTTAATTTGAGCCTAAACATGATTAATTTGAGCCTAAACAAGGTCTTAAAATTTGATTAATTTGGGCCTAAACATGATTAATTTGAGCCTAAACAAGATTTTAAAATTCGATTAATTTGAGCCTAAACGTGATTAATTTGGGCCTAAACATGATTAATTTGAGTTAAACATGATTAATTTGAGCCTAAACATGATTAATTTTTTATCTTCCATCGTTAGCGAGCCGTTCCGCTTGGTTCCACCGATTCGGCCGGACGGGCGTATCCCGCATATAAGGGGAATATTCCCTTTTGAGAAATGAGTGAATTTCATTCCACTTCGCAACCAAACACAGGAATGGGCTCTGGGTGCGGAACGGTTCCATTCCATTCCACTTAGTTCCAAAGCAAACACCCGAGAGCGAATTGGATATGGGCAGTAGTCATGGTAATGTTCATCCCGCTCATTGTCTTTCCGTATGTGAAGCTGTATGAGATTGCTGCCAAGGTCAAAGCAGCTAGGAGAGCGCAGAATATACCTCCTGTTGAAGTCGGTGTTGACTATCATGTGAAGGCAGGTGCTGAGATGATCTGGGCTACTAGCCTTGCAATAATTGTTTATCTGTGGGTGGGGAATGCATGGCCGTGGGTTGGGATTGCCCATGCAGTTGGTTTCTTCGTGGAGATCGTTGAGGTGCCGCTCAAGTACAAGGTTGAAGGTGAGGTCAATCTTGGACTGCCTCAAGTCTAATTACCCTATGTTCTGGTAGATTGATGTTCCTAATTCCATATGTGACCAAGGCTCCTTTTTAGAAGTACAAACATATCTTTAATCACCCTCGTTTCTTGTTTCCAGTTGTATGTGCTTGTGGTAACTGGATATGCTTGTGCAGCTTGGCGATCAAATTAAAAAATTATCACAAGTTTATAATAAACATTTTTACCTTAATTGTTCATCCTATTGCTCAGTATTTACTATCTTTGTTAACTATTACCAGTTCACATGTTTATTATGGAATATTAAAGTATAACTTCATTTTGTGATGGGCGTTATAGATCAATATTTTTTATTTGAAATCTGTTGAATATTGAGGTTCATACAAGGTGTCAAAAGCACATCCATACACATATTAGTTACCACCATTTATATATTCTATATTATTTTTCGTAGTTCTAGTATCTTTAAGAATTTAAGAGGTTTTGAGAATACATATAACTACTAAAATATCTAACAAAGACTTCTCGAGTAGGATTTCTTAACCTATTGGAATAAATTGAAGTTTTGGTTGAAAGAAAAACTAGACGAAGAACATAGGAATAAGAATGACACTCCTCATGGCGCTTCGTTTAAAGGAATGGGCCAAACGAAAAACATAGAAAGAATTGCTTTTATCTAAGGTTTAAAGGAAAAAAAACTTGGATTTTTACGAACAAATAAAATAGGTGTTTCCTAAATTCGAAAGTCTAGTTTCCTAATTAAGTTTTTATTTTTGGCGACATGTTGTTCTTATGAAATTTCAGAATTTCAAATTTTCCCATCCACATTTAATTAGTTGAAAAACATCCACGTAAACTACGCACATATTTGAATTATGTTAGTTTTGCTTTCAATTAACTATAGTTCGAACACGGTTTTTGTAAAAGTATTTCAAATTTCATTATGGGGTTCATATATTTTGAAATTAATTTTTAAAATGGTCTGTTCAGAACACGATGAAAATCCTTTACATGTGCAAAAAAAATGTTTGTGGTTTCAATACCATTTTCATAGTAAATTATAATTTTATAAAATATGTCCAATATTAATCTTGTTCTGAAGATCTACTCACCAGGATCTCAAATATTAAAAAATATAAAAAATCGGACATTCGGTTCAATAGATATACCCGATAAAAATATTGGGAATGAGATTGAAAATGATACTTGGATGGATAAAAAATGCACTTTACATTTCAGATGTGCTCATCACTCACTTACGCCTGGGGTACAGACTGCTTTGTACCCACACTTCACCACAATTAAGTTGACTAATCAATCACCATAATTAAATTAATGTCACCACACTTAAGTTGACTAATTAAAACCCACCACACCTTCAATCCACATACGTGTTAAACTCACCCATTAAATGCACACCTGCTAGATGTTGTTCCATGTTGTCTACATGACGTACCCTACTCCGTATTTGTACGATCGGCCGGCCGGAAACGCTATTTTTATTCCTAATCACGAAGTACTCTTTTATTCCTAATCACGAAGTATTTGTAATACTTTTTCGGTTTGAGTATGTTCATATACTATATCTAAGATACCCCCAAACAAGTTGCATGAAAAAATTGCAAGTATGCTCATATTTTGCACCATATGCTCGAAATACCGTCATATTTGTACATAAAAAGAGAAGTATGAGAAAAAATTACATACTACCTAAAAAGAAGTATCTATAGTACTAAAATAGTTATATATACTTCATACTACATGTTACATACTCCCCCGTATGATAGATACTCCATACATTATGTGAAACACGCATGGGTGTAGTTACACCCGGGAGTAGAATGAATATATATTCTTAGTTCGTTAGAATCTTGAAGGTAGACCGTATTGATCTCGGACTTGGAGTCCAAGAGAGTGAAAACCATTGTGACCACGATGAAATCAAGCAACTCTAAAGACCATGAAACATACACTAGTGCAGAACGGACCTGTAGTCCCGGGCCGTAGGGGCTTTTAGGCTCGGATTCGCATCCGGGACTGCGAAATCGGGACTAAAAGCCCCTACTTCCAGTCCCGGCTGCTACGGCCCGGGACCAGAGGCCACCACGTGGCAGCGACAGGACGCGGCGGAGGCGGGGAGCTCTAGTCCCGGGTCGTAATACCACCCGGGACTAGATGTTTCCTTTTCCTTTTTTTTCCCCATTTTAGGGTTTTAGGGTTTAAGGGTCGTTTCTTTTTTCCATTTCGTTTCTTTTTCAATTTGGGTTTCATTATATATAATTTCAAACATGTTTCCGTACGCATATTATACGCTCTACTATATACAGAGTACACGTTGATGCATATATAATTAATATTCGATCTCTTGCGAGAATACAACTATTTAATTACATGGAGATAGATCACATATGTAGTTAATCGTCCGAAGCATAATGTTCTCCCCTTTCATCGATGACCTCCTAAGCAGAAATCCTGCCAATTCCTCTTGAATTGCTCGTACGCGCCGTTCTGGGTCGAGCTTCTCCCGCATTTCGCTCAAAGTAGTTGTTCTCCGCTCAGTGGTCAACTCGCGAATGAACTCGCAAACGTAGAATCCACATAAATTACTCCCCGGTGGCTGCTGCGGACTTTTCACCGATATAAAGTTAGCTTATCTTTGAATGGACCTTCTACCTTCTGTTTGAAAAGTGTCCAACACCTGCTTTGGCAAAGAAAATGAACAAATGAGTTATTAATTACTTGATATCAGGAAACGAACGAAAGAGGCCGATATAATGCGATAATGATTGAAATTACTTGTTGAGCATTTCTTTCATGTCGGTCCATGTAACACCCCGGCCACCCCCGGGCCGGGCCTGTCACCCCTGGCAGCTCGCTAGGATCTCCAGACTGGCCCCACAGATCAATACTAGTCTTTTCTGCGCACTTTGTCCTCACTCGTGCGCACCCGGGAACGAGTTCCCGGTCGGTCACCCATCCTTGGACTACTCCGGGCCAAGCACGCTTAACCTCGGAGTTCCTTCCAGATGAGCTTCCGGAAAAGAAGTTGCAACTTATTGATATGAGTATTCTATCAATCCTGTTAAGCCCTGAGCCAGGATCTCACATCCTTCCCCCCTTAGAAGACCGACGCCCTCGTCGGTCAGCCCCCAGTCCAAGAACTTCCCCTCTTGGCACCCGTCTGTGCGCCCAGTGCCGGCACATGCTCCAACATGTCCGCCCACTGACCCGCACACGCCCGAGTTACCGCGAGGGTCGGCTCTGATACCAAATTGTAACACCCCGGCCACCCCCGGCCGGGCCTGTCACCCCTGGCAGCTCGCTAGGATCTCCAGACTGGCCCCACAGATCAATACTAGTCTTTTCTGCGCACTTTGTCCTCACTCGTGCGCACCCGGGAACGAGTTCCCGGTCGGTCACCCATCCTTGGACTACTCCGGGCCAAGCACTCGGAGTTCCTTCCAGATGAGCTTCCGGAAAAGAAGTTGCAACTTATTGATATGAGTATTCTATCAATCCTGTTAAGCCCTGAGCCAGGATCTCACAGTCCACGTCGCTTGGTCCCAACTTAATGAGTCATGAACTTCAACTATGGACTTGTCAACTTGAATGCTTAGCAGAATCCAGTGGAATCTGCGGACGTTTACATAAAGCAGACATGCATAGCTCATCAATTACACTTAACATCGAGAAAGCCAAATAAAAATATGTACAAGACAGAAACACTCACTTGAAGTTGTAAGGAAATAGTATTTCCGTACAGAAATTTTGCTTGATTAAAAAGGTGGTCAGGTCATGCTCCACGTCTCTGGGGTGATTGCTTAACGTATGTTCATTAACGATATATGGGTCAACGAACCCAACCTCATAAAATCTAGATGTTTTGCATTCCATCATCTTCATTATACATAATAGCGTACAAAAGGATATATATATAGTCAGGATAATATAATACATGCAATGAACGAGCTGAGCTAGCATAGAGACTTAATTACGAAAATAAATCACTTACAGACAATAGCAATCGAGGATAGATTTGTCGAGGGCGCGCTGATTGAATAACTGAAACAGTTCAGTCATTTGAACCTGTATACTGTAACGTTTGAAGAAATGCTCCACTCTAACGTCCACCGCAATCCACTCTTTCGCGTCCTTCTTTGATGTGTGCACCATGTACCAGTTGTGCAGATTTCGCATATGTTTTGATAGACGCGTGAGCTCCTCATTACTGACCATAGACTCCCCTTTGACATATTTCCGTGCTATCTCTAACATTGGCTGATATTCATAGCCTAAAAGTTGACCAAGAGTCATACCCATGGCGGTAGCATTTTCCTTGGCCTGCGATACAGTGATACCATGTTCTCTAGCAGCAGCTATGGCTCTGGGGTCCAATAATTCCAGGTCCTTATCCATAGCGGCTCTGAAATCCTTGTCGACATCGGAACACACTATGAGCGGGGGAACCGATTGATTTTTCTGCTGTCCGAGCTGGGCAATTTGTTTCCTGCTTTTTGCACTTCTTTCCTTGTTCTGCTCAGACTGGGCACGTGCTAGCTTACTAAGTTCACGACCATAGTCAGATCGCAGATTCATCGATATCTGGGATGGCTGCTCAAGGAAGGACTTAGCCCACTTTTTGGTTTTTTTCATCATATACCTTCTTTGCTCGGGCTTTTTTGGTGCAAAAAAAGTCTTATTGTAGGCAGCCACTACCGCGGCGTTTTCCGCTTCAGTCCTGTCATAAGGTCTTGGGAGGAACCGACGGGATGTCGACTATCTTCTGAGTGCGACCTTTCTTCTGAGTGGGGAGCGGGGGAGCGGCGTCGGTCCGTTTCTTCTGAGTGGGGCGCGAGGGAGTATTGCGCGGAGGCGGACTTGGAGGTCGACGATCATGGGGGGAGGGGGGTGGACTTCAAGGTCGACGATCATCTGGTGGGGGGGGGGGGGGACTTGGATTCCTCGGAGTCGGTGGCCTTGGCGCCGAGCCTGGAAACTTGATGTACTTCTTTTGCCATAGAATGATCTGGCGCTTGACATCTCCCAGTTTCTTATGGCCTTCAGGTGTAGCGATGTCAATCTCTAGGTCCCCATACACCTCCAGTAGGTCATCCACCGAGACACGAGCATAGCCAGGTGGAATCGGACGTGAATGGTGGAGTGATCCAGGTAGACAAGGTAAAGCAGTGCCGGTCGCCACCTTCAAGGACAGGTAGCCCATTGGCTGATGTAGCTCACATTCTGTCATCCCTCTGACATCATCCACGGGGTAGTGAGGCGCCGGTGCATCATCCAGCACTGTATGATCATCAACCAGGACCTCCGTGGAAGCCTGGCTGCTTCTCCGCCCGCTATTCTCCAATAATGGAGGATCTTCCTGCGACTGAGATGACCTTTGGCTAAGTGCTTCCTCTACAAACTTCTTCACCCCAGCTAGTTCCTGTTCTATCTTCCCGATCCGGTCTGCCTCCCGGTCCTTTGCTCTCTTACGGCTTCTGTAACTGTCAGCGTCCTGGGGAAACGCTCTATCCCACGGGACATCGCCTTTGCCTCGTGCTCGTCCACCTTTTTCATCGTTCCCGAGGGCACGCCACAGCTCGTCTCTCTCTCGATCGGGCCGGAACAATCCCTTTTCAGCATCGGCCATTGCTCGAACAATTTCGTTGGAGGGTTCTAGAATTTCGTCTCGAAAAATTGTCTGCCCTGTTTTTGGGTCCAACGTTCCCCCATGCGCGTACCACCAGTGCTTTGCCCTCTCGGGCCATCCATTTGTACCTGGAGTGATCCCTCTCTTCCTCAGGTCGGCCTCGGCCGCTTCCCACTTAGGCACGACACTCTTGTAGCCACCTGTCCCCAATCTATGGTGGTATTTCTTTTTTTGAGCATTTAACTTATTTTTTGCTGAGCTTTCCTTGGCTTCAGAAGATTGCTTGTACTTTACAAAAGCGGGCCACTGTTCTCGCAATTTCTCATGCGCTCCTGTGAATTTTGGAGTTTTGCCTTTCGCAACATATTTCAAGTATAAATTTTTCATGTAGTTCCGGAACTGTTCGGCCATCTTCGATAGAGCCCACTGCTTGACTCTCTCTCTTCTTTCAAGCCCACCCTCAACTGGGGTAATACCATCTGCCTCGAATTCTTCATACTCTGGAGGTAGTTTGAAATGTGCTATGAGCTTCTCCCAAAGGTCATCTTTGGCATCATCGTCGACATAACTACTGAATTCTTCACCTGCATTCTTTGGCTTAATCCATTCTTGGATGGTGATCGGAAGGTTGTCCCTAACAATCACTCCGCATTGATTTATAAACAGCCTCGCGTGCTTTTCTGAAGCCTCGGTTGTCCATTATCATAAATTTCGTCGATGGTGAACCTTTGATTAGGATCCAACCTTTTGTTCGGGCCTCGTGTTCTAGCTGTCGATTGCTTCGATCCGGAGGTCTAAAAGAAGAAAGAGTGATTAATATATATATACGGGTCAATTAATGCATCTAGCCACAAGAGGCTTAATATATATATACCTCGCCGGTTGTTGTCGAGAGGCCATCATTGTTGTTTGTCTGCCCTTCGTCCACCTGTTCTTCCTCCTCTTCATCACCGGATGGATTCAAAAATGATGATATCTCTTCTTCGTCCACCTGGTCTAGCTTCTGTTCTAGCTCATGTCCACCAAGACCACATTCATCTCCATCAAGACCCAAATCCCCTCTTATAATGTCCATAATCAGCGCATTGCCCTCGTAGTTGGTCCTGCGCAAAATAACATCTTCGCCATCAGGCCTGGTGTGATCTTCACCCCCGGAGTTGGTGTGATCCATCTACATAAAGGTGAAAATAGAAATTACAAAGGGATACTCTAACAAATTTTACTCTAAGTAGAAACTACTGGAGCTCCCCCTCCCCCCCCCCCCCCCCCCCACCGGTTCTAAAAATTACTACTAACAATTTTCTAACAATTTTAATTCTAACAAAAATTATAACAATTTTCTAACAAAAATTAATTCTAACAAAAATTACTACTAACAATTTTCTACTAACAAAAATTAATTCTAACAAAAATTACTACTAACAATTTTCTACTAACAAAAATTAATTCTAACAAAAATTACTACTAACAATTTTCTACTAACAAAAATTAATTCTAACAAAAATTACTACTAACAATTTTCTAAGAAAAATTGTAACAAAAATTAATTCTAAAGTTAACTACCTTAATTTTCTAACTACCTTAATTCTAACAATTTTCTAACAAAAATTAATTCTATACTAATTTCTAAAGTAAACAAAAAAGTCGGGCCGTTGCCGCGGCGGGAGCCTCCGGCGGGCGGTGTGGCGGCGCTCCGGCCTGCTCTCCGGCAGCGGTGCGGGCGCGTGGTGGTGGAGAGGCCGGACGCGCGGTGGAGAGGGGCGATGGAGAGGGGGCGGCGGTGCGGGCGCGCGGCGGCCGGAGGAGGCGATGGAGGGGGCGCGGCGGCCAGAGATGGAGGGGCGCGGCGGCCGGAGACGTGGAGATGGAGGCGCCGGCCGTGGAAAATTTCGGCAGCACCTCGCCTGTGCAGAGCGTCGAGAGGATCGCCTTTGTGAAGAAGAAGGGGAAGAGGCCGTGAATTTATACGGAATAGCCTCTTGTCCCAGGCCGTGGCACCACCCGGGACAAGAGACCCCTTTTGTCCCGGGTCGTGGCACCACCCGGGACAAGAGGGTCATTTTCGACCGCCAGAATTTTCGCGCGCGAGTCCAGACCTTTTGTCCCGGGCCGTGGCACCACCCGCGACAAAAGGGTACCACCCGCGACAAAAGGGTATTTTGAAGTTTGGAAATTCATAACTCCTATTTTATAAATCCAAATAATACAAATAATATTTTTATTATTATCAGAAAAAAAATAAGGAATCTGAATATAAAATAAATAAGAAGTTTGGAAATTCATAACTCCTAGTTTATTTTGTAGTTTATATGATTAAAATAAATAAGAAGTTTGGAAATTCATAACTCCTAGTTTATTTTGTAGTTTATATGATTAAAATAAATAAGAAGTTTGGAAATTCATAACTCCTATTTTATAAATCCAAATAATACAAATAATATGTCTATTATTATCAGAAAAAAAATAAGGAATCTGAATATAAAATAAATAAGAAGTTTGGAAATTCATAACTCCTAGTTTATTTTGTAGTTTATATGATTAAAATAAATAAGAAGTTTGGAAATTCATAACTCCTATTTTATAAATCCAAATAATACAAATAATATTTCTATTATTATCAGAAAAAAATAAGGAATCTGAATATATCATCCATACATCTATTTGCATCATATATCAACTGTGCCATTTTATAAATCCAAAACATGAAAAGTGCTTGAATTTGAATAACGAATCCAAAACATCTGATAAAAATCATTAATTCATTTATCTTTTGCATAACTAACTCAAAACCAGATTACTTATTCAGATACTAAAGATCATTAGTTGAAAATGCAGAGATAAATAATACATTTTACACGATCGTCGTCGTAGATAGACAAGCAGTAGGGAATGACAACAATCTTGGGTACATAGACGAACCATTTGTCCTAACCAACGATGTGGCTCAGGTTAGTCATACTCCTGTCTAGGCCTATAATACTCGTCCTCGTAGTCGTCGTAGTTGCCGCCGTCGTCGTCGCTGTCGTCGGGTGGCGCTCGCCTGGACTGGAAGTGAGGGTAGCGCAGGCGGGGGTTATCGTCGGCCGTGATGTAGTTCATGACGCTCTGGAGAGTCCGGCCGCTCCACCACAGCCGACGGCCGGCCTCGTTGAAGTTCAAAGGAGGCGGGCCATCCTCCTCGTACCTGGCGAGCGCCCTCTCACGTCGATTGATGAAGAAGGCGTCCCAAGTCGGGCGGTAGTCGGGATGCCAGCGGGGATCCATCCGCTGCTCCGGAGTGAGCTCGAGGTAGTAGTGGTTCGTGATGGCCGCCCGGCGCGCCAAACCTTGAGGGACAGGAGGGACCGGCACGCCTCCGGTGCGCAGCCTCCAGCCGGCGGGGACGTCGTAGCCGGGCGGGCAGGGGTAGTTCGAGGTGCAAAGCGCCTCCGCCTCCGAGTAGGTTAGAGTGGGTACGGTGGAAGCCATGGGAGAGTGATGAGGTTGCAGATATGAGTTTAGATGTGCTATGCCAATGGAGGCCATGACTACATATATATAGTGAGAATCCCACCAATAAGGAAGAAGCACACGGATCGTGTGTTTCTTTCGAGCGCTTGTGAGCCGTTGGATCAGGGGTGTGTTTCTTTTGAGGGCTTGTGAGCTGTTGGATCACTCTGTGAGCCACCAACCGGGACTAAAGGGAATCCCACCAATAAGGAAGAAGCACACGGATCGTGTGTTTCTTTCGAGCGCTTGTGAGCCGTTGGATCAGGGGTGTGTTTCTTTTGAGGGCTTGTGAGCCGTTGGATCAGGGGTGTGTTTCTAGTCCCGGGCCGTGATACCACCCGGGACTAAAGGGGCCACGACCCTATATATAGCCCACCTCTCAGACATGTTTGGCATTCACTCTTTACTCATTGTAGTTCATTTCGTAAACAAAGCATTCGGACTCCCTGCATACGCCCAACGCTGCATTTTGATATGCGGGCACTCACGAGCCAGCGTTGGGCTGTATGCAGGAGAAACCGTGTGTTTTGTTCTATCTAGAAAATCCTTCAGTTCGTCGACCGAATACAAAATCCCCAAGGTGCTGCCCTCTCCCTCCCCTACCTAGGTGTTTGATCAAATTCCCCACTCATTTTTTCAGATCTCGGCGACGATGTCCGGCCTGTTGGATGCGAGGGGCGATCTTATACCGCAATGCAGTGCATACCGGGCATGCATCCAAAATCTCGTACTTCTCACCGCGGTAGAGGATGCAGTCATTAATGCATGCATGTATCTTCTGAACCTCTAAACCTAGAGGGCAGACAACCTTCTTTGCTTCGTACGTTCTGGCGGGCAATACGTTATCCTTTGGAAGC
This sequence comes from Poa pratensis, assembly GCA_947311845.1. Lineage (NCBI taxonomy): Eukaryota > Viridiplantae > Streptophyta > Magnoliopsida > Poales > Poaceae > Poa > Poa pratensis. The sequence goes on from CAMZMU010000085.1 coordinate 147,905,442, forward strand.
ATCTTTTTTAACTTTTGCAGCAACTTTTCAAATCCCCTGTCACTCACACCGTTCTCTGCCTTCCATTGCAGCAATTCCAGTGTGCTACCCAGCTTTTTCAGACCATTTTCGCAAGTTGGGTACAACAACTTGTTGTGATCCTCTAACATTTTATCGAACTTCTCCCTCTCCTTTTCACTTTCGCAGTCTCTCCATGCATTAGCAATGGTCCGACCAAGATCATCAGCGGGCTCATCATGTGCCTCCCCTTCAGCTTCCCCTTCAGCTTCCCCCATGGAAGTATCACCGTATCCAGAGAACCCATGATAGTTGTCATCATCCTCTTCTTCTTCATTATCTTCCATTATAACCCCACTCTCTTCGTGCTTGGTCCAACAATTATAGCTGGGCATGAAACCATACCGAAACAGGTGGATGTGAAGGATTTTGGAGTCTGAGTAATCCTTCGTATTCTTACAGTCACTACACGGACAGAATACAAAACCATTCCGCTTGTTCGCATCAGCCACACGGAGGAATTCACGCAAGCCATTAATGAACTCGCCAGAGCGTCGGTCAGTACCGTACATTCATTCCCGGGCCATCTGCATCATTGTTCATCACATTAACTAATTTATAAAATTTCTACTCCATACTCATTTTGATCAATTACTAAGTAAAAAACATCTGGACATATGCAAACTAACAAGTTAATGTGAGCTTGGATCATTTTCACTTCATTTACTTGTTGAAATCTAAAAATTTGAATTTTGAAAAATTTACATGAACCAATTTTTGAATTGGACAAAACAATTAACATGAAAAATGTGGAACTTTTAATTATTGATGTAGCAGTGAAAACCTCATTCCATTCTGAGCTCTAAAACTGTAAAATTACATATTTCAACTTTCAGTAACTTTTTGCCTAATCAAAATTTGCCTAAAATTACACATCTAAAATTCCCTCTACTTCTAGAGCATGAAATCCCTCTCTACTTCTAGAGCATTGAGGCAAACTAATAACGAGAGATGAAAGGATAAAGTTGCTAACCTTTTAAAATCTTGGATTTAGGGGTTACTTCTAGAGCATTGAGGCTTGAGAAGAGGAAAAATGGCCACCATGGATATGAGCTCGAGCTGCCAGCGGACGAATTTATAGTGGTCGACCTCTAGTCCCAGTCCGTGATACGACCCGGGACTAGAGGTCCCCGCCTGTGGGGCTTGCTGGGCGCGAGACCTTTAGTCCCGGGCGGTATCACGGCCCGGGACTAGATGTCGGGACTGGAGGCTCCCCGGCCTCCTAGCCGTTGGAGGTGCTACACTAGTCCCGGCCCGTAACAGAGTGGGGACTATTGCTCTGGATGGAAGCCCCTTTTTCCACTAGTGATATTTCAAGATCTAGCCAATCTAGGGTATAAATTTTAGCCACAAACACCATTTAAGAGCCTATTTGATTCATAGGATTAGCATATCAAAGGAATGGGAAAGGAATAGGGAAGGATGGCATGTGCAGAACTTTCCTCGTTCCTTGTACATAAGATTCAAAAAATGAGGTCTCACTGGATTTTTGTTCACGTTTGCCGGAAAATTTTCTCTAGTTTACCCTTATACCTTTCCTATGAATCAAAGGAATGAATATTAACATCTAGGAAAAATTTCCTTTTCCTATAGAATCCCTATATGTTTCCTGTAAATCAAGGAAGCACTAAATCATCTAGGCATCCAAAGCCAGGACGTATCGTCTCTCGCACATCTCAAACTCGCCGCAGTTATGGACGTAAATCATGCACTGAAATATAGGGTGGGAAAAAATTCTTCTCTAGCGAACAACTTGTAGATAGAAATAATGTATATGGTAAATGCTCATACCATTTTAGAAATTCATCTATACATAGATATATAGAAAAAGGTGCCGTTGAGTACATATAATTTTTTTTACCAGGAATAGTACTTATTCCCCAAAAAAAGTGAATCTTCATCGGTTCTCCATGTCGGTGAGCGCTAAGACATATTACTGCAACTAGAAAAACTTTCTTATGAGGAAACGATGTATCAGTATCACATGATGGATCACAGCTAGGCGCAAATCTTCACAAGATTCCCTCCGGTTCGCTCGATGGGGGAGTTTCGAGCTTTAACTCCGGGAACTCACTAGGGAGAAAGTAATGCCGGTGAAGCCGGTCACACCCCGGAGTAGGATCTTGGCCATTTCCAACTTCCAACACACTTGTATACATATGTTATGGCACCACCTACATTTTGGTCGGATTTCGTTGCTCCGGAGCCCTGCTTCGGCGAAACCCTAACCCCGCTAGAAAAAAGTCAAACTTTTTCGTCTACCCCCCATGATCGGCGTCGAAAGGGGTAGAACCGTGGACTTTTTTGCTCGGTTCTGTTAGGGTAGACCATAGGAACAGGGGAAACCCAAATCTACCTCAAATCTTCACAAGATTCCCTCCGGTTCGCCCGATGGGGGAGTTTCGAGCTCTAACTCCAGGAACTCACTAGGGAGAAAGTGATGCCGGTGAAGCCGGTCACACCCCGGAGTAGGATATTGGCCATTTCCAACTCCCAACACACTTGTATACATATGTTATGACACCATCTACATTTTGGTGGGATTCTGACACTCCGGAACCCCGCTTCGGCGAAACCCTGACCCCGCTGGAAAAGTCAAACTTTTTTGTCAACCCCCTGACCTGCGTCGAAAGGGGGTAGACCCATGAAATTTAATGTGATCACATTTTGTGTCATTTAGTTTGATAGAGCTGTAGAAAATAATAGAAGAATGCATTTTTGTTAGCAAAAATCAGTAATACTAGAAAGAGAAAGCACTAAGTTAGAAAAAGTTGTATGCCGACGGCCAGGCTAATTTGGCCGTCGGCATATGGATGACATCGGCAAGCTTAGCTGACGACCGTGGTTCTGTTTGCCGATTTTATATGTATGCCGATGGCTTTTTAAGAAAGCCGTAGGCATACAAGCGGCGCTGACAAGTTCATAACGGCGGCAGGTATGTGTGCCGACGGCCATTTAAGAAAGTCGTCGGCATATGTAGTGTGTGCCGACGGCATTTCAATAAAGCCGTAGACATATGTAGTGTGTGCCGACGGCCATATGTATGCTGACGGTTTTCAAATAGCCATAGACATACCTCTCTGTGTGTCAACGACCTCGATAAAATGCTGTCGGCATATATTTGGCCGTAGGCACCTTGATGTTTTCTTGTAGTGAGCTAGCAAAGAGAGCAAACGGTGCAACAAAACCAAACAAATACTAGAAGATTTACTACTCATTAGTCAAATATTCAAATACCGCTACCGCACAAGCAGGTGGCGCCCTTGTTGATCTTGTGGCGGCGGTTGCAGGGCGAGTCTTCCCGAAGACTCCCCAGATTATCTTGCCGAACTTCGTGACGCTGGGCACCACGTCCATGTATAGCAGAGCAGAGAAGACGAAGAAACCGACCATGAGCACCGCCATGCCGGCGAGATACCTGCCAACAAATATGGCGCTCGCCTCCCATTCCTCGGCCGTGATCCCGCGGGGCGCCGCCGACGACGCCATCTCTTCTGCCTCTTCTGATCCCATACAGGAATGAGATGAGATTGTAGCCGCCAGGCCAGGTGATTGATCGATCGATCTGGAAAAGCCTAAGGTTGGACTATCTAATCGTTGGCCGTCATAGCATCTAGCTCGTGCGCGGCTTTGTGTGTACTTCTGAGCAAAGCAACGATAGAGTCGTCAAATTGGGTCAAGAGACACGTCACGTGCTAGTGCAAATGTAAGCCCAGTTAAACTGGGCCGTTCAAACTGGAATTTGGACGTATATGCTCTCATGAAAAAATACACTGGCATACTAAAACAGTGTAGCCTTAAAATACGCTATTAGCAAGACATTTCACACTGATTTATTTAGCGAGACAACACTCAAAACGCTATAGCATGCTATAAGCGACGCTATAGCACACTATTTTTTACATGAAGAAAAGCAAATCACGAGAACCACCATCCGATTCTCGAAAAGCAAAAAACGAGAACCAAGGTTTGCTGCTTACCATAAAAAACAAGAACTGCAGCTCACCTCACTTTTAGGACAACTATTTGATTTATGAACATCCTTTCCCGTTTCCATTATTTTGCTGGCTTAAACATTTTGATCTTAATTTGCTAAATTGGGTATCAGTATCCAAACAAAAAGCTAACCTCTAAATGCGCGTCACATGTTAGTAGGATAAATCTCCACAAGTGTTTAAGTATTGTATGTCAATGGCAGCGGCTATGCTCTAGGTATAACGAGCACATAGTGCACTACAGACATTTTTTTAATGCAAAACTCGTTTCTACCACCCTTGGAAAGAAAATAAACAAGAAAGCGGATGCGCAAGTTCTAGTTTCCATTCTAATTGTCAAACGAAACACAGTCGCTCGATGTATCCCATACGATTGAAATAACGCAACATGGTCAAATCGAAGCCGCACTTACAAGTTAGATCATACAGTTGAGAGATTCAATACATAAAAGGTGTAATCCAAGAGTAGATCCCGGATCGACGGAATCCTCACTGCGTTCATTGGGGGGAATATTTGTGATGTCAAACACGGACAAATTTTATATATGTTTGGGTTGCCCTTTGTAGTTGCCTTACAATGCATAACATTTTTATCTAGGCAATTTCTATTCGTCGACTGACCATTATCTTGATGATTTTTTTAGTGTTAACTGTTAAGACGAACTCCAATGCGAGAATGAGCATCAAGCTTGATGTGTTTGAATACAGAGCTGGCCTGGAAAATAAGAGCAGGGAGAAAAAATATTTATAATCAACTAAATATAGATGATACGTATATGGAAAATGAAAAGAGTATGAAAGACCGAACTTCGCAAGTCGGAGATACGCACATCCCAAGTCGACATTGGCGGACCTAGGATTTTACCAACGGGTATGCCGCACAATTTTTTTTGCGTGCATTTTAACAACGATTTTGTCTTGGAATAAACAGAAGAAATAACAATTATAAATTGTGAAAAAATAATGAAGATCAAAAATGGTTTTATTTAAATAGTTAATTTTTGACACATGCACACGGTCGACATGGCCGTTCTAATTTTAAACAAAATTCTCGCCGAACCCTATACCAGCGGAAATAAGTGATAGTACTTGAACTTCACACTCAGCCATGCTAAATGTATCGCCAAGATGAACTAGAACTATAACCCTAAAGGAATCTCTAGAAGGCGAACATGAGCAGGAAATGGGTGTTCCACAAGGCCTTGCCGAGATGGAGGGCACGTGACGCTTGGTTGTGGAGGCGCGACCAGGCGGAGAAGGTCGAGCTGTTGTTCGTCATGACGAAACAGAGCATGTCATGTCGACACTGATGGTACTGAACATCCAGTACCCCTCGCCGACCGGAGCTCACTGGATGTCGGCGTAGTCGGCGGCGCCGTAGGGCTGGAACCACTCGGCGAGGAGCCCCTTCTTCCTCCTGGGCTCGCACCCCATGTCGCGGCAAAGCTCGTCGTTGTACCACAGGTTCACGGCGCCGATGCACGGCCTCCACGCGCTCTGCCCCGCCCCGCCGCCGCCGCTCCTCCGTGCGTAGTACCTGCCCCACTCCGCGCAGCTCTCCTCCATCCGCCGCACGCCCGGCAGCCGGAACGCGCCGTCCAGCAGCCGCGCCACCCACTTGGCCGCCATCTCGGTCGCGTATATGTTGTTGAGCCCCTCCGCGTACCCCACCACCGCCATCTGCGCCACCCGCGGGTGCACGCACTCCCGATACAGAGGCGCGGCCTTCTCCGGCGCACCGGCAATGATGTCTTTCACTCGAGCGGATGTGAACATCTCCCGGAGTTTTTGGTCTCCGCGGAAGCCGGTGGCCAGGATCACCACGTCGGCCGGCACGACGCGCTGCTTGGCGTCGGCAGCGTCAAGCACCAGGCCGTCGTGGCAGAAGCTGAAGGATTTGGACCGCTCGATGACGATGCTGCCGTCCCTGACCCTGTCGTAGAACCCGTCGGGGAGCATGGAGATGAGGCACGAGGAGACGCTCCGCGCGAACCCATGCCCGGGCTCCATGCCGTACTCCCGCATCGGGATCTCCCTCCGGTAGTACGCCCCCGTCACCGCCGATATGGCCCAGGCCAGTGGGGCGAGCAGCACGGCGAGGAGGCGGGAGGCGGCGCCGGCGCCGGGCTTGGGGACCATGAGCTCGGCGAAGCGGTTCATGTAGAGGTACCCGATGCTGAGCTTCCCCCACACGTCCGTGCCGTGCAGAAACCACTGCGGGTTCCGACACACCAGTGTGCACGGCCGCCCCGCGCCGTTGGCCTCCGCGCACTCGGCGGCGACTTCGAAGGCAGTCTTGCCGGCGCCCACGACGGCCACACGCTTTCCCTTGACCAGCGCCGCGGCGTCCGCGTCGGCCATGCAGGACAGCTCCATGGAGTGGAGCACCCGCCCCTGGAACGCCTCCGGGCCCGGGGACGTCGCGGGGATGTTGGGCACGCCGCTGAACTTGCCGATGCAGAGGATGAGGAAGTCAAAGTCGTGCACCTGCGTCGTCGTCTCCGTCTCGCCATCCACGCCGTGTTGGCGCACCGTAAGGCGCCACAGGCCTGTGCCGTCGCCGAACGCCTCGCCGTTGCCGGCCCACCGCTCCCACCGGTCCGCCGCGTCCTCCGGCCCATCCGCGACGTACTCGGCGGCGACCACGGTGCTTTGGAACCTGACGCACTCGTCCACGCCGAAGCGGCGCGCGTAGGCGGCGAGGTAGTCGACGACCTGGTCGTGGCGCGGGAACGCGTCGGCGGAGTCGGGCCACGGGAAGTCGGAGTAGCGGTACGCGGCGTGGTGGGACTGGAGCCTGGTGGAGGCGAGCGTGCGCTTCCACAGCCCACCCACGCCCTCCCCAGCCTCGAAGACCACCGGCCAGAACCCGCGGGAGAGCAGGTGCTTGCACGCCGCCAGCCCGCTCGTGCCGGCGCCGACGATGGCCACCCGCTTCGCCCTGTGCTCCATTGATCAAAGTTTATCTTTCCTGGATCAAAGATAGATGGCTGATTCCGAGATCTAAACACAGCTGTGCTCATCTTATGTCTGCTAATGTGATTAATTTTGCGGGTCACCCCAATATTATACTCCCTCCGGGCGCGGATCACGTGCAAAATTTTATACTCTAAAGCCGTTCGTCTTGGCTGACGCACTCTCTCTGTTCCAAATTAATTGACGCAGTTTCTAAATTCCACATGCAAGACAAGACAACATGTCAAGATCTCGGGCTTATCCAACGGCTCACATCATATTAAGATTCGTGCTTGCGTGTTTTACATTTCACCCTCCAAATATTGGGAAATCAATCGGCACTCCCAACCCCTCCACCTTACCCACCAACACCGGCACACACCGCAAGACTATCGAAAACCTAGGTGCCCTTCTCCTCTTACCCATGCATAGCCTCCTCCACATGCGTCGTTGCGGTGGCCAGCGAGGAATTGCTCGGCTGGTCCACTTGTCATCGAGAAGGGTGGATGTGAGCCTATTGGCGGTGGGGGGCATGGGTCGTCGCCGCCATAGTAGCTTTGTGATCCTGAATATTGTATGAAGCAAGAGAAAAAGACATGCTAGAGAAGAGATAAAGTAGTAGATAATGAAGGTGGACACGGTAAAAAATACTGGCCAAAAGGGTAGGAAACATAACTTCGGCAACATTTTTTAGAAAAACAATCACTCGTAGAAAAATAGAAATAAAATCGTTGTCGCGCGATGATGGACGAGCCATCGCCGCTTGACTTTCCAAAGGAATCACTCAAGTGATAAAAAACATGCACCTCCTATTTTCCCAACACGAACCACGAAAGCCCGACTCTCAAGAAGGCGATGAAAACAACATGCGGAGAAGGAACCCTTTTGACGCCAGTTCGCACGGGTTGACGCAACAACAAGGCCGAAGTAACGATGCAAGAATGAGTGAATGACAGAATGTTCTATTACGTTTGTACGGCGGATCTAACGGGCATGGAAGTCAAATTGTTCTTGTAACTCTCCGGTGGCTGAGTTATACCTCTTGATAAGAATTGTTTGTGAAATTCAAACATTGAAAAGTGGAAACAAGCAAAAATACAAAGATTTGAAATAAGTGTGCCATTTTTTTGCAGACTTTATAGATTATACATAGTTCATACGCAAAAAAGAACCAATTAATGAAGAAAAGATTAAAGATTTTGGGTTGGAAGTTTGGTTACATGTTAACAACATATGTCCTCTATTACCATGGACATATTACACGCTCCTTGACTATATAAAAACCCTGAAGGACGACGCGAAAGTATTTTACCACATAGAAAAAAGGATAAAAACGATCAACGCAATCTACGGAGGGACAAAGAGGAGCTAGTGGTTCCAGAACAACCCTACATCCCAGACATTAAGAGCATGTTTGCTTCACATGGTTTTTGAAAACAAAAGAATGGGAAAATATGAATATAATAAGAATGCATGTGCAAAACACATGATTCCTTTAAACATTGGTGTTTGGTTCACAAGAACAGGAAAAACATAAAATGCTAATAATCATGGTAAAAATCAAAGTAAAAATACATTAGAAAGTATACTTAAGATGTTTTATGCCACTAAAGATCCCGGTTTTCCATTGTTTGTGCCAAGAAATTTTAAAAAGAGGTCCAAGTGTATAGTAATTTCGGTGTTTTTTCCTTCGAAAACAAGATCAAAGGAAATATTTGTGTGTTTTTTCCTTGTTCCGGTCATTTGAATTGAACTGATAAACAGTGTTACTCCTATTTTAATGTTATTCCTCGATTTTTCTTTTGAACTAAAACTTCGATTTGTTTCAATAGGATAAATTATCCTACTCGGGAAGTCTCGGTTAGATATTTCATTAGTTATGTATGTTCTAGAAACCTCTTAGATTCTTAAAGATACTAGAACTGAAAAAGACACAATATAGTACATATAAGTTTTGGAAATTAATCCGCGTAAGGATTTCACTTCGCCTGATTGCATAGTTAATATATTTGAATATATTTCAAATTAATAATAACAATATATAGTTCACATGAAAAAGTTCTACTTTAACATTGTTTTATTTGTCACGAGACATTGACCCGGTAACGATAAACAAAGTTGTCTGCTATATACTAGCTAGGATTGTATGTTAAAATTTGTACCAATGATTGTTAAGATTGAGCAATACATGAACTATAAAGATAAAAATGTCCAGTATAAAAAAATGTTCAGTATAAACTAAGGATGGTGACTTATGCACCCTACAGCCCTAGCATTTGCTTCCAGTTTGTAAGGCCTTCCATGATGAGATCCTTCGCTTGTTAATTTGATCTCTAAGCTGCACACAAACATTTGATCTCTAAGCTGCACACAAATTATATTAAATCTTTATAACAATTTTACCCAATAACTTGTGCAGCATATCTCTGTAATTAAAATATTGCCACACTGAGGGCAATGAAAACAAATGCTTGGATGATGTGGGTGAGTGCAGTTGCAAGAATAGTCTATCTGGTGGTTTGGAACTCATGGTCACCGGTGGCAATAGCCCATGCAGTTGGCTTTGTTGTGGAAGTTCGTTGTGGCATTTCACCTCTAAGAAGGCATTTTAAAAATCACATTCACCTATAAACAATAAGCATATATATGATAACCTAATCACTCGTCAATTCTCTTTAGCAACTCAAAATTTTAATTAGATTTAATCATTTTAGTGCAATTATTGCTAAGTGAGCTGAAAATAATTAATCTTTTAGTTTGTTGAAAGTACTAGGCCATGACCCACTAAGTTCCCCTCCATTCTCTTGGCTCTGATCTGTACAAGGCTATGATGTCACGGCTAACCCTAAGCGCGGGTCGCGTTGCCTCCATCCTGCCCCTAGAGAGATTGTGGTTGTGTCGCGGTGGTTGAGGCGGTGGTGGCCTCTCCACTGAGTCTATTCTTTTCCTTCTACTCTCTTCCTTCCTTCCCTTGCTATGAGGGTACGGCCTTCATGTATGTCGGTTTGCTCTGACATACAGGAACACTTACATATATTGTATCTAAAAGTATCTTTCTTGAGCTCAACAATTCTGAACAAATCTTCTAGAGTTATGTAGTTCACTCCTCTGTTAGTTTCACTCCCTTCACTTGTGAAGGTTTTGCCGGTTCCTGTTAATTTATCCATATGCAAAGATGCACACATTGTAACCGTCTAACACAGAAGTCACCAAGGGTGATATATCGGGCATACACATCAGTTGTTCATGATTAAAGGTTTAAAACTTTATATTAGGCATTATAAAGAGAAATGGGGACAACGAGCTCCCCTAGTCTTAAATCCTTCAAAGTTTGAAAATAATTACCATTGCCATTCTCCACTCTAATCCCTCTGTGTAGCCCACCACCGCCATCAGCAGGATCCGCGTCGTCTCCGTCTCGCCGCCGATGCCGTGTTGGCGAACGGTGAGGGGCCACACACCCGTGCCGTCGCAGAAGGGCTCACCGTTGCCGCACCCGGCCTGTGTCTATGGCAGGGGGTCCTGGCGTTCAAAGGGCGTGTCCGGGTGTTGTGACCCCCCCCCCCCCCCCGAGCAGGCCTCCAACTTTGACGGGTGGGTCAGGGTGGTAGACAGAAACTGGTCGGTCCTGACACTTGGTGGGTGCCGGTGTGGCCCTTTTTCGTGTCCGGCAGACTTTGGAGTGACGTGGGGTGTTGGTGGAGATGCTCTTAGCATATATTATCTCTGTTCTAAAATGTATTTAACGTTTTGGTAGGCTAAAATGGTATACTATTTTATGTTTTTTGAAACGGATTTAGTACTAGTATATATCGGAAACCCTACCCCTATGAGCACCTCCGAGAGACTGGTCCGGCAGATCCTGAGGTTGACGAAGTCACCACGGGCGCCTCGCTGTTGACGGGCACGTCACCTACCACTGAAAGCATAGCGCCGGTTAAATCCTGTAAAATCCAGGAAAATGCGAGCACCCATGCCAAGTCTAGAACTTGAACCTGGGTGGGCCGGTTTCACCACAAGCAACCAAACCAGCTGAGCTAGGCTCAGTTCGCCAAACCATGTAAAATTTGATCAAGTTTATTGAAGAAAACTATCTTTTTCTATGATGATACTTAAATTGGCCAGTCACTACATTTGTGGGGGCAGGGAGAACTATGTTAGACGTGCATTTGTTTACAATTTGTACACAAACCGAAGATTTTATTTGGCTTACTGTGTTTGTCACTTTGGCTACAAGTGGTTGTCAGACGACGAATTCCTCGTTTCCTCCTATAGTCCTATCCAGCATCCCGTCGCCGGCGACTCGCCGCCACGTCCAAGCCGCCCCGCCCCAGCGCTCCCTCTCCTCAGACGAGTCCGCCTTTCTCCGCCTGTCCACCACCTCCTCCCCGCCCCTCTCGCCAACCGGCGCTCCTCCCCGCGTAGCATCGCCGTCCTCCTAACCCCGTCCGCCTCTTCCGCACGGCGCCCCTCAGCTGTTCGTCGAAACGCCACCAAGGCGTTCGAGCGCCTTCACGCGTCCTCCACTTCCCGTGGCAGGCGCCAGAGGTGGCGTGATCGTACCGGATCCATGGCGCAGGCAAAGCGGTACGTGCTGCGGCTCTTCATCTCGCTCAAGTACGTGACGGCGAACGTGGTGGACCGACAGAGCGGGCGCGTGGTGGTGACGGCGTCCTCCGTCGAGAAGCCCCTCCGGGACGGGCTGGAGTGCGGCCGCGCCTGCAACGCCAAGGCGGCCGCCGCCGTCGGCGAGGTGCTCGCCATGCGCATCCGGGTGGACGGCCTGGCCCACGAGCCCATCCACGCCGACGCCGCCAAGGAGGTCGAGAAGAAGGGATTCAAGAACCGCACCAAGGTGTGGGCCATCCTCAACGCGCTCCGCGACCACGGCGTCAACCTCCGCGTCGACGACGATGGCGACCACAGGAGCCATGTCTGACGGAAGGCTTCAGCGTTCAGTGCGTCCCTTCAACCATGCCTCTCTTCTATTTGTGTGAAATGTACTGTGTGAGGCAGCAAAGTAAAATGCGGAAATTAGAGTGATCTGATCCATTTTGGTGTTGCTTCCTGCTCTGATCTCAGCTGTCAGTTAGTTTAATAAAGATGTTAAATGTTACCATTAAACAACAATTGACCATCTATGGAAACAGATGGTACATGTAGGAGTCTTTTGCGAGGTGACTGCTGAAACTAAACTTACGTTTAAGCGGCCATTTCTAAGAGATGCTATTTGACTCCGCCGCGTAGTTCCTAAGTCGGATTTTCTTTAAAGTGCAGAAATTTACACTTGAGAACAAATAAATTGCAGTGACAAATATACCAAAACATCAGGCTCTAGTGTCATGGAGATTTAAACCCCATGGCTTGTTGGCACTTGCAACAGCAGTACATCAGATATGCATGAAAAAGAAGTTTGCAATACAACAAAAAGTTTCAGTTTGCATAACAACAACGTTTAAACCGACCAGAGTATAATAGCAAAACCATGAACTGAATAGGCTCACTCAAAATAGTGAGCGACCAAGTGATTCAAGTTTCTCTTATGATTTGAGCTGACTCAGAGCACTATCTAGCATAGTGTTCTTGCTATTGCTGGTAACTTCACTTGACTGATTGAGCTCATACTTGGCTGCAGCCAACACATTCTAAAACTGCTAAATTTCTTGGTTCAAATATTTGAAGTGGTGTAGAAGAAGGAGCTATGGAAGTGAGATGAAGCCACACAACGGTGACATCGCAGTTGCGGAATCATCATCATTTTTTTGGGTTGGCGGGAGGGGGGGAAGGGGGGGGGGGGGGGGGGGGGGGGGGCATCGCCCCTACACATACCCCACCATTTTGAAAACCTAACTCCCCTTCTCCTCCTCTTACCCATGCATAGCTTCCTCTGCATGCGTCGTTGCAGTGGTCAGCGAGGAATGGCTTGGCTTGTCCACCGTCATCGAGAAGGGTGAATGTGAGCCACCTGCACCGTCATGGCATATCTAGTGTGTTTCTTGTCTCTGTCGCCCATCAACTCCCCACTTTCTCCATGTATAAGAACTCTCTAAACCGTGACGCATCCTACAAGAAGAAATGCTAACGTGCGTGCGCAATAACTTTGCATGCGGAATATATAGCTTGATTAATTAATGGTCGGTTCACGTTTTTATATTTATCAAATCATGGAAAACAAGATGTTCCAAATTACATTAAACAAATCGTTCCCTCATTGTTCAACACTCCCTTACACAATACAACTTTGACCTGTCAAATAGGAACGGACGGTTAATCATTCGTTCATACCTAGACATTTTGGTGTTGCTTCCTGTTCTGATCTCAGCAATCGGTTAGTTTAATAAACATGTTAAATGTTCCTATTAAGCATTAGCATTTGACCATCTATAGAAGCAGATGATACATGTAGGAGTTGTTGGGAGGTGGCCGCTGAAACTGAACTTATGTTTAGACGGCCATTTCTGAAGAGGTGCTACTTGACTCTGCCGCGTAGTTTCAATATCGATTTTATTAAAATGCAGTAGTGAAATTTACAGTCATGAGTAAATAAATGCAGCGACACATATACCAAAACAGCAGGCTCTAGTTGCGTAGAGATTTACACCCATGGCTTGTTGGCACTTAAAGTACATATGCATGAAAAGTCCAAGAAAGTTTCAGTTTGCATAACAACAAGAAGTTTCAGTTTGCATAACAACAACGTTTACACCGACCATACTGTAGAGTGTAATAGCGACACCATGAACTGTATATACTAGAACATCAAGCAGGGTATTTGACTAAAGTGCAGAAATTTTGAGTGATTTTGATGTTGCTTCGTGCTCTAGCTTTCAGCTCTCACCTAGTCTAATAAGCATGTTAAAACGTTACCATTAGGCATGCACAATTGACCATCTATAGAGGTAAATGATAGATGTAGGAGTCTGTTGCGAGGTGACTGCTGAAACTAAACCTATGTTTTAAACGTGCATTTCTAAGAGATGCTACTTGACTTTGTCGCATAGTTCCTAATTCGTATTTTCACTATAATGCAGTAGGGAAATTTAGACTCGAGAATAAATAAATACAGTGACAAATATACCGAAAAATCAGGCTCATGTGGCATAGAGATTTATGCCCCATGGCTTGTCGGCACTTGAAACAGCAGTACATCAGATACGCATGAAAAGTCCAAGAAAGTTTTAGTTTGCATAGCAGCAACGTTTAAACCAACCATACTGTAGAGTGTAATAGGGAAACCATGAACTGAATAGGATCATTCAAAATAGTGAGCGACCGAGTGATTCAAGTTTCTCGTATGCTTTAAGCTGACTCAGAGCACTATCTAGCAGGGTCTTCTTGCTATTGCTGATCTTCCCGTGACTGATTGAGCTCATACTTGGCTGCAGTCAGCTCATTCTTTAGGTTCTCGATTTTCAACGTATCTCTGACCTTCTCGAGGTTTCTGATCTTCTCTTCAATCAACTGTATTTCCTCGTTGTCAGACCCAACTCCTGATGGTGCTGGAGCACACGATAAGTGGTTCGGTAGGGGTGGAGCTGAAGGTGTAGCGACTCCATTTCTTGTAGTGCCTCCGAAAACCAGTATCATTTTCTGCAAGCAAATAGTGGTTTAATTAGGTCTGTGGAAATCATTGTCAAAAGAGGAAACCTGTCACTCACACGAGATGTTAGAAACTGCCAGCCGTTCAAATTCATTGCTTGACCTGTAGATTTTATTAGTTTGGCATTTGTTTAGCCGAATATATACCTTTTCATCTACTGTTCCATGCCGATTTTAATCTTGGTACACATGATCCTTCGTTTGGATATTACAGTGCATGTCAAAAGTACATTGCATTTATTCTTGGAATGTATTTGGATCATATTTCAGTGCCTTTCACATACCTGTTTGAGATTCTCGACTGGTGGGTCAGGGCAGATGATCTTGACATCCTTCCTTGTCTTCCTCTTCAGCCACTGGCAAAGCTCTGCCGGGTTCACCTTCCCCGCCACAGCCACGATCCCAGTATCGACTTGTCCTACCGACGTCTCGACTCCTATATCAAAACAGAATTCAGGTAAAACGTCCAGGAGCATCACTTCGCCTGTCAAAAATATCCCCAGAATGAACAGAGAGGGATCAGGTAGCGCTGTCTACCTGTGAAGGTCCCGATGTAGGCCATGGCCTTCTCGACCTTCCCGACGCACCCCTTGCACCGGCACTGCATGTCCACCTGGAGACTGAACCGCTTGTAATCGGCTCCATCCTGGTCCTGGGAAGAGCCAAAGCTATCTGGGTCAGGTCTGATGAGAAGAGCAGAATCTGTGCATCGTGGAATCATCAGAGAGGAAGAAGGAGAAAAAGTGAGAGCTTCCTCACCGCTTCCATGGCTGCCGGGTTCAGAGCTTGCCTCAACGATCCTGTTCGCCTGAGGCGGTCAGATTGCAGGCTGTGGTTATGTGGGGTTTGGGAGGAGGGTCAAGGGTGGTTTAAGTACCAGATGTGTGATCAAGTCGAGTCTCTGGTAAACGGGAGCTACTTATTGCTAATTAACCGGATTGGGCGGCGCCAAGTTCCATGCGGCGGGGCTGTGAATCACAGGAGCCACTCTGATGAGCTCGATGTGCACCCCCTTCACATTAGTCAGTGTTCAAACTTTTTATTTCGTGATTGGTCAGTGTTCAAATTTATTCTTTCGAGAAGTGGTTTTGACGGAATCCGGTGCATCACTCTTTGATAGTCCTGGATAAATCGTGTCACGAAACCTTTTTTTTTTTACCTGAAAACTTAATATATTTGGTAGGGTGCTGAATCTGAACCTCAACAATCGCAAATTCGCAATGTGCATTCACCAGCGCCGGAAAAAGGAAGAGAGGAAAAAAACAGTCCTCCCATGGGCCGAAATCTAAGCACAGTTTGGCTTACTCCTATGTAGAGGCCCAGTTGTCGCCTCAGCCCGTGAAAACATATGGCATCCTCTCGGAGAAGGGGAAAAAGGCGCAGGCAGGAAGGGAACAATGTCTCGCCGGCGGCGGCAGGGCTCCGATTCCGACGGCGAGGACGACAGCTTCCTCTACCGCTACCCGCTCCCTCCTCCTCCGCCTCCGCCGGCGCGTCCGGCGCCCACGGCGGGGGCGGCAAGCCGGGTAGGGGCGGCGGCTCGGGCGGGCTCGCGCCGTCCAAGTCCACGGTGTACGTCTCCAACCTGGACTTCGCGCTCACCAACTCCGACCTGCACACCCTCTTCTCCCGCTTCGGCAAGGTAGCCCGCGTCACCGTCCTCAAGGACCGCGCCTCCCGCACCAGCAAGGGCGTCGCCTTCGTCCTCTTCGTCCGCCGGGAGGACGCCGCGGCGGCCGCCGCGGAGATGCACGGCAAGTTGCTCAACGGCCGCACCCTCGCTGCCTCCATAGCCGAGGACAACGGCCGCGCCGCGCAGTTCATCCGACGCCGCGAGTACCGCGACAAGTCCCACTGCTACGAGTGCGGCGGGGAGGGACACCTCTCCTACGAGTGCCCCCGCAACCAGCTCGGGCCCCGCGAGAGGCCGCCGCCGTCTAAGAAGTCGCGCCGCGGCGGCGGCGCTGCTGGCGGTGGCCGAGGGGGCAGGGGTGGGGAAGGAGACGGGCCCTCCTGGCAGTCGGACGAAGACGAGGGCGTCGTCGCGGCGTTCGAGGACGACAGGTGGGCGTCGGTGGTGGATACGAGGGGAGAGGAGGAGAAGGCGGCCGAGAAGGAGGGGAGGGCCAAGGCGGCGGCAAGGAAGAAGGAGAAGAGGAAAGGCTACTTCAGCGACGAGAGCGACGAGGACGACGACTGAGCTTCAGCCTATGGTTCTAGCGTGCTGTTTGTACTAAGATAGTTCTGTATCCCAATTTCCATAAATTTTATGAGTTGATCAATAAATAACTCTTGTTTCAAACCTGGTTTCCTTGAACAATTAGGCTTATTAGGCATGCACAATTTCCCTGCTTTGCTTACAGAAATGAGTAGATAATACATTGAAAGTTTTGGATTTTTTTACATCTAGCTTGTTCCCTTTTGCTTCCTCATCACTGATAGTCAGCATGCTTGCATTGTTCTGTTTAGGAATTATAGATTTCAGATTGATGCGCTAGTCCTGATTTTCATGTTTTTGGCTAAGGACTGTATTTTCCCTCTTGTGTAGCTCGTCACGGACTATAAGGGGTTGCTAGCAGTGTGTGCTTGGTTTAATTCCATTTGAATATGCATACCCTCTCGGGTTAGTTCATCACATTGCATGAAGAAGAGTTTGCTGAAATAAGCTATTGTCTCCAGACTCAAATAATCTTAGAAACATAGAGGCAGAATATTATTTAGTATAACTTTTTTGTTAGCACTTAGCATCTTAGCAACTAGCTTATAGTTACACATCGGCCAATTCCTAAGTTGGAGTCATATTTGAATATATCACTTTAGTTAAGAAGTGAAGACACACCGTTCATTTCCCAAAGGCATGCTTCTCACCAATTGATGAAAACAGTTTATGTTCCGATATAATCGCGTCTGCTGTCCACTCTTGATTGTTCTAGTTGATCACAGAGCTGTTTTCACTTTTGTGGATATAATGACAACTAAACACTTGCGTCTTGGTTACATTTTCTGCTGTCCATTGATACCTGCCCTGGAACTTTCAGCATTTCCTTTCATACTGATGTCCCTGTAGATCCTTGTTGATGCACCTGAATGCATCAAGTTGTAGATGTGGTCTGCCTTCTCTCTAACACACAGTTTGTCTTAACCTACATGGCTATACTTCATATTCAGGCAGTAAGAGGACCCCATCAAGTTCTTATCCTGAGCTTGAAACAAGAGCAGTTCTAACGATATGGCAAGACTGAATCATTTCTTCTTGGTTCAGAGCCAGTTCCCTTGCAGGCTAATGATAGGCCCCACAAATCATACAGGGAATTTGACACCACCATCAATGTTAAAGTCCTTCGTTGCAATGGTGCCACTTGAGTTTAATCATTCTACTCGATATAATATTGACACTTGGATGTGACATCATCTTATTGCTGTTCTGCTGCTAAATTGTGAAGAGAGGGGTCCTTTTTTGAAGGATATGATGACTTGGCACCTTCTTGCGTTCAAGAGGACCAGATTACACAATAAGATTTTCAGAAAGATTGTGGAAGTGAGTCTGATGGAAGTATTGAGAATAGTGACAGGTAGTATCCATTTGATGGTCCCTGACCCTCTGGTCCATTGCCATTTGAGAGGCAACTATCTGTCATCCAGAATGAAAGGTCCTGTAGATATCCTGGGTTGGAGGAGCTAAAGTTTAAATCCGACATTGTAAGGATGGCCTCCAGTTGTCCCTCACTCGCTCTCTCAGTTTACTGTTTTCAGTATGTCTTTTGGGATGTAGGGTTTAGGTGAATTGCAGCAGACGTCTAGTGGGTAACAAAAGTTCAACAATTTTGTTCGGCAATATCCTTGAAGGTGTGTGGAGACATCTAAACAGTGAACGGCAGATCAAGTATAGAAGTAAATCTTCTTCATTTAAACCATTTTCTACTTCTGTACTCCCTCCGTTCCAATTTAATTGACTTGACATGTATAGATACATCCACATGTGGTGGATAGCAAGTCCATTAAATTGGAACGGAGGGAGTAGCAATTTGGTTGCATGGCTCCTATTTTTATCTTTGAGAGCAATTGTCTCTGTTCTAAAAGCACATATATTAGTTGCTGCACTTGAGATCTATATGTTATGAGATGATATGATGTACCTTCTATTTTGTTTGGCCATATTGGTACATAATATTCAGTGATATTTCTAAACTGGGCAACTTTTCAGTGAGGACATAGCCTTTATGTCTGTGCTTCAGTTCTGTTGCATCCACATATGTAGTTTGTTACATATTCGTTTGTATTTTGGTTGCATCTAATTAAGTATGTAGTACTTCTCATCCACTAAGCTACATGCTCATTTCTTTTCTGGTCGTTTGTAGTTTGGATTATCAACAAGGGAAAAATGAAAACTACATGTGTCTATCTCGCATCAACCATAGGTTTGAAAATTACTTATGAGTCATTACAGAACCACATGAACTGTTTTTATTTGTGTTTGTTAGTTGCATTTTAGGCATACTAACAGAATTAGCTTCTTTCACGTTAGAAGTTGTTAGAGCGCTGATGTAATTCAATCTGCATTTCAGTATTTGGCAATACACTCGAGAATTTGAAAAGCTTCTTAAAGAAAACAGTTGTACTGCCTACAGAAGCAAACAATCTTTGGCAATACACTTCATGAGGTACAAGTGTACCATACATATTTGAATTTCTAGCGACAAAACAAATTGAACAAAGTATCCTATCCTGCAATACCTAGAACTAATCCAGAATAATTACTGTGGAAGTTTTTGTTTCAGAAGCAGAGCTCCGTCTCCACTGAATGATGAAACACACGGAAGAACTGAAAGCATTACTGCTGGAACTTGCTTGAGGGGTTGAATGCTGTAATATCCTCTGAAGGAAGCACTGAAGTTGATCAGTAATCAGACAGAAGCCAATGACTATTATTGCATGTCAACATTCCAAGAACCAAAAGATATCTGGAGCAAACCTTATGTAGAGATATTTCACCCTATCAACTCAATCAAGTTGGACTGTCTTTCAGAGTTTAAGGTGCATCAGTGATGGTATTTACAAGTCAATGCATGCTTTCTTCAGTGCATCCTAATTTCCACAACTGTCTTTCCCATAGTCAAGTATTCTAGTCATCAGCAGCTTCTAACCTCATAATCAAATCAAAGGTTAATCCAGCTAGTATCAAAACTGGGTATGGTAATGTTACTTGGCACATAACATGTGCTACCAATCATGATTTCTTGGTTTCCATGGGTAAATCCAAACACTGCTTCTTCGTAGATTCTGATTATATCCGACCAGCTGGTGAGGCCTATGGTATTTCATGACAAGCCAGTGTGACCACCAGTGACCCTTGTTTCCGGGCTAGCAGCTAGATGAATTGCAATTTTAACTGTTTGGATATTTGCTAGTTTATATACATGTAGGCACTCTGTAAATCTGCATCACATGTCATCAAGACCCACTCCGAATCATCATCCAGGTACTTTACAATCAAAGAACTTGTGTCTACTATACTCAAACGTCTTGCCATCTCCTGCTTCAGTTCTTGAAAGGCGCACTCAGGCTTCAATCTGAACCTAACCTTTTCTGAGCCAAATGTGGCCTTTACTCTCATATCTACATCCATAATCTGTCTGGGAGTTGGTGGACTTCGTGAAGAATGGTGTTGACCTATAGCCATTTGATTAACATTATGTAAAAGATCTCCTGCTGCCTCCTGAACAGAGAAATGTCCATTCAATATAGTATTTTCTGTTTGCAGAGTCTGGACAGGGCTGTGCTTTACAGGACTTCCAGATTTCATCAAATCAACCCCAGCCGATTGTGGATGTTGTGTTGCTCCACCACTGGACGACGGGCTTGAATCAGAACTTTGGCTGCATGATGAGTGTGAGTGTGAGGTTGATGGCACACTGCTGCCTAACCTGTGGTGTTGGTGCCTCTCAAAATCAGTGTGATTGGTCTGCTGAGTTGGAGGAACAGTGATGCTTCCTGACAAATTGTTGTCAGATGAAACAGAGGTGTTTGTGAGATCCTTGTACAGGGTATTAAGCTGGAAAGCCGTCTCTCCTCCATGAACTGAATCAATGATCTGCTGCAGCTTTCTTAGAGAATGGTCTACCTTCTTGATCTTTCGTGATGGCCAGCGGTTTATGCCATGTTGCCTGCATATTCTTTTGAGGGTGGTAGGACACACTGTAAGAGCCAAAAAAAGTGTCATGAATATATATCCAGTCAAGCTGAATGCGGTTTTACTTTTCTTCTTTGTCACAAAATCAAAGGTGTATGACGCTACAAATATCTTTCACACACAAGATGTGATATAATTTGGAGACGCAAATATACAATATACATATGAGCATGCTGTCTGCTATCTTTTGTCTGGAAGCTAACAATTTTGGTACAGTTCTAAACCAGCTGTTCTACTTCTAAAAACCAACATAGCATTTCAACATGATGAGTTTAGGTCCTATTTCTGGCAAGGCATGTTTTACATATACACTAATCTGTATCTTTTCCTTGAAGAGAAATAGCACAACACACAAAAAAGAGTGACAAGAATGTTCACCTCTTATTACGAGGTGCATGTGGAGACTTTCTTGTGGATACAACAAAAAAATTGAAAATGTGGATGCAGTATTTTCTTTTTGAGCATTCAGATTAGCATGATGGCTCCATGGCTTGTATTAGTATAGTTTAATGAATGGATGGTCGTATCTACTAAAACATTAACTTATCCATAGCTGAATTGCATTTATTTGAGGAGTTACTATCACTCACCTCCTAGGCTCTTCGCTGCATCTTTCAGGCTACCAGCAAAGTACTGCCGAAGAATCTGCAAGCTCACAGTCTTCTCCGTCTTTGTGCGTCTTTTTCCTTTGCTGCCTTGTGCTGATGTCTGAACGGCAGCTAAAGATGAACTCTGCCCTCCATGGATACTTTGTTCAGCTAAATCTGATTCTTTCTGTGAATATCCTGCTAGACTTGTCCAAGATGCCTCCTCTCTCTGTTCTGTATCTCTGTCTCCAAAGGACAACTCCTCCACTTTGTTCTTCCCCTGGGGAGCAAACGAGTTCAGCTCATTCATTTCAAGCATTGCCTCATCCTCCATCTCCTTGTCTGTAACCACGCGCAGAGTTTGGCAAGCATTGCGCATGGTGCCCGACAAGGAGTCCAGCACTGCCTTCTGCTCCTCGAGGGCTTCACAGTCGGTTGGCAGGAAGAATTCCAGCACGAAGTCCGCTGTCCCAGTGCGTGTGCACCTCAATCGGATTGCCACTGCACCTTTTAAGTTGAAGATCTTAGCATGGTGAGACAATGGGTAGTCCAGTTTAGTTGAAGACCCAATATCTGGTAGGAAGCACGGTTGATTTGTGGTGAAGGCTTTCCCTGCAACCCCTTGCTTAGGCAGAAGGTGGTGGTCAGAGCAGGCGTCATGGAAGTTCTGCATCTGCGGATCATTGACGTAGCAAGCTGCGTCAATGGTGGAGATGCAGTATCTGTAGTTTTCATCGGAGTGGCGGCTGCCCCGTTTCCCTTGCTGAGCACATGTGACCCAGGTCTGAGCTAACGGGAGCCTGTGGGTGATGCAGGCTGCTCTTAGGACTTCCAGTATCTCTGGCAGGGCATCTCTGTAGGAAGCACTGTTCAGCTGGTTGATAATCAGCAAGAGCAGACATGAAGTAAGTCATGAGAAGATATCAGCACCATTATATCAACTCAAGGTATTTATCTACATTTACTTTTATGTTCGGTAGACCTTATGTTGACAATTTTTTACATAGACTGTCTACTTTCACAAAATTACATATTAGACACTATATACTACAGAACTGTTATTTAACCCCTCTCAAGTCTAAGGGACTTGATATAAAAAACAGTTCAACTTTCTCTATGAGACTGATGGTTGTATTGCTACTGATTCATCTGACTGGAGTCGATTCACTGAGTCGGAGGCAATGAGCCATCTCAGAAAGCCCTCACATAGTGATTCGGTAAGTTAACCAAAAAAAACAAGCATTCCTCTTCTCTTTCTCCTTGATCCTCTCTAGTGTGCCTCGCTTAATTTGGTGACTAACACTGACTGGGAAGCCATGTAAACGACCAACATGGTAAAATTACTTTGTAAACCACTGCCAGTGCCAAAGGGGGTGAGATTGGGAGCTTAAATAACCATTTTTTTTACATTAGGGTCTAATCTGTACTTTCATAAAACCAGAGTTATCATTGGTATATACCACTGGGATTAAATTGTTTAGATCTAATGAAACCAAAACTGAAAGCTGTGATGCAGTAGTCTAAAATTTATATTGTTGCCTACCTTTGCACGTGGAATGCTTGAAACTTCTGTGCTTCTCAGGTTAACTGCCTGCAAAGAGCATCACCATTAGGAATCTCAAATCTGAAAAAAAAACATGATTTGACACCAAACATGCTCTTTCTGCAACTATACTTCCTGCATACTAATGTCTGAAGTTTCAGGTAAAGGGAGGCATGAGTACCTGGAGAGCACTGCAGATGTTGTTGATCTCAGACGTGAAGTTGAGCTTCTGCCTGGTCATGATCAACTCCATAACACCCAAGCACGCGTAGTTCCCATGCTCGAACACCGGCAGCCCCATGGTGCCATGGACGTCCAAGGACTGTGCATGGCTCACCCGGGGGTACTCATGGTGGCTGAAGTACCGAACATCCGGAGACCACTCAGGGAGCTTGCCGATGAAACCCTCCCCGGGAGCCCCACGGCAGCGGCGAGGTCTGACGCAACATCCGCAGAGAACGTGTAGTGCGTCGACACGTCCCTGAACCGCCTGAGGCTCTCTGAGCTCTTGTCAAGAGAGAACGGCTGCCCGCTCGTCGACAGCATCAGCTGCCCATCGTTGCCTTTGACGGGCAGCCATAGCTGCACAAGCACATCGGTGTCCCTCTGCGTCTCCCTGATGTAAGCCAGCGCTTGGTCAAGCCGTTGCCGGAAGGTGCCGACTGAATCCACATGGTGCTATTACTTGCACTTGCAGGCGGCAGCGCGGTGGTGGTGGTCGTGGCGTCTGAGAGGAAGGTGGGAGGAGAAGCAAAGTAGTTGTTGGGCGAGCGCGAAGCGTTGGTCGCCACTTCGAGCCAGCCGTTGTCGCCGGCGAGAGCTGCTCCAGGAGATCCAGGTCAACCGCCGCGCCCTCGGACGACGCAGTGCGCGCCATGGAGATGACGTGTCGGCCGTCTCCGCCTTCCATACAGGTAAAGTTTCCTTCAGAACCTGATCACACAATTTGACACCATGATAATACTGCATCAGTGTTAGAGCCTTGAAACATAGGTAGTTCTTGGAATTAATACCAAAACAATACTTGTCCACTCCTTTTCGGAATCGAGAAGCATGGCTGGGTGATGATGAACATCTTGGGTGAGCCAAGAATTTGAGGGGGGAATCTAGGGAGGATCTTTGTGTCAGATGTGCTCGTGTGTGGTAGGCGAGAACACATCATTTTCTGCAGAAAGGAAGCAAAGAAAGAGATTGATGGAGGTAGTAGCTGCTCACTGGTAATCGTGTGCCTCCCTTCTTCTGGTCATGAAAAGAGACTCCCCCTCCCTCTCCCTCGCTCTTCCTCCTAGCTCCGCCTCCTCCTAGAAAAGGTTGGGTGCTCCAGCAGAACAGCCCCCACCATTCATTCCGGAGGCGCCTCTCCTGCTTGCTGCTGCGAGATGGGAAAAGGAAAACTAGAAATTGGCTATGCTTGTCCTGGCCTGTCCTCGCTTTGTTCCTGCCTTTCGTTGTCCGGCTTTGTCGTAAGAACAAAGCCCGTGGGGCCCACCCACTGCATTTCTCATTTTCTTTATTTCTTAGAATCTTTCCCTCTCACTGAGGGCCCCAGAACCACACACAGGAATCCAACTATGCCCACTTCCTGATTAAAGTCAACTCTGTGGGTCATTATGTGGCTTGAGAAGGATACCAGTATCTCCAAGTTGTGTAAGTTGTGTTTTATTAATTGGTTTTACGTCATCGAGATACAGCTAAAGAAATGTGTTTGTCTTTGATAAGCCGTTCTAATTAGAAAAAAAAGGATCATCTATACCAAGCCGTCTTTCTCTGTTTCACAATACCATTATACCAATATACCATGGGCGGTTGCGGCGGGGATAAATTAAGGAAGACACTTTTGCTCACGGAACTAATTGTGCCCATTTTCCAAAATAAAATAAAATGAAACTAGTTGTATAATGGTAGTTGCCTATTTCCTTGGTGCACTACCTTTGTACTCATGTGGATATTATCATAGTAAGTTTTATGAACTTATCATAAAATCTTTTAGTTCTACAGAGTTGTAACAGTGTCTGATGTGACCATTCAGAGCTTTCTTATGTGAAGATGGTGGAATCAGTCGGCCTAGTTGGTTGGAGGGCCACATGCAGGGCCACTAAATTGTTGGCCACAAATCTTACATCAGTGATGTCATTGCAGAGAAGGGGATCAGGGATGCACTAATTGGAGATTCCAGTAGTATATAGTTGTGTAGGGTCCATACAATTGTCGTCACTATGCAATACACGGGCAACCACAGATTCCAGGACAATTATCTGAAAAGGTAGGGAGTTTTAGTATCTTCCCACCACGGTTGCGTACACACGCTACATGATTCCTTCTAGCAACAAATTACATCATATGAAAAGTAGTCGTCTGAAAAATTTCTCCGAGTCTCCATAAATAAAATCAAGAAAAATCAAGTAGCTGAACTTTTAAGTCGAAAGCGAGGAAACTTCACAGATCCAAAATAGTAGAAATATGAGTTGTGGGCTTTCTGGCACCAAATTATTATAGCTGTAGATGCTTTATGAGCTAAGCACTTCTAGAGATGACAGGTGCACTTGCACAATTAAATATAGACCGTGCTTGTTCCCAGGATTGCATCTCGTAAAGCTACATATGTACGGCTTTGTTACGTATCTATATGGGATTGGTTAGTGTTTTAATTTAATCGTCTTTTCTTGCTACTACTTGCTAGATCTTTACCTTCCTCCGTTGTTTACTTGGGAATATTAAAAGTTAGGGAAGTTTTCCAAAACAAGCACCAATTAACTAGCCAAATAATGGTGGTTTAGGTGGTGGGGATACATGTGATCCCCAATACCATAGTCCAACTGGGAAGGTTGATCATGCATAGGACAATAGATTTTTCTTCCCAAGGCTGTTCCCCTTTCGGGAAGGGCTTTAAAGATTGTCAGAATGTTAATCTGCTACCTTTGTTGTTATAATTACTAGTAGCTGCACGCACTCTGCCTGATTCCTCTCATGGTAACGTGTTTCTGCGCCCTGATCAGGGAGGAAGGCGTTAGAAAACTGCCTTGATTCATTATTCCGTGACATGTCTAGGAATCTTGAATCGTGATGCCTCTTGGCGGTGCAGCAAAGGCACCGCACACCACCACCACAATACAACTGGCACTACTTATAAATTTGAACCTTTCTCGCCCCCATTTTAATTACATCTGGAATCTGTTCATGTGCTGTTTCACAAAAGAGAAGATTAAATTGAAATAAAGATCAGACTAGCTCGCTCTGTCTGTATTTTGATTCCATCATGATCCCATTTTAAAGTTGTGGGAGCATAGGTAGAAGTACACCCTTATTATCATTTTGTATTCCTCTGGACTAATCTGTCTTCTAGCGCCGGCATGCGCCTTGTTTATGTCAGCATAGAGTTGCTTGGATCAACATGGGAAGACACTAGTTACAAGCCAGCGCAAATGCACATCTATATGTGGTATAACTGACATCACCCGGAAGAAACCAAATGCAGTTGCCCACTTTTCCTCTGCTTGCTTTCCCCTCCTAATATATTGGTTCAGTCACTACCCTAGAGCCCACCCACTGCTAAATACTAGTAGTAGATCTATTTCTGCCCACATTTGACCAAAAGCTTTGGGGTTCTCTCTAGTGGCATGCCAACACCCTCTCCACCAGCTATGGAGAGGTTCTTCTTAATTCATCCGCCAATCAGATACCGGTTTCGGTTGTTAAAATTCTCCGGTCGGTGGGCCCGGACCTGGAGCCACCTAATGCGTGGGACCCACGCGGAGTCACCTCCAACACGGATCCAATCTCGGCTTCTGAACATGTAAAACTAGTATTAGTGTTGTTGATTAGCATAGCAGTTAACTCTGCATGAATGATTCATTCCTATTGCGTTTTCTTGCGTGATTGTTTCAGAGGCAATGTCACTTTCTTGATATTGGTACTAGTGTTCTGTTGAAGTAGTAGTTCAATAGTAACGTTGTACAGCATCTGACCTGAGCGATTCACTTTGTTCAGCAAAAGTTGCTCAGCGATGCTTGGGAGCGGTTCTTGTTCAGGAAAAGAAGTGGCTGGATCACATTGTTAATCCCAGACATGGATCAGTGTTGCACGCAATCATGGATGGATAGATGGATGGCTTGGAATCTGCCAACTAGGCTGGAAGCTGTACCCAAACTGCATCTACTCTTCTGGGGATTTGGATATCCCGGGGTCAAGGGAGGCGATTCGTGCGATGATTATAATTTTCGGTTCTGCTCTATCCTCTATGGAGCTAGGTCGTCAGACATGACGACTGAAGGGTTCTCCCAAACCAGCAGCCGAGATCGTTTAAGGCTTGTTCTCGAGAAGACATGACGATTCAGTGCACAGTTCAGGCCATATGGTTCAGTATTACGTGCACTGGTAAATCTCTGCTTGAAATCTAGTACATCAGTGAGGACCTGTACAAAAAAATAGCTCTGTTTCACAGGTCTGTACTACCACCCTCTTGTGCATAAATAGTACGTGCTGGTTAGGAGGGAGCATGCATGTCCTGATCTGCACCTAAGAGATAAACTTGTTATCAATTATGCTGTCATCATCATTAGGTGTATTTAGACTATATATAAGCATCAATAATGAAGCATCTTGGTCAAATTACCAGCACATTTGTTTTCCATTTTTGCTGCCAGGGTTCGTCGCACAGTGATGCCCCCGTGCAATTTTTAAACAACAAGATGCGACAGACACACACAGAAAATAATACTGGTACAGTCGACGTCAGTGCAGCAAAGCAACTGGTTGAATATACTTTGGCAGAGATAATTAGGGCGGCCCCGTGCAATTTTTAAACAACAAGATGCGACAGACACACGCAGAAAATAATACTGGTACAGTCGACGTCAGTGCAGCAAAGCAACTAGTTGAATATACTTTGGCAGAGATAATTAGGGCGGTTTCGGAATCATATGCACCGTTGTTCAAGGTACTTGGGCAAATTCCTGGAGTGCCAGGCCAAGGAGTTATCCCTGGAGTTCATAAGTTACATTAGATTAGTCTCTCTTCTTCACAGCACTCGCGTGCCACAATCATGCGCTGCTGGCAGCCCGGGAGTGGGTCGGTTGAGCTAGCTTCAAGTCTAGGAGATATGCGTAAAAGGCTTGATTCTTGAGAATGCAAAACTATGTTGACCATGTTGCAGGCTTGCAGCATTCAGGTGGCAATATCTCTGTCAGGAAGTTCTAAAAACTTATTATGCAGTGAAATTCGATTCAACTCATTTCAATGGCGGGGGGCTGGGAATGGCTGGAACGGCAAGCGCATAGCGAAAGTGGCCTGCGTTGGATGATCGGTAGGTGGAAGCTTGCCAAGCACATTCAGAGCTTTCATCTTCTGCAACTCCTTCCCTGCAGAGAACAAGGAATTAAGTAAGCTTTTGTAAACAGATTGTGTGCCAAAATACAGTTAGATACAGACAGAAGCAATGTTAAAATGCAAGTTCAAAGCTGCAAAAAATCAGATAGAATGAAGGATACCTTCTTCGATCAAGAGATTGACTGCTCGTTTCTCCAGCTCAATGGCATGCTTGCTCCGGCCAACAGATGACATGGACTGAAGCACTACAGTTTACACACATGGCACAGTGTATTAGATAGCAACTGTGGTGAACTGCTGTCAACTAAGACGTAGAATAACTTACTGCGGATATATTCTTCCTGTCCCGAGTGCTCATTATTTCTCAAGAATTCCTGCAGCCGAATAAACCTCTGTTTCCAATCTTGATTGCTCGATCTTTGTGAATTGGCCGGACTACGTGCTGTACTAGTAGCTACAGCATTGCGAGACGCTGTACTAGTAGTTGCAACATTGCAAGGTGCCATATTAGCAGCTGTACAGTTCTGAGGCACTGCAGTAGACACAACATTGCGGTGTGTTGGACTAGCATTAGCAGCTGTAAAGTTCTGAGGCATTGCAGTAGACACAACATTGCGCTGCGACGGACTAACAGCATTAGCAGCTGTAAAGTTCTGAGGCATTGCAGTAGACACAACATTGCGCTGCGGAGGACTAGCTGTATGGTTCTGAGGCATTGCCGTACGCACAACATTGCGCTGTGGCGGACTAGCAGTATTAGCTGCTGTAAGGTTCTGAGGCATTGCAGTAGGCACAACATTGCGCTGTGGCGGACTAGCAGTCACAGCATTACTCGACTGAACAGTAACCTTTCCTGGAGACTGTTTCCCAAAAGAAAGGTGAGCCGGCAAACTTGCAGAGTGCAAAGCTGGGACTGAAGCAGCTGCTGCAGGAGCCGCAGAAACAGGAGCCGATTGAGTATTGCGCTGTGGCGGACTAGCAGTCGCAGCAACACTCGGATGAACAGAAACCTTTCCTGGAGACTGTTTCCCAAAAGAAAGGTTAGCTGGCAAACTGGCAGAGTGCAAAGCAGGGACTGAAGCAGCTGCTGCGGGAGATGCAGAAACAGGAGCCGATTGAGTATTGCGCTGTGGCGGACTAGCAGTCGCAGCAACACCCGGATGAGCACAAACCTTTCCTGGAGACTGTTTCCCAAAAGAAAGGTTAGCCGGTAAATTTGCAGAGTGCAAAGCAGGGACTGAAGCACCTGCTGCAGGAGATGCAGAAGCAGGAGCCGTTTGAGTATTGGGCACACTGTTCTGATGCTTCAAAGTTTGTTCCTGCGGTCCACCTACAACAGGTTTCTTCGAGCTTAGAGAGGTGGCACTTTCGGCACCAGCAGAGGCGCCTCCTTTGTTGTGGTCTGTTTCAAGCTTCCTGCGAACGTATACAAGATGGCCATTTGCCCCTGGATTTCCTGGCACGTGATGGTTCATTGGGCTCAAGGGGCCACTAGGCTGTGGCCTCTTGGTGCCAGCGATCTCAGCTTTGACTTTGCGAAAAGGAGAAGCTCTGGC
Organism: Poa pratensis; assembly: GCA_947311845.1. Classification (NCBI taxonomy): domain Eukaryota; kingdom Viridiplantae; phylum Streptophyta; class Magnoliopsida; order Poales; family Poaceae; genus Poa; species Poa pratensis. Next base: position 147,935,249 of record CAMZMU010000085.1, read on the forward strand.
TTGCTGATTAACGACAGCATTCTTAGGCTGTTTAGGCGACTCCCTCAATGCTGCCTTTTTCTCTGAGATTGAGTGTGGGTTGTCACCAGCAGGCATGGTGCCTCTGCGGAACTGCAGCTAATCAACCTGGAATCAAATATCTACCGTCAGTAGCGAATTTGCAAAGTAGGCACTACAGTACAGAACTACAAATATTAGCAGCAGCTAATCAACTTTGATTCAAATATATACCCACCAGTATGAATTTGCAAAGTAGGCACTACAGTACTACACAACTACAAATATCAGCAACAAACAAGTTACCAAAACACATCGTCTTGCCAGGTTCATTCTACACCACTTAAATCTTGTAACATGCCTATATCTGTTGTGCAACTTCCAGTCACAATCACTACACGTTTACATGATCTTTGCCTACCCTGTTATCCAGAAAATGCTAGTGTGGTTTTTATTACAGGCCACGGATGAAAAACCATCGAACATCACAGTATAACAAACAAAAAAAATTGGCTTCTACTACCCACCAGGGACTAGGAATTTCAGATGTATGTAGCAACTGACAAAGCTCTGATCCGTGCATCCAGAACAGCAATAGGAGACTGTATAACTAATGAAACACTCGTTAGCATATAGTAACACGGCACCGTCTACATGTCTTTCGTACTTTATGCAGATTCAGCTCACTTCACTTAGAGAAGGATCCTACACATTATCATGAAGGTGAAGTGAGACACCCACAAAAAAAAGGTGAAGTGATACTTGCAGCTGGACGTATTGTGGGAAATTGCAATGATGCAGCATAGGTCGAAGCACTCGCGTGTCTAGATGGATTCGGGGTGGCATCGACTCGGGTGTAGAACTCCTTTGTGTTGGGAGTCTGATTCAGCAGCAACAGTGGTGGCTGCGATTCAGGACAATGGGCCTAACATATCCAGACTTGGTTCTATATACCAGGATATTTAAGACGACTGGGACAAACGTCCATGGGTGGCGCGTTGCCAAGATGAAGAGGCAGCAGGACAATTCGGCTCATGAGCTAGCTGGTTTCATTAGAAATAGGGGTAGTGGTGATGTTGTCTGTACTGCATATGTACCTGCACTCCTGCAGGGAGCGAGCTCAGCGCGCTGTAAGAAACGATTATAGCCTGTTTTTGGGATCAATAAAGCTCTTTATTTATACATATTAAATAGAATGCTACACATTATCAGGACCAATACATATTAAATAGAATGCTACGCATTATTTCTTTTCTTTTGGGCTTATCAGCAGTGGTCTCAAAATTGTATCGGGTGGTTGCTACATTAATATAGCGGGACGAAAGCTTATTTCTTCATTATCAGGACCAATACCAGAATGTCGCAAATGACACCCAACCGAGCTCGTGCAAGAACACCCAATCTAATCCACCACTATCTGTACCAAAAAAGCCAACTTTGCACATGCCGTCTCTGCCCCAGGGATGGAGAACCCGGGAGAGAGGTGAGCCCACGAATGGCATTCCAAGAACCGCACCGGCGTCCGTCCGGCGCCGGCGCAATGGCAATCGGATCGAGACGGAGGGCGAGGTCGGATTGCGGAGGGGAGGAGATGGGATTCGGGCAGCGGACTTACCTGGTGACCAGCGCGTCGGGACGGAGGCGGGCGGGTCGAGCCTGAGGATGAAGAAGCTAGGGTTTATGGGAGGCGTGGGGGTTGGGGAGCAGCAGCTGGCACTGGGTGGAGTGGATGGAGACTGGAGGAGAGTGGAGCTGGCTGGGGAAAGGGACAACCGGACAAGGCAGGTAGTTCGGCCGGAAGCAAGCCGCAGGCAGTGAGAACACGATGGGCCTCTCGGGCCTGCGGAGAGATTTCGGGGCCCGTTATGGCGTTTTATACAAGTTTTTTTTCTCTCCTGTGTGTGTTCCGGAAGAGGAAAGTTGTTTAGTTTCCTACGTGTACTTCCGGCTCAGGAGCAACGACGTTCTCTAGTGAAAAACGTGACATTTTCGATTGGTCTGAAAAAGGTGAGGTTTCAGTATTCCACTGGAAAAATCAGGTGGTCTTTGTTCAAAATAATCTCCTACTAAAAATTGATGTGTTGTATTGCCACTGACCCACTGTGTACAAGGATTTATATTTGTGAGATTGGCCTCATGTGTCATCTCATCTACCTCCCTCTCCGAGGCCACTTGTGTTTTGTAAGTTTCCAAACTAGATCGTGGAATGCATAAATTCTAATGAGTGGAAGTTTGTTTGAATGGTTAGAGTACATGCTGTTAGTTTTTTCAGTTTTACTACCCATTATCGACAAGGTACGGTGGTTGTACCACTTCAGACTGGGTTCTAACATTGCTACATGCCTGCTCACTAATTATAAACCCGGAGGATTAGAGGGGAAGATTTTTTTAGCAAGGACGAGCAGTACCATGTACCAAGTGGGAGGAGACTGAGAGAAACCCACTTATTAACATCTCATACTCTCTTGAATTTCTCGGATGCATACCCACTTATTAGCAGCTGGCCCTCAGGAAGTGTTACACGGTAGATGAGTCAAACAGTTGATGCTTCAACCTCGGCCATGTAACATCAACTTTTAAACGCGTCAGTTTTCACAAACTGAAGAGCTAGACTCAACATAGGTTATATTGAGGCCGTAGTCAGCTCAACTCATGTTCAATCAAGTGCTTCACTTTTTTACCATACTGATGCTTGAGAGATGTCTAAAAACAATGATTTATATAGAAATGAGCCTAATCGAGCACACACTCAAGTTTGGTTTCCTTCCTAGCTACAACGATATGCCACCATCTAGTTAAAAATAATCGTTCGATCTCCTTTACCTCTGTCCTCCCAAACAACACCCCCATGATCCAGTATACACCCTGCTTCCGACAAGACCTAGCCGCCGCTCGCAAGGTGCGCCACCCGACACCGCCGAGATCCCTCTCCTCCGGTTGCCGCTCATCCATGTGTGACCTCTCCGCCTGCTAGCCTTTCCCATCCAGTTCCCTCCCACCTAGTGCCACCCCTGCACATCTGCCCGCACGCTCATCTATCCACACCACGGGGTTCCCTCCTCAGAAAATTGTTGTTAATGCATTGATCCATAAAAACTAGTTAGCACCTGGCTCAAAAAATTTATGTTAGCACATGAAAATAATGTCTTGTTAAAACATGAACCCAAAACAAAAATTTGTCGTTAGCTGAGGGTGCTTGTTATAACATAGTAGCATGAATCTCAAAACATATTGAGTTCATTTTTTTTATAGATGTGTACCCATGTCCTTCCACCTCTGACCACCTTGGCCGACACCGTAGTTAATAATTAACTACGCGCGATGGTGGCGGTGGGCAATGGATCCTCTGGGGGGGGGGTGAGACTTCAGTCTCTCGTTATACTCGGAAGCGCCATCCTCGGTGGCGTCCCCCTCACCATGTTCTTTTTTTTGGAGGCGTCACATCGAGAAGCGGGGCTACGACGTACCCCTCTGCTTGGTGTCGGGCATGCCCTCGCCAGGAAAAGTTAAAGTTTAAAATTGTGCTTTTTTTACGTGTTTATTAAAATAATTGTGAATATTTTGGTTGTTTTCTTTTGAAACTATTTAGTAAAAGCGACAGTTGCAAAACATAGTGGTTTCAGTTAAAAAAAACATAGTTTTCCAATGTTTGTTGCCATTTGTTCGAATCATTTATAACTGATAGTATGAGCTGCTGATACCCACAAGTATAGGGGATCGCTGAAGTCTTCGTTGGGAAGTATTACCCAAATTTATAGTTCGACTCGATGGGAACACAAGAATATCAATAAGACCTTGGCAATTGAGGCGTCACTCTCAACCACACCTGTATATCAATAACTTGCAGCAGTAATAGTGATGGCAGTAGTATGATTCAAGTAACAAGCAGAACAGTAGCAGTGAACAAGTGTTTCCCAGTTTTCACCGGAAAAGTGAAAGTGTAACTCAGAGATTTAAAACGTAGGCATGAGGTGATAGCGGGGTGTTGCAAGAATGAGATTGATCATATAATAAGAAACAAATAACAATGGGACCTATCTCTAACTCCGATATATGTAGGTATGTGTTCCATATTTAGTTGTGCGTACTAACCAAGAGAATTTGCACAACATCTATTGTCCAACCTGCCCATTTCACCGGGGCCAACTTGGAACTACAGGTAATTAAGGTCTACCCTTTCGAATAGACCGGAACAATGCATTAACACTTCATGAACACATAGAATCCTCAAACTAAAACATCTCCCCCTTGTTTTCCCTATATGTCACGTTTAGGGTTCGCAGGTTCAACATAATAGCAGGTGATACACTTTGCAGATAAATACCAAACTCAAATATATGATGGGGCAATATAAGTTCAGTACTGAAATCATGCCACTCGGGCCCTAGTAGCAAGCATTAAACATAGCAAGAGTGCATCAACACAATACAAAAGTATCCTCAAGATAAAACCCTAAAATCCCGAACAACGGGTAGCATTACATGATCAATCTCATCCAATCCCCATCCACCTCACATGCCTACAGCGGACTACTCACACATGGTGATGGTGAAGGGGCTCATGGTCGATGGAGATGAAGGCGGTGATGAAGGCGGTGAAGACGGCCTCCGGATCCCTCCACCGGAGGAGAAATCCTGGATCAATCTGTCCCCGAAACGAAGATCGTGATGGTGGCGGCGTTCTGTTTCGCGAAAGCTCCTCTCCTCCTAGGGCAAGCACTTTTTCGTATATATGAGGGGGTACGTCGAAGACCGAAGGCGAGGCGGCCCGAGGCCCATTTGGGTGGGCCCACGCGGCCAGGTACAGGGGCCGCGTGGGACCCCCCTTTGGCCCTCGAGCGCTTCCTCGTGTCCATCTTTGTCCATTGTCCTTCCTTTTCCATAAAAATTGACGTGGTAATTTTCCCCGATTTATTTCCTGCAAAATAGCCAGAAAGAGACTTTGCTAAAAACAGCGTCAGATTCAGCAGTTTTATTCAAATATGGGAAGATTCCGGAGCAAATTATGAGGCAAAGTGCTTGGAAAAGTAGATGCATTTTGGATGCATCAGCTCCCCCAAGCTTAGCTCGTTGTTTGTCCTCGAACAACTCAAACATAGTGCAGAAGCGATAAAAGACTTTGACAAGAACTTTGCATTGCATATGTAACACTTTAATACAACAAGCATTCAAAACATAGCTTCAACAAATAACAAGATGCTAGCAAAGTATATCTAATCAATGTTAAAGCATTTATATTTGCTGCAAGAGGAATAACATGTAGTGTCAACACTTGGATGAGTTTGCTCAACTGTAGAAATAAACAAAGGTTCTTGCATCGCTATTGATTGATCATGACAAGATTTTTGAGATCTTTTGATTCTCTTTTGTTGACTAGTAAATCATTGTGCTTACAACCTTGCTCTTAGTTTTATCAAACCATTTGAATATTAATATGACTCATATGCTTGACCAACTAATGGTTGAAAGTCTCATGCCCCGTGAATACGAGTACCTACACCATGGCTACTCAACTTGGGTCACTAGGTAGTTCGAAATTTTCAGTCATTGCAAGTAATAAAAGCGTCATCAAGAGCGTCAACTGGGGTACCTCTTGTCCCAGGACATGGACAAGCCCATGTCCAAACAACAAGACAAACAGACAATGAACAATCTCAGCACTCTTTTATTTACTATTTGTGTAGCTTTTTATTATGAGTGCATCACTGAATGTCACTATGGTGCTGTAAATTTCCACCATGAATGATGCATGGCTTAAGTTGGCGGCCCAGGCGTCTCTCTAGCCAATTATTCTCACTCAACAAACTTACTAAGTTTCCGCTTTTATTTCGCACATGATAGCATCCATAACAAAAGTACATGATATCAACGAATATAATTTAGTGCAATGTTGAAAGCTTTCCATGTGTCAGCACATTTCAGCTAACTCCCAACCACTAACCTGTCAAGCATAACTTCATGTTTAACATTTGAAAATTTTTTACTCTCTTTTTTGGCAAGTTTAGTAAGCACAATGGGATGCGTAGACCTTTGTTTAGAGCCACAATTATTCAATCCACAACCAAGTATTGTCACTAATATATTTCACTTGCATCATCATATAACATACTAGAACACGGAAAAGATAAACATTTGCTACCATTTCTAGATGTCAAAGAAACTATGATGTGCTCACTTGCTGTTATTAAAAGTCCACATAAACACGGCAAAGGTGTCATACCTTTCATCCACTTCATGCACCATCAACTCATCATCGTTGTTCTCCTCTCCCAACTTGAACTGCACAATAAAAACTCAAATCTGCCAGAAAATGTCACTGCATACAGTACTGTTTTTACCCTACCTAGACACCTCAGAAAAATCTCATATTTTACGTGTGTGTAGGTTATGATGTGTTGCAGCAGTGGTTAAAATTTCAGCTCAATCGGAGTTACAGAGAAAAAATGAAAAATAAAACAGCGAGCAGATTTCAGCAATTTCTGCACCTCCGTTTTTGCGTTTGTTTCAAGAAAACGAAAATATTTTTGTTATTTTTCGTTCTAAGAAACAAAAGACAAACAACCAGAAGTAAAAGAAACAAATAAAATCTTTTTGTGTTTTTGCGTTTTCAAGAAACTTATCATAGCAATATAACGGTGATATAAAACAATGAATGGAGAGTAAGAGAAGTACTCCCCCAAGCTTGCGATCAAGCTAGTATCCTGGGTAGTTGCCGTATCCACTTCCACTTCCAGGGTAGTAACTATATGGGTAGCCTTGCATGCTTGGGTACAGGGGCTCCGCCTGAGGTATGTACCCCTGTGTCTCTGGAGCTTGTGGCTCCTCCTGAGGCGGCGCCTCTTCCACTATCCATTTTCCGGTACTCCTGTCAAAAAGGTCAGTACGGGGGAGCCTAATGGACACTCGCTGCCCACTAGTGCTCAAATAGTTATACAGATAATGTTCCCCATACAACGTACTTATATCCATGCGAGTAGTCAAAGCAAAATCAAGTAATTTGGACTCTCGCACTAGAGTACCCATGTTATCACCATATCCTCTCTCGTTTTTAATGTAATTGTACACCATAGTAGCAATAGCACCAGCATAAATAGGAGTTTGATCAGTAATATTTCTACTCACAGCAGTATGCAAAGATCTAGCAAGTATGACTCCCAAGTTATATTCACACGGTGTATTTTCTTTTGCACATTTTAGTAGATAAACCATTGGTCCAGTGCAAGCAGAATTGTTATCCCTAGCAAGAAATCCTCTTGCAAGAAACAACGCAAAATATCTCAAACTTGGGTGCTGTATATGAGTAAATTTACCCCTATTTAATCTATCATGAGAGTTTACAGATATAGTATGCCAAAACTCAACAAGCTCATGGTTGGTATCAGCACGAGTTTCACTCCAACTCCCTGAATTTTCTACACCAATAGCATTGCAAAATTCCCCTAGAGACATAACAAGGCGCTCACCTCTCATAGTAAATTTGCAAACAAAGGTAAGAGGGTGCCTTACTTTCTTCCTGTGCTTTTGGGCTCCGGGCCCTCAAATCTGAAGGTAGAGAGGAATTCCCGAGAGAGTTCTCATATGTATCTTGGGGTTCTGAGAAACCTAAGTAAACCAGTTGTAGACGAAGGTGTCGAAGTCCTCTTTGATCCCCACTGCTCAAGAACATAGGGATCTTGCCATCTTGTTGTATGTATTTTCAGCTTCTCCCCTACAAAGAATGCATCATCCTCCCAAGATGGTGGTCATCATAATTGAGGGAGACTTTGCACTCTTCTTCTTGGTCTTGAGCTCATCCCAACAAAGCTTTGCCCTTGCTAAACATGATACCTTGCTGCCCAAAAACAATATTCAACAAAAATCAAGATGTAACACCTTAAAACAACATTAAGCCATCCATAAATAGTCTCCACATCAATATCATGCATCAATATCAACTAGAAAACTTGAATCTATGGATTTCCTAAGCATAAAAGGGTGACACCTAGTGCAGCAAAATACTTCATGCATGAGGCATAAGAACAAAAAGTAATTGGATGAGTGGAGGAGTCACATACCAATGAGCAATCCCACCAAACAGATTTGAAAAATCTGCCCTAAACTTGGAGATCCAAGGATAGCAGGAAGAGAGCTCGAGAAAATTTGGGAAAAATACCTGGGGCTGGTTTCCTGTCGAGGGGAAGGAGATGGGCACTGGATACTCACCTAACCCCCTCTGTGGGCCAAAATAGTGGGTCCCACGCGGCCAGGTACTGTGGCCGCGTGGGACACCCCCTTTTGGGCCCTGGTGGCCCTCTGGTGTCTCCCTTTTGGCTGTTAGTTCCTCTGGTAAAATAACTTACCTCCAAATTTTTCTGGAATTTTTCGAGAAAATTTTCTGAACAGAATTTTTCAAACTACATTTCTGGAATTTCTGCACTTTGAAATAATTATGCTCATGCAAATAATCTAAAAATTCTAGAATAAATGAAATCAAACATTCAAAGCAATTTTTATGGGAATCAAGTTTGCATCATTTTCATATTAGTAATGAGGTTGATCAAGTCTCATTAATAATATGCAAAAGATATAATACATGATTCTTTATTTTATATGTTTCTGAGCAATTTCAAGTCACCTCATATTTGATTGGAATAGTTCCAATCATTAAGATAGCATATTTTGGTTCAGGAGGTGGCAATGCAATCAAAGCTTCCTATTATAAGAGTATTCCTTTTAATGGAGTTCACACTCTGGCTTACCATAGTAACAGATTTCTTCTTAGGAAAATAGATAGTGTGCTCATTTCCCTTGACATTGAATGTTACCTTGCTCTCAGTGCAATTTATAACAGCCCCTGCAGTGTTTAAAAAGGGTCTTCCAAGAATAATAGACAAATTATCATCTTCAGGCATTTCTAACACAACAAAGTCTGTAGGGATTAACACATTAGCAATAGAGATAGGGACATCCTCACATATTCCTATAGGCACAGCAGTTGATTTATCAGCCATTTGTAATGATACTTCAGTTGGAACCAATTTGTTTAGGTTAAGTTTCTTATATAAAGAAAAAGGCATAACACTAACACCAGCTCCTAAGTCACATAGAGCATATTTCACGTAAGTTTCTTTAATATGACAAGGAATAGTTGGAATACCAGGATCACCACGTTTTTCAGGCATTTTCCCTTTAAAGGAATATTCAGCAAGCATAGCAGTTATTGCATCAGTAGGAATCTTTCTTTTATTAGTCACAATGTCTTTCATGTATTTGGAATATGGAGGGATTTTAATAGCATCAACAAGAGGAATTTGCAAACACAAAGACTTAATCAACTCAAAGAATTTCTCAAATCTAGCATCATCCAAAGTTTTTATTACCTCTTGGGGATATGGTATGGGTTTTTGTACCCACGGATCCCTATCTTTACCTCTTTGTGGATTAGGATGGCTCTTCTTCTTATTCTTCTCAGTAGATGGTGGAGGGTCTTCTTTATCATTAGGTTCAGGTTCTTCAATATTTTCATCCTCTTGTGGCTCTTCTTCAGGTGAAGGTGATTCTTCTTCTTCATTATTATTATCTTCAGTCTCAGCATCAGAAATAGAAATATCCTTATCTTGCTCTTCAGAGTCATCAATGTCCTTGTTTTCATTGGGAGATTTTCCTGCAGAAGATTTCTTCTTGAGAGCTTCTTGTTCTTTTCTCTTGGGATGGCCTTCAGGAAAATCAGGATCCTGAGTACTTGCACCTCCCCTAGTGTTAACTCCACAAACCTGTTTCTTCACCATAAGACTTTCATACAATTGATTTTGAAGAGAAACCATTTGTTCAACTTGATTATTCATCATCTCACAGTGTTTAACAATTCTTTTTACCTCTCCCACACTAGCATGTAAACTTTCTCGAAGAGATTTAATTTTGTGAGAGTTCTCCATAATAGTCATTCTAATATTATGCTCCTCAGGATTATGATGATAAGCAAAATCATTCATGTAGGATACATCAACAGGAGGTGTTACCTTTTCATTACCTTTTATGGAGCTAATAGCATTGACTTGAATTGGAAAACATGGTTGATCATCAGGAAGTTTAACACCCATTTCAGATAATTCCTTAAGATGAGAGGTTTTAATTCCCTTCTCTTTAATAGCCTTGGAAGCTTCTTTCATTGTTTCGTTATCCAATTTGAGCATGCCTCCTTTCTTCTCCGGAAATATCTCTTCAATATTCCAGTCTTCATAATTCCTAGAGATAGTCTCCAATAGCTCAGTTGCTTCATCAACGGTCCTTTCCCTGAAAACATTACCTGCAATACCATCAAGATAGCCTCTGGTGTTTTCGGTTAGACCATTGTAAAATATATCAAGTATTTCATTACTCTTGAAGCCATGGGTAGGACATTTCCTAACCATCTTACTATACCTCCCCCAAGCTTGGGGTAAATCCTCCTTCTCTTTCTGTGAAAAGCTGCTAATCGCAACAGTCAAACCATGAATCTTATCAGCAGGGAAATACTTATTATAGAATACCTGCAAACATTCTTCCTTGCTAGTAATACATCCAGGTTCTAAACGATTATACCAAGTTTTAGCACTTCCTCCCAAAGTAAAAGGAAACAGCTTTAAGAAATAGTAGCGTTGATGGATTTCATCTTTACCAAATAACACAGATAAGTCATGCAAGACAGCAATGTGTTCAAAAGGAAACTCATCCTCTCTACCATAAAACTTATATTTTTCAGCTTTTTCAATTATTTCAGGATCAACACTAAACTCATAATCTTTATCTTTAATTTTAATAGCAGGAGCATTCATTTTCTCAGTAATAGGAAAATATCCATCAAGAGGAGAATTTTTATAGCTATCAAGTTTATCCAATTTATCAAAGTCAGAATTCATAAAAGCCATAGTAAATGCCTCCTCTTCCTCAGAAGAAGTTTCAAATTCATCATCACAGTATTCATTATCTTCTAACTCAGATTCCACATTTTCATTAGTAGAAGATTCCAGATTTTCAGGTGTTTCAGTTATCTCAGATGTTTCAGGTGTCACTTCTTTGTCTATGCTACCACATAATAAATCATTTTCATTACTAGTAGACATTTTAGACAATGGTGAACTAGATAAAACCTTTCCTTTTTCTTAGGAGCAACAGCAGAAGCAACATTAGGTGAAAAGTTTGGCCTACTTGGCAAATCCGTACCTCTGCGAGTAGTTGAAGGCCTCACTTCCTTCGGAGTAGTCTTTTCCTTTCCCATGGTTAGGAACAAGCAAAAGCAGCAAATAGATGATAACAAGTTGTCTTACCAATAAAGCTAGGTTCCCCGGCAACGGCGCCAGAAAACGTCTTGATACCCACAAGTATAGGGGATCGCTGAAGTCTTCGTTGGGAAGTATTACCCAAATTTATAGTTCGACTCGATGGGAACACAAGAATATCAATAAGACCTTGGCAATTGAGGCGTCACTCTCAACCACACCTGTATATCAATAACTTGCAGCAGTAATAGTGATGGCAGTAGTATGATTCAAGTAACAAGCAGAACAGTAGCAGTGAACAAGTGTTTCCCAGTTTTCACCGGAAAAGTGAAAGTGTAACTCAGAGATTTAAAACGTAGGCATGAGGTGATAGCGGGGTGTTGCAAGAATGAGATTGATCATATAATAAGAAACAAATAACAATGGGACCTATCTCTAACTCCGATATATGTAGGTATGTGTTCCATATTTAGTTGTGCGTACTAACCAAGAGAATTTGCACAACATCTATTGTCCAACCTGCCCATTTCACCGGGGCCAACTTGGAACTACAGGTAATTAAGGTCTACCCTTTCGAATAGACCGGAACAATGCATTAACACTTCATGAACACATAGAATCCTCAAACTAAAACATCTCCCCCTTGTTTTCCCTATATGTCACGTTTAGGGTTCGCAGGTTCAACATAATAGCAGGTGATACACTTTGCAGATAAATACCAAACTCAAATATATGATGGGGCAATATAAGTTCAGTACTGAAATCATGCCACTCGGGCCCTAGTAGCAAGCATTAAACATAGCAAGAGTGCATCAACACAATACAAAAGTATCCTCAAGATAAAACCCTAAAATCCCGAACAACGGGTAGCATTACATGATCAATCTCATCCAATCCCCATCCACCTCACATGCCTACAGCGGACTACTCACACATGGTGATGGTGAAGGGGCTCATGGTCGATGGAGATGAAGGCGGTGAAGGCGGTGAAGACGGCCTCCGGATCCCTCCACCGGAGGAGAAATCCTGGATCAATCTGTCCCCGAAACGAAGATCGTGATGGTGGCGGCGTTCTGTTTCGCGAAAACTCCTCTCCTCCTAGGGCAAGCACTTTTTGTATATATGAGGGGGTACGTCGAAGACCGAAGGCGAGGCGGTGCCCGAGGCCCATTTGGGTGGGCCCACGCGGCCAGGTACAGGGGCCGCGTGGGACCCCCCTTTTGGCCCTCGAGCGCTTCCTTGTGTCCATCTTTGTCCATTGCCTTCCTTTTCCATAAAAATTGACGTGGTATTTTTCCCCGATTTATTTCCTGCAAAATAGCCAGAGAAGAGACTTTGCTAAAAACAGCGTCAGATTCAGCAGTTTTATTCAAATATGAGAAGATTCCGGAGCAAATTATGAGGCAAAGTGCTTGGAAAAGTAGATGCATTTTGGATGCATCAGTTGCTTGCAACAATAGCTGGACATATGACATATTGGCATATAGGAACAGAACTAACACATGCAATATATAAACTTGGCATGACTGGCAAACATGGTTCTCAAACTTGTAAAGATAAATAGGTCTTAAACTTATTACATACACACGACATACTAAACGAGGATATTTGGATATATAACAAAAATGGGAACTAGGGATAACTACTTTGTCAGTCTGACAGGCCCAACAAAACTGAGGTAATTGACTACTCATTATTCACATCTAGCAAGTAGTTTCTCTTCACAAACCTTCTTAAGAGGGATCTGGCATTTCTCCACACGATAGCTTGGATGGTACTTGCAGTTACAGGAAATTCAGGATGGGTTGGGGGGGGGGGGGGGGGGACGGCATCGCTATCAATGATCTCTCAAATTCATGAATTAAATTTTCTTCATAGACTTGGATGTTTTGTTGTTAGCTGTATGAGTTATTGCGTTGTCCTTCAAACCTGCACTCAGACTTGCAGTATGTTGGCTAGCTCAAAATTCAAATGAATTTGTTGAGGACATGAAGGAGTCAAATGATACTATAGGAGGACATGATGTGTGCTGCAACAAATGTAGAAGGAGACGGACAACATACGGAAGAAATTTCAATGGAGATACAAAGAGTACCGGCTACGTACGCCTCACTTCCACTACTTCTCTAGGGCCCTACTTTTGCCTTTTATACGCAGGTGAGATCAAATTCACCAAATCTTAATCTTCATTGATGGCATTCTGGTTATCAGCAGCATCATGGACAGAATGAAGATTAAGTGTCGCCATTTTTATCAGGATTCTCAATGTTCTGAATGTTCTCATGTAGTTCTATGATACTATAGGTGTTATTCAATGGCATAGGCAGTATATCGGAGTAGACAACCGTGACACATTTTTAAGAGATTGTTGGACAAATCACAACTGGTAGTAGAATGCCACATTCACACTAATTGGAAACAAAAAATGAGCATTTTTTTTACCAAATCACTGTTTTAGTGAAACCCAAATTCAAAAAATAAAATAAAATTTTGTACTTGTCGAACAAACCACAACTACTGGCGAAACAAAAACTTATATTAGTGGAACAAACTTTCAGTGCTCATAAAAGTAATCACAGTTAACTAGTGGAACACAAATTTAATGCTCATGGAACTAATAATTTACACTAACCGGAAAACATGTTTACCCAAAGTGGAACAAAATTATGTGGTGGAAACATTTATTCTCGTGGAACAAACAACGAATATATAGAAACAATATTTGCAACAAAAGGAACAAATCATAATATGCAGTGTAACAAAAGTTTACACTATCTAGAACAAATGTTTAAACTATGGAAATAAATGTACGTGGTCATGAAATAATCATGATACTGGCGGAAACAAGAATATTGTCTTGGTGGAACAAACAATGGATATTAGTGGAACAAAAGTTTACATCAAGCAGAACACAACTCTAGTCTTCATTGCACGAATCATGATTACTAGCCGAACCAAAAGCACGGTGCTCAAGGAACAAAAAGAGCCACCAGTGGAACTCTTTCTTTTGCGTTTCATGGGATAAATCATGGTTTCTAGCGGAAAAATAGCCCCACGGAACAAAAAGAAACACATTTTTTTGCAGCGGCCAACAACAAATCACATCCACAAGAGGAACAAATTGTAAAATAACTGGAAGAATATCACGGTTACACTTGCCCCAAAATTTCGGTACACATCCAAACCACTTTACAAACAACTAGACATAGTGAGCGCCTGGGAAACAAATATCATTTCCACTAGGAGCAAAGCTAAAAATTAATGGAAACAAAATTATGACAACAATTGGGACAAGGGACTTAGTAAGCAAACAATTATGCATGAAATAAAATGTTAGCGCTTGGAGAACAAAACACATCTCACTAGGAATAATTCCTTAGACTAATTGGAACAAAATCAAGAGCATGGTTGGAAAACTTACGAGATTGACAAAATTTTGGCTCAAACGGAAGAAAAATCACATCTATGTGGAACAACAAGTTCAAGTACGAGGGACAAACATCAAAGCCGTGGAACAATTCACAACCACGGATGATACTGTTTTTAGGGAATGCAACGTACAATGGACATATGTTTTTTTTAGCCGCTTGGATTCATCTATAAAATCACTCGTTCATATTTTTTATCTCTACAAGTGTTGATTTCTTTGATCGTTTGGCAACGTGAAAGTGCAATCTATGGCCAGTACAAGTCTTCTACGGAGTAGTTCTCATCTCCAACTAATTTCTCCTTCTCCATGTGATTTGTGTCGTGCGCCTCTTCCAAGGACAAGAGACGGCAGCTGACGGCCACCGCAAATAGGCAGTTCCAGGTAGAGGTGGGCACTCTACGACATCGCAGTTCCAGGTAGAGTGATGTCATAGTAGGTAAGGTTGATATAGATTTTATCAAAAAATTATGTATAAGTAGTTCGATATCAACATTATTTTTATATACACTTTAAATAATTATCTCTAATTTCACATTTACATGTATAATTATCATTTTAATGGGTATAGGGGGCCCTGAGTTCTTGTTTCACCTCGGGTCCCGAAAATCTCAGGACCGGCCCTGTGCGTACGTGACTACTCCCTCTGTTGCTAAATATAAGATGTTTTAGGTGTTCATATGTTGTTTAGGTACGGTCTAAAATGAGTAAATATACACACTAAAATGTGTCTAGATACATGTAAATTTAGAAAAAAGGCTAAAACAGATTACATTTAGAAAAAATGGAAAAAAAATGGAGAGAGTACTTCATATCCTCTGACCACGAGCAGAAGCCATCGATATGGGTTGTTGGGCCGTCGAAGCAGCGTGTCAGCCACGGGCGATTCCACGGTAGGAATCGCACGGGCGGCATGGAGCATTTTCCCTTTTTCCGGCGCTAGTGCATGAATGCACGTTGCGTTATTTTACCCTCTGCCTCTGCTTCTAACTAGAACCCAAAACTGTTACCCTCTGGTAAACGCCCTCAAGAGAACGATTCCTCCATGATAACTAAGTTTTGATGACTTGTCATTCGCACCACCCAATAATGCTAGATTTACAGATTGGGCATGCTGCCGAGAGTGACTCTACGGCCGGCCTGGCGTCGAATTAGTGGGTTGCAGGGTTGGTAAAAGTTTAGATTCCTCAGAAGAAACTTCGTGGCGTCCAATGGGTTAACTAAGTAGCAGTGGTCAGTCACACATGTGGTATTTAAAGGCTTGGCCGCCTCAGTCCTCACATAACCAAACCCTGCGGCAATCTCATCCCCTCCGGCCAGGCGAACACGATCACGCTACTGAGGCAGGCTCTGATCGAACCCGGCAGCCATGGAAAGGAATTAAGCGCTTCTTCTTCTTGTCTCATCGGACCTGACGGTCAGATAGCTTTGGCTCTTCGCAGGTGGGAGCAAGGGCTAGGCGGTGCAGGCTCCAGGTCGTCATGCCATGCCAGAAGGGGTGCAAGGGGTGCGTCGGGAAGTTCCAGAAGGCAAACCAGGTGGAGCTTTGCCAGTGTCTGCAGAGCAAGACAGGGAAGGATGTCAAGATCATCTGCCCCGATCTATCGTCAGAGAATCGTAATCGTGGTGGTTGGTAGTTTATAACACGCCGCCGGCACATGTTTCTATTCAAGTGCATGTTTGTACTGTGTATCAATTCACTATCACATATTTTTGCTGCATAGCAAACATCGTAGATGGTGTGTACCAGTTAAGAACCAGTAAAAATTTACTACTACCTCCAATCCGGAATAACCATCGTGCCTCTTGTGCTGTCGTAGTACAAAATTTGTGTACAGGTTGCGACAGTTATTCCGGACCGGATCGGGAGTTGAAAGTTGATCCCATTTTTATAGTATTCTACCGTCTTGCCTAGGAAGACTAAAGAAATATTTCATATCAGCCAGAATATTGTAGTTTTACTACACTTTTTCATACAGTCCTTGATTAATTCATCGTGTTTTGGTAGTCCTGGGGTCCAAAATTCAGATTTTCTCTGACGATGAGTAGTGGATTCAGATCTATTCAAAATAGCAACAGAAAAACAATAAGGTTGAGCAATATAATTCACATCTGCTCATAAATTTGTAGAAATTGGCATACATAAACTATATTAGTATTATCCCATTCCTACAAACAGCACGCTAGAACCATATAGGCTGCAGAAGCTCAGTCGTCGCTAAAGTAGCCTTTCCTCTTGTTCTTCCTGGCCGCCTTGGCCCTCTCAGCTGGATTCTCCTCCTCTCCCCCTCGTGTCCACCACCGAGGCCCACTTGTTGTTATCAAACGCCGCGACGACACCATCATCTTCGTCGGACGGCCTGCAGGATGCCATATGTGAGTCAAACATTTGAGAGGACCTTTTTCTATCGCTCACTTTCTTTTTCCAGAGCTAGCGAATGAATGCACATTGCGTTTGTTACCCTCTGTTTCTAGAAGCCAAGACTGTTACTCACCCTCTGGTCAACACCCTCTGATGACCGGTTCCTCACTGACGACTATCAAGAGAGATGAAAAACATGGTTACGTCCAATCACATGTAGTTAAACCACCATTGGCCTCCTGCAAAACAACTGAGGCAGGCTCCGAACCGGGAAGCCATGGAAACAGTGAGGAATTAAGCGCACCTCATCCTCCTCCTTCTCTGATCCATTCGTAGATTCTGCTGCTCCCATCAAACCTGACCAGATAGTTTTGGCTCTTCGCAGGTGGGAGCCAGGCCAAGGCGGTTCAGGCTCGAGGTCGACATGCAGTGCCCCTGCAAGGGATGCGTCGGGAAAGTCGAGAAGGCGATGGCCTCCGTCGGGAGCTTCACAGGTATGCACAGCCTTCCCTTCCTGACCCTCCATCGGCGATGCTACTGGGCGTTTTGCCTGAATTTGGTTTGATAGGAGTCGAGAAGTCGGAGAGAGATGTGGATACGGGAAACGTGACTGTGACGGGGAAGGTGAACCCGGAGGAGCTTTGCGAGTGGCTGAAGAGCAAGATAAGGAAGGATGCCAATATCATCTGCCATGATCTATCGGTCGAGGATCATAAACAGGTATGGATGTGCTCCTCCCTCTTGTCTACTACGACACAATGGCTAGCTCCCTCATGTTCTATTTCCGTAGTGGTTTCCACAACTCCAATAAAACCACTGCCCCGTACTTGCTTGCAGACAATTATATTGATTCATGGGAGCAGCTCAGGAACTGGGAGCACTACATCTTCAGCTCCATCGTCGTGTGTATCAGGAGCTCAGTCTGACCACGAGGAGCTACAGCTGATTGAGGATAAGATCAGGGACCTCGAGAAGGAAAGGGATAGGTTGAAAATCAAGAAACAGAAGAAGAAGTTGGCTGCAGATAATTGTAAGCTCGATGAAGTGATCAACGATACCAAGAAGGCTCTGCTAGATAGTGCGTTGAGCCAGATCAGAGCGTACGATAAACTTGAATCACTCCGTCGCTCACGTATGGGTTGACGCCTATCCTGTTCAAGGTTTCGGCATAATGCTATTTCAGTCTTCAGCAATAAAACTATTACTAGCTAGCGGAAGGCTGATGTATTGCTGTTTGGAGTGTCAACAAGCCATGGGGATGGGGTGTAGATTCCCATGCCAAAGCAGCAGATTACATGTACCAATTTTTACCGTTTGATCTTTTGGTATATTTGTCACTGCATATCATCCAAATTTTAATGTAATGTGATTCAGAGCACTACGGATTCTGTTCTATTTAAAAATAACAAAAGTCTCAGTAGTGACCTTGGAGCACCGCAAATTACATGTACCATGTGCAGTCTAGAGATGGCCGATTGTTCATGCTTAATAACATTAACATGCGTATGTATCAAACTAGCTGAGAGCTAGAACTAGAGTAGTTCAGTGGCTTGAGAGTTTGACCCAATCTCTTCGAGTTAATTTTCAGGAAACCAACAAATTTCACAAGACTTGGCACGGGGAATCCACACACCGGATAATCGAACAACTGAGTCTGTTAAAGAGTGCCAATCTCCAAGAGTAACAAGTAGATCTCATCTGCTCCAAAGCGCTCTTGATGTAGCTCAATCATGCTCACTCTTTTCTTTCTCAAAGGAATTTGCTCAAAACAGAGAGAGGAAAAACTTTCACGACAAACCAAGGATATCAGATCCAAATAAATAAGCTCAATGTCAACAAAGTCGACAACCCTACCCACTGGGTTTCGGGTCCTATTTATAGGCAGAGTCCACCAACTAGTTGTTAAAATAATAATTTATGTACGGACAAGTCACAAGGGTCACATCGGCTGGGCTTTACAGAAGTGTTGCACGATATAGGGGCGGTCAAACACTCGATGCTTCAATCTCAACCATGAAGCATCAACTCTTATAGGCATCCGTTTTCACAAACTGAAGAAATGTACTCAACATAGGTTATATTGAAGCCATAGTCAATTTTACCTCATGTTCAATCAAGTGTTTCACCTTTTCACCATACTTATGCATCGGATATTTCCAAAAGAATGATGTATATAGAAATGAGCCTAATTGAGCACACAATCAAGTTCGGCTTCCGTCTAAAGATCTGAGATGAGGGCACCCGCCGCCATCATCCACCGCCTAGGTCTTGCATAGGGGTGTGATGGAGGAAGGCCCCGCTGCCGCAATCATCCCTCGCTCGAGCTTTGCCCAATGGCACTCTGGTGCCGACGAGGAGATCTGAGGCGGCGGCTAGAGCCTAGGTTTAGGAGCGGGGCTCATGTTATTGACTTTAAAACCACATTTTTTAGTTAGCTTTAGCATAAACTAGTTGACCGTGGTTTGCAAAATTCTTGGTACAACATGCTTGACATGATTTATGTATGTCTTTAGTTGGAAAATTACTTATGGGTCTCTCTAATGCTCAATCGAATGAGAAATAGCTTAGTTCTCATTCGCATGACGTCATCAATCTCAGTTGCAAGTCAAGTTGCAACTCATAATTAGCACGAATCACGAAGCAAATCGAACGGTGTGGAGCAGTTGCAAGTCCACTTGCAACTCAGGCGAATGAGAACTAACTTAATTCTCAATTGCATGACGTCATCCAATCCCAGTTGTGCACGAATCACAAAGCAAATCAAGTGGTCCGAATCAGTTGTAACTCCACTTGCAACTGATGACGTCATGCGATTGAGAACTAAGCTAATTCTCATGCGATTGAGAACTAGCAAAACCGATTATTTATACCAGGCAATTAAAAGACAAAACTAGTGTGAAGTCTCTACCGGGAGGCTGATCAAGCTAGGATGGTAAAGTTGCACATTCACAAGCACTAATAAAGTAATAAATATCGTCTAAAAGCAGGCGAGCTAGATCACTCAGCAACAGGGTCCCTACCGCGTCACAATTGAGGAAAAACATCTTTTGGAGAGTGCACATGTGGTAAAAAAAAATTACTCCCACCGATGCGAAATAAGTGTCGCTAATTTTGTATCAGAGGAAGTAGTTGTTTTGCAAAGAAATAATTCTATGTAGTGTACTATGCAGCCCCCTAGCCAAGCTAAAAAATAGCATGCTAAAGGAAATAGGGACGGCCTGCTCAAAATGCTATACACGCTATAGCGTGCTATGTTTAGAATCTGAACGTTAGCGATGTCATCTTTCGATTTAGAAGATGATCTGACAGATTACAGTTCATCACCACTATAAATTTTAGACTATCATTAATTAGGTCGTAGGCTCATATTGTCTTGGGTTGTGTGATGTTACGATAACATAGCTAGATACTCCATTTTTCTCTCTCTTTTTTAATTACATGCCACATCATCATTTTTACCTATGTGGCACTTATGTTACTAGTTATGTTACTCCCATTATGGGTAGTCTAAGCAATAAATCTAAGCTATTTGAAAATCAGTAAATGTTTGCTCTTGGGGGGCATCTTTGCTTCTATGGCACATGCTAGTACTTTGGGTTGAGCAATCAACCCTCCCGACTTAAAGTGTCACGCTCCATCACAACATAGTTAGGACGGTGGCTATTCTTCAACAATTTTAAAAATTATACTCCCTCTGTCCATAAAAGGATGTCTCAACCTATGTCAAATTTGCATGTATTTAGACATAGTTTAGTTTGTAGATACGTGTAAATTTTGGCTAGGTTGAGACATGCTTTTGTGGACGGAGGGAGTAGTAGTTTATCGCTCTGTGGCGATCTTGACCCGAGATTCTCCGTCCGATTCAGATGTTAGAGAATGAATAAGTATATCATATTTTTGTGCACCTGGTTCATCATTTTATTGGTTGGTGTAGTTCTAGGCTTAAAATTTTTGCAACAAAATTTCAGACAAATTTCAATCAATTTTTTGAGTGATATTTCATACAAGTACAATACAATATTTCTAAAATATTTACAAATTTAATTCATAGATATTCGTCCAAAAAAACTTGGCAAATATATTTCACAAATATGACTAAAATTAAGTTCACTAATGTATTTCATAAATATTCACAAATTTGAATTAGGCATCTACTAATATTTAAATCATATTTCCACCAATTACATCTTTCTCGTTGTGTACAAAAAGTAGGGAATACATGATCCAACTATGCCTGACTTTAATCCAACATACGCGAAACAATATCTTTACTCTATTGGAGTAATTTCTATAAGTCCTCACATATCTCAACATACGCGAAAGCCTGACGAATTTTTTGTTGAAAACCGTAGCATTCCTTCCTTCGAGATTTCCCACGTGATTAGGATGATCGTGGTCTTCAGACCCTTGCGAGAAGGCGATGGCGAGGCCTCCAACTCCCTCCAGAACATTGTTTGCTTGGCGGAGGCAAGACTCTGTAAGAGCGTGGGGGCATTTTAGCCAGGTGAAAATTTAAGTTTGCTAAAAAATATTTTTACATGGTAAAGAAGATCGGGCTCAAATAAAGACGGACAACAAGAATTTTAGCGTGGGGGGGGGGGGGGGGGGGGGGGGTGGGGGGGGGGGGTTTGAGCTTACACTAACCCGTCACAAATACCCATTGTAGCTTTGAGCACATTTTTCATATGGGGGAGTATGGCTTTTTTCCACAACTCCAGGCCTCGAACATGCGCACATCATGCCTGCTATGTGAACTTGAGCGTGCCTGTGACTATAAATGCATACCCACGTGTACTATTGCGAGGACCCTAAATACAACCCTTCAGCATACAGTGTTTTTACCAAAGGTAGAATTGTAGGCATTTGTATGAAAAAAAATGCATATGGTACTCTAGTATTATATTTACCTACCCCAGAAGTAGTTATACCCTCTTGAGACCTCTATCAAGATATTTGTTGTACCATATAGTTTAGAGCTCTATGCTAATATATAAAAATGTTACTACATATATTTATTAGTCCATCTAAGTTAATCAAATTAACAAACATATACATGCAGTTTTGCCTCTTTTCTTGAACTAGAGCATTTGGTTAGCGAGAAATTGATCTCTGTGCCAATGTAAGAAAAGTAATTTTGGGAACAATGTTAGTCGCACTATCATGTGGTTAATTTGGGAACATATAATATATATATACACATGTATAGCAGCAAATATACTAAATATCTATAAGTAACAATGTTTAGTATAAAAATATACTATTGTTAACCACTTCTTGTCTTGCAGCATTAATATGCTTTAATTTTGTGTTCTTAAGAATTTCTTTTGAGTTTAGGACTGATCGTTCATTTGCTTCTTCATTTGTCATATATGGACCACTGTGCACGAGAAGGTCACGCTCTACTTGGCCACACACTTGATCTTGCTGTGTGGTCTATCTGGGATGGGCATGTTGCACTCTCTCCAGCCAAGTGAGGTTGAAACAATCTCCGCGAATGTCATAAATGTTGCTGCGAATGGCGCTAGAGTCGTGGTGAATGCATGGATCTCCAAGCTTCCAGGAATTTTATGTTTAAACGAATAATTGGCAAGCATAGTAAATATCTCTAGGATTATTTTATTTTATTAGTAACAATATTTTATATATTTAGAATTATGAGGAACTCTAAGGGCATCCACAGTGTGGCCAAATGCCAAATTGGCCACATAGACTAATTTAGCTACGGTGCTATATATCCATTTCTTCGCTAATTTTTTTAAATAATACACACAAAATAATTAATTACAGAAATAACACGCGATTTTTTTTTTTGCAAAAATAGGATCCCGTCGTCCTTGGCGAAGACGACGCCGACCTGTCGTCGTTGCTGAAGACGAGAGGGCCCACAAGGCCACGTGGAGGCACGTCGTTGCTGAAGACGTCGTGCGCACGCCACTAGTAACAGCCCAGCAGCTCACACGTGCCTCCACGTGGCCTTGTGGGCCCTCTCGTCTTCAGCAACGACGACAGGTCGGCGTCGTCTTTGGCAAAGACGACGGGATCCTATTTTTGCAAAAAAAAAAAATCCCGTGTTATTTCTGTAATTAATTATTTTGTGTGTATTATTTAAAAAAAATTAGCGATTTGGCGTAGGCGCAAGTAGTTGATCCCACTGCCAAAACTTGAGATTTGGCAAGGAGCTCACAGTGTTGCGGAGCCGTTCCCAAAGCCAAATATGGTATTTGGCATCGCTATTTGGCCACCATTGTGGCTGCTCTAAATGCACCCGTCAAAATAATTTGCAAGAATATATGTTTTAACCATTGAAGAAATCTCATAATGAGCTCCACTTCATTTTTCTGAGAATGACAAGGAAAAGGCATAGTCTTTCGCACCCAAGTCTCTATTTCCTAGCAACAATTGATGTTTTAATTTCTTAGTTTAGGAGTCTTTTCAGGTTCTACTTCAATTTTCTACTTTTAAGAAGCATTTACATGAGGGAGTATCATCATAATTATTGTCATCGGTAGCAGGGCCGGGCCCACAGTGGTGCTAAGTGTGCCGGCCGCACAGGGCCCATAAAAATTGGGGGCCCCAATTTTTTGTATAGGCAGTATGCAAGTTGCTGGGCCTGGGTCGCAATATTCGCCAAGTGCAGCTCACGCGCGTGCATGTCCGCGTCTGAGTTCAGCTTGTGGTCCTTGCTACTGGGCCTCTCGCATCGCTAATCGCTGACTAGGCCCTTCACGCATATGATCGGTCGATCGGAACACGATCGATTGGATCGGATCGACATCGACGAATCGCCGTGGCCGCCGGGCGCCTGCTTCCCGACCGGCGAACCGTCGAACGCCTGACGGGCTGCCTTCGTCTCTCGATCGACAAAATCACATCTAGATTGAGTGACGTTTTTTCACGTCTTCACTTCCTCTGTCGTCGCCGATGGGAGACACTGCGATCCCCAAAAGTAAAAAGCCCAAAATAGGTAACGCGCTCCTCCTACTTCTGAATCCCAATTCCTCCTTTGTGCTTAACTTCAATTTTACTTTAGAAGCATTGGATAAATCTTCTGAATCCTAATACCTCCTTTTTGATTAACTTCAATTTTATTTTGTTCCTCCTACTTCTAAATCATAATTCCTCCTTTTTGAACAATATTAGGATTAACAGAATTTTTTGGTTTCTTATTTGCCTTGGAAAAATTGCGCTCATTGGATTATGATAGTTTGAAGTATTCTGTATAATCTTGAGGCTGCCCTTAAAAAGGATGGAAATCTCATATTGATGCCAATGATCTATTTACTGAGCTAAAGTTTCTTCAAAAATTCATGCCAAAAGAAAATATCGAGCATGTTGAAGTTCTGAAGTTTATAAAGCGGCATGATTGTTCTCCCAATGCAAGTATTGCATATAGAGTTTTGTTGACATTCCTATGACTGTTGCATGGGCGGAACGAAGCTTCTCTAAATTTAACATATTGTCCTATATGCGTATTATAATGACACAACACAGAGCCAACGATTTTGCCACAATAACGATTGAGAGCGAACTACTAGAGAAGATTGATTATGAGGATATCATTAAAGATTTCATTTCAAAGAACAAAAAGAATGATGATGTTCAAATAAATAGGTAAGATTGTCAATATATTCCATTGTTACGTAAAATATTATGTCATATACATTAGAATTATTTATTAATTTAAACTTTCATCTAGGATAGGGCCCTGATTTAGATTTTTGCACAGGGTCCCGGATTTTGCCGGCCCGTCCCTGATGGGTAGGTTCATGTTCATCTCCATCCTGTGTTTCCGCATCAGAAATAGATTTATTATTAGGATTCTCAATAGGTTCGTTATCAATGCCAAGTTCTCTAGAATTAATCAAACTTTTATTCTTATCTTCACTTCTATTCCTTGCAAATTAAACGGAAACATACAGTGCCACGTTAAGTTATTCTTGTTTTCCCTTTTATTCCAAGGAGAACTAGAAACATCATTATTTACCATTTTGGAATTTCGTTCAATTCTTTTAGTATGACCATCCGAATATAAATGATCTTGGGTGAAATCTTGTTCCCTGACACCTTAAACAGTTAGAACGATCATGATCACGGGGTGCATGCGACGTGGTCGCGAGGACCCAAACGCTTGCTCTATATATTTCTCTCCCGGAGGACAGAAGGCACTAGAGAACCCCTTCATGGCCGGCGCTGAGGAGCTCAAGCTGCTAGGCGCGGCGTCCGGGGTGAGCCCGTACACTATCCGCGTCCAGATGGCGCTCGCCATCAAGGGTCTCTGCTACGAGCACCTTTCCCTCGAAAACGGCCAGCACAAGAGCGACCTCCTCGCGGCCTACAACCCCGTGCACAGGAAGGTGCCCGTCCTCCTCCACGCCGGCCGCCCCGTTTGCGAGTCGCTCGTCATCGTGGAGTACCTCGACGACGCCTTCCCCACAGCAGGCAACAACGTCCTCCCAACCGACCCCGTGCGCGCGCCGTCGCCCGCTTCTGGGCAGCCTTCGTCGACAGGCCGCTGTTCCCCTCGTGCGTCGGGATGCTGAAGCGGACGGCGCCGGAGGAGAGGGAGGAGATGGTGGAGGCCACCCTGCGGGCGCTGGGGCTCCTGGAGGGAGCTCTTGTCAGCGCCGAGGGACAAGGGAAGCTGTTCTTCGGGAGCGATGCCGTTGGGCTCGTTGACATCTCGCTCGGGTGCTACCTGCCCTGGCTTGAAGGGTTTGGCCGCCTCGCCGGCGTCGCGCCGCCGCTCCTCGACGCGGCGAGGATGCCGAAGCTGGCCGCGTGGGCGGAGCGGTTCAGGGCCGCCGACCCGGTCGGGGCGCTGCTGCCTGGCGTTGACAAGGTGGAGGAATACATCACCACGGTGCTCTGTCCCAAGTGGAACATCACGGCCGCGGCCGCCGCCGGTAATTAACTAGCTAGTTTCATGAGACCGGCTGGCCGGTAATCGCCGTCACAGGATTAGCTCGATCGGTAGTATCTGTGCCGTCGGTCACGCATGGATGCACTGTCTTCTTGGGTTGTTTCTTCGAAAATAAATTAGAGATCTTGCATCTCTATCTCTTCAATAAACGTTGTTATTAGAGATCTTGCATCTCTATCTGGCAGCAGTCATCAATTTTACAGAGGAATAACGAGTAATACTCGTTTATGTAGCCGGGGATTGTTTACAGGACATGGTTGTACAGAGTTCAGTACGATGAGCTCTGTATTACTCTTCCCTTATTTAGGATGCACCCGATCGAGCGTACTAAACTTTACAAAAAATATTATGAGCAGACGGTTCGCTCAGTGTCTCTGTGGCGAGATTTGTCATGACCACTTGATCTCATGCATGTAAAACAAGAAATCGCTAGGTGCACATAATGTAAGGGTTTACAGGACGGACCGTTCGACACTCCGGTCGGGCGGCAAGTTTAATTACTCGGATCCGGCGGATAGAACGATTTGGTTTCAACATGTAGTGCAAACTATGGACAACAAACATTTGCAGCGATCAGCTTAAAAGAATGTGTGCAGCCACGTACCGACCGCCGATCGGCCAGCTCTCCATGCCTCGCTAATTCCAAAATGATATGAACCGAAGAGCGCCTTTTCGGCCAAACTGATATCTACATACACAGTGACTGAACCATGGGATCCTCAACCAGAGGATCGGGAAGAAGATCGTGAGCTGCAGCCTATAGTACTCCGCCAACGGTGCTCGTCCTGACGAGGCAGTGGCAGCTGCTGAATCAGGAGACAGCAGCTGGTTTCTCATATTTGTCAGTGTGCTGATAAGCAGATCAACTGTGAGGAGTTCCACGTACGTATAGTAATCCAGGCAATGTGTTTCTGCTATACGCCGAACTGTCTATGCAAAATATTCAGAACCCTGCAGTCGAAGCGAGTAAACTATTCATGTTGTGATTATGGTAACTTGATAACCATATATTGACAGCCTAGCTCGATCAACAATTCAACAGTTCACATTAATTTTCACAAATTTGCAAAAAATAGTTGGATAGGAGTTTCTTATTGGATGAAAAGCTTATCTGACAGAAAAATACTGTAGTAACTCAAATCGTCTATCTGTGATTCATTTTCACGATTGGCTTCGTATGGACGAGGGTACACTTTGCTAGAGCCTAGATAGCTAGTCCATGCGGGCGGCCGGCCGGTGAACCCCATCATTGTCGTTACTGCCGTCTGCTTGGAGGCTGGGGGAAGATTTGAAACGTTGTTATCAGCTATTGCTAGTACATGTCCCGATCGTCGTTATCGATCAATGGATAGATTAGATTGCATTGATCTCTGACTTTGAATAAAGTCTGCTATAGAGAATGCAATGCCTCTCTAGCTGTCCCGGGCAAGATCATTATTACCGATCGAGCTCAGTATCAATTTGGAAGTTTTTCCTTCAGCAAATTCATCTCCATTCAAATTATGGATGTGTTCTTATTCCTATCAATTCGGAAGTTTTTTCTCAAGCACACTTCTGACTGAAGAAATTGACTCGATGGATTATAGAGTTCTTTTCAGGCCGCCGCGTCAGTTGGCTGCCGCGTCCATCCCGGCGCCGGCGGGCATTAGGCCACGGGACCTCACGCCGCTGCCGAAGACCCCGGTCTATGTCACCCAGCCCTCGATCATCTCCTGCGTGGCGTGCCCGTTGTGCGCCGGCACTGTTAACTGATGGACTACAGATTTTTCTATTTATCACGAGTAAAGTTGCCCAAATGAACATCAGTTTGCTTCGCCGCGTCAGGATCCTACAGACTTCAGAGTAATCCAAAATGCCAGTTAGCTAACCAAGGAAAATAGGTGCACCACAAAATGCTATGATGCAACTTACTACTACAAAAATCCAGCTTCTGTGACTACAGTTAGGATCACTATGGCCGATGGTTCATGGTAAATCCTATTGCCAAAGTGGCAAGCTTCAGCTACAACAGAGTGTGTGCTAGACATTTCAACCGAATTCATTCATCACCAAAATCATATCTATACTGAATTTCGGAGAACAATCCACGAAATACATTACTGAATACCGGATTTATTATTTCCATTCCTCTGTTACTGCGCATGGGATCAGCGTGGTCAGTCTGCATCATCTGTTCGCCGCCGCATCGATCCCGGCGCCTGCGGGCTTGAGGCCGCGCGACCTCACGCCGCTGCCGCCGAAGACCCCGGTCTGCGTCACCCAACCCTCGATCATCTCCTGCGCCGCACGCTCATTGTCAGCCGGCACAAGGTGCCCGGCGCCGTACACCACCGCGTGCGTGAGCACCCCTGAACGCTGAACATACCCGGCGAGTTCCCCATCCTCGCCTTCACCGGTAGTCCGCCACACGGCGCGGTCGGCGTCCTGGAACGCCCTTAGGCCTTTCCACCGGAGGTCCTTGATCCACGCCTCCTGCGACACCACGCCGTCCCGGAGGTCCCGGATGCCCTGGTACAGCAGCACCCGCGTCGGCCCCCGGAGCAGCGCCTCCACCTCCGGCTTCACGCTCTTCATCACGTCCTCGTGCATCGCCTCCCCACCGCGTCGCTGCACTCCACCCACACCACGTCCTGGCGCGCGCCCAGCGCCGCCTTGACCTCCGCCGTGTTGACGAACTTGCCGACGGCATCCGTCGCGTCGCGTACGGCCGCTGCTTGGTGTAGTCGTAGAGCGTGGCGAGCCCCGTGGCGTTCTGCAGCCAGGACAGCACCTTCCCCCGTGCGTCCGACGCCTCCCGCCACGGAGCCGCTTTGATGAGCGCCACCGCCTGCGCCTGCAGCGCCTCCAGCTCCTGCTGATCGGTGCAAATGTTTGTTGTCCTTAGTTTGCTCTACATGTTGAAACAAAATCTCTTTGCTGCCATTCCGGTTACACTTTCAGCCGGCAAGCAGAGGTTCAGAGCATCTCCACCGGGACACTCCAAATTTATGTCTGGCACCCTCCAATTGTCCTCTCTTTGGGGGTGCCGGACACACGCCCGGATGAGAAAAAAGAAATTTCTCAAGCGGTACCTCCAAACAGCACCCCCTATTCTTAGCCATTAAAACAAACAGCTTGTGGGCAGCAAAGTACCTCTCCGGCGGCGAGCGCCGGTGCGTGTCCAATGGCATGGAGGCTGTGTAAGATTGTGTCGTGCTCATCGTCGAAGAGCCCCCGCGCAGAACACCTCGCCCTGCTCGCACCTCCCGTCCCTGCTCATCCGGTACTGTTGTGTGTCATTTCGGCGTCACGACTCATCGCGGAGGCGTCGCCGGCGCTCCGGCTCGTCGAGAGAGCAGCAGATCGAGACGCACGAGCATGCAATAGATCGAGGTGGAGCTAGCACATACACCGTGGCTTCAGCTAACAGCCTAGCACTAGATCGAATCAGCACTAGCACGCTCAGGCCACACGCGACGCGAGCAGCGCGCCGACAGCCTCGCGCGGCGACGGACTGCAAAGGCCATGCTCCGGCCACCATGGCCACGCGTTGGTAGCTGCTAGTACACAGTGGACCAAGGCGGCCATGGAGCGGGCGCTTACGACAAGGCGACGGCGCAGGTGGGCATCTCCAACGGGAGCGCTCATGCATGGGCACGTCCGGCTGCAGCAGCGTACGCCCACGCGCTCCCGCACGCGTCCCACGCCAGCGGGAGCTCCAGGAGCGTGTCCCACGCCTGCGGCCGCACGTCCGCCCGCACGGAACCAGCAACACCACGACCTCCTCTCTGGCTCTCGTGTCCGGCCTCCCAGCACCGCATCACCGGCGACGGCCGCCGTCCCCGGCCGCGCACCTCGCCCCGGTTCCTCTCCTTCCCCCAACCGGCTCGCTTCCTCTGTTTCCTTCCGCGCACCTCGCCCAGGTCACTGTCCCCGGCCGCGCACCTCACCTAGCTCGCCGTCGACCTGCCTACACGAGCGTTGTGGATGGCGAGCTGCTTTCCCAGATCTCGGCACGGGCAACCTCTTGTGCGCTGTGGCGGCGAGGGAGGAGACGCAGCCCCGAGCAGCGGCACCGAGAAGCGGACGCCGGCGAGTAAAGGGTCGCCGCGGCGGGCTAGGGAGCGACAAGGAGGGGATCAGTAGTGGATTGGGCAAGGGTAGGTGGTGTGTTGCTTGGGTGGTCGTCGGCTGAGCGGCAGATCGGTGGCGGCTCGATCTCGTACATCCCGATCTCGGCAGATCGGTGGAGCCGAGAGGAGGCCGGCGGCCGCACGCTGTTGGAGGTGTGCGGCGGGCACGAGGACTGAGGCGGCGCGCTGGTGGAGGCAGGGGCGGCCCTCGGTGAGCTCTCCGGCACGAGTGTGCGAGATGGCCAGCCATGAGAGAGAGAGAGGCGTGTGAGAGATGAAGTGCTCTTTGACTGACATGCGGGTCAGGTAAGAAAAATATGTCCGCTTTGCATGTCCGGCACCCCAGGAGGCCCTCCAAACTTGGAGGCCTCTTGGAGGGTGCCGGACATATTTGGAGGGTCATTTTCTTTGGAGTGTCATTTGGAGACCCCCGCTGGTAGGCATTTTGGCCGTCCGGACCCCATTGGACCTTTGGGGGGTCATTTGGAGGCCCCCGGTGGAGATGCTCTCATACAGCTACAATTACGCAATCTGTAATACAGTTATCCGAGGATTTTGTAATACAAAGCAATGTGCATCGTCCCATCCATACCTCTGAATATGTATATCAATTATGAAAAGTACCAGAGTCATGTGTCCGTCCAGGTGTTTAAATTTCAGTGATATGGAGAAAAATAAGTAGCCTTGATCATAACAAGTTGTGTTGCCTTCGAAAAGATCATACTGTGTCCGGCGCATGTTGCGTAAACATTCACTTCTCGAGCTATTCAAATGATATGCATGTACAGTAGTCTTCCGTTTCTTTTCCTTGAAGCTGCTTAAGAAAAGAATCATTTGTATGGATGAAACCCATGTACATCTATCCATCCATGGTGACACTTCCCAACCACGTCTTTGTTGTCATCGACATCGTTATTGTTAGAGTTCCACTCAAAACTTCCACTATTGCTTTCTTTTTGACGTCTGGATGCTGAGTATGGGTACCCGAATCATACCAGTACATGAAGGAGGCCTAAGATCGACATCTTCTTCATAATCGTCTTCATCGACATCCATTGCCATCAACATCAAACATATATCGGTTCACCCCCAGCGAGTTTACACTAACCCACCACAAATACCTACCTTTGGGCATATTTCGCATACGATATGCATCACGGAGAGGAAGTAGGGCTTTTTTCCACAACTCTGGGCCTCGAACATGCGTACATTATTTCACTGTGTTGATTTGAGCATGCCCAAGGCTACAAATGCATACCCACAAGTACTATTTCGAGGACCCTAAATTCAACCCTTCAACGGAATGGGTTTTTACCAAAGGTGTACCTGCGGGCAATTGTATGCACAAAAATGCCTATACTACTTAGTATTATAGTTACTTACCCCCGAAGTAGTTATACTCTCTAGAGACTCTCACCATATAGTTTAGAGGTCTATGCTCATATATAAAAATGTGGTTACATAAAAGTCACTAGTTAATCTTGGTGACACAAATTAACGTACGGATACATGCACTTTTGCCTCTTTTTTCGAATTAGAACATTTGGTTATCGAGAATTTGATCTCTGGCCAATGTCACAAAAAATAAATGAACAAAATAAGTTTTCTTGAAAAAATAATTAGTTAAAGTAAGTTACAATTTTATATTAAAAATAACTTGATCTTAGTAATTAGACGCACGATCATGTGGTTAATTTTGGAAGCATATATGATATACAAGAATAATAGTAAAAATGTTTAGTATAAAAAGAACTATTGTTTAGCATATAACAGCTACCCACGGTACAAAAAATTATGCACTGACTGCTACCATATCCATCTAGCACTAACGCTGTAACACACACGAAAATCTTGCACTGACTTGATCTATACGGCAGCAATATCAAACTGCTCACGACAACAAAATACTTATGTAAGGACCAGCAACGGAATACTTACGGAAGCAAAACACCAACAACCACTGCCCAGTTCAGTTATGCAAACACAAACATACAAAAACAAATACTCACTGAAAACTTATCAATATTGTCTAGCAGGTCTAGCCTCATCTGTTTGATCTGTTGAAAACAACCATATGTATTAAACAATCAGTGTGATAAAATATTTCACAAAAAAATTCATTTGACATTACCTGTATATTTTTCATCCCGATCTTTGTCTCAAGTTCATTTATCTAAAAAATCAAAATTGGTGTCAGTTCATACAGTTCGGTATTCTGAGTAATTGACTAAACATACCTATCAAGTTAAACACCTACGTTTTTAAATGGCGAATGCTTACGCCAATGAATTATGTTATATGCCCTTCCTGATTTAATTCCCTACAGTTACACGTCCAAAATTAGTATGAGAAAAATGTGATAATAATCTTATGGCAAACCATTTTTCAAGATAGAGAAGACCTTACTTTCAATTGTAGTAGTTCTTTCTTTTTACCATAGTTGATAAGCTCCAAACACTTTTGATCGAAGAATTCCTATATTAAAGGAAAATAATCGTCAGTTGATTCCTTTCCTCTCTTTAGAGTTCCACAATAGCATGGGTTGCAAATCATCGCAAAAATTGACATGATTTAGGCAATCAGATGGGATGGTTTGTAGCTGTCCAATCATCGACATAAACTAACCTGGAGTGGGATTATAGTGACCAAGGTAAGTTTCTCCCGATTTATATGTTGGCGTGTTGCGGGATCTTCCTATCTTTTCCAATCTCTAATTAGTCGTTGTTCTAAGGATGGAAAAGGTTCTGTCGAGAGAAGCAATGAAATGGCAGGGAGGTGAAGAAAATAGCCACGTTTACAACAGGGCGCGCTGAAAAGAAACTGTTGATCGCAGGCACGCACGGACGAAGACAAGGACCTGCGGCTTCCGGCACAGTCGGATCGACAGCCGTGGGTGCATACGTTTGGCCTCGCCGGTCGAGGGGATGCTGGGCGTGACCTCGTCGGACGTGGTGTCCTTGGTCGTGGACACGGTACAATCGACGCCGCCGGTCATGGTCACCGGAAGTTAGGCCTGACTGGTCGTGGCGTACGCTCCTGCCGGCCACGATCATCCTGGAGGCTAGAATGGCTAGAACTTCTCCTTCTTTCTAAGGTGAAAACATCGGTTCTTTGAAACGATAGGCTAGAAAACAATAGCGTGCTATAACACTATGATGTTTTAGCGCAATGTAGCACACATTTCACGAATAGCACCATATCGAGTAAAAACTGTAAAATATAGCTTGAACTCTCCGTATACGCTACAACGCGCTAATTTTTTCCATGCCCCTAGCTACAACTGTATCGGTCCCTGGTTACAGATCCGGTGGGTGAACCCACATGGCATAATTCTACTTTTTTTTTTTTTTGAATTTGGCATAATTCTACCTAGTGTCTCACGCAACCCGCCTCTAACTACAACCGCATCCGCCCCTGGCTATAGATCTGGCGGGTGAACCCACATGGCATAATTCAAGCATGTTACGTAGTACCCAGTCCTTTCGATGCCATCATCAGATTTCACGGAATTCACTGCATCGTCATCTAATTTTTTAATGAATGAGTGGGTGTATTTAGTGTAATACATTTGGTTTCTCTTGAGGCCGCCGTGCTCGGCACTCATCGGCACATGCACCGCCTTAGACCGTGTGTTGGGCCGATGAATAAGGCATAGTCGTCGAAACTTGTCACCTCGGCCCACTTGTGTTTGTAAGCCTCATGGGGAGCGAGGTCAACAAGCTCGAAGACCTTAAAAAAGGGATCGAGGTTGGGCAACCATCGGGTCCTCACAGCCATCGCCGGCTTGCCATGCAACTCGAAGATGTATCTAATGTAGAGATTTTTTTATTATAAAGAGCATATATATATTAATATCACGATGATACCAATTACACCCAGCCTCTGCAACAACGCGTGCCCTAGTGGCCCCACGGATGCACACAGCTCAGAATAAAAAGAAGAATTACAAAAAAAAGTCCCGCTACAGTGATCCATTCCTTGTTATAGCAGACCAAACCCCACCAAAACCGTACCAGAAGTCCAACTTCTCCAAAAGCGACGCCTCCAAGAAGGGAACAGTGCTCAAGCGCCGTCGTCGCCCTGATCATAGATCATAGATTTTCACCCCGAAGAAAGTCCACACTCGCAAAAACAATGACTTCACCAAGGCAATTGCCAGGCACAACCAATTAAGTCCAGAGCTTGGGTTTTCACCCTGAAAGTTTAGACTCTGAACTTCTCTTGTGCTATCGCCCCTCTTGCCGTTGCTGCTGTTCCAAGTTACGAATCACCTAGCCAATCCATCATCCCACCTGGACTGGAACCACCATTGCAAGTCCTCAAATCTCGGCTTCCATGCCATTCTCCGCACTCTGACTTCATCATGGAACAAAAGACAAATCCATGATGGCAACAGACTGCAGAGCTTCGCAACGCTACCTCTGAAACCAAACGGTCAGAAAAACACATGGCTACGCGCGACCGAATCCCACCCGATCCGTCAATCTCCAGGCTAGATTTGCCCAATGGAGTTCGCCGGCGGAGCCTTCCGGAACTCGACAATCCGGCCATATCAATGAAGAGCTGCATCAAGTAAATCTTTGTCTTGGTGTTAGAAAGATCCAGGACTGCCACCTTTATCTAATGTAGAGATGAATATTATAATCATAGAAAGTGGGCCTTTGGATGGGCAGATATCGGATGTCCGTGACCCCTAGCATGCAATCTCCTTCTATTCCGATTTCAAACTTGATCAGTGCGCTGTCACGACATGTTAGACCATAGAGCTCACCGTTGCAAAAGGCAATGTCGATCAACTTCTCGACCTGGCATGGGATCCACCGACCGTCATGGCAGCCAACTTTGCAGAGCGTGACGAGGAGGCACCCCTCTATGATGGCGGCGAGGATGCACCCGTTCGAGGAAGAGGGGTCACCAGAGAAGATGATTTTAAAGACATACAGCTCACTCGACACAGTCACCATGGACGTAATCTTACGTTGCTCATCTGAGAGCGCCATCTCGGCGCCAGAAAAGAGATTCATGATCGCGATCGTGTAGGTCCTTTTGTCCCACAGAGCGATCCATCCTCCATCTTGGGAACCGATGAAAAGCGTGTTGGTCGCCTTGCTTGGGGCACGGAAGACCCAACTACTATGGTCGAGGCCACAGAGGTGATCA
This sequence comes from Poa pratensis, assembly GCA_947311845.1. Lineage (NCBI taxonomy): Eukaryota > Viridiplantae > Streptophyta > Magnoliopsida > Poales > Poaceae > Poa > Poa pratensis. Next base: position 147,970,463 of record CAMZMU010000085.1, read on the forward strand.
TCCGTCTTGTTGCGGGCTAAGGATGGGAGGAGCAGCAGCGGGGCGACAGGCAGCGCCGGTTGCCGCGACGCGGCCGCGCGCCACGGTTTGCAAACGGCAGCGAAGCGCACGAGGTCGCGGTGGGAGGCGGTGATCATGGAGCAGACCACGCCGAGGTTGTCGTCGGGGAGGTCGGACCACCGAGGCCCTGAAGCCTTGGTGTGGCCGTCGCCGGCGGCCGTCTGCGTGGGCGACATGATCTTTTGATCGATTAGGAGTAGTACGACGTGACGCAGTACTAGGTATGTAGCTGCCCTATAAAAGCAGTATGTGCTTCGAATCCGATACGTAACAAGCAATCCGATATGTAACAAGATCGTATTCGCTTAATTTTCCGGCCCAGGCCCATGAGATCGTTGCGGTTGTCGAGGACCACATCAAAGCGACGGCCCACCCGAGAGAAACCATCCCCCAAACCCGAGCTAGCAGCGATGTCGCCGGCGTCAGACATGGCTGCGTCGACGGGGAAACGTCGGCCGGACAACTTCTACCACCTCGCCAAGGAGCAAGGCTACCGGAGTCGGGCCGCCATCAAGCTGCTCCAGTTAGACAGCTCCTTCAGATTCATCCCGACGGCGCGCGCCGTGCTCGAGCACGGCCCCACGCCGGGGGGATGGCTACAGGTCGCCGTCAGAGCCGCCACCCCGGCGCCTCGTCGTCGGCGTCGACCTCGCGCACATTCGCCCCGTCCGTGGTGCGATCTCCCTCACAGAGGACATAACCGACACCGTCAGGTGCGGCGCGGCCCTGCGGGGGCGAATAGCTCCTATGCGACGTTTTTCCATGCTAATTTATGGGCAGCGACGTCGTTGGTTGAAATAGCTCTCGTGCGACACCGTATCGATGCTGAAATAGCTCTCGCGCGACAGTGGGGCTTAAGCGCAAGGGACTGGTTAGTGGCTGGAATTATGTGAGCTTGGTGGGACCCACACTTGTCCACATCAGCAAAAGGACCCACCGGAGCATCTCCGACCGCGGGACCCACCTCTTGTCCACCTCATCAGCTGGTACAAAAACAGAGCCATATCCCCGAGCTTTCCGACCGGTAGAAAATAGCAAAATAGTTTCACACAAGCCATTTTCATTCATATTTAGGGGGGTGGGCACAAACGGCCATTTTACATAGTACTTCTAATAATAACAAAATATAAAAACTAAAGAAATTGCCCTTCGGTTGGCGGCGATGGTGCGGCGGCGGTGTCGTCAATCTACGGATCGACGCCGAGGTCCTCCTGCTCTACGATGCGGAGGACGGCCACGGCGACCTCCCGCGCGTCCACCGCCACACGAAAGCGCTGCTCGGCGCCCTCCTCGCCGGCCTTGAACGCCTCCTCCGCAGCGGCCAGCTCGGCGTCGGCGTCGTCCACCCTCTTCCATGCTGGCAACACGGCGTCGAAGTGGACGCGGAAGCTGCAGGTGCCGGTGCGGCCGCCGCGCGTAACGCGGCAGCCGTCCGGCGGAATCGGCGGCAAATCGTCCGGAAGGACGAACTCTTCATCGTCCTCCTCCGCCGGCAAATCGTCCGGCTCAGGCTCCGGCTTCGGCTCCGGCTCCGGCTGCTCCTTCCGCTCCTCGTCGGAGCGGTTACCGCCACCGGAATGGCCACCACGGCCCGCGTTTGAACCCCCCCTCATAAACATTGTGGCTACGCGGTGCTGGATCTGGATCTGCAGCTGGAGGTGGATTGGTCGCCGGCGGCGAGCAAGTGGGAGCGGCGAGTGTGGGGAAAAATAGCTAGGGCACGACACCTTTGGCTAGATAAGAAGGCGTGGCGTTGGGCCGTGTTATTGGGCCGTGGTGAGGCGTTTGGGCCTTAGTTGGTTGGGCCGTGCCGTTCGGCCGTCGCGAGGCGGTGAGAATAGAAAAAACACCATTTGGGCTAATTCATGGACAGCGACATCGTTGGCATGAATGCCTTTCGTGCGCCGTTTTTGCATCCACAAATAGCCCACGGGCGACATGGGCTTTAAACAGCGGGGTACCCAACGGTAACTTATCCAGGCCAGCGCGGGACCCACCTTACCGCAGCTAGACCAGAGCCGCGCCCCGTGCCCGTGCCATTGCTTCCCCTTTCCCCCATCTTCCATCTTCCTCTTCTCCGGCGACGGCAACGAGAGATGTCTACCTCCTCCGGCGCCTCGCACTCAACATGGCGGCGATTTGGTGCAGTTCCACTGACAAGGTGCCCTGACTGCTCACGCCCAGAGCCTCTAAAGCGGTGGATCTGTAAGAGCGACGAGAATGGAAATCGTGGGCACGAGTTTGTTACTTGCTTGAGCAAGGGCACACAGTTTGTTAGATCTCAGTTCTTTCGCCGGCGTTCGCTCTGATTTCTCCGAATCTCGTTTTAGCTCATCGAATTTGGGGGAGATTTAGAGTTCATGTTGCTGATTTCAGATCCTCAAGAAATGTGGCCATTTCGAGTGGGTGGAAGATTATGTTGAAAGGCTTCAATTGGAGGGCCTCCTCGATTCAGATTTGAGGCCAACTAGGTTGCTCAATTTGGGGTTCAATTTACCGCCGCCGCCTGCTGCAGCAAATTGGGTGGAGGATTTGATCTCGGGAGTGGACAGAGCAGTGCCCGTGCCGGCTGCGAGGAATGCGGCCAATGCTGCACTGCCTGCGGAGTACGAACTGAACGCGGAATTGAAGAAGATCAAGAAACATCTGCATCAGATGGTGGATTTGCAGAAGCAAGCAAATATCATGGCAGCAGGATTTTATGTTTCTATCATTGTTCTGTTTTTCTTTTACCTGTTGTTCATCCATCGTTAGCTAGTTGGGGGTTTAGTTGGTCAGTTAGCTCGGTCTGTGACGGCAAAGGACGCGATCTGTGCGCCATGCCAAGTTCATGTACATGAATCGAAGAAGTAATTTGGAAAGTTCGTCTGTTCGTTACGCAATTTTTGTTCTTCAGTTAACGGGTGGACTAAGTTAACAGAGTGACCAAAGTTCAGTTTTGAGAAAAATAATGTTCTAGGCTGCCGAATAGATGTTGGGCCGTGAGAAAGTAATCAGGCCCAACTAGAAAAGCAGCCCACCCGCGTCCCTTTTTTATACGGTTTTTTATATAGCATAGAGGCACCCATGTTTAGCTAAAAATGTTTCAACTAAAACCACTAAAATAAAATGTTGCTTCGGAAAATAAATTTCTTAGAAACATGTTTTACTTATATTTACATTACAAATAAATTTCTAATATACTTATCGTAGCGTGTCTTTATTATGGGCCCCTTTTATATACTTGTTGCGTACCCATACTTCTTAGAATGCACATAATATTATTTGTCTTTATTATTTGTTGTTGTTATGTACTTCTTCGAATGCAATATTACTTGAACGAAACATAGATATATTAGCACGAACAATACATCGAAACATATAGTAGCACCCTTACATAAAGTAGCACCCTTACAACTCATGAAAACACACTCTATAACTCATTACTAATAACTAGAAACTAGATGGAGACACGACACGACATGACAATGGAAAGTAAACGGGGCTGCAGCAGCATCTTCACTCCGGGCTAGCTAGCTTCACCGGGTACCCATCTTGCTAGGGCGCCCCTTCTTGCTCACTCCTCGTCGTTGATGTTGTAGGGGAGCCTGTGCACATGGAGGGGGGTAGGGAAGGCCGCATCGTAGTTAGTGTAAATGTTGTACATCGTGAATGCAATGAACTCACAGCCGCACCACCAGACGGTCCCGAGGAGGAAGCGGGCGTCCAACGAGTTGGCGAAGGTGGCCGTGAGCATCACGACGTTGCCGAGATTGTCACGGGTTTCGTCGAGGCTAAACATGGGCCGCATGCCCGTTCGGCGGTTGAGGTGGCGATAGCCGGAGGCGAGGAACTCGCGGGCGAGCTCGAACTGGGACCTCCACCTCGAGATCACCCACACGCGGAGTCTGTTCTCCACGAACACGCCGGGGGGGTAGATTTCCTTTGGGTATGTGCGCGGCGGCCAGTACGTGACTCCGGTGAACTCCATCTGGCTTGTGTGGCTTTGTGCTTCGAGAGAGGAGAGGAAGAAGAGAGGAGATGGATCTGGCTGTGGCTTGTGTGGAGAGGGGAGAGGAAGAGAGATGTATATAGAGAGAAGAGGGTTGGCATGTGTATCGTCGTGCGATTACTCTCCCGTGTATAATTGCTGCGGTGCCACGGGTCAAAGTCTGAAAAGAGCTCGGTTTTTTAGTCTGAATCAAAGTCTGACGCGTTTAATTGCTGCGGTGCGACGGCTCAGTGGCAGCGAGGCGTGCGACTGAATCGGCGGCCGAAATTGCTGCGGTGCGACGCGGAAGGAGGCATGCATCTGAATCGCTGCCACTAGGTCACGCATGCATGGAGAGGCTAGACGGGCGCGTAGCACAACCCACACCAAGACGGCCCACCATGCATGGAAAGGCTAGACTATGCGAATGACATATGGACCCAATACACGGTGGGCACCACGAGCCAGTGACTCAAATTCGTGCTCACATTGTCAACCAATCCATTCCCCAACTGCCCACCCCCGAACCCTATGCGTGTTGGAAAAAAGAAAACATTAGAAAATAGGCCAGCCAATCAGAGTGCAGAACGCGAGTCTCGTGGATCGCCATGGCTGAGCCGATCGCAACCGTCTGTGCTAGATTCCTTCTAGAAGGCGTCGATCCAACGGCCAACGGCCAAAACGCGGGAGTCTGCGGGTTTCCTTCTAGAAGGCTTGATCGGACGTCCAATGTAGGGCTTATCCAACGGCCAAAAATAGGAGCTAGGGTTAGCGGGGTTATGCGGGGTTTCGCCTCGATCAACGGGGTTTTGTGAGGGTTGACTAAACTAGGGTTAAGCATAACTAATTCAAAAAAAATCAAAAAATTAAGAAACCTGCGCACATGGTTTTGTAATGTACTATAGTAACTAGAAAAAAAAATATAAATATGGTTTATATGGATTTGTGAATATTTTATGCTTATTTCAAATTCGGTCAAACCCAAGTTTGACCGACATTTAAACAAGTTTGAAACATGAAATTGAAAAACCAAGTTTGGGTACTTCTTAGTCACACCAAAATGAAGCTTCTGTGAGTTTTTTGAAAATTTCATGTTGCAAATCCCAAACCACCTCTCTTCACACATGAGAGTTCATAGTTTGAGATTAGAGATTTCACACCACATTGAAGCATATTTTGTTTAATTATATCTAGACCTTGTTTATCAATTGGAGTTGTTAGTACATGACAAACTAAGAACATGTGCACTGGTTTTTTATTTTTTTGATGTTTTGTGAATATTTTATGCTTATTTCAAATTCGGTCAAACCCAAGTTTGACCGACATTTAAACAAGTTTGAAACATGAAATTGAAAAACCAAGCTTGGATACTTCTTAGTCACACCAAAATGAAGCTTCTGTGAGTTTTTTGAAAATTTCATGTTGCAAATCCCAAACCACCTCTATTCACACCTGAGAGTTCATAGTTTGAGATTCGAGATTTCACACCACATTGAAGCATATTTTGTTTAATTATATCTAGACCTTGTTTATCAATTGGAGTTGTTAGTACATGACAAACTAAGAACATGTGCACTGGTTTTTTATTTTTTTTGATGTTTTGTGAATATTTTATGCTTATTTCAAATTCGGTCAAACCCAAGTTTGACCGACATTTAAACAAGTTTGAAACATGAAATTGAAAAACCAAGCTTGGATACTTCTTAGTCACACCAAAATGAAGCTTCTGTGAGTTTTTTGAAAATTTCATGTTGCAAATCCCAAACCACCTCTCTTCACACATGAGAGTTCATAGTTTGAGATTCGAGATTTCACACCACATTGAAGCATATTTTGTTTAATTATATCTAGACCTTGTTTATCAATTGGAGTTGTTAGTACATGACAAACTAAGAACATGTGCACTGGTTTTTTTATTTTTTTGATGTTTTGTGAATATTTTATGCTTATTTCAAATTCGGTCAAACCCAAGTTTGACCGACATTTAAACAAGTTTGAAACATGAAATTGAAAAACCAAGCTTGGATACTTCTTAGTCACACCAAAATGAAGCTTCTGTGAGTTTTTTGAAAATTTCATGTTGCAAATCCCAAACCACCTCTCTTCACACATGAGAGTTCATAGTTTGAGATTCGAGATTTCACACCACATTGAAGCATATTTTGTTTAATTATATCTAGACCTTGTTTATCAATTGGAGTTGTTAGTACATGACAAACTAAGAACATGTGCACTAGTTTTTTATTTTTTTGATGTTTTGTGAATATTTTATGCTTATTTCAAATTCGGTCAAACCCAAGTTTGACCAACATTTAAACAAGTTTGAAACATGAAATTGAAAAACCAAGCTTGGGAGTGACACTTTATAGGTAGAATAGATGTCTAGGAAATTTATTCGGCTCATTTAGACAAGGTGGAAAAAAAACTTGCTTAGAAATGGGGCCGTTTACCCTACCTTTGGAGCTCATTTGAAACACATTTTTCAGGAGTTAGCAGAAGGCCTCGGATTGATGACCATTTAGATCAAACAAAGTGCATAATAGTTTGAAATCATTGCAACATCCAAGCTTAGCATAACACAAGTGGCATAAAAGTTTGAATTTTGGTTCAAATTTGAATTCAGATGACCAAGTGGCAAATTATTACAACAACACCATTCATAGTTATTACAACAAATACAACAAATCAATAGTACAACAAATCAAGTTTAGTACAACATCATTCTATTTATTTGCCTCTTCTTACCACGGGCACCACTCGGTTTCTTCTCCTTCTCAACTTTTACAACAAGCAACTTGTTGATACTCCTTCTTTTCTTACCAAAACCACTAGGCCTACCCACAGCATGGCCAAGAGGTTCATTTTGGACAACATCAGCAACTTCTGGTTCAGTTTGCACCACAGCAAGGTCCAGGACAGGTTCATCTTGCACAGCCAGGTCCAGGACAGGTTCAGCTTGCACAGCAAGGTCCAGGACAGGTTCAGCTTGCACAGCAAGGTCCAGGAGTGCATCAAGAACAGGTTCAGTTTGTGAACTGAAACTTCTCTTCTTTCTATTGCCACTGAGTCTTGCTTTTTCCTGTGGCCAGCATTGTTCAACAACAAGAGGTGGGCCTTTTTCTGCACGCTTCCTTCTGAAAAATAAATCATATCACTTGGTTAGACTGAAAAAGCAGCAAAATCAAAAACAACACACAAACAACAAAATTAACATACTTTGGCCTTTCCGGAGTGTAACGGCATTGTGTGGAACCAATTCTATGCCCAAGTTCCTCACACAACTTGCATCTGTTTTTGTTACCTTTTTGAGGCCTTTTTGGCTTTCCATCGTTATCTTTTTTCTTTTTCTTACTACTCCCACCTTTCTCAAACCAAGCTTTGAATCTGCTCTGTTTGGGCCTCCCAGCCTTCCTTTTAGTGAGGGGTGGACACAAAGAAAATTCAATTTCCACCTCAGGCCACTGCGATTGGTCTGTCAGTGCTGGAATTGGAGTTGCATATGCAGCCTTAAATCTTTGCACCGAGTAATAATCATGCAAATATGGGTGCATATTTAACTTGGGTTTAGATGCCAAAAAAATTATGGCATGCTCACATGGTTTCCCAGTGTGTTGCCACTCTAGGCAGGTGCATTCATGCAAATCAGTGTCAACAACATGCCTCTTGCCACTCTTTGTATCTCTAACTTTAGCACCCCTCAATGATGATTTCTCAACAGATAGATGTGAAAGCTTTCTGCTTCTGTTGACCACTTGTTGTACCACTGCCGGAAGCTTATCCCCTTCCAAAATATCACCAATTCTTCTTCTCAATTCCCACAAGCGCATGATCATGATCCTGATTTGGTCCACCATGTCATGCACAGGCAAGTCTTTCAACTCCTTCACCCTGTTGTTGAAACTTTCTGCCAAGTTGTTGTTGATATGATCGCACTTGATTGCAGTATTAAAACCTGACCTATACCATAACAGAGAATGGTAGGTGTTCAACCATGAAGCAAAATCATTCTCACTACATGCTGCCATTATCTTACCAAGGTGATAGGAATGTGTCTGTGAGGTGTAAACTCTTGCTGCCGGCCACATGCGCCCAAATTCTTCTCATCTGAATTTTTTAATCAGATTCATCCACATATGGCCAAAGCACTCCCTCTGCTCAGCATGAGGGAAAACAAACTTCACCGCATTTTCTAGCCCTTTACATGCATCTGTGTGGATGGCCAAAGGTGATACTGACCCTAGGGCTCTTTTCAACTGCATCATGAACCATGTCCATGATGCCTCTGTCTCTGACTGAAACATTCCAATGGCAACAGGAAACATCCAGTTGTGTCCATCAAGAGCATTGCATGCTGCCAACTGACCATTCCATTTTCCAGTCAAAAAAGATGAGTCGATGCTCAAATATGGACGACACCCTGCTTTAAATCCATCTACGCAAGGCTTTAAACACATAATTTTTTTGCTGAAATAAACCTTGCCATCGTCTTTTACCTCAGTATCTATCTCCACCACACTACCAGGTGACCTCTTCTCCACCTCTGCTTTAAAACTATACAACATCCTAAATGTATTTGCCCAATCACCATATAATGCTTTCATTGCCCTTTGTTTTGCCTTCCACACTGTGGTATATTTCAGCACAATGGGATACATCTTTTCCAGGTCAACTTGAAGTCTCTTTGCTGTAGTGTTTGGTGTCTTGGCTAAAATAGGAGTAATCTTTTGTGTAATCCAAAGCTGTGATGTCATCCTTGAAACTTGCTTTGAACTGCACATACATGTATGCTCATGTGGAATTTGATTTACCCTGATTGTATGGCCATCAGGTTGTCGTCTAGCAGATATGTACCACTTGCAAGGATTGGCACCTCCATCAAAACCTTGGCACCTAGCATAAAATTTCTTTCGATCAGTCCACAGAGTCTTGGCATCAAACTCATGTCTCACTGCATAGGTCTTGAAACACATCCTAAACTCATCCATGTTTGGCCACATCTTCCCCACCTCAATGACAGGGTTCTCTCTGTCATACACATGCACCAGCTCATCAGCATGTGCATCATCTACATCATCTGCAGCATCTAACATCAACTCTCCATCCACCTCTTCATTGCCTGAATTTGTGTTACCATCAGCAGGCAAAGTACAGTCATCCTTCTCCTTATCTCTGTCATCAACTGCAATTCCAAACATTTCGGCCATCTTAGTGTCAGCTATTGGTTCAATGACCAAATCTGTGCGTTCAGCTAATTCTACTTCTTTCCAATCAACAACAACCTTCCTAGCATCATGGCATCCTTGTTCTGGGGTACCCCCTGTTCTGCATCTGCATCAGCCCTCGTGTCTTCACATATCACTGTCAGTTCAGGGAGCATTGGCAACAACATCTGCTTCTCTGCAGCCCACTTAGCATCTGCCATCTGTGAAGCCATCTTTGATGGCACATAACCAACCCTGGAATCTTGGTTCAAATCAATGAGCTCTGCCCAAAAGGTTGCTTTTTTGCTTGTCCAACCTTCTTGTCGATCAATTTCATCAACCATATCTTCTCCATCCTCAATTCGGACATAAGCGTTCATGCAATCATCATACCGTAGCAGTGATACCTCTTGTTCTGGACCCCAAATAACGCTCTTCCCAATTCTCTCCACCAAATTCTTCAGTGCCTTCTCCTCCATGCTCTGAAGTTCTTGGGGATCAATATCTGTACATTTGACCTCCCAAATAATCCTCGTGTCTCTCTCAATGTTTCGAACGCTACCATCACCTAGCTTGGCCTTAGAAGGAAAGAATTCAACTGTAAATTCGAAGCTAGGCGCAGAATCTCCCCTGTCAATGGCGGGCGGGAAGCGGCAGTCAGCTAGGGGTGCAGGGGACGAAAACCAAATCAATTTAAAATAAGCTAGAAGAGGGTGCGCATTACCGATTTGAACTCTCTCCGGGCTCCATCTCATTCAATCCACGCGCACCTCTCCACGCTTCTCCGATTTCAAATCGGCCGGGAAACGCCGGGAAACAAATATAGGCCACAGACGCATCCAAAATTGAGGGGAACGAGACTAGGGCTGCGAAATTACTCACCAGAGAAAGCTGCGCCGCCGCCGAGAAGGCGCTCCACAGCTGGCGAGAAGAAATCGTTGCCGCTGGACAAGGGGGCGCCACCGTCGAGTAAGGGGGATCGAGCGGGAGTGGGGTTGGTCCGTGCGGTGTCGTGGCAACTGATGCATGTAAAATGCATACATGAACTTTGCACTTTAATTGCTTATATTCCAATCATATTTGCATCATATAAGGGTTATATCAATGTTTTATCATGATTTTGGAAATATCTTAATGATTTCCTATTTTTATGGAATTAACCCTGCACAGGCAGAAAACCCCGTTTTCTTATTTTAATGTTTCAGGGACCCAAACGTCAACGAAATCACCTGGAAATTTACGGGCGTCAATATTTGGAAGGAAGAAGACCTGTGGGCGAAGGAAGCGAACAAACGGAGGTCCGAGGCCAAACGGGGTGGCCCACGCGGCCAGGTACTGTGGCCGCATGGGGCCCACCGTTTGGCCCTCGTGGCTCCGTTGCCGTCGATCTTCGCTCCACCGACATAGTCTTGACCTAAAAACGCCTATAAAAAAGGTCCCCCGACGTTCTCTGGAAGGAGCGCCGCACAAACACAGAAACACCGAAACGGAGATCAGGAGCTGCAGATTGGAGGGGGAAAACTCCGGCGGGGCGCTGCCGGCGTGGTCTCCATCTTCTCCATCGACTTCTCCACCGTCTCCATGATGAAGAGGGAGTAGTCCACCTCTGGACTATGGGTTTGTGGAAGTAACTTATGTATCTCTCCTCTCTTGAGCTTCACTAATTAGCACCGTATGAGCTGCTGAACATGATTACGGTCACCGTTGTAATACCTTTGTGGTGGATCTTTATGAGTTAATATATGTTTGAGATTGCAATGTTTGTTTCAGTTATGAGTATAGATGCATATTATGTACCCCGTTCTTGTCTACTTGTTTTGATCAAGCATGTTTATGAGAGCGTGTGTGGGGGAACGTGTGCATTAGTTGGAGTAACGGGGGGTGGCTAGTGCAGTGAACGTGAGAGAAAGTTCTGCGATCCACTTTGGTATCTTTACCTTACTTTGTTGCCTCACTAGGGATAAACTAAAATACCATGCTACCGGGGATGTGGGCGTGACCATTGCCACTACTCCATGACTAGATCTAGCATGTTCTTATTTTCACTTCATGTCATGATACTTAATGCTATACTCTGAGTTATCTTAATTACTGAGGTGTTATGATTTAGTTCGCATCTTGGTGGAGTATAAGAGAGGTTAATAACCAAAAGATCTCTATGTTAGGACGTGATGCCCATATATCTAAGTAACTTGTTATCAAACCCTGTGTTGCAATCTCATATGTTAACTTTGTGTGTTCCATTGTCTACCACTTTATAAAGAGAGAGTGCATTTGTGAAACCATGAACCCCAGTCCATTTTTAATCATAAGAAACACCTTTCCAACACCATATACCACTTTTCTATTTTCAGCCATCATTAAATCCGAAAATACAAAAATACTTTTCATCTTGCATACATCATTCAAAAACCCAAAAATATCATTTATCATTGCATCCACCATCATTGCATATTTATTTCTTGTTTGCATTGCATAACTATCCTGATATCATTCTTACACCTTGTGCTTGACAACCACAGGTGAGGTTGAGGACCAAAACATCTAACCTTGTTTTGTAGGTAACCAAAAGAAGGATAAGAAGATAAATCTACCACTTCAGATTCCCCGAGAGTTCGATATTAAACCCTCGAGTCACCCCTCGTGGGGAAAACTGTCTTCCACTTACTATACACTCTGCACTTGGAGTCTCAACCTAATCCCGTTTATTTTGCAGGTATCAAGCCTTGCTCTTCGGGACCATCAAGACGTTTTCTGGCGCCGTTGCCGGGGAATCGAGAGATTTATCCAAGGGTGTGCATCATCGCATTCATCTCACAACAAAGTCAACGTCACCAACTTGTGCTAACACCTAAGCTTGGGGAGGTTGCACCTACGTGAGCACCATCTTATCCATCTTTACTTACAAAGCAATTTATTTGTTTTGTTAGTGTCATTGCATATCATATCATATTTATTTCAGTTTTGCATAAAAAATAAAAATACCAAAAAAAACTTGCTATCATGGTGCTTGGAAACAAACAAGGAGGGAGTTCTCTAGGGAATTCTGTTTCTAGTTTTAAACAATATCATGGAGAAACATTAAAAGATGCTTGGGTAAGAATTAATAGGATGCATTATGAAGATCCTACACCTTGTGAAGATGAAAAGCTAAATCTTTATTTCTATTATGGAATAGATCCTTGGTATCAAAATGCTTTAGATGGGGCTACAGGTGGAAGTTTTGTCTTGTCAACACCACCTTGTGCAGCCATGACACTTAGAAGGATTTTTGGTAGCTTTGTGGGTAGCAAGAAAAAGTTGGAAGACACCACAATAGCACTTGCTTCATCAAAGGATAAATTTGAAACTAAGTTAGAAAAGCTACCTAGTAAGGAAGATTTTGAACAACTAGTTTCTTATTCTGAAAACATTATTCCAAAGATAAACAATGAATTGGTTAATGTCATGCATAAGTTGAGAATTTGTGAGAAAGAATTTCTGGAAAAAGATGTTTACCTGAACAATATTGAGGAAAAATTGGTTCGAGTTAGTGATTCATTGAGAAAAGATTCATCTCTTAAACATGTGAAAGAGGTTCCTGCTAGCAACAAGTATGGGTTAAAAAGGAAAAGAAAGTTGAGGAAGTTAAAATGCTTAATGAAGTCAAGGATCCTTTGCTTGACTTAGAAAATTGTAGCTTGCATGAATTAATATCTATCTTACAAAAATTTGCAAGTGATCCTTCCATCAACACTAACCAAGCAGGTTTTGGTTCTTATATTGCTAATCATGTCTTGAAAGAAAAGATTGCTAGGTACAACCAAGAGGCTATGATACCACCTAAGCTTGGGGATATGTGGATACCTAAGGTACTAGTAACTATTGGAAAAGAGACACACCATGCCATACTTGATCTAGGATCTAGTGTCTCTGTTTTATCTAAAGAACTATATGAAGTGCTTGAATTGAAAAATCTTGAAAAATGCTCTATTGAACTAGCACTTGCTGATGACTCTATTAAACATGCTTTGGGAAAAGTAAGTGATGTTATGGTAGAGTTACATATGACTTTTGTGCCTGTGGATTTTCTAATCATGGATATGGGGAATAAAACCTCTAGTCCTATTATTCTTGGAAGACCTTTTCTTCGTACCACAGGTGCTATCATTGATTCAAAGGAAGGGAATGTAAAGTTTCAGTTTCCACACAAGAAGTGCATGGAACACTTTCCAAGGAAGAGGGAACCACCAAAGTTCAAGCTCCCTCATGAGCTTCGTCCACAATAAAACAACAAGTAAGAAGCCTAGCTATATGGCTATAAAGAAAGCGCTTTGCGGGAGGCAACCCGGTTATTTTTGTGTGTGATTTTTCTTTGTGTCCTCTTGCTGTAACAAGAGATTTTGTGTCTAGTTAGGTTCTGGAGTTTTTAATAAAGTGCCAAGTTTTACCCTTTTTGGTTTGAAAAAGTTGCTTATAGCGTTCGGAGATTTTATTCCTGCACAAGTCAGTGCACGGTATGATTTTTAATTCTTATTCTGTAACTCCGAATGAGCTCATATTTGAACTGTAGTTGCAACTTTTCATCCTCTGTATGCATGAATTTTTTCGGAATTTTTCGAGAAAGTTTGGTAGGGTAGAAAAATACGTTTTGCTGCTGCTGTTTTTCTGGACAGATTCTGTCCCATTTTGTTTGATGCATGCTTTGAGCTTTTAAGTTGAATCTTTTTGATCCAATTGAGTTTATGAGTAGGCATACAACATTATACACTTTCTGGACATGTCATATGAATTTTTGTTCAAGGATTATATGCAGCAAGGAACCTATTTGTTTATCACTATTAATGCACCCCACAGAAAAGAGATGGGAGAAACGGTGTTTTGAAGTTTTTTCACAGGGATTGGAGGAGATGCACCAAGAGCTATCCAAGGATGGTGAAGACCATAAGCTTGGGGATGTGAAGACAACCCCGCTGGACCTACACACTCTCGGTTTGCACACGTCCAACTTCTGTTTTTCGATCGAAACACTTTATCGCATAAACTTGGAGCGTCGTTTTTGTTTTTGTTTGAGTCTTGAGAGACCACCACACTATCAATTATATATGAGAGAGCTACTGGAAATATGGGTTGAAATATGTTGGATGCTTTTATAAGATTGGGAAAAGGGATGTTTGATTTGATTTTTAATGATACATATAGTTGCATGATTCATGAGCTTGTTTATGAGTAATAGTTTGCAAATTCTTTTTGTAGAGCTATCACTTATTCATGTTTTGGTGCTGATTGTTATTTACTTGGTTTAACATGGATTAGTTAGTTCTATGGACACTCATGCATGCATCTAGATGGTCAACTTTCTCCCTTTTGCTAGCCCAAAAACTCCAACAAGCAAAAACTTGTTTCCAACACCTTCAACCAAAGTTATTCCAGTGAGTCCACCATATCTACCTATTGGCTTTATGCTATTCCGAGTATGTTTAACATGTTGTTTGTGTTATCTTACCTCTGAATGAAAATGTTTATGTTATTGATTGCAATGGAAAAAATTGGTTATATAGCTCTCACGAACTTGATGCACAATGTTCTTTTATTTGCATAATAAAACTTGACCCATTGTGATTAAGATTATGATGTTTGTGGCTTGATGAATGTTTTGGGTTGGAAGTTAGCCCATATGTGCTGTCACATGGCAAGCTTTCAACACGCTCTTCATCTCATTTAGTTGATATCATGTGCTTTTGTCTATGGATGCTTATCATGTTGAAATAAATGTGGAAATAGAGTGAGTTTAAATGAGTTTGTGTAAATGGTTAGAGAGACGCCTGGGCCGCTAATCTAAGCCATGCATCATTCATGGTGGAAATTTACTTACATACTATGGTGAACCTTCTGTGATACACCTTGCAATAAAAAACTATTCCAAATGGTAAATAAAAAGGGTGTTGAGATTGTTCATTTTGTTTGTTTGTCTTGTCATTTTGATATGGGCTTGTTCCATATCTTGGGACAAGAGGTACCCCAGTTGACGCTCTTGATGATACTATTATGCTTACAGTGATATTTAATTGAACTTGCTTTGTTTCCCAATGACGAGGTTATGCTCTGTGGGTACCCCAGCTTAAGGGTACCTGGTGCACGTGATGATCAAAGAAGTCCAAAGATTAATCGAAGCCAATGAAGGAAGGCCTAAAACGAAGAGTGTTTTCCAAGATAGATCAAGTTATAGTCGGTTAAGGCTTTCCATATATGTAACCTTGGTCGGTTATGTTTCCCGAGACCTAGCCTCCTATATAAAGGCTGGGAGGGTGATCGATCAAGGCAATCAATCCATAGCCACCAAAACCTCGACGAGATCTGTTGCTCGTCAAACCCTTGTAACCTCCATATTCAAATCATAAACACAGACAAGCAGGAAGTAGGGGTTTTACCTCACTCGAGGGCCCTGAACCTGGGTAAATCCAGCTTGTCAGCCGTCGATTCCACCAATATTACGCGTTCTCTACCACACAATCAACCCTAGGTATAGCAACCATGGGACTTGCCGAGGGCACACCTCGACAATTGGCGCCGTCTGTGGGAAAAGGTAGTATTGGGCTCACGGTTTCGCCGGTTTCATCATCAAGCGGCCACCCGACGATCGCATCTGCACAAGGTAACTCGCCTACCGCATCATCAAAAAGCAAATCACCGACCACCGTTGCAAACAGCAACTCGCCAGCAAGATCTACCAGCATCAAATCAAAAAGCGATCACTCGCCAAAATCTCCAAGGAGGCTCACGCCGCACTCGATGGAAGCTCAGCAAGCCTTTGCCGGACTCGAATCAGGTTTGGATATTACGGTTGGAAAATTTAATTTCTTTGTCGATAAAGATGGTGTGCAGGACCTGTTAGACCCACTCGACGTGGAGACACTCAACATGGAGACAATCGACAACACTTCGACTGCAACAC
The DNA here is from genome assembly GCA_947311845.1 of Poa pratensis. NCBI lineage: Eukaryota > Viridiplantae > Streptophyta > Magnoliopsida > Poales > Poaceae > Poa > Poa pratensis. The sequence goes on from CAMZMU010000085.1 coordinate 147,986,628, forward strand.
CATCCATCTTGGGCGCGACATCGTCACAGATCGTCCCGATCCAATCGCCAAGCGACTCTGCAACGTCCATGACCTCGCAAGAGTTCCGTGACGAGGTGGCAAAAAGATTTGGAAGAAGCGAGATCGAATCTGCGTACCGCCCAAACAACTCAATCGAGTCACTCGACGACATCGTCGACTGCAATGACGTCGCGGGGAACGAAGAGAACATAGACGACAACATATATCTCGCCGATCTAAACGGCCCAGAAATCCGTGCTAGCCACGAGATATTCACCTGCGACGCAGACAGCCTGGACAAAGCACTCGAAGATATACTCGATTGTGGCGGAAACCCCAACAAGCAAAGCAACTCCAACATGAGCCTGGACGACGACGCCGAATCCATAAAACGCATCAGCAACACATGGATGGAGGATCGGGTGGTACCGTATCAGGTATATACCGCGAGTACAGCAGAAACATCAGCAGCCGCAACATGCCGTCGACCTACAGAATACCCTTGCACAGTCACCATGCCAGACGGAACAACCACGCTGACCATCACCGCAGAGATGGCGGAAAAAGTGAGCAAAGTAATCGAGAGCTGCACAATGCTACCAGCAAACGCAACTCCAGAAGAGGTATTGACCTTACAATACTTCCAGTGGCAAGAATCGATACGGTTGAAGAACTACCGAGCATACTCGAAGAACAAAAAGCAAGCCAGCATATCGAGTGCTCGGCGAAGAGCATTGTCTACGAGTTCAACGGCAGAAACGACCCCGCGAATAGGTCACGATTCATCAACCTCGGAGACGCAGATCGTGCAGCGGTCACTCGGAATCTAAACCCAGCCTTTATGGCAGTCGACGCGGAAGGAGTTCCCATACCTACTGAGCCAGCCGGGGCGCTGATGACGCTAGGCACCTACCTCAGAACAATCGAACCTCCTGCAGGAGACCCAAAGAGGGATCAGCACCTCCAACTGTACAAACAACTGGCAATAGCAGCACAAGCCATACAGCATCCACAAGCAACTCCAAGGAGAGATACAGATCGGGACCGTCGCAGTCGAAGCCCTCGGGGAAGGAGCAGTCGAAAAAGCTCACCGTCATCGTTCCAGTAGGAGCCACTCGAGGAGGTCATACAGCAACAGCTCAGACTCGGAAGCAGAAATCGGGCCATGTGGAGCGCTATGCTTCACTCGACGGATCCGGGAGGCTCGTATGCCCAAGAAATTTTCGCTAGCTACCACGCCTAAGTTCAACTGCAAACAAGAGCCATCAGGCTGGCTAGAAGATTACAGGCTGGCAGTCGGATGTCAGCGCGGCACCACAACTACAGCTATGCAGTACATACAACTTATGATGGAAGGAACGGCTCGCGATTGGCTCAAATCGCTACCCGAATCATACTACGATTCGTGGGAACACTTCAAGGGTGATTTCATCAAATACTTCGAGCCTCTATGTGAGCGCCCCAAAACCTTCGAGGAGCTCCGGACCTGCAAGCAAAAGTCAGATGAATCTCTGAGATCGTACATACGGCGGTGGACCACCATCCGTAACTCAGTAGGCAACGTATCAGAAGATAGGGCAATCGACGCCTTCAAAAACGGACTCTGGAGGGAAGACTTCAAAGAAACACTTGGTCGAGAAGACCCAAAACAATGGCGCACTCATGGTACTCGCAACAAAGTGGGCAGACGGAGAAGACTCCGTACGAGGCACTCGACCCGTAGCATCACATGAAAATCACGAGGGGGCAGTCGAGACCGCAGAGATAGCTACAGAGATGATCGAAGGCGCAAACGCAAGAATCGTTATCACGACGATGACCATCCAAACTTCATTGCAGCAGGCTTTGTCCAGTCAAGGGACAGTCGCGACCAAACTGACAGACGACCCGACGATCATCGTGATAATCGAGATCATCATACGGACGACCGCCGAGGTAATCGAGAACCGTACAGACGATCGACGTGACAGTCGAGACACAGACGCGACGACCGCGATAGCTACAGAAGGCCAGAGTGGCGCAGGCGAGCAGACAAAGATCCTGAGCGCTCAATCGAAGAAAGATGGACGATTATTGCAGGTTCCATCTTTACAAAGGGGATGATGGTAAGCTTCGCTCTAACCACTCGCTGAGAAATTGCAGGGAATTCGATCAACTTGCGATTGAACATATACTGCGACTGCAAAGAGATGGGCGTGCACCTCCTCAACTAGTGCAGATTCCATCGACTACATCACAAGCACAGCCTGTTCAGGCATATCCAGCACCGCAACAAGTACAACAAGCACAGGTATATTCCATACCACCGCAAACACAGCCTACTCAGGTGTATACTGCACCAACACCAGCGCAACCGACACCAGTATACATGGTGCCAGCACAACCCGTTACGGGAACACAAATGGCAGCAGCCGTGCACCAGATGCAGCAAGGAGATGAACAAAAATATCCCGTAACTCGCGGGCAGATGAACATGATCCAGCGAGGACGTCCCTCCAATAGAGAGCAAAAATTACACACTCGACACGTCAATATGGCGGTCATGGCACCCCCAGCCATCACAATTTTTTTGAAAGGGTCAGAAACTCCGATTACTTCAATCGAGAGGACCACCCACCCGCAGTATATCGACCAGGGCATGCAGCCTTGGTACTCGACGCCAAATTGGAGGCTACGCCATGACCAAGGTCTTCATGGACGGAGGTAGCGGTCTCAACATAATCTTTGCAGATACGCTGCGTAGAATGAACAAATCAGTCGAAAATCTGCCAAAGTCCGCAAGTACCTTCCACGGCATCGTCCCAGGCAAAGCAGTGCTCCCAGAAGGCACCATACAACTCGATGTTACGTTTGGAGACCCTACTCACTTCAGAACCGAGTCGATTGAGTTTGAAGTGGTCGATTGGAAATCACAATACCATGCAATACTTGGGCGCCCCACTTTCGCTCGATTCATGGCCGTCCCACACTACGCCTACCTCAAGCTCAAAATGCCAGGGCCAAAAGGAGTCATCACGATCAACGGGAACTTTCAAAGGTCAGATTCATGTGACCGTGACTTCAGCAAAATCTCAGAGATGTACGGGATGGAGCAATCACTCGCCGAGCTTGAGGTCTCCAATGACCGTACACCTCTACCAGAAAGCAAGAAAATGGCAATCGACAGAGGGCTCAAGGTCATCAACGACGCGATGAAGCACAAGGGGCAGGCGAGTGAAGGTTCAGAGACGGTCAACATGTCGTCAAGTCACACTAGTATATAGAAGGACGCATCTGCGTCAGTTCTATGCATAGATATGTAATAGGCGCATAATATCGGAAGAACCAGCAGGTTTCAGACGCACTCTTTTCCCTTACCAGGGTACCTAAGGGGACTGGAAGGTTTTTAATGAGGCGGCTTGCTGGTCGAAAACACATTTCGAATAAAGATACATTTTCCTCATATATGCCTTTTATTGTTTACCCTATTCAAACACTCGGGGGCTCGAGCATAAAACCCAAGCCCCACTCGATATACTCGGGGGCTGGGTCAAGCAAAAACTAAAACCCCACTCGATATACTCGGGGGCTGGGTCAAGCAAAAATACTAAAAACCCACTCGATATACTCGAGGGCTGGCAAAACTACTCAAAAATCCCACTCGATAGACTCGGGGGCTGTCATAAATATACGCATATAAATATTTCGCCACAAATACAAGATAACATATTTACATTCGGAGAATGCCCAGGATTTCAAAAAGTTTACAAGTTAAGAATCTGGCTCATCCTTTGTATCCAGTACAGAACCAAAAAGCTGCTCCTTGCAGCAATCGATGAGTTCCTCAGCAGCAGAGCGTGTCTCGATCAAATGTGATTGGGATACAAGTGTGCCAGTTGCAGGAGGTCGAATCGAAAATTTGGCTTACGGTCGCGGATGTAAGCCATAGTGGCGTTGGATCCAAGAATAGCAAGCTGCATCAAAGACTCTTTGACTGAGTCCGTCACTCGAAAGATATCGATCAAGGGAAACAAGCCTTGAGGTTGAGGCCCTGACGGGAAAAGCGCATAATTTAGGCGAGTGAAGATACGTCTGCACATCTCGAGCACTTGGGCGTTTCGCCATACTCGATCCTTCAAAGTAGCAAGTGTGCGAGCGTGCACCTTGTCCAAATAAAAATGCTGCCTGCCAGTAGTTGGTACATCAACAGCACTATCGAGGAGTCGGTTGACCCTCCTACTTTCTTGCTGGGCATCGGGAACAAAACCTGCAAAAGGCCAAAAAGCTATTGGTCCAAAGCATAATGCAAGCAAATGAAAACTTTTAAGCAAAAATGGTGTCATAAACTCACATTGGAGTTGCCTGTTTATGTGGTCCATCTCGCCAAGAACATAATCCTCGCGTTGGGTAGCAAAACTTGGCTTGGAACGCAGTAGCTCCAACTCAGATCGAGTGTTTTTGAGTTCTTGCTCTAGTTCACTCACTCGATTCTTTGCAAGAGCAAGTGCCCTCGTATCATCCCTTGCTCGACAGATGTTCGATATGAGAAGGAGAAGGTCCACCAGACTCGCACTCTTGTGGCTGGTTCATAAAACGCAACATTCAGAAGCCCGGACACACGAAGTTGCAAAATTCAGATGATTCAGCAAATTTCATTCAAACAATAGCACCCAAAAGTATATACTAGCATAAACATAAGTAGCAAAAGCATACATGCCAGGTTCGAGTAATCAAATTACAGAATAAAAAGTTCCTAGGCCTGTGAGATGGATTCTGCCCTAGTTTTACGCGACTGAGCCCTAACAGCTTCAGCCCGGCGCTCCATAGTCTGGACGCAGATTTCGCTCAGACGAGTAGCTGGCTCGGTTACACCCCTGAATGATAGCGGCCTTCCATCAGGCTTTTTCGGGTAGTCCGATAAAGCACTGTCGAAATCGGCCTCTACACCATTGCCTAACAAAAGCCTGAGGGTGTACTCCGAGCCGCGTACCGTGAGTTCGCGGGCAAAATCCGCCACAATCGACGATCTTTCGCCAAAAGCTGCAGCCAGTCCTTCTGCAGTCGAGGGAGCGGCGGCTGTAGGACACATCCCCGCGTGCAAATTGCTAAGGGTGCTGGTCATGGTAGCCAGTTCGCCTTTGGTCTTGGATAACACAGACTCGAGTTCCGTTATTGCATCATCGAGTGACAGTGAGTCACTCGATGGCTTAGTGGAAGCCGAGGTGCCTTCGGAACCTTCAAAATTCAGAAAGCAGAAGTTATGAGCAAAAGCTGCTAAAATAACCAAAGAGCTACTCGCAAAAATAGTTCATTCACCTTTGGCAGAACGGGCCAAGCCCAACAGACGTGCAGCAAGCTCCTTATCGCGGCGAGTGGTTGCGTCCTGAGCATCAGCAAGTGCTTTCTTCGATTCAGACTGCTGGGTGGAGAGCTTGGTCTGCAAGTCCTGCACTTGTTTCTTCAGGCCTTCCACTTGCTCCTCAGCTGACTTCTTGTTTTCTGCGGAGTTCAAAACATTCTCGATTAGTATCATAACTTCAAAAGAAGGGAAGAGTTTTTAGCAAAAAACACTTACGCGCAAGCTCAGTCGAAGTTGACTGCAGGGAGTCCCTCTCTTGCTCCACCCGAACAAAGGACTGGACCCAAGGGGCCATGGCGGCATACATAGGCTGAAACAGAATACGCATGTTATCGTCGAGTGCAGAAGAAACAAAATTTTCAAGTATAAGTAATACAGAAGCACTCACGTGATCAGTCCAAGAGGCAGGCTTGGAGGAGGAAGCCACGACATCCGCGGTTGGGGCAGCCTTCTCCTTGTTCAAATCAGCAACCATCAGCTCAGTTGCGTCCTTGGCCGCTTCAAGAATGGTGCCTTGTGCTGCCTCTGGAAGGGTGGACGGCTGCGCCACAATCGACGTGTCCGCGACTGGAGGGGGAGATGGCGATTTGCCACTGGTATCAAAAAGCAAAAACACATGCAATCAAAAAACAAAAACCATAAAGGCGCGGCTGCAAATATAGGAATAGAACATTAAGCAAACCTTGGCTCATCTTCTTCATCGGAATCAGGTTCGTCACCAAGAGAGAAAACACCCAGTCGAGAGGTGTTACTCGAAGTGGCAGGAGGACGAGAGGCCAGAGGGGAGACAGTCAGGGGTGGCTTTTGGCAGGAGAAGGGATACCCGAATTACCGGTGTCCCCTTGCTCATCCTCTGTACTCGAAGACTCCGGAAGAACCAAACGCTGGCGTTTAGGCTTGCGAGGACCTTGCTCAGCATCTGATTCATCCGAAGCATCCGCTACAACCTGTTCCACCTCTTCCCCTGTTTCTTCTTCGGGATTCTCCTGAGGAGTCGAGTGGCAGAAGCAGGGTCAGCAATGGGCAGCTTGGTTTCCTCCTGTACTGCCGTCTCCACAGTAGGCCCGGCTTCGGGTAGAGGAGGGAGAGAGGTAGTAGTCGAGTGACCCTATATAGCAAGTACAATTCATAATCATAAGAACGGAAGCAAAAAGGATGCAAAGGCAGATGGTGAGGCATAAAAACGGCAAAAAGAATCACTCACTGCGGGTAAGGCCTTCTCTGGCCCGTAGGGGACGTGGGAAAAGTTGAAGTCGATTTTTGTGGAAGCTTTGATGCTCGTGATTTTCTTCACCTGAGCACTGAGCTCCTTTGGTGTCAACTCGGAGGCGCTCATCCTGGTGCTGTCGAGTGGACCCTCATACTGCCACATCGGGTGGGCACGAAGGCGCATGGGCCACACTCGCATCTTCAAATAAGTGCTGATCAACTGAATACCAGAAACAGTCTTCAGCAACTTTCCAATCTCATTCAGCAAAGGGGTGGCTTCTTTGGCTTCAGCAGGAGAGATAGGGTGGTCCCAGGCCACCGTCTTCTTCGGAGGATTCTCAATCGAAAAAGCCGGGAGCACCACTTGGTCGACTGGCACATAGAACCATTTGGTCCGCCAACCTTGGGCAGAGTCGACTGTCTTCAAGCTAAAGTAATGCGAATCGCTTCGCACTTGGACTTGAAATCCACCCACCGGGCAAGGGCGTTTACCCCGGCAATTGTGGCGCACCTTGAAGATATGCTTCCACAATGCCCAGCTGGGGGACACTCCCAAGAAACACTCGCAAAGCACCATGAAACAGGCGATATGCATAATGCTGTTGGGAGTAAGATCATGAATCTGTAGGCCATAGGTGTACAGAAGCCCTCGCACAAAATCATGCAAAGGGAGAGAGAAGCCGCGGGGAAGGAATTCAGCGAAGCAGACGCGTTCGCCGTTGCGAGGGTCAGGGCGTACCTCCAGACCTGGAGCACGCGCGGCCAGCTGGTCAGCTGGTGGCAGCCAACCCTTCTGACGGTACTCAGAAAGGGTATCCTCGGTTACACTGGATCTGGTCCAGTCACCGGGGATCTTCAAAAGCGCATCGGCAGGCTCACTCGCCGTGGCCGCATCTTTCCCCTTGTCCGATGGATCGGTGGTGGAGGCAGTTGCAGCGGCACGCTTGATCTTCTTGGGCGCCATTGCGCAAGGAGCAAGCAGCAAGGAGCTTGGGAGGCAGAGCAATGGTGTGCGGAGCGCGAGGAAGAAGAGGAACAGAGGAAGATGAGTAACACATGGTGTAAGTATTTGTATTCAAGGGGCATGAGACATTCAACCCATTCTTTATCAAGCACACTACTCATAGTTGCTTTCACTTTAACCTTAATCATCAAGATGCTATGATAGGGGCAATGAGAGCTTGACACCAATGAATACCTTATTGCAATCATTAACTTAAGTAGGAGAGTTTGGAAGTTGGATGAAACTTATGCATGCTTTACCTCTACTCACATATACATCTTTCCAAAGTGTACACCTATCATATTCAGATTTTCATCTACACTCTATGACCATTGTAGGATGTTCTACTTATCATTATGCATACATGTGTTCCATATTACTTGCTACCATGTTACACTTTGTGAACTATCAATGAACATCCTTGTCTTGAATACTTGATATCACTTCATAAATTATTTGCATATTGCTACTCCTTTGAAGAATGAGTCATTTGACTATATGTAGCAATAGTAATCATCTTTGATATCCATTGTTAAGTATTAAATTGCAAAGTCCATGTTAGTTTTATCATCTTCATACTCGAGGACGAGCATGGATTAAGCTTGGGGATGTTGATGCATGTAAAATGCATACATGAACTTTGCACTTTAATTGCTTATATTCCAATCATATTTGCATCATATAAGGGTTATATCAATGTTTTATCATGATTTTGGAAATATCTTAATGATTTCCTATTTTTATGGAATTAACCCTGCACAGGCAGAAAACCCCGTTTTCTTATTTTAATGTTTCAGGGACCCAAACGTCAACGAAATCACCTGGAAATTTACGGGCGTCAATATTTGGAAGGAAAAAGACCTGTTGGCGAAGAAAGCGAACAAACGGAGGTCCGAGGACCAAACGGGGGTGGCCCACGCGGCTAGGTACTGTGGCCACGTGGGGCCCACTCGTTTGGCCCTCGTGGCTCCGTTGCCGTCGATCTTCGCTCCACCGACATAGTTTTGACCTAAAAATGCCTATAAAAAAGGTCCCCCGACGTTCTCTGGAAGGAGCGCCGCACAAACACAGAAACACCGAAACGGAGATCAGGAGCTGCAGATTGGAGGGGGAAAACTCCGGCGGGGCGCTGCCGGCGTGGTCTCCATCTTCTCCATCGACTTCTCCACCGTCTCCATGATGAAGAGGGAGTAGTCCACCTCTGGACTATGGGTTTGTGGAAGTAACTTATGTATCTCTCCTCTCTTGAGCTTCACTAATTAGCACCGTATGAGCTGCTGAACATGATTACGGTCACCGTTGTAATACCTTTGTGGTGGATCTTTATGAGTTAATATATATTTGAGATTGCAATGTTTGTTTCAGTTATGAGCATAGATGCATATTATGTACCCTGTTCTTGTTTACTTGTTTTGATCAAGCATGTTTATGAGAGCGTGTGTGGGGGAACGTGTGCATTAGTTGGAGTAACGGGGGGTGGCTAGTGCAGTGAACGTGAGAGAAAGTTCTGCGATCCACTTTGGTATCTTTACCTTACTTTGTTGCCTCACTAGGGATAAACTAAAATACCATGTTACCGGGGATGTGGGCGTGACCATTGCCACTACTCCATGACTAGATCTAGCATGTTCTTATTTTCACTTCATGTCATGATACTTAATGCTATACTCTGAGTTATCTTAATTACTGAGGTGTTATGATTTAGTTCGCATCTTGGTGGAGTATAAGAGAGGTTAATAACCAAAAGATCTCTATGTTAGGACGTGATGCCCATATATTTAAGTAACTTGTTATCAAACCCTGTGTTGCAATCTCATATGTTAACTTTGTGTGTTCCATTGTCTACCACTTTATAAAGAGAGAGTGCATTTGTGAAACCATGAACCCCAGTCCATTTTTAATCATAAGAAACACCTTTCCAACACCATATACCACTTTTCTATTTTCAACCATCATTAAATCCGAAAATACAAAAATACTTTTCATCTTGCATACATCATTCAAAAACCCAAAAATATCATTTATCATTGCATCCACCATCATTGCATATTTATTTCTTGTTTGCATTGCATAACTATCCTGATATCATTCTTACACCTTGTGCTTGACAACCACAGGTGAGGTTGATGACCAAAACATCTAACCTTGTTTTGTAGGTAACCAAAAGAAGGATAAGAAGATAAATCTACCAGTTCAGATTCCCCGAGAGTTCGATATTAAACCCTCGAGTCACCCCTCGTGGGGAAAACTGTCTTCCACTTACTATACACTCTGCACTTGGAGTCTCAACCTAATCCCGTTTACTTTTGCAGGTATCAAAGCCTTGCTCTTCGGGACCATCAGCAACTGAGTGGATCCCACCAGTCGGAGCACATAACCAGGCAAGTCCTAACCTAATGTCAGCCTCCCTTAAGAGCAAGACAGCCGTTTTATCAGTTAGTCCTGTCTGAGCTATTCACACGCTAAAAGACGTAGCACCAGGGCTATTTCAGCCAACGTCGTCGCATGCTGGACAATTGCCCTCAACGACGTCGCACAGGAGCTAATCGCCCGCCCTGCGGAGGCTCATGGACTCCAAAGGCGTCGGCGCGTTAGACGTCCTTCTCCACGACGCCGACGATAAAAAGAGGAAGCGCTGCGATGGCGAGGAGGCCACCAGGAAGTCAGCGCTCATCATCGACGCCCTACGCCTAGCCACCATGTTCCTCGCTCCCAAAGGCGCCTTCATCACCAAGGTATAAATTCAGGGTGTATCTGTTTCTGTTTGACGAGGCATCACCACACTAATGATGTCAATAGTACGTAGTTTCTTCATTGCAAAACTCATGTGCTATCTCCTATACTTCTTCAGCCCGCCAAGCTATGTATTCATTATTAACTGCAAATGACTCTTCTTGATGATTTTGTTCACCTATGTATGTGAAGTACACGTCTCAAATCAGTTTCTTTTTCTCTTCAACAGTTCATCGGGCCTCACGATTTCAAACCTATCATGTTCTGTCTCAAACAGGTCTGTTTTCATCACACCTTGGGACCTTCCTCATTCCTCAAGTGTTTGTTATGCCAGTTATTTCATACTAGTAGTTCATTAATGCATCAGATGTACCTACTTGCTGTTATTTGAGAAGGTTTGTGCGGTTAAACCTGAGGCAAGTCGGTCCACATTGCCTGAACTTTATATTGTCTGTCTGGAATATAAAGGCCCCGCAAAGATTCAACCAGAACTTTTTGATTTAAAGCACTTGTTAACTGTGAGTAAGGTCCGTTGAGATATTCCCCGCAGCTCCTCTGTTTCTCTTCTTTTCTACTAGATGTTTGCCTTAACGTTGCATTTTTTTTTTGGATCTGCAGCCTAGGGATGAAGTATTTAATCCTATGGAGTCAGAATCAAGAGGGTATATATTTCTTCTTACATTAGATAGCCGCTGGACTTTGCCTGCTCTTTTCATTCTTTTCTTGGTAGACCCAGTTGCTAGGTGACAACCATTTACTGAGATGGTTTGTGAAGGTGCCGGGGCGACTCTATCGTCGCTGCTAAACTGTACTATGACGTGGTTGCTCGGGGGCGTGAAGAGAGAAACTTAGAGAATGTCCACCGGCGCGCCCAATAGAGTGTCCGGCAAGGCAGCCGTTGCCGCTTATTGGGAGCGCCACTCCCCACCGGTCGCTCCCAATAGGTTTTTTCGAAAAAAAACAAGACAATGGAATTCATTCAAACGGTCCTCATTTAAATATAATTCATTGAAATTTGATAGTTTTTTCTTGATTGCCCCAGTTGCTAGGTGACAACCATTTACTGAGATGGTTTGTAAAGGTGCTGGGGTGACTCTATCGTCGCTGCTAAACTGTACTATGACGTGGTTGCTCCTACTAGGGAGCGTGAAGAGAGAAACTTACTTGGGTGTAAGCTATTCTTAAAATCAAATAAGCACTTTAGCTGTTTAGCATTTCAGATTTGAGCATGGTAAATTCACGTTCATTATCCCTTTTAGAGTAGTAAATAGGAAATAAATTTATCTGGTCTTTTCTTGTAGGATCACTATGGATGGATGCTACGGATTCTTGAAAGCTGGTCGAGCTTTAGATTTTATATGGTCTGAGGCCCAAGCACCACAGGAGATACTTGGTTCTTTTATGGGCGTTTCATTTGATGATCCAGCATGTCTGCCTATCAAGAATCATGAGCTTACAACACCTTGGTAATGCCTGCCTAGCTTCTCTTCTATCTCAGTTTTATCTTCTTAGTTATAACCTTATCTGCATGTATTCTCTGCTTTCTGTCAGGTACGAATGTTTTGTGAGAATTTGGATATTCTGGATAAAAAAAACCTTAAATCATATCTGGGAGTATCTTTATCCTATTCTCTTTTTATGTAACATTTGTAAACATGTCTATTTAGTAGATTTGTGCACTAATTGGCCATGTGATCCTCATATGAACCTGATTTATAAATGTTAATTAGATGGCGCACGCACATGTGGAAAGCACTGTCTTCATGTTCACAAGTGACATCGAAGCCTGATGTTACTTCGGTAGACGCCAAGGGCAAATATGATGGCCAACTTGTAGATAAAAAGGAAGAAGTGATGATCATCATTGGTAGAAAGACGAGGAGAGATAAGCGTCAATCAAGCTGGCGTGCAAAGGTATTTCCGTTACGAAACATCCATGGATTATTTGCTGCATATGTGTTGTTGGCTTGTGGCATAAATTTTGATCCTGCACTAATATATAAGTCCTTATTCCAGAATGCAAATTGACGCTACAGAAGATAGTTATTGCAACGAGGACTTACTTTCTGTTTGTGCTATCAAGGTATCCTTTGTTTCCATAGTCCTTTGTGCCTATCTTTGCATTGCACCCCAGAAAATGCAACATTCCTGCTCCAGGGTAGTCCATCTGCCTATCTTTGATTTGCACCTGCAAGATTCCATCTTCCTTAAGATAGTTTTCTGTTAATGTGGAAAGAGAAAAAGAGTCCTTACTTTCATAATCGGAAATTTCTTTGTTGTTTAGCCTTTATTATTATTAGGCAAACACAGTACTTTTAAAGTTATTTTGTTTCTATTAGGATTTCTTGAAAAGTTACCTTTGCAGTATGATATGACTGTTTTTGGCTTGTACTACTTGTTGTAGTAGTTAGTGCTTGTGAAGTCAATGATTTACATGATTTTTATGTGTGTGTTTTTCATAGCATGGAAAGGAACTTCGAGCTGTTGATTCATCAGAGCTTGATATGGAAAATGGTATTGGAGACCGTAGGGAGGAAGAAACTCGAACTCATGAGGAAATGGATTCTGATGAAGAACAACAGAGGTATTTCAGACACCAACACCAGTAAAATTACAATAAGCCAGTCATAAATTCCTACCATTTTCAAAATTTACTGTAAACCTCATATGTACTAGCATACTATAATCCAAAACAGGTTTGAAGGGATGCTTGATGAAGCTCATGAGGGTTTCATGATTAAAAACGGCGAAGTAAAACAACAACGCAAACATGTGAATCCAATCAATCCCTATGCCAACGCAGATTCGTTAGAGGTAATATCTGAATCAAATACAATTGAATATTAACTTGAAGAAGGTTTAATGATAATAGATATTCTTGTTATGCCCCAGAAGCCCAATGAGACTGTCGTTGCCTAGAAGAGCGTCCGTTTCAAGGATTTTAAAGAGAAGGTGTTGGTGGATCCACCGATCAAGGACAAGAATACCAATGTCTCTGAGAAGAAGGTTGGCTAGAAGACGCCAAAGGCTGAACAAGGGCGCCACAGGCCAGAAAGAGGTGTATGCCAGGGAAAGTTAACAAGAAGGCTCGAGCCTATCATGTAGACATGACTCCTGCTGAAATTTTCAGCTAGCTGTTCTGCTGTATGTATTGTACTGTTATTTTTTCGAAACAAGCCTTAAATTTAGGGCATTGTACTTTCTGGTTTGACAACTGGTGCGTCTCGACTCCTCTGGCTGAGCGCTTCCCTGCACTTCTCATATTTCTCTCATCCTGATGTCTCTGTCCTATCTGTGGTCTCTAATGGAGCGTGGACATGGATTACAGATGAGCCCTGTCAATCGTCGTGACGCTCTGCATCGCCAATAAGAACCTGTAGCTTGTTGCACTCGAGCCACATCGGACTGATGACCATCAGGAGTTCAGTTTGATCAAGAGGACCACATCTGATTAAGGAGAAGGTCAGAAAAACATTGATAATCAAGAACCTGAATAATGGCGTGAATGCAGCCAAGTGTGAGCTTAACCAGTCAAGGCAAGTGATCAGCAAAATTAATAACGCTCTGATAGATAATGCTTTGAGTTGGCTCAACACATAGGAGAAACTAGAATCAATATCTTCAGTTAATCAGTTCGCTATTATACTCTATGGTACGCACGGTATAAACCTTGTTAGCTACTCCAGTATGCGAATTAAAAGTTTCTTGAAATTTCCAAGCATCTCTGGAGCCTGATGTATTGTTGTTTCAGTGCCAACAAGACATGTGCATGGGGTGTAAATTTCATGAGACAACAACAATTTAATGTGGAGTACTGAATTTTAGTGAAATGTGATTTAGGAACCACGCGGAGTAAGATAACATCTGTACAGAAATAGTTGTATAGATATAAGTTTAGTTTCAGCAGTGACCTTTCAACACAGCACATTACATGTATCATTTGCATATATAGATAGATGGCCAGCAAACAGTTCAGTGGCTTGAGGCAACATCAAAGTGGATGAAATCACTCAATTTTCAGCACTTTAATTTGTTGCCTCTTACAACACATTTCACACACATAGAAGAGAGGAGGTGGAGTTGAAGGAACGCACTGAACACTGATGTCTGTCTGTCCGTTAGACATGACGCCTACTGTCAACGTGGTTATCGACTCGGAGGTTGACGCCGTGGTCACGTAGCGCGTTCAGGATGGCCCAGACCTTGGTGCGGTTCTTGAAGCCCTTCTTCTCGACCTCCTCGGCCTGGTCGGCGTGGATGGGCTGTCGTGCCAGGCCGTCCACCCGGAGGCGCATGGTGAGCACCTCGCCGACGGCGGCGTTCGCGGTCACGTTCTTGAGCGAGATGGAGAGCCGCAGCACGTACCGCTTGGCCTGCGCCATGGGAACTGATCCGGTGGTCACGCCTCAGGGAGAAGTGGGGAGGACGTGCCTTGTACGCGTGATGGCGGCCAAATGCCATGGTGGCGTTTCGACGAATAGCTTGGGGGCGCCCCGCGAAAGCGGCAGCGGGGAAGGACGTCGAGGTTAGGCGGGGAGGACCACTGGCGAGTGCGGATGGAGAGAGGGTCAGCGCTGAAGGATCCGGCGGCGGCGCAGCCGTGCAAATTTTCCGTTGCTTCTTAAATTTAAGTCACGTCCGAATTGCTTCTTAAATTTATATGAAAATATAGAAAAGCAAGCTGGGTTTTAGATCTTAATCTTTAGCGTTTTAATTTTCTCATTTTCAAAATACTTGGCAAATAGTCATATTATTTCACGGGAAAACATGGATAAATTTAAGTTAAGAGAGATGTGACGGAATCCGTCGCAGTTAGTCACACATTTCCAAATCCCAATTTCCAATTTCAAATACCATATCCAAGGACAAGCTGTTCTATAAAGGATAGCTCGGAAGTGCCCGTCACAAATAGCACGATTTGTGATGGACTGGAAGCACACTCTTGTACTGTAGTATATGGCTTCTCAGCATCATTTTACATATGACTAAAACCCTCCGAGTAGAAAAGTAGAAGAAACGGAAGTTTATTTCTACAAGAAAGGAAAAACAACGGCTATAATGCTTAAGGAACATGTCCATTGATGTGGTGGTTGGATAATGGACTATTAATAAGCCAAGGTTAGTTTTACAAGATAATGACAAATCCTCACCATCACTTCACATGTGATCAACACCTTCTGAGTGGAAAATAAAGAAGAAACGAAAGTTCAGATTGATGGACAAGAAACGAAAAAACAACGGCTACAATGCTTGGTACGTGTTGCCATGGTGGTTGAAGAATGAACTATTGGTGGGTGGATGGGCTGACAAGTGGATGGAATTGGCTATGTTGGGCACGCATATGAGTCCGCCACTGATTCCATGCTGATCTGAATTGATGGACAAGAAAGGAAAAGAAAGGGATAAAATGTTTAATTAACATGTTTGTTACACTTTACATATGACCAACGCCTTTGATGCGGACAAAATAGAAGAAAAGCAAGTTCATCCTGATGGACAACAAAGAAAAAGCAAGAGCTACAATGCTTAAGGTACATGTCACGCAATTTGAAGGTGAAGAAATCCTCCACGAAGGCCTGTTGCCTTGCTATAAAAGGGAATGCCGCTTCCTTGCTGAGAACATAGTGGGTTTAAGATCCAAGAAATAAGAGATTAAGAATGGCAAATATGGAGAAAGCATCGAGATCTAGAGAGTGAGCAATTAAAATAACCCTAAAGGAAGATGGTCTCCCTCCATGCCCGCTTCTCTGCTTCCATCTCTTCATCAACAACACCACCAGACAGTGATAAAGTCTGCTCTTTTCCCTGTCCTTTTATTTGCTTCCCCTGCTAAGTTTGTAAATATATGTAGATGAAAATTAGGTGTAAGCATTCATCTGTTAGTGCAAGAAGATTGTCGATCAAGTATTGTGGTAATAAACTGAGTAACTACGCCTAGCCTATGATATGTGTGTTTATTATTTGTTTTTACTGTGTAACCATGCAACCTGATTGTGTGTGTTTCATCATTTCAAAAAAAATCAACAACATGGTCATTTTTATTTAGATTTTATTTTTGATACCATCTTCATTATCTCATTGTCAACCAAAATTGCTTCTATCACTGTCCAAAAAATAATTGCTATAACTCTATTTTCTTGTTGAAGTGTGTCCCTTTAAGTATTTTCAGTAAAGTACGTTGCATAATTAAAAAACAAACATCATGCATCATTTGGCTTTATATTTGTCTTGTATTAGAAATCATCCTCAATTGTATGAGCCTAACTTTGGAAAACTTTTGTCTAACTTAATTTAACCCGTGTGGAGAACCAAAAGTTTACTCATTAAGAAAATCATAACTTCGATCATGCGACAGTGGATGTTGCCATATATCCGCCTTCGGTCGTCATGATCTAGGTTTTCAGGTCTAGTGGCTTGATTTTCATGGTTAACTAACGGAGGAAGGGCTGAATGAAGCTTGATGAATCATGATGAGCCGACTGGGGAGGAACGTCTTATGCTCATAGAATACTTGGGCGAGTATTAGTTAACTAGCATTGCTAATATTAATGGTAATCCCAAAATGAAAAATAAATTTACTAAAAAATTGATCCCTAAATAATGTTTCCCCTTAAATAAATGTACCATCTTCATTAAATAAATGTTTCTTTTCAAAAAAGTGGTTCCTTCATAAAATTGTTTCTTCTTGAATAATTTTTCTTGTGACAATATTGTTTCAACCCGAAAAATATTTAATTTTTCCGAAAATTATTCCTTTCCGTAAAACTAATTATTTTAAAAGTTATTTTTTTTCATATTTTGTATCACAAAAATTTCTCCTTTGACGTAACAAATGTTGATCATTAGTAGAATTACCACCGCCGTCCATTCAATATTGATAGCAAGATCATAAAATATTTATGCTTCAAGATTAACATAAAATTTCTAAATTATATTAAATTCTCTAGAATCGAGATTATATGGTAGTGGCAATGGAAGTTGCTAGAGCTTCACGTTTCTTCCTTCAAATCTTGGAGTTTCTTAGTTTCTACACCTCGCTATTTTTGCCACGAACCCGGGAGGGGAGTTATAATATTGTATTTGGATTAACGTCCACATCTATCTTTTTACCCTTTTCATGCTCTAAGATTATTTGTATGTCCTGAGTTTCCCGAGACTTTAATTTCCCTATAGTCAAGGCTCTAAAATCACGATCGTTGGACTAGATGAATTATAGTAGATGCATTTTCTAGCCCTAAGGTGGAACCTAATTGAAATGTAATGATTTAGATCTTGATTTAGTCAAATGGGATAAAATGAATAATATAATTTATTAGTAACATGAAGATTAAATGCACTGCTTTGAGCCTCTTGAAGTGGGCATGTCGACATAACTAATTTGTGTTTCGTGGTTTCTACACCTCGCTATTTTTGCCAACAACCCGGGGAGTCTCAACCTGTTGAGCTATTCATGCTCTAAGGTTATTTGTATGTTCTCAGTTTCCTAAGACTTTAGTTTCCCAATAGCCATGGATCGAAACTCACGATCGATGTACTAGATGAATTATAGCAGGTGCATTACTAACCCTAAGCATGATTTAGACCATGATTTTGTCAAATTGGATAAAATCAATACTATACTTTTATCAGTAGCATGAAGATTAAATGCACTGGTTTGATCATCTTGAAAAAGTGGACATCTCAATAGAACTAATTTGTGATTCCATAGAAATATAAATGAATGATGAAATTTTAAGTGTGTTGCCTAACCGTTAAAATTGCATTCCACAATATCGTCAAACTATTATTAGGGTCGGATATAATTATATGCTCTAGTATGTACCTTCGTGTTATGAGTGCATAAAATGTTATTTAGGATTACAACTATCTTCCGTAAGGTGACTGCGTGTATGATACTGGTATTATGTAAGGTAATGAACCTTACTGCTAGCCTTTCTTAGGTGATCTAAATTTATGAGTGTTGATTAAAGGATTTCTTAGGTGATTTCTACCTTGATATGTAGGAATGCTAATTATTTGCATTAATTACAAGTGGTATTGTGAATAGTAATGAATTGTCTTACTTATCCGGTTATCCCTTCCTTTTGTTTGCTTTATCATATCTAGGATAATTACTAGTGGTACCGTGAATGGTAATGAATTGTCTTACCTATCCGGCCGGTCACCCTTGTTTGGCGTGCTTCATCATATCTAGGGAAATTTAGTGTGATTACTTGCCTTTCTTAGGTAATACAATTAATGAATTTTAGGACTGTTTGTCAATTGCGTTAATGTTTTCCTTTTTATGTGATACTCTTTGCCATTTTTAGCAGATTGGAAGTTTAATTCAAATGAATGTTAATTAACCAGGTAAGAACCTTCATGAACGTTCATGCACCTTGGGATGCCTATATAATCAGGATCTAAAGCGGTCACACCAACCACCGGTAGTACTGACCATGGCCATTAACGTCATCACGTCAGAGCTGGTCAAGCCGAGTGAGGCCACCCCGCAAGGACCGTTCTGGCTATCCAATCTAGACCTTGGCGCCCGGAACAGCTACACGCCGATGATCTACTTATTCCGCACCCGCAGCGACGACAACCAAGGTTTTTTCTCGCGGGATGTCCTGAGGACATCACTAGCCAATGTGCTAGTTCCGTTCTACCCTTTGGCTGGTCAGCTCAGCGTGGCTCTCGACGGCCGGGTGGAGATCAATTGCAATGCCCAGGGTGCGGTTTTCATTGTCGCACGGTCTGATGTCATACTCGACGATCTGGAGGGCTTCACGCCGTCGAAAGAAATTTGTGACATGTTTGTGCCTCCGTATGTGAAAGATGCCGGTGCTGGTTGCCCCTTGCTCCTGCTTCAGGTTTGATTTCATGTTTTCCTCACACATATACGTATATATAAAAAAGATTCGGTAAAAGTTTCAAAACAAAAAGATTCGGTAAATGGTAACAAATCATTTGTTTTCATTCAGCTTACCTTCTTACGTTGTGGAGGTGTGGTACTCGGCACGGCCATGCACCACTATGTCCTTGACGGCCGCAGTTCTTTCCACTTCATCGAGACATGGGCAAGCATGGCCTGGGGCGTGGTCGGGGCCAACGTACCCCCGTTCCTCGACCAAAGTTCGCTCCGCGCACGGTCCCCGCCGACTGTCCTCTTAGACCACGACCATGAGTACCATCACAAGGACGGATCCGCATGGCGACGGGCTATGGGGACGAGTACGTACGCTCATTGGTGGACTACCTGGAGACGACAGACCTTCAGTCCAAACCAGGGAGGGAGCTCCCAGATACGGACCTCCGGGTGATAAGCTGGATGGGCATGGCTTCACATGATGCCGACTTCGGGTGGGGCGAGCCTGCACTCGTTGCGCCGGCTGTCATGACGTACACGTGGTTCATTTACAACATTGGGAACAGTGGCGATGTTGTGGTGGCCGTGGCGATGAAGCCAGATCACCTGGAGCGTTTCAAGGAGTTGTTCTTTAATGAGAATGAGATGACACGGTGATTCCAGCAGATGCACAAGAGTACTGCACACACATGTAGCAGGTGCAGTTCT
Source organism: Poa pratensis (assembly GCA_947311845.1). NCBI lineage: Eukaryota > Viridiplantae > Streptophyta > Magnoliopsida > Poales > Poaceae > Poa > Poa pratensis. The sequence continues at coordinate 148,006,467 of CAMZMU010000085.1, forward strand.
AAGGACGCTTTGGATCCCAAGTCTTAGGGAGGAGAATTTAGTTATGGTAAGTTTGATTCCATATATAAAAGGTCTCTGCCTCAAATAACATATCGGTGAGGAGCTTGTTTCTAATTTGTGTCAAAAGTGTGGTTTATTTAGCCTCTGTAAGTTGTAATTTGGCTAGTCATAGCCTCCCATGGTCAATCAATAATGAAAGGAAGCAATTAATGAGAATACCAATCTATTTAGCCACGTCTCCTTGTATATCCGATCCGGTATGCAAGTCTCATTTTGTTCTAAGTTCCAGCCAATGGCATATACTTCTTTTAGAAAACCAGTGCAATATACATGCACGTTATACATGGTATTCCTAGGGATTATTCCCGTAGAACGACAAGTACTGCGTACATACTCATACTAGCCCTAATCTGTACATACTAGTACTGGTTACATACACTAGCGCCGCGATGGTTTGACCTCCCCTACGATCTAGCGCCGCTGATTTTGGACATCGCCGCCTGCGAAGGTGTGCTCTATGGCCTCACGTACATAGGGAGGGACTGGACAAGTTCGAAATCGGCATGAAGAAAGAGAGCACACAGGTGGTCACGGCAACCCGACGACTTGTCATCCAAAGGCGCTTGATCGTGCGTCTTATGCCTCTCCCACATCATCGAGCTACATGGTAAGGCCCTCGATGGCGTTGAGGACCCGTTGGTTGCCCAACCACGAGCCCTTTTTCAGGGTCTTCAAGCTCATTGTCGCCAGCACTGACAAAGTCTATGAGTGCAAGTGGGAAGTTGTAACCAAGCCCTCGACGACTATGCCTTATTCTTGCGTCAGAAATTCTCTTAGGCGGTGCCGGTTGGTACCGGACACACAGAGGTCTAAAGAACTACTGTAGATAATATTTGCAACTTTACATAGATGATACTCGAACACACACATCCCGAGCCTTGAAGCCTGTTTTGGTTCCCGAAATTATTTTTTTCCTAAGGGGGCTCGGGATAGAAATCTCGGATAGTTACCGGACAAATTTAAAAAACAAATTTTGAATTCAAATTTTTCTGGAACGGTTATTTACTATTTTAACTTTATTTATACGCATCCGTGATTGCAGCGCAGACGTAAAGGCTAGTTTATGTCCTGGACGTACATACCAGGTCCCAGGTTCGAACCTTGTTTTACACATTTTTGCATAATTATGTAGATTAAGCTTGTACAGAGTCTTTTTTTTGCAAGGTAATACGATTCTCATTAATAATTAAAAGACGAGATATAAAGTACGTATACACCGATCTTATAGATCTAGAGAGATAGGATAAATCTATGTGACAAACCAACGTCTATCCCTATTCTTCGGCACCACCATAGCAGCCACCAAAGAAAAAAGAGACAAATCACCTCTTCACTCGAGCTCGACGCGGCTCCATCGCTGATCATCAGCTTTTCGGATCTCCAAAATAGTTTGCCATAGGACAAACCATTGCCGTTGAAAGAATCAGACCGGGGCAGCACGACCCCGAACACGCCGTCGAAATTTCAGCACTGGCACCCCCGCACGACGATGTCGGAGTAGGGAACCAGAACCGTCAGCCTCCAACCACGCACCCAGCACAAGGTGCACCATCTTCCAGCTGTCACCAGTGCAGACCACCGTCTGCACGTACTCCTGGACGAATCCTCTCTGATCCACCATGGCGCCGGAGACAACGCCGCAGCAACGGGGACAGAACAGGAGGAAAACTCATCTGATGGAGTCGCCGCCGCCGCCTCGCCGACACCATCCATGAACCCTAAAGCCACCGACCTAAAAGATCGGCAAGCACACGATGCCACCAACTCCGAGACGCCGCCATGAAGGACAACGCCGGTGTGGGAATAGAGTTGAGGCAGTTTTATTTGCCCGGGCATCGCTCCCACCACCCCCAACGACGCACCACGACCTACAAAACCAAACCCTAACTACAGAACGGAGAAACCCGGATCCCCCCTCCCTCCCGCCGCCGGAGCTTGTACAGAGTCTGGAAACTTATTTTAATGCTCAAAAAATAAAAACTAGCGCAGAATTCGAACCCGGGACCTGCCGGGTTAACCATATCGCTGCCACCGGGCTGAGTCGTCGGATTAGTATGTGTAATGAGGATAAAATATATTTAGCAATGCTTGAGAGTTCAAATTCAAATTTTTCAAAAAAATCGGAATTATTTGACCCGTAAGCACATTTCTGGTGGGTGGTCGGGAAACTCGGTTACCGGGCAGTAACCAGATTTACCGACCGGTAACCCAAACCAAAACCATGGAAGCCTCTCGCGACCAAAGATTTTTGTAACTGTATGGAAAATTTCTACACGTCCGATGCATTGTGTACAATATTTTATCTCGGTGCTAAGCGCTTGATGCTGCCGGTGGCCGTCTGCATTATCACTGTGTTGGACAGATTAGGAATAGGAGCACGCGAGGCCTGGGCACCCAAATCCTCCAGGCAGCCGCCTGCCGCCTCTAGCAAAGCCACACATGGCAGCACCCGGCCGGTGCTGCTGGTTGGGTCAACAATGGCGGCCGGAGCAGTGGTTGGTGACGAGGGGTGGGTGGGTTGGAATGTTGTGGACGTGGCCGACTGCCGGGTACGGCCCGTGGTCTCTCCCATCCTTCGCTTCCTATAATTTCAGTCACAAAAGGACTCTCTGGGCCATTCTGGATCGACTCCACTGCAAATAAATTATGTTTGGGAATCGGAATGGGTCTGACCACATCACCATAGCAAACGAAATCCTCCACCAAGCCCTGCTGCTACCTTGCTATAAAAGAGACTGCTTCCTTGCTGAGAACGCAGTGGGTTTAGATCCAAGAAACAAGTGATGAAGAGAGGGAAAGATGGAGAAAGCACCAAGATCTAGAGTATGAGCGATTAGAAAGAACAGTGAAGGAAAGATTCCGGTCCTTCCATGCCTGCTTCTCTGCTTTCATCTCTTCATCAACAACAAACACCATCGCACGGTGACGAAGTCTTCTCTTTTCCCTGTGGATCAAGTATTTGGGTAGTAAACTCAGTAACTATGCACGTGATATGTCTGCTTATCACTTGTTTTACTGTTCTTGTTCAGCCTGTTTCCTCTGTTCATGATAGTTGTTGTTGTGAACAATTTCCTTAATTTTTGTGCAAACAAAAACCAAACAAATATGGTGAATGTTGTCTATGTGCTGTACGCAGCCTGATCTATCCCTTCCCCTTCACTTGCCTCTTTCCCATCTCAGTCCTTTACTGCTGGAAATTTTCTTGGTGGTTCAGTTTTTATTTCCGGTACTTGTATATGAGTGTTTGTAATCATGCAACCTGCTTGTGTGTATTTCATCATCGAAAAACCAATAAACATGTAAACATTTACTTTGTTAGCTTTTCGTTTTAACCCCATCCTCACTCTCTCCTTGTCAGCTAAAATTGATTCCATCAGTATCTAAAAACTGCTTGCTATCACTAAGCATCCACGATCAAATCCGCTTATTATCCTATCATTTATTCTTCTCTTTAAATGATGGTTTATTTCTCCTAATTGAATGCGTAATTCTAATGAATGTTAATTATTCAGGTGCCTACCTTCATGAACTTCTACGCACCTTGGGATGCCCATATATAACCAGGATCAAAAGAAGTCACAGCAGCCACAGGTAGTAACGACATGGCCATCAACATCATCAGGACGGAGCTGGTCAAGCCGAGTGAGGCCACCCCACAAATCCCGTTTTGGCTATCCAATCTCGACCTTGGCACACGGAATAGCTATTCGCCGGTGATCTACTTGTTCCGCACCCGCAGCGACAACTCCATAGGGTTCTTCTCGGCGGAGGTCATGAGGACAGCTCTGGCCAGGGTGCTGGTGCCGTTCTACCCTCTGGCTGGTCGGCTCAGCATGGCCCTCGACGGGCGGGTGGAGATCGATTGCAATGCCGAGGGTGCGGTTTTTGCTGTCGCACAGTCTGATGTCGTGCTAGACGATCTGGAGGACTTCGTGCCATCCAAAGCAATGTATGACATGTTCGTGCCTCCGCATGAGAAAGAGGCTGTAGCCGGCTCCCCCTTGCTCCTGCTTCAGGTTTGGGTTTGTCTTCGTTCCTTTTTATCACACACATATATTTGTATATATGATTTTTCTGTATATGACAACCAATCATTTTTTTTTCATCCAGGTCACCTTCTTACGTTGTGGAGGCGTCGTACTCGGCACAGCCATGCACCACTATGTCGTTGACGGCCACAGTAATTTCCACTTCATCCAGACGTGGGCAAGCATGGCTCGGGGCGCCGCCAAGGCCATTGTACCCCCGTTCCTAGAAAGAAGGCTACTCCGCGCACGCTCCACGCCAACCATCATGTTTGACCACAGCCATGAGTACAACAAGGAGCCGCATTCCGTATCAGCTATAGGCCGTCGGAGTTAACTGGTGCCGTGCTACGCGTGACTAACGCGCAAGCTGCCACGCTCTGCGCGCGCACAGGCGAGTCATTGTTCCGCACTCTCGCGGCCCACATATGGCGCTGCACGTGCATTGCGCGTGCGCTTGCCCCCGACGCCGAGTCCCGCCTCTACACAATGGTCGACATGCGTGCCCGCCTTTTGCCTCCACTTCCCGACTCCAATTTCGGAGTTGCCGCTGTGCGCACGTCGGTGTCAGCTAAGGTTGGGACCTCCTCACCAACCCCCTCAACTACGGTGCCCAGCGGCTCCGCACAGCGACGAGCCAGAAGAACGAGTACGTACGCTCATTGGTGGACTACCTGGAGACGGGATGTGCAGTCTAAGCCGAGGAGGGAGCTCCCAGATACGGATATCCGGGTTATAAGCTGGATGGGCATGGCGTCGCATGATGCCGACTTTGGGTGGGGTGAGCCTGCACTCATTGCACCAGCTGTCATGTCCTACACGTGGTTCATTTACAACATTGGAAATAGTGGCGATGTCGCGGTGGCTGTGGCGATGGAGCCGGATCACCTGGAGCGCTTCAAGGAGATCTTCGATGAGAATGAGATGGCATTGCATGGTCTAGCCTCTAAGTTGTAATTTGGCTAGTCATAGCCTCCCATGGTCAATCAATAAAGCAAGCAAGCCTTGAGAAAACCAATCTACCTAGTCCCACCTTCTTGTTAACTAATACCTTGGCCACTAGGCATTGAGGGCTTGACTCTGCATTAGCCTGCAGTATTGAGTTCGGCCTCTAACCCTATCTATACTACTAATGTCACAAAACCAGCTAATAACAAGCATTTGAGAAAAAAGTTTCACATTCATCCTTCCACGTCGCTTCAATTGTTCAGCCATTATATGAGTATAATTTGTGTGGTTAAAATTGTTTAAATCATTACATACAATCTGTTGTCTCTTAGTAATACTAGTAAACATGTATGTGCAACACACGTCCCTTTAGAGTATCTCCACCAGCACTACCCAAATTATGTCCTGTAGCTCCCAAACAATTTCCGCTTTAGGTCACTTGATTTTTTGTGGTCCAAATAAAACATGAAACAACACCTTCAATTCCACCGTTACCGGATGACTTGTAGTGTGCTCTAGCACCATCAAAGTTCAGTCTGACCATGAGGACGTACAGCTGATTGAGGAGAAGATCAGGGACCTCGAAAACGTCAGGCATCCTTCAAAGTCAAGAACCTCAAGAATGAGCTGACTGCAGCCAAGTGTGAGCTCAGACAGTCAAGGGAAGTGATCAGCAATAGCAAGAAGACTCTGTTAGATAGTGCTCTGAGTCAGCTCAAAGCATACGAGAAACTTGAATCACTCGGTCGCTTACTGTTTGACTGAGCTACCCAGTTCATGGTTTCGCTATTAGGATACATCTCTGAATCCTAATGTATTGTTGTTTCAAGTGCCAACAAACCATGGGATGGAATTTCCATGCCACTACGACAATGACCCTACTTGAATGCTCTTTTAGTATATTTCACTTGCATTTCATTTAATTTTACTGAAATATGATTCAGGAACGCTGCGAGTTTGTTCTGTTCAGATAAAAGTTAAAACTTTGAGCACTGATCTGGCAGCAAAGCAAACTAAATGTATCATTTGCCTATAGATGTTCATACTTTACAATGGATATTATACTAGCCAGGAGCTATGAACTAAAAATGCGAGGCGATATTGAACATAATGCTACAACTAAGCACTCCAAATGTCTGCACTTTATTTTCTGCATCTATACACATAGAAGAGAGATGCCAAGATAGAGTTGAAGAGACGCACTGATGCTTGTCTGCCCGTCCGACATGCTGCCTGTGGTCGCTGTCGTCATCGACGCGGAGGTTGACGCCGTGTCCGCGGAGCGCCTTGAGGATGGCCCAGACCTTGGTGTAGTTCTTGAAGCCCTTCTTCTCAACCTCCTTGCTGGCGTCAGCATGGATGGGCTCGCTGGCGAGGCCGTCCACCCAGAGGCGCATGGCGAGCACCTCGCCGACGGCAGCCGCCGCCTTGGCGTTGCAGGCGCGGCCGCACTCCAGCCCGGCCCGGAGGGGCTTCCCGACGGAGGACGTGGTGACCACCACGCGGCCGCTCTGCCGGTCCACCACGTTGGCCGTCACGTACTTGAGCGAGATGAAGAGCCGCAGCACGTCTCCGGGAGAAGTGTGGAGGACGTGCCTACGCGTGATGGCGGCCAAACGCCATGGTGGCGTTTCGACGAACAGCTTAGGGCCCCCCGCGAAAGCAGCGGCGGGGAATGACGTCGAGGCGGGGAGAACCACTGGCCAGTGCGGATGGAGAGAGGGTCAGCGCTGAAGAAGAAAGGCACGCGCCTGGCGGATCCGGCGGCGGCGCAGCCGTGCAAACTTTCCCCGTGCAAGAGCGGGAGCGGGACAGGAAGGGTAGGACGAGAGCTGGGAGAACAGACTGGTAAGCAGCGTTGAAAGAAAAAAACTACTAGTAGAGCGGGTTCTTCTTCTCTACCTAATAATAATAATAAAAATAATAAAGGAGGTAAGGTTTCGGTCGTTTGGTGCTTCGTTTTCGTACGTCGCCGCGCCGCGGCAGAGCAGAGGACGAACGGCTACTCCTCTCCTCGCTGACCAGTGACCACCACCGCTCTGCCCGCCATGCCGCCGAAGCGCGCGTGCCGCCTGGCGTTCTTGCTGGCCGCGGCGGCGGCGTACCTCCTCTTCCTCGAGCTACCCACCGTCTCCGTCTCCCCCCTGACCACCACCCACCGACCGCGCCGCCGGGAGCTCGAGGCCGCCTCCCTCAGCTCCAACTCCCCCTCCCAGCTCCGGCCCAACACCCACACCTTCCCAGCCCCCGACCCTCCCCGCCGCTCCCGCCTCGCCCTCTCCTCCATCCGCTTCCGCCGCCGCTCCAACTCCAACTCCTCAATCAAATCCGCCGCCTCCTCTGCCTTCGCCGCCGCGGTGCCGCTCCTCCCGCGCCTCCTCACCTCCACTCCCACCTCTGCGAACTTTACCTTCTTAGGTTGTGGAGGTGTGGTACTCGGCACGGCCATGCACCACTATGCCCTTGACGGCCGCAGTTCTTTCCACTTCATCGAGACATGGGCAAGCATGGCCCGGGGCGCGGTCGAGGCCATTGTACCCCTGTTCCTCGACCGAAGTTCCCTCCGCGCACGCTCCCCGCCGATTGTCCTCTTCGACCACGACCATGAGTACCGCCACAAGGTCGGATCTCCGATCAACAACAGGCCATCAGTGTTAACCAGTGCCATCCTTCGCATGACTAATGCGTAGGTTTCCGCACTCCGTGAGCGCACGGGAGAGTCCATGTTCCGCACCCTTGCGGCCCACATATGGCGTTGCACTTGCATGGCGCGTGCGATGGCACCCGACGCCGAGTCCCGGCTCTACACAATGGTCGACATGCGTGCCCGCCTCTCTCCGCCGCTTCCCGACGCCTACTTGGGAAACGTCTCCGTGCGCTCGTCGGTGTCAGAAAAGGTTGGAGACCTCCTCACCAACCCGCTCAACTTCGGTGCTAAGCGGATCCGCATGGCGACAGGCCATGGGGACGAGTATGTACGCTCATTGGTGGACTACCTGGAGACGACAGACCTTCAGTCCAAACCAGGGAGGGAGCCCCCAGATACGGACCTCCGGGTGATAAGCTGGATGGGCATGGCTTCACATGATGCCGACTTCGGGTGGGGCGAGCCTACACTCGTTGCGCCGGCTATCTTGACGTACACGTGGTTCATTTACAACATTGGGAACAGTGGCGATGTCGCGGTGGCCGTGGCGATGAAGCCGGATCATCTGGTGCGGTTCAAGGAGCTGTTCTTCGATGAGAATGAGATGACAAGGTGATTCCAGCGGATGTACAAGAGTACTGCACACACCTACAGCAGACGCAGTTCCAAGGACGCTTGGATCCTAAGTTATGGAAAGGTTTGATTCCATATACAGAAGGTCTCTTCTGCAAATTCAGTTTGTTTCTAATTTATGTCAAAAGTGTCGTTTATTTAGCCTCTAAGTTGTAATTTGGCTAGTCATAGCCAACTCATGGTCAATCAATAAAAGCAAGCAAGTAGTTTTATTGTACACACCCTAATTTAGAGATAATACAAAGACTAGCAAAATGCCCGTACGTTGCAACGGGCTTATAAAACAATTTAATGATTATTTTTTTTGAAACTGAATAACTCTCTAGGTTCATCCAAATATGGTAAGATTAAGGTCACTATTTGCCAATAGGTGCATCTACATCCCATAGTCCTGGCATGGTATACAAATTTAAGTGGGAAACAGATTCGAAGTCATGGTATGAGTGAAAGTATAACGAAATTGCACTTCACCAGATTCTATATCCCGTATATGCATGTCAAAATGGTCAATCTGCATTAGACACTGAACTGAGTATATATGACACACGAGACTGAACAGAAATTGAAAGTAGAGACCGAGGAGGATTTCAGGTTTGCTATGCGAGCAGTACATGCGCATATGGCCGGCAACCGCAAGTGCATAAAAGGGATGAGCCTGGGGGATACCGATGCTCGCTTGTGTGGGCTGTTGGCTGCCCCGCTTGCTGCTGCTCGACGCTGCTCGAGGTCCCGCACGACGCCAGGCTGCTGGCGCCTGGCGGCATTCTGCTTCCGGCGACCACCCTGAACCCAGCCACGAGCTCCACCGTGTCCCAATCGTCGCTCACGCCTAAGGAATTGACCTTGCAGCTCCCCTATCGCCGCCTCTTCTTCAGCTCAGGCCACGCCCGCGCGGCGCGCGGCAAGGTAGAGGTCCCACATGTGGGTGCGCTAGGTGCCCGGCGTTGCACGCACTTGTGGGTGGTGGGCTCGGTGTTCGGTTGTCACCGAAACGGTCGACTACAGCGGCGGACGGTGGCGCCGCGGCGGCACACGACGAGGTGACGAAACAAACCGCCGAGGAAACAGAGGCGTTGCGAGACATGTGCATGATCTCATCGGGGTCACGGGAGGATTCTCAGCTGCTTCAATTGCAACTCCAACTTCCGCCTATTCAATCTCAATCCGCAGCCCCACCGTCACCGTCCTTGTTGTCGTAGCTCGCCATCCGGACATGTCTTCCTTGCGGCTTGTTGCCGTTGCCTTTCTTTGTTTTTGCTGCTACGTGCGTCTTTTTGAATCAAGTGAGCCTAGTGACATTTCTGTCCAAAAAAAAAGTGAGGTTAGTGATATTATTGCACAGGATTTTTATATACTTTTAAAATGACATGCATCACACATGTAAACAGGCACATATATACAGAGCCCTGAAATCCAGGCATCGAACATGCAAGTTGGTGAAGGCAAGAACGCACAAAAAAAACTCTTGTCCTCACAGCTCAACAATGTTTTGACCCGCAGCTATACAAACTTCATTTAGCAATTAAGGCCCAACAGCGTTTAGACAGCGGCCCATACAAAAATAACCACAACACGCACAGCGTGACGATGAACTCGATACTTTTAGTACCACCTCGACAAAGTATTGAGATCGTTGTAGCGCGCGCGGGACGCAGTATGTCCGGAAGCACGGAAAAAAATACGAACCGTTTTTCTCACTTATAGGTGGCATGATGCGTAATTTATATCAACTTCAGGGGTACTTTTATCATGACCTACCATCATCACCACCGCTATTCATATTATATAGTAGAGATTTGCGAATTTGCGGCTATGTCTTTTTTTTTACCTGATTGCGACGCTTTTGTTTCCTTTGAAGTTCAGGCCTGTTACGCGTATATATCGATTCCAAACACATAGAGATGCTTTTGTAGGGCGGCTAGGTTAGCAGCTAGTACTCGCGTCGCGTCGTACATACTACACCTGATCGATCCAACCACAGGTAGATGTCGACCACGCAGACGGCCGCCGGCGGCGGCCGCATCAAGTGGTCGGCGCCTGGCTGGTGCGACCTCCCCGACGACATCCTCGGCGTGGTCCGCTCCAGGGTCGCCTGCCCCCGCGACCTCGTGTGCTTCGCCACCGTCTGCAAGCCGTGGCGTGCGGCCGCCTCGCGGCAACCAGCACGTCCTGCCACCCCGCTTTTGCTAATCTGGCCGTGGATGGACAAACGGAGACGGATAGAGCACTTATGCGGCCCCGACGGCGGTTGGGTTTTTCGTGCACCAAGCAAGGTAATCGACAAGCAGTTTGTTGGCTCCCACGACATCGGCTGGATCGTTGCGGTTGACAATGACATGCTCGTTTATTGTGAACATCTTCTCTGGGGCTCAAGTCGAGCTATCAGAGGAGCAGAGTAAGATGATCTGCAACGCTAGATCCTTGTTGGCACACCAGAATATCTCCAAAATTGTATTCTCTGGAGACCCTACCTCCTCAAACGGCTGCATCCTCGCTGCCCTCACAAAGACACAGGTCCTCGCGCTGTGCCGGCTTGGCTGCGGCAGGGATGGTGGATTTATCACACCTCCTTGGAAGAATTTTTGACTCCGAACAGCAGGCGCTCTGCTTTTGCATTATTAGAAGAGAGGGGAAATACAACAAGGTTACAAACCACACAACACTCGAGTTCAGACAATACTCAGAACTCACTCACACAAGGCAACAAGCCCACACTCAGCCGCACTAACTAGTGGGCAACAAAACCAACTCAATATCACTTCTAATTGACTGGCCACCGAAGCAGCTGACAAGAACTTGTTCTGAAAAATTCTCCTCCCGCGTTCCTTCCACACATGCCAGAAAATGTATACAGCAGTGGAGATTTCCTCTTTTCGCTGCACCACATTTGGCATTTGTCTTGCCCGACTCCACCACTCGCGAACTGAATTGGAATCATGCAAGAGATTACCATTGCCGGTCTAGCCGCACTGAACCGCCTCCAAACTTCCTTTGCAAACCGGCAGTGTAGTGCGAGGTGGTCAGCTGTTTCAAAATGCAGATTGCACAAGCAGCAGGCATCATCATGTGGCCACCCTCTGGCCCGAAGACGATCAGCAGTCCAGTTACGGTTTTGGAGCAACAACCAAAAAAAGAATTGAACCTTTCCTTCATCCTTGACATTCCAAACCATCTCGAGCTCCGGCTGCTTAATCCTACCCACAAATTGGGCAGCGTAAGCAGATCTCACCGAATACAAACCATCCGTAGTTAGATCCATCTAATAACATCTCTATCATCAGAGAGCTGTACATGCTGGATGGAGTTCCAGAGCACTAAGATCTGATCCAGCTGCTCCAGTGGTGATCCTGTGTAGACCACGCATCCACTTTCCATCGTCAAGCCTCCTTGACAGTCATGTTTTTCCTGAAGGCAAGAGGCAGCAACAGAGGTGCAATGCTGCTAGGAGCCCTTCAGAGAAGCCAAGCATCTGACCAAAACAAAGCGGTAGTTCCATTCCCAACCGTGATCTCGGTACAAGCAGCGAAAAGACTCTTGTCCATCTGGTCACACGGTGTGGCAGTTCCTTTCCACGGCCGCTCTTGTGCATCCCATCGAAACCACTACCAGCGCAGCCTGAGAGAACGGCGAAAGCCTCCAGGTCTTTAATCCCTAACCACCACACTCTTGGGGTGCACAAATTTTCTTCCAACCGACTAAGCATTTGCTTCCTCTGGCTTCCTCATCCGGGGCCCACAAAAATTTCTTCTTAGCTTATCAAACTTCTTGATCATCCACTTTTCAGCTGGAAAAACTGTCAGGAAATATGTGGCAGTTGCAGTGGCAATGCTATTGATCAGCGTCAATCTTCCTTTCCGCGTTATCATCTTTCCTCTTCCTCCTTTTAGTCTGCCTGTTACCTTATCAAATAGCGGTTGCACCTCAGCCTTTTGGGTTTCGGAACCCCAAAGGCAGCCCCAAATAGACACACGGCAGCGAGCCAATTGTGCCACCAAAATCCTGTAGCACCTCACCTAAATCGATTCCATCCGTAGCAACAGGGTAAGCGACACATTTTTCAAAGCTAGTTCTCAATCCTGACACATCTCCAAAAGCTAGAGGATATGGTGTACAACAGTCACATCAGACTTGGTCGGATTAACAAAGATAGCTGCATCATCAGCGTAGAGGCTGGTACGCAATCTAGCAACCCCGAGAGAGAGAGGAGTGAGCACTTCTTGCTCGGTTGCCTTGGCCAGAAGGCGCTGGAGAGGTTCCATGGCCAAATAAAAAGCAAAGGAGACAACGGGTCTCCCTGCCTCAGCCCTCGTTGGTGCCAAAAAGGTGCACCAACTCTGCCATTAAGAAGAACCCGAGAAGAAGCCGACGCCAGCATCTAAGAGATCAGATTCCTCCACCTTGTCCCAAAACCCATGGCAGTCAAAAGTCTCAGCAAGAAACCCCAGTCAATCGAATCGAAAGCCTTGGCTATGTCCAACTTCAGAAACAACAAAGGAGACTTCTTCACATGTGCTTCCTTATCACATTCTTAACATACAGGAAATTGTCCTGGATTGAACGTCCACAGATAAAAGCACTCTGCCCATTGGACACCAACTTCTTCAACTCAGGAGCAAGCCTCCTAGCAAGCAGTTTACATAAGATCTTCGCAGCACTATGCATTAGACTCACAGGCCTATAGTCTTTTGCCTCATTTGCATCTGTTTTCTTCGGTAGCAGAAAAATGTTAGCCGTGTTTAAAAGCTTCCACTGGTCCCCTTTGAGCTCATGCATCTGGTTCAAAGCTGCAAGCAAATCAGTAGAGATAATATCCCAACTCTTCTTAAAGAACTCTCCAATGAAGCCATCTGGCCCAGGGGCCTTCTCCCCATGCAAGTCCATCACCGCTGCCTTCAGTTCAAGCATAGTGAAAGGGCATCAAGATGTGCCAAGTCGACATGGGGCAGTCCCACAGCCTCCCAGTTCAAATCCGCTGTAGGTGTCACTTTCGAGCCCATTATCTGCTTAAAATGCTGCAGCAGAATCTGTGCTTTGCTCTCATGCTCACACACATGCCCAGATTCCCCCAAGAGGGTAGGTATATGATTTTTCCGCCGTCTTCCATTTGCTCTAAGATGAAACAACTTTGTATTGGCGTCCCCTTCCCGGATCCATGTTAGCCGAGATCTCTGGCGCCATTTGACTCTGTCCACAGCTGCAATCCCCAGCAATTTACATTTCAGCTTAGCTGCAAAACCCTTTCTTCAGCAGAGAGATCTCGATTTTCCTGCGCCAGGTCCAAATTGAAAATAACTTCATTTGCCACAGCCGAAATGAATTTAGCCCAGCTGACATCTGCATGTCCCATTTTTTCAGCGCCTTGGAGGTGCGAGATAACTTAATGTGCAGTCTCCTGACTGCGTCTCTAGAAGAAACAGGTTTCTCCAAGCTTTCAGCACCACAGCAAGGAACTCATCATGTTTTAGCCAATGCTTCTCAAATCTAAATCCCGAGAAATGTGTTCGCTGCATCTTGCTAAGCAACAGAGGACAATGGTCAGACAGATTGGATGAGGCCGGAGTTAGCTGAAAGTGAGGAAAAGCTAAATCCCAGTCTTTTGAAACAAGGGGAGTTGATAACAGACATTGCTTTTTGCAACGGTGAGCTCTACGGTCACACATACTTCCATAAGTAATTGATCAAGTTTGAAACCGACATGGACGAACACGGCCCACTAGTGGTCATGTCCATCCACCGTCTGGCCGTCCAACCATGCGAGAACCGCGCTTGGAGCATGTACATCGGGCACATGGTCGAGCTGCATGGCAAGCTATCAATGGCGGTGATGACCCGGTGATTTCCCAACCTTGATCCTTTCTTTAAAGTCTTCAGCCTTGTGGACACCGGTATCGGCGAGACTTGTAAGCACAAGTCGGTGGAGGTGACAAGCTTACGCGATTGTGCCTTGTTCTTGGGGCCAATATGTTCTAAGGCGGTGCACGTACCACTAGGCATTGAGCGCCATGGTCTCGAGAGGAACCACATCTATTACTCTAGGCATACTATCTTAAGTGCAAATAAGGTGCCTCACGACGTGTTGTACTCTTTGACATCGAACCGTGATAACCGCATATGCATGTACTACAAGAAAGACCAAAATGTCGGGGATGCATAGGAAGAACAGGATACGGTGTCATGGGTTGGAATGCTGCAATGTGGCTTTACCCTCTAGACTTGTAACCTCCAGACTTGCAATGAGTGCATTACTGTAGGCTGTAGCGCTGTTCAATATACGCCTATCTATCCCAATTTACGGTATTTTCACATGTGAACCAAGTGATTATGGGGATTTCGAGAAGACACTTGGCGACATCCCAAGTGTGCCAAACCTAGGCTTCTCGTATCGTTCTACAATATTTTACGGTTAATTTTCACATGTGAACAAAATGATATTAATTCGGAGCTTTAGTAATGGACACTTGACAACATCCCGAGTGTGCCGAACCTTGGATTTACATGTTATTCTTGTCAAGTAGACATTTACGTTCTCTAACAATTTTCTTGTATTTGGGCAGAACCGTGGATTCGTTCGCTGATGACTTTTTGTCCTTCTATATAATTAGGAAACAGGAAAAGCTAAAAAACCTCGACAGTTACATATGGGTATAAATGTTGTGGATGTATTGTAGACATCACATGTTTAGCTTCTTTTACATTGTTTCAAGTTCCCAATGCATAGCGGGAGAGGTGTGTTCTCAAACAGATGCCCTTGACCGCTTATGTGAAGAAGATATTCGCGACTGGCTAGGTAAATCGTTCACTGATTTCTTCCTCCAGCGGATGCTTCGGTTTTTGTTTCCTTGGCTTCATATCGCTTGGCCGTTTGAGACGTGAAGTGTAACCCGTCACCGCCAACAGTCTTTTAGCAGAGGCGCTTGGCCACTTGTGTGAAGAAGATATTGCACGAGTCATAAACCGGTCAATTTCCCTCCTACTTTTTTAATAAAATGAGGCAATATTGCCCGTTTTATTCAAAAAAAAATTAACACATGCTTACGCAAAATCGAAACTAAATACATACTCGTACATGCATACAGTTGCATATTGGCGACTAGCTAGGTTAGTCGTTAACCGATTTCT
Organism: Poa pratensis; assembly: GCA_947311845.1. Classification (NCBI taxonomy): domain Eukaryota; kingdom Viridiplantae; phylum Streptophyta; class Magnoliopsida; order Poales; family Poaceae; genus Poa; species Poa pratensis. The sequence goes on from CAMZMU010000085.1 coordinate 148,021,899, forward strand.
TCCTCCAGGGGATGCTCCAGGTTAGGTTTTTGTTTTGCAGAAACTCTGTGTATGACCTAAAAGCTAAAAACCTTCGACACGGACACACGCCGAACGACGTCACGATGATACGGGGCCATGGATGGAGGGACGTATCCTATCTGATCTCTCGTTCTATTTATGTTAATTGATCAAAGCTAGCCTGCCTGCCGTGCGATATATTCCTTTTTGTTTCAAGATTGGGATATATATATACCTCCCAAGTTCCAAGTTTGCTACGCAGCGGATTCCTAGGGCCACTGTTTGTTGGGCGGCTACAACTCGCCAAGTACTCTGCTTGTACCAACGCGACCCCCCACGGGGCCAAATTTCATTACCTCTCGATAACGAAATACAACCAAACACAGCAGCGTCTGAGCGCATCCAGGATTCGAAAAGGAAAAAACTAGACAAAAGCCCCACACCATAAACCAGCTACCGATGGGAGGGGCAAGAAAGAAAAGGTTGGACCTCCCAGTTAACTAACTAGAGTGACCAACCTGGGAGATCAGAAAGGGGAACAACCAGCTGCGTTCGTTTGCAGAAAAGCAATATATACAAAGGCTTTTATGGGATGGAAGCCGACTTAGCAAGCGTCTTGATGAAAAGCACGCAGAGAGGTTCACGTCTTCAGAAGTTTCATCAGCTGGTAGTCCATCAAGATCCCTCCAACCTTCTGTTCCCAGAGGCAGCTCCTCCTGAGCCCAAAGAAGAGGCGAGGTTCATCAGAGTATCCGCTCCAGCGCGCAAGGCCTCCTGATCTGCAGCGTTATGCAACCCTGCCCAGTATTTGATGAAAACACAAGCATAACAAATTAGATCAGTAGGGCTACGAATCAACTTGCCATCAAAACAAGCTCTGTTGCGCAATTTCCAGATAGCCCAGCACACTGCAGCAACCAGTGTGATCTGAACGTTTCTGCTGACAGAAAGATGTTGAGGCAACCACCAAAAGAATTGAGAAAAGGAGCCAGGGCGAGAATGGGCCCCAATAGCACCAGCAATCATGCTCCAAACGAATTTAGCAGCAGAACAGTTAAAGAAGAGGTGGTGGATGGTTTCTGTCTCATTGCAAAATTGGCAGGTGGTACTTCCTAGCCAGTTTCTCTCAGCAAGGTTGTCCTTAGTAGCAATGGCATTGTGCCAAATCAGCCAGAGCCAGATCTTGATTTTCAGAGGAATTTTAGCTTTCCATAAGTGTCTAAAAGATCTGTCAATCCCAGAGTTGCTCATGGATCTGTAAAGAGACCTGACAGTGAACTGACCATTTTTGGTCCACTTCCAAACGGGTTTGTCTTTCTCAGAGTTCAAAGCCACACCAAGCAACAAACTTTGAAGCTCTCTAAATTGGTTTTGTAAATGTTCTGGCAGCCATCTCCTAAAGGTGAGCGCCACCGTCTGTGAGCAGCCTCAGCAACAGTGATATTTGGTTCATTGCAAATTGCTAGGAGATCAGGGAATCTGTGTTTAAAAGCAGTATTGCCACACCAAGCATCAGACCAAAAGTGGGTCAACTGACCATTTCCCACAAGCATTTTCCTCCCACATAAATAGATGTCTTTAATATGCAGCAAATCTGACCAAAAAGCAGAGTCAGAGGCTCTGTGTTTGGCAGCAGAGATGCCAGATGTGCCCAAGTATTTCCTCCTCATGAAATCTTGCCAAGGACCATCACCAGATTCCAGTCTCCACCACCATTTACACATCAGACTAATGTTGAACAGGGAAAGGTTCTTCACACCCAGGCCACCCTTCTTTTTTGGTGTGTGAATGAGTTTCCATTTCACCCAGTGAATTTTCTTTTGCCAGTGGCTGCAGCCCAAAAGAAGCTTCTCATTTGTTTCTCCATGCCAGCTATATTGGATTTGTGCAGAATTCTAAGGCCCAGCTGATATACTGCAGTGGATGCCAGGCAGGCATCAATTTTTGTTACCCTACCCCCAATCGACATGGTGCTGCTCATCCAACTGCACATCTTCTTCTTAAAGCTTTCTTCAATAAAATGCATCTCAGAAACAGAAGGTCTCCTGGCACAAATGGGGGTGCCAAGGTATTTGATAGGCCAGGTCCCTTTTTGACAATTAAAAAGGTCAGAGTATAGCTGAGCTCTCTCCTGATCCTCCATGATCAGGAGCACCTCAGTTTTTTCAAAGTTAATTTTTAGGCCTGACATTGCTTCAAAGATGTAAAGCAGGAGTTTGAGGTTTCTGGCTCCTTCGATGTCATCTTTAATCATCAGGATTGTGTCATCAGCATACTGCAGTATGGGGCAGCCACCATCAGTCCATCTATCAGCCAACCCAGAGAAAAGCCCATTCGACTGAGCTATACAGACCATTTTAGAAAGGCAGTTTGCAGCAATGTTAAACAAGGTAGGAGCCAAAGGGTCCCCTTGTCTGACACCTTTGAAACTACCAAAATATGGTCCCAACTCATCATTTAACTTAACTCTCAGCGTACCACCAACCAAAGTTTGTTTGATCAACCACACCCAATGATCACTGAAACCTTTCTGAGAACAGCAATCTAGAAGGAAATTCCAGTCCACTTTATCGTAGGCCTTCTCGAAGTCAATCTTCAGGATAACCCCTTGTTCTTTGTGAACTTTGGAATCTCTCAGAATTTCATGGAGCAGGGAGACACTGTCATTGATAAATCTGCCTTTGATGAAAGCATTTTGACAAGGGTGAATGATCTTCTTCATCACAGCATCCATCCTAGAATTCAGCACTTTAGTTATGATTTTGAAGAGGACCTGAAGCAAACAAATGGGTCTGAATTTCTGAATTATGTCAGCATTGTCTCCTTTGGGAATAAGGGTAATAATCCCATAGTTGATCTTGTCCAGGGAGATCTTGTGTTGATGGAAATCTTCAAAAACTTTCATCAGGTCATCTTTAATGATGGGCCAGCATGCTTGATAGAATTCAATGGGAAAGCCATCCTGGCCAGCAGCTTTATTCTTCTCCATTTGATCAATCACATCTTTAACTTCACATGCCTCAAAACCTCTGTCCATGTCAGTTCTGTCTGAATCAGACAGCAACTCATGATCCTCCCACACTTCCTGCCTCAACTTCACAGCAGGTATCTGGGTTTTACCAAACAACTCTTTGTAAAACTTGTAGCATGGCACAACAGATGTGGGGTCCCTTGTATGATATCAGCACTGTTAATATCCTTCAGGGAGAAAATTGTTTTCTTCCTTCTCTTTCCATTAGCCACCCTGTGGAAAAATTCAGTGTTGTTGTCACCATGGAGAAGCCACTTCTCAGCAGTTCTCTGCCTCCAGAAATCTTCCTCGTATTCATAAATTTCCAGGAGTTCTTTTTGGATAATGCTCCTTCTATTCAATTGATCAGGTGAAAGAAAGGAGGACTCTTCATGGGTCTCTAGATCAGAGAGTTCAGCAATCAGACTTTTTTTCTTCTGGATCAACTGGCCTCTCACATTAGCACCCCATCCTTTCAAATCTTTCTTGACATTCTTCAGTTTAGTCATGAAAACATCCAGACTATTTTTACCCCTGACATGTTGACACCACACCTTAGATACTCTCAAAAGGAAAGTATCATCTTTTATCCACCTCTTATCAAACCTGAAATCTCTGCTCTTTTTAGTATCCTTCCATAGTGTCAAGGATAATTGGACAGTGATCAGAAATATCTCTGGGAATCTTGTGTACTGTGACTAGGGGAAACAGCTGCTCCCATTCTCTGGACATAAGGAACCTGTCAAGCTTCTCAAGTGTAGGAGTAGCCTGACTATTTGACCAAGTGTAATTACCACCTGTCATATGGATCTCACGCAGTTCATAAGTGTTAATGATGGAGTTAAACATGTCCATCCACTTGAAATTGGATATGGGTTTGTTTTTTTCAGAGGAAAATCTGAGGAGATTGAAATCTCCCCCAATGAGCAAAGGAAGTGATTGATCACCACAGACTTGACTAAGTTCAGTAACAAACTCTTCCTTGTCCATCTCCTGTGCTGCTCCATAAACTATTACCAGTTTCCATTTTTTGTCAATCTTCAGGTCATGCAGAGAGCATTGAACAAAGAATCTACTCACCACAGTATCAAGAACAGTGAACCTGGAAAAGCTAAAACCTCCCAGGATGCCTCCAGCTCTGCCAACAGAGGCAGACCATTTCCAGTTAAATCGATTCAAAGGATCAATTTTCCTGAAAAAGGCTTGAGAATAGTCCTTTTTAATTGTTTCTTGGAGACCAATAAAATCAAGCTCTTGGTCATTGATGAAATCTGACAAGAAAACACTCATACCCTTCTTTCCCACACCTCTGCAATTCAAACAGGCTCCTATCATTGATATTTTGGATTTTTCTTCCTCACTCTGGATCCAGTGACAACACCACTCAAAGGGTGGTTATTGCCAACCTTCACCGAGGCAGCACTGGAACCGGCTTGTGCTCCTCCCCTTGAACAACCAGGACCATCTTGTAAACCTTCTACAATTAACTTTCGGGCAGCTCTAATACCTTTCTTCATGCTTCTTGAAACAACAGGAGTGAAACCCTCTTCATCTGTCTCATCATCAGCCCAACCCAAAAGAGCCACCTGTCTATTATTCTCAGAGGCCTCCACCACCACATCTTCCCTTTTGCTGTTAATGTTATGTCTAGCAATTTCCAAATCTCTAATACAATTAACTTTTTCAAGAGTAAAAGATGCAGGATCTACACCCATTTCAAGAGCCCTAACATGGATATTATCACTAGCAAGAACAGCAAAGGAATTTTGGGAGTTAAGGTTAGTACCTTCCAAGTTACGAGACGCCACATGAGAGCTTGCTCTGTCTTGAACTCTTGAAGTGGCATTGGACTGTGCAGCAAGTCTTGAGCTTGTTCTAGTGGGAGCGGCATTCCTATCTTCCATGACAATATCCTCTGAGTTTTTCCCATCAGTATTTTCTGTTTCTTCCTGAGTCAATTCGATCTCAGGTTGGGATCCATCAGTCAGTAAGACATCCAGAGGTGTGTTGGTAGCCAAATCATAAGCAGGTAAGGCAAAGATAACACCACTTCTGGAGCTAGCATCATTCATGGCAGAAGAGCCACTCAGGCTATTTTCAGAGCTATCACCATAGTCCACTTGTTCATCAGCATCATCAGTATTGTTCAGATCACCCTCACTCTCCACACTGCCTTCAGGGATGGGGTCCATCATCGAAGAATATTGTTTATGGATGGTGTAATTCTTGTCAGACCCATTTCTGTTAAGTGTGTTGATGAATTCACGAAAAACAGGGTCATTGTTGACAGGCAGAGGTTCATGAATGTTGTCCATGTTACCAGGCATTCTCTCATGTTCAGGAACATGCTGCACAGGGGGAACGTTAATCTGAATTGGGAAGGGACTGATGACATCAGCATGATTGATCTTTTGAGTTTGGGAGCTGGACTCTCCAGAGGCAAAATAATTCATAACATTATCATAGAAGGAAGAGGTGCTGTCAGCAGATATGTCTTGGGACACTACATTCTTGCCTTTTTCCATGTCATTGGTAGCTTGCACAGGAGGCAGATCACCTTGGGCAACCTGTCTGAGACCATTATTCTCATTCACTCTTGGTGGAGCAGATAAGGATCCACCAGCACCATCAGTGTTGGTAGTTCTCTGCCTTTTGGGGTATGTTGGTGTTGCTCCCCTCCTTCCTGATCTGATACAACAACAGAATTGTTGCCATTGTTATTTGCATAAGGATCAATCAGCTCCCTGGTGTACTGAAATTCAAAAAGGCCATTGTCAATTTCCCCAACTCTGGTGTTAGGAGCCAAGGATGCATCAATGCATCCAATCTTCATTCTTATGAAAGCAACATTTCTCAGATAGTTCTTGTCAAGTGCCAGTGGCTTGCCAATCAGTCCAGCAACATAAGAGGCAGTGGATTTGTTCCTGTACTTCATTGGGATTCCTTTGATTCTGAACCAGCTTTCATCCAGTCTAGCAAAAGGCTGAATATCACCTGCCCATTTCTGAATTCTGATGACAGCTGTAGGAACAGTTTTCATGAAGAGCTTCCCAAAGTGGGACAACTCCTCAATGCTCTTGCTGTTGGGGAAACGAGTCAAGAATTCATTCTCAGAAGCCTGCTTTGCATGAAACCTCCAGTTAAACTTCATTTTCTCTGCCCACAGCTGGAACTCATGTTCTATGTCTCTAGAAGTTACCACTCCTTGTTCGATGGAGATCTGAGCATAATTCAACTGGTCCAGTGACTGGACATCAGCTTCGATTGCAGGGATTGAGGAGAATCCCTGGTCGAAATCTGAACATCCAAAGAAAGGAGCAACATATTCCCAGGGGTCTCTCTCTTGGCACACATTGCTATGGTGGTTTTTCCCACAGTGAGAGCAACAAGCAGCAGCATCCTTGGTGAGGTCAACTATGTGTTCTTTCTGGGCAGCCAAGGAAGTAATCGGTGGTACTGGTGGAGGTGCAGAGGACCCCACTAGAGCACCAGTTTGTGAGGAGCTGCCATTAGCAATCCTAGAGCCTAGACCATCTGCAATCTGCATGCCAGTAAGAGTATTGCCAGGAATCGTGGGACTTACCGCCGTCACAGGGGTGGTGTTTCGGTTGGACTGGGAAGCAGATCTCGAAGAAGTTGCAGCAGCTTCCACATCTCTCGCCTGCATTTCAGGGCGATGCGCCCAGCGGTCTCTGTTTCGCAACAGCTCATCATCTTCCCTTCGTTTCTGCTCGAGCAAGGCCCTTTCCCTAGCAAGCTTCTCGGCAGCACGAGTGGCGTCAGCACGCCGTTTCTCATCATCCGGGCGGCGTCGCTCCTCGTACCTGCGCTGATCCTCCGATCTGCGCCTTTCTTCCGCATCACGGCGACGTGCATCTTCCATCCGCCATTCTTCCTCTCTCCGGAGTCGATCATCGAAGCGGCGGGCATCCTCTCGCCTTTCGGCTTGTGGATCTTGCCTCGGGCGGTACCCGTATGGCGGAGGCCTCTGGTAACCGCGAGGCGGGGAGCGGTTCCGACCACCAAACCTCCTCATCGGCGGCGGAGAGGCAACTACTTCAGAATAGGAGCGCCTGTCTCCGGAATGGATTCCCTGCCAGCTTGGGGAGTGGATTTTGGGGACGGAGGCGATCTGAGAGGAGGAGCAACGAAAACGACGCCGCACGTCCCCGATCTAGGGTTTGCTCGAAACTCTTCGGTGGGGAATTTTGGAGCGGTGGATCTGGGGTCTACATGTCTGTGTAGGTTGGTGACTGCATCGTGGGGCCTGGAGACCACCATTGATGGATTAGCGTGACCGTGCCAAGGTCCGACGCGAACCACGTCGCAGACCCGTGCAAAGGACGGGGTGCGGCGGGACGTGCCGCCGATTCGGCACACGGCCTCCATGGATGGACCAACAAGGGCCACGTAGCGCTCGAAACGGAGAATCGCGCCCGATTCGATCTCGCGGTGAGGCTCATGGAGAGCTCCAATCATCTCCGCGAAAGAGTTCAGCAGAACGATCTCTCCTCCACGATCGATCTCGATGGATCCAATCCGTCTCAGACGAGGACCGTCAGGGGAGCTCGGGAAGAACGTGGCCTTGTGTCTCCTTCTACGAGGCTCCTGGGCGGTGGAGGAGAGCGGGGTGGGGGCCGGTGGCGGCGGGGCAGGGGCTGGTGGCGACGGGGCGGAGGTCGGTGACAGGGGCGGTGGGAGAGCCATCCCCTCGAAAAATCAAGAATGTACAAAATCCCGGAGCCCAAGTACTCTGCTTGTGATCGATTCAAAGGACACAGATCAGATGTCGCCGAAGAGGATTGCCAGAGACGGCGGCAGGTCAGCCGCTGGATGGTCCGACCTCCCTGACGATCTCGTCGGCACGGTCCGATCTAGGCTCTACTCCCTGCGCGACCTCGTGCGCTTCGCCGCTGTCTGCAAGCCATGGCGTGCCGCGGCGTCACGGAAACCGGCGCGGGCCTTCGCCCCGCTGCTGCTGCTCTCATTGTCTGATGACGACAGCAGCGGGACGAAGCACCTGTGCGGCCCCGACGATGCTTGGGTCTTACTTGCCCCAAGCAAGGTGGTCGACATGCGTCCGGTCGGTTCTCAAGACGGCGGCTGGATCGCTTTGTTAGACATGGACAGACACAAGCTCGCGATTATGAATGTCTTTTCTGGTGCTGAGGTTACGCTCTCGCAGGAGCAGAGTAACATTAAATCGATATGCTTGGCCCTTATGCCACGTATCTTAAAAGTCATCATCTGTGGAGACCCTAGTTCCTCAAACGGCTGCATCATCGCCGCCATCATAGAGAGATGCCTCCGCATTACATTGTGCAAAGTTGGCTGCCATGATGGTAAGTGGACCACATGTCGGGACGAGGAGCTGATCGACATTACTTTCTGCAATGGAGAGCTCTATGGTCTAACACATCCTAGAGGGGAACTGATCAAGTTTGAAATCGGAATGGAAGGAGATTGCATGCTAGTAGTCAAAACCATCCAACGGCTTAACATCCAAAGGCCCACTCGTTACGATGGTACTGGAGCGTACGTTAACTACATCTTCGAGTTGCATGGCAAGCTGTCGGTGGCAGCGAAGGTGAGGTGGTTGCCCAATCGCGATGCTTTCTTCAAGGTCTTCAAGCTTGATGTCGACAAGGCTTACAAACACACGTGGACAGAGGTGACAAGCTTGGGTGACTATGCTTTATACATCGGGCCAAAGTGCTCTAAGGCGGTGCACGTCCCCTTAAGTGCCGAGCACCGCGGCCAGGAGAAAAACCACATCTATTACGCTATATATACCTACTCGTTCAGAAACAAGTTGCCTAACGATGCGGTGTATTCAGTGGCATCTGATGATGCTAATGAGATCAAAATGTACTGTAAGAAAGACCCAAGTTATGGAGATGGCATGGAAGGGACCGGCTACTACGTGGAGGGCTGGAATTATGCCATGTGGGTTCACCCGCTAGACTTGTAGACCATATATTACTTTAGCAGTCATGAATGTGCAACTTCACCTCTTAGCTTGATTAGCCTACAGTAGTGACTTTACATTATTTTTGTCGTTAGAGGATGTAACTTGTTTTCCAATTAAAGGCATACATAAAGCATTCGTCAGAGCATGTAAGTAGTTTTCCAATTAAAGGCATACATAAAGCATTCCAAGCATGTTGTACCAAGAATTTTTCAAAATTATTACAGTCAAGTAGTTTATGCTAGAACTAACCTAAAATTTTGTTTTAAGTCAATACCATGAACGAAAATAAAAATATGTACAAAAGCAATAATTTCCCGCACACATATGTCTAGTTAGAAATCTTAGTTATTATACATGCATGGAGAAGCGTATATACTGCTAATTTTATGTCACCTCGATTTGTATTGTTGATTGTCGTCGTTGGCCTTGTAGAACTCCGTAGACCCTCAAATTGAGTTGCTTTCCAAGTGCCGACTTCATGGCAGCGGGAGAAACATGCATGGCTGCCGACCTATTTTAGCAGATTTTGAACATGTTTCAAAATGTCTTGGGTTGTTGTTTCCCTTTTTTCCCTATTTATGGCCCTTAAAAGTCGGTGATGTTAGCTTGACTGCTACATCCTAATCCAGCACAATATTCCCTGTCTTCAGGTTGTAGTTATTGAAGATTGACCATCCTCCTTGCAAATGCTAAAGCAGTGTCAAACTTTTGATGTACTCCTGGAGTTAACATGAAACACCTATCTTGATGGATTATTTTCGCTTGCTGTTAGTTGAATTTTTCACCCAGTCTGAAAGAAATAATCACGATCAACATCTTGACCCACCATGTACAAAACAAGAAGTTGAGTGGGTTATTGAATTTTTCATACCGTTTGCATACTTGCTACTAGGTTACGACATTTACCATGTGAAAATAAAATAAAGAGATGATTCATGACGCCGATATTTCCGATTCCACATAGTCCCTATTAATCTTTTGCTTCTTCTAGTTGATCATATGATTCGGGGACAATTATCCCCTTTTTAAAAAATGGAATGCGGTAGGGGAAGCCCCTATAGCAATTTTCTTTTGAAATAATAAGAACCCAAATATATATCCGTGAGGACTTAAATCTTGGTGGCTGGGTTGTACATACACTTCCCTAACCAAGTGAGCTGGACTCAGCTATGGCGCATGGTTTCAAACAAAATGTGGAACAACCAAAACATAAACATCGAGTGATCAATGAGAGAACAACTGTTTTCACTACACAATCCTGCATGATAAGCACATATGATCTAAAGTTGAGAAGAAAAATAGTAGTAATAAAGTTGCAGGCAGTCGATCAAGATTCTGAATCTTTCCCGTGCACCATGGAGATTGGCAGCTAGATGACCTCCTCGCACTCTGTTCATAAGAAAACATTGAATATCAGTCGACACTCCTTATAGCCATCGGATTACAAACATATTACTCCCTCCGATCCGGATTAATCGTCGTGGAAATGAACTGATCAAGCGCACACACTTTACACGGGCAACTAACGACACTTGTATCGGATAGGAGGGAGTATCTCTTTTGCACTTCACGAATCTTGGTATCTAGATCAAGCGGTTCTTTATAGTGATGAAACATAGAAACTGTTATTTCTCACAGGCTAGGAAAAACTGGAAAAGAGTCCTACCATGTGCAAAGTTGTTGGCCGTATTAAAAGAAGAATGATAAAGGAAACACTCACAACTATATTCAAAATATATTATCTCACTCTACATCACGAATCTTGGTGTCTAAATAGAATGGTTCTCGCTCGACAAATAGTTAAAGCAGGAAAAAAAGATCTACCGTTGTGCTTGCGCTGTTAACTTGCTGGATCAAAATAAGAAAGCTAAAAGTTCAGTTGCGATTATATTCAAAATTAATATCCAAAAATAAGCATCAAATTTCATACGGTTAATCACGTAACGCTGTAGCTAGAGCTTGCACTCCATCTGCAAGGCGCCAGCGTCTCCGACCCTCCTCGGCCCGCATTGCCACGCCATATTCCTCGGGCTGGGGCCATGGAGCTCCACGTCAAATTCCGGCACCCCGCTGCGCATGTCCATGGCGAGGCTATCCAGCAGAGACCCTGGCACGACCACCCCCTCGCCCCTCGCGACTAGGGGGTAGTCCACCGCTTCCATCGGCCCGGCGCAGATCTGCTGCGTCAGGGTGGCGCTGGCGGCGAGGGAAACGCCGCGGTAGGACACCGTCGCGTACATGCGGGGCTCGGCGCACTCGGTGGCCCAGATACCCTTCGAGCCGACCCGGAGGTTGAGGCTGAACTCCGGTTCCAGCGCTCCCCCGTGGCTGGCGAAGTCCACTGTCGGGTCAAGGCCGAAGACGTTGTCGATGGCGACGGAGTAGTGTGGCTCCTGGGCGAAGGCCTGGACCAAGAGGAAGCTGATGGCGGTGATGAAAGCGACGACCAAGATCGCCATGATGGAGAGCACGAAGCAGACGCAGCAATTGCGTGCGCATGATGATCGCTGCTGCGCTTCCGGCTGAAGGGAAGCGTGATCATGGGTGGCGCCCATTGGGACAGATCGATTTTCCGCCACTGTCCCTCCTGAAATCGATTTGGAACTTGGCTCATCGATCCTTCTCTCGGGTTTATATAGCTAGGGCCGGGAGAGACGTGTGCTGATTAGTTTCCTCGTCGAACCGCGAACGTGTTGGGTTTGGACGTCATAAGCTGACACAAGCTGGGGTATCGACGGTTTCTCAGACCAAAAAAATCAGCGGTTTTGGATGGTTTGGTTTAGACGGATTAACCGATTCTGACGGTTTAGCACTTTGCACAACATGCAGCGCGCAAGCATTGATCGTTCAGTCCACGCCCACCTGCACTGCAGCCGCGAGCAGAGCAGACGAGCTGCTGACCACGCGCGCCGGCCGTGGTGGCTACCGCTTCCGGGACCTCCCCAATGGCCTCGTCTCCGGCGACTTGAACTATGTCATCAGCCTCCTCCTTCACCACGTCGTCTCCGGCCCAAACTCGCCGCTGCCGCACTCAACACCTTCCCCGGCTTCGACCCGCTCGACCTCGCAGCAGCCGCACACGCCGACGAACTCCGAAACTGCCTCTCGATTGCCTCGCATGGCTTGACCACCACCTCACGCTGTCCGTCGCGTATGTTAGCTTCGGCACGGTCACCTCGCTGTGGCCGAAGGAGCAGCTGGGCTGAGGCAAGCGGCGCGCCTTTCCCGCTCTACTTCCCATCCAGCACGTCCAGACTCCAGACAGAGGAAGAGCTGGTGCGCTTTCAGTTTGCTGTTTATTTAAAACGTAACTTCTTTTTGAGGTTACCAAATTCGTCATAGATTTCTCCATCATCCTACAAGAACAACAACATTTGTCAATTGTCATGGATACTCGTTACCATGACATAAATACAAAATAATAAAAGAATGTGCCCCACTTCCACAGCCTCTTTCCAACGCCTTGTAACTTCTTGTTCTTCTTCATCTTGTGACATGATGTTTTCTTATCAATATAGGCTTGAATTGAGAAATTTTAGCAGATTTTGAACACGTTTGAAATTGCTTCCAGATGTTTCCGAGATTTTTTTTTAATAACCTTTAGTTAGGCCGCAACTACAAAACACCAAAAAAGCCTCTTTTGCAAGTGGATTCGAAACGTTCATATTACGAAGTAGGTGGATCTGCCGGTACTACACCGGAGGTGGCTGACAATCCAGGAGTCCAGCGAGCGTCACATGTTATAATGGAATCCACATATTTCCATGTTAAAAGAAAATAAAGATATTATACATTTTCCGCTCCCACATGTTTTCCTGTTAAAACTTCTAATTTTTGCAGCTGCTCTTATATGGATAACTTTGCCCTATGCGGAGGACAAGGGAAAACTGGAAATTCTAGGATAATACAAAATGAATCATAAAAAAAGCAAGTAGTAGTTCAAATAGTAACCCCGTGTACAAAATAATTTACTTCAATGATATCCCAATGATGCAAATGATATCCAAATTAATTTGTAAGACAAGTAAAAGAGATTTCTTGAAGGCCCAAGCCTTCCTAAGTTCCGCTCCTCCGAAGCGTCAAGCATAACATTGCTGAAGCTGTGCCACATGACTAACCCCTAAATCCAATCCTGCCACTGATTGCGCTAAACCATGTGAAGGCCTGAATTCGCAGAGAGTCGACCCGATATGTTCTCCAAAGCACGGCTCTCCTACAGTATAACAGAACCTGGAGCAAACATGTCATATCTTTCATCTGTAGCGATCATGGCCACGCTCACTGCCACGCTCCCAACTTCTGTCACTACCATGGTCTCTGCCCCTGTCCCTCCCCCTTTCCTTCTCGCGGTCTCTACTCCGGCTTCGGCTACGGCGTCGCTCTCTTCCATGGCCACCTCTGTCTCTGTTCCTGCTTTCCCTTTCATCATAAGCGTCCCGGCCCCGGTCTCTGCTCCTTTCTCGGCTTTCTCTTTCAGTGGATACTGCAATTATAAAGTAGAGCAATCACATGCAAATTCTCCAACGATTGTGGTTCTGGTATTCTGATGCATTGTAAAGTTTGTGTCGCAAGAACAGTTTTAGAATGCAGATATAAGTGCTTCACCAAACGACAATTACTACCACCTCAACGTCTTATATTTAGGAAAGGAGGGTGTACATACTATCGAAACTAAGAAGGCGCATACAGGATACTACAAGCAACACAAGACCATATCAACATAAAATGCTGAAATACAAAAGGCAGATCAAGTAATACCTCTGTGCTCTACTTCCCATCCAGCACGTCCAGACTGAGGAAGAGCTGGAGCACTTTCAGTTTGCTGGGATTTAACACGGAACTTCTTTTTGAGGTTACCAAATTCATCATAAATTTCTCCATCATCCTACAAAAAGAACAACATTTAGACATGGATACTCATTGTACAAATATACAAGTATAAAAGAATGTGCCCTACTTCATCAGCCTCTTTCCGGCGCCTTCTAACTTCTTCTAGTTCTTCTTCATCGAGTTCTTTATACCCACCACCCCGACCACCTCTGCCAACAAAAATAATTGATCAGACTCAAGTAGTACCTTCTACGTAAATAGCCAGATTTATAGCTGCTTAGCTTATCATGCCACTCTAGACAATGGGGCATCACGTCTTGTAAAAGATGCACCATCCGACAAGTATACAGAGCCACTATTCCTAGAGTAGAAAAAGATTTCACATATTCAGTCATGACCCAGCAGATAACGCACATCCTTGCACCAGTTTTGCGAAGAAAGAAGACCCTAAGAGGCCCAAAGAGGTAGCAAAGGGCACAAGCTACTGCACTTAGCCCGTAATTTTATTGATGGCCTTGCATGCCTACTAGGGAGTATGACTGTTTTTTTTCCGAAATTGTTGACAACATATCAGTTGCCATAAACCCAGCTTAACAGGATGGAAGAGTGCAGCCCATTTCAGTAGCACAACTAACATCCTCACTAATCCTTGACTAGATAGCTAAGTGCAGCTCGTTAATGTGTACCTCACACCACCTTCATTGTGACCTGGCTTGCTCGTGTTACAGACATTGCATTTTGTCCGCTTTGCCCAGTTCACGTTGCCACACCTGGAACACACAGCAAAATAAGTTTTACGTCAGATATGCTATAATAGTACTTAAACCTGGAACACACATACAATTTAATAAGTTTATAAGTACAACAGTACGAAAAAGGCATATTCATAGCAAGGCCTACAGAAATACTCATGAGCCAATAGATAACCGCAGTTGCAGTAAACTGAAAGAAAGGGCTGCAATGTTTAGACTGTGGAAGATGGTCGGGTAGTTACCAAACTACTTCGATTTTAAAATTGGCACAAGGGGCAGGTGGACAGCAACTAATTAATACATGCAATAGGATACATAAGAGAAACAAACTAGACATATCACAGCAACTAAAAGAAAATTGGTGTTCTTACATCGTACATGCCCAGTCATTAGGACCAAACAGCCCAGGAGGACCACCAACAGCAGGAGCACGACTGCTTCCTCTTGCATCATCGCTACCACGGCCTCTACCCCTACCACCACCACCTCCTGATCCACTAACACCAGCAGGTCGAGAGGCTCCACAGCGATTACAAACACCACGGAAGGCAAAATTTACATTGCCACAGCTGAAAAAATAATTCATATAAGCAAATACAGAATACATGAAAAAGACCATACTGGTCAACAACAAAAGAGAAGTCGCTCAGTAATCATAACAGACCTTGCATTTGGACACATCCAATCTCCATCTTGCTGCCAAGCTTTTGCTGGACCATCACCACGTCCACTACCTCTGCCTGACCCGTTATCCAATTCATCTTGTTCAACAAGGTCAGGATTGACGCTCAAATTCATGGAGTTATCAGATGTTTCTTTGTTTTTTGACACGGCTATGTGAACCTGAATGATGCTTCCATGGAAATCTTTATTGTTGAACCATTCCACAGCAGCTGAGGCGGCATGCTGATCCTCGTAAGTGACTGTGGCATCACCCTTTGGTTCATTCGTAGCTTTGTCCCTATATATCCAAATTTTTGGTTGGCCAGTCCTTTTGTCCTTCTGTTGAGATTGACAAGAGGAAGTGGCAAATTTATCATGAACTCGAATTAATCAAGGGCTTACAAGACTATTAAAGAATTCGCATGTGGTCGCAAAAAAATGTTACCTGGTAGTACCCATACCTTAAGCAACCCAATGGTACCAAAATATTCAGCCAACATGATCTCATCAGTTCCTGGAGGCAGATTGCATACATAAATAGAACCATTTGGGGGTCCTCTTGACACGTACGCAGCCATCTGTAGCAAAAAGGTCAGCAGAAGATGATTAGTGCAATTTTCTTAAGAGTTTTATTTGAAACGGTATAACAAGCAGAAAAGGGCAGCTAGAAAAACTAGCAATGGGAGAAACAGAGCAGGACAGGTAGTAAAAAAGAGAGAAGATAAAAATGTGGCTAAGCGATGGATTAAATTTATAACATAGGTTTAAATAGAAAAAAGTATGTGATGTCCACTTGTTTAGCATGCTGTAGTTGAGAGAATGAGGGCTGACCAATCTTCCATTACTGTGCAAAGTCAGTCTGGGGGCTACTTTGCATCAAATAGGTAACATATAAAGAAGGCATTCTTAGTTGGCAACTGACACAATACTTGCCGATTTGTGATGCCTACAACATTTTAGTGGAAAACTTGGAGAAGCAAAAAAACTTCCACGTCTCATGCTAGATGCACATAAAGGTCAACTGAACACAATGATAACTGGATCCATTTAACCAATTCTACTAAGGATGGGTACAAACAGAGTTCTAAATTAACAGCAACCTATCTCTGGTGTAGCATTCAACCAAACAACAGCAGACAAGCCAGCCACAGGTATAACATTTGGAGGAGACAGGACCATTTATCCCTATATAAACTCTGATCAGCATCACCATAGATGTAACTGTACCTACAGAACTTAACTGGAACCACGTCACGGAAGCACAAGTCCCCCGAAATTACGCCTGTACTAGTCAACCAGGAGCACAAGTGCAGCTAAGATCTCCAATCAGCGAGGGCTGAAGCCACACGCAGGTACAAGCAAGAAATCGTCACTAAGCACGACCAATGAGGCAAGAGGATGGACGCAGCGTACCGCTGGACACTATTGGATCCGGCCGGCGGCGGCGCGGTGCTGCGGGAGGGAGATCCGGGGGAGGAGAAGCGATTCAGGCGCAAATGAGCTCAGGGACGACGGATTCCGGAGCGGGGCAGTCGGGGACGGGCCTCGTGCTCCGGTTCCCCGGCGGGCGAGGCTCGGTTCCGGCCCGGGGCGCCGGCGACAGAGTTGGAACCCTAATCGCGTCTCCTATCCTCTCTCTCTCTCTCCCGTGGAGGAAAAGAATGGAGCTCTGTGGGTTATCGCAACTGGGCTCTGGAAAACCTTTGTTCTGGGCCGTATAGACCGATGTAAGACGGGCCGGGCCGGGCCATCGAAGGCGGCTATAAATATCACCCCGACAACAAAGAGGAGGAGATCGATCGAGACAGAGATGTCGACCATGAAGCCGGCCGCCGGCCACGGCAACGGCAGCACCCCCTCATCGTCAACAGCTACACGGTGGTCTGAACTCCCCGACGACATCCTCGGCACGGTGCGCCTCAAGATCGACTCCCCTCGCGACCGCGCACACCTCGCCGCCGTATGCAGGTCGTGGCGCGGCGCGGTGTCGCGGCTCCCAGCGACACCCGCTGTCCCGTGGCTGATACTGTCACCGGGCGGAAGTAGCAGAAGGAAGCACGTGTGCGGCCCCGACGGCAGCTGGGTCATGCACGTCCCGAGCAAGGCGGTCAAGAAGCGGTTCGTCGGTTCCTACCAGGGCGGCTGGATCGCCGCCACGGATAACCGCGAGCTCGTGATCGTCAACCTCTTCTCCGGTGCTGAGGCGGCACTCTCCGCCAAGCAAAGCATGATCGCCTCGATACCATCTTTAAATGGTGACAACTGCATCAAGAAAATCGTCTTCTCCGAAGACCCGGCATCCCCCAATGGTTTGCACCCTTGTTGCCCTTACAAATGGTAAGTCGCGTGAACATATTTCCATGTGTAGAGTCGGTTGCCCGGATGGTGGGTGGTCCGCACGGCATTGGCGTGGGCACAAGATCTGGGACATCGCCTTCTGTAACGGTGATCTCTATGCTCTCACGTGTCTCCCTGAAGAACTTGTCAGGTTCAAAATAACTATGGTGGAAGATGGAACGCCCGTGATCACAGCCACCCACCGGCTGGCCACGCAATGGTGTCGCGACGATGGCTACAACCCCATGGAGCACGAGGCTTACATCGTGGAGTTTCATGGGAAAATGTTGTTGGCGATGAGGAGCTGGTGGTTGCCCAAACACAAGCCTTTCTTCAGGGTGTTCGAGCTCGTCGATGTTGATGATGACAAGGCTTACCAGCACAAGTGGGTGGAGGTGACCAGTTTCGGAGACCATGCATTGTTCTTGGGGTGGTCGAAGGCAGTGCACCTACCGGCTGGAGATCGTCATGCACTACGGGAATCCCACAAGACGCCGACGGCCGGAAACCGTCGGCGTAGACAAGAAGGCCGTCGGCGTAGCCCCGTCGGCGTTTTGGTCCGTCGGCGTAGCCTAGTTGCCGTCGGCGTAGAAAAGCCATCGGCGTACACTGGGCTACGCCGACGGCAAAGCCGTCGGCCTATGAATTGGCAGAATTTTGTTTAAATTTTTTTTCAAATAATTTTTTTCAATTTTTTTTCCCAATTTTTTTTGAATTGTTTAACAACTTAATCGCACTAGAGACACATTTATCTCTAAGCATTCTTAATTCCAATCTTAATTACTCGCTTCTACTAACACTTCCCCATTGGTCACCCATTCTCAGACTACTCCAGCCCCAGCACGCTTAACTTCTTAGTTCATTCCCTATGAGCTAACTAGAAACAACAGATGCTTTACTGACAATAGTATCCTTTCAATCCTATTAACCCATGTACTATGATATCACACATCTTTATTTTATGAATCCAAATAATTATTTAAATAAAAAGAAATGAATCATTAATAATAATCTTGAATTAAATATTCTCGAATTCAAATAATAATTAACTTATTTGCCCTTTTCCATTTAATATTGAATAATTCATATCTACAAATCCGTAAATCGAAATTTGACAAATAATATGTCTAAATCGATTAGAAAAATGAGAGAAATCCAAATATGACATCCATATCATCCATAACCCAACTCTTGACAGCTTTCCCTCCGGCTTGTCCAATCGGGAACTATCATGCTATAAGTGCATGTAAACTCCCTAGAGAGAAGTGGATGTCGGTGAAGCAGGTCACACCCCGGAGTGCAATCTTTGTCATCCAAAACCCATAACACACTTTTACACACATGGTATGGCACCCACTAGCTTGTGGTGGGAACCCGATGCTCCGGAGCCCCACTCCGGTGAAACCCTAGCCCCGTTGGAGAAAAACCAGACTTATACGATTACAGCCGGTAGAGAGAAGTGGATGCCGGTGAAGCAGGTCACAACCCGGAGTGCAATATTTGCCATCTAAAAACCCATAGCACACTTGTACACACATTGTATGGCACCCCCTAGCTTGTGGTGGGAACCCGACGCTCCGGAGCCCCTCTCCGGTGAAACCCTAGCCCCACTGGAGAAAAACCAGGCTTATACGACTACAGCCGGTACCGGCGTCAAAATGGGGTAGAAAAGTGCAACTCTTTGCTTGGTTGTGTTAGGGTGGACCCTAGGAAGTCCCAAAACAAAGTTATACCCCAACTCTTCACAAGATTCCCTCCAATTCGACCGAAGTGGGAGTTTCCAGGTGTAAGTCCAGAAACTCACTAGAGAGAAACTGATGACGGTGAAGCCTCTAACATCCCGGAGTGGAATCTTGGACATTTACAACCCAAAACATACTTGTACCCACTTGGTATGGCACCACCTAACTTTTGGTTAGATTCCGACGCTCCGGAGCCCCTCTTCGGCTAAACCCATTTGAACATGGAATTTTTTGTCCTTGCTCATGATTTTTTTTTGAAGAATATAGTTTGAGCAATGTGTATGATGATGCAGATCTACTTATCCTCTTCGAAACGAGCTAAAGAACATCGAAATCCGACTTCCAATGCAAAAGTTATGCTTAAAACGGTGAGTAAGTAAAAAAACAGATCTCAAAAAAAAAATATGTATAGGCCGATGGCAAACGGCAATGCCGACGGCAAACAGATACGCCGACGGCACCTCAAAAAAAAAAAAACAGAAAATGTAGGCTGACGGCATTGCCGTCGGCGTAGCTAAAATAAAAAAGGAAAGACCAAGTCTAGCCTGGTCGGGGTCTACGCCGACGGCCCCGATATTTGGCCGTCGGCATATGTCCTGGCCGTCGGCGTCTTGTGTCTTTCCCGTAGTGATGGTATAAAGAGAAACCACATCTACTACCATAGGCCTACTATGGAGAGGTTGCCTCATGACAAGGTGTACTCGATTTTCTCAGGTGATGCTGTCCAAATATATTGCAGGGAAGATAAGAGTATTAACGATGGTGTGGGAAGGACAGGATACTACTTGATGTGTTGTTATAATCCTTGCAAGTCACGGGACCGATGTAGTTCATTCACATGGATATACCCTCCAGACTTTTAGTCATGATACTACTATTGCATGAACATATGTTAACCATGTCGCCCGTCATCTTAAGAAACTGCGCTAGAGGCAGGGGTAGGAACTAGTAAAGGATAATCCGAATTATTCAACATTCCACTTCGGGAAACTATAAATGAAAGTGATAAATATCCGAATCAAACAAAATAGATATGGAATTGGTAAATATCTGGATTTATTTTTACAAATACAAATACAAATATGGTATTGAATTTTGAAACAATGTGGATATGGAAATGCATATAACTGTATCCGAATAAAATTTTGCTAGCCAATTTTGGTAATTCTAGCCCGATGTGGTAATTAACAACCTAAAAGAGTATAAAAGTTGTCAAACATATTTTTTGTTGATCAAACTTAAAGGACGCTGCTAGGTCGTGGTCGACCACGATATGGCTTACAGCGAGCTCAGTTCCGACAGCCTCGAAACGGAAAGGTCCCACGCACACGGCCCACGACAGAAAAGGAAATCGTTCTCGCGCGCGCACCAGGACGCACAGGGCCTAGGTGCGGATTTGGCTGGACATGATCGTGGGACCCGGACCCATAAAGCAATTTCAGGGCGCGCGTCCCAATGTGTTCTTCTTCCTACGTCGCTGAACCATAGACGCTGTTGGAGGAAACCTAGCTCGACCCCATGAAATGCAAGAGAGTTACATTGCTTCACAAATCCATTATCTGAAATCCCTTCTGTCCTCCCTCCGCCCTTATTTCCCAGATTTCAACAAAGCAAAAGAAGGCAAAAAAGCAACGTAGATCAAATATTTACATCCCATAACTCTTTGACAGAACACACATATCTCACGAAATTGCATCTCCCACAGGAAGTAAAAGTTCAGTCTAAATGAGGTTCCATCAGTTTTTAAGCAGGAAGTGAAAGTCTCGGGAAGTTAAAATTTCAGCGCGTAGAAGATTCGAAGAACACATCTGTAAGTTTTTCAACTCGAAACTCCCCCCCCCCCCCACCATCAGTTTTGAACGCACCATCAGCTTCTTCCACCAGAATCAACCAGAAGTAGATAATCCCTAATTTACATCCCTGTTAAGAAAAGATGTCGACAAAAATTTCTTGTCAGAAACCTTTGAATCTTTTGGCCAATAACTTTGCGAGCTAGATGTGAAAGGTAAAAATTAATCTTAAGAAACTGAAGTATGATCCTGAGTAGTTATCTTGCGAGCTAGATGTGAAAGGTAAAAATTAGTAATTGTTTGAGCAGAAAACTGTCATAAGATATCCCTTAAGATCTACAAAATAATTTTGTGGTGTAAGAAATTCTACGATTTCATTGCCAACATGAGGACCTGATGATCCTACTGTAAGTTTAGATGATCCATATGATCCATATACTTTTCTCAATTGAAAAGTAAAGTTTCAATGCTCCAGATGGTGTCATGCTACTGTAAGTTTAAATTATCCAGGTGATCCATGCACTTTTCTCAGTTGAAAATAAAGTTTAGATGATTCATATGCTATCATGCCTCTGCATGTTGCATGTACCAAGGTAGTGTAATTTTACTTCAGTGGAGAAAACCCTGATCGGACAACAAAAATCCCTAAGGTTTTTTACACCTGTCTGTCACTTTCATCTACAATGATTTTTACCCATGCTGTAAATTTACATCTGGATATCTGAAACTGTAAAAAATGTGCGTGTAGAAATTGAAATTTATCAAGCTTCAAATGTAACTACAAAAGTATAATTGAAAGTAGGTGGCACATGATGCACAAGTTCAAATGTAAAAATGCACAACTTAGTCTAGATTTGAAAGGTAGAATTGCAGAAACTAAGAACATTAAGAGCACGAAATGTGTGGGTTAATGTCTACATGTCTTATGTAACTCCACTCTACCCTGCGGGGTACCCTAATAGCTTATTTCCCTCTGTACGAGCACGAAATGACTTGACTGGTGCCTCATAAGCTGGGTCTTCGCCTTGTGGTACCGCACTAATTGATGCAAGCTTGTAAATCTTGATGAATTGGTGGTCAAATTTAAACTAAACATTTGCAGCGTCTAGTATCTCAGCATCGGCAGGGGTTGTGCACCTAATGACAAGCTGGGACTCCCTGATGTGGTTCACGGCGTACATAATTCACTCCTCAGCATTTTCTTGATGACATGTAGCACATTGAAAATCTCATCTTTGCTGTGTCGTGAACAATTCTTGACTACGAACACATCGTTGACAGGCCAATGTTGATCCTAAGGTAATCCAGCACAACACGTGACACGGCTGGCCTCCTAGACTCGATGACATAAGCCATTGGTTCTATATTTCATTTAACAAAAAAAAGAACAACATAAAATTGATTAGTTTACATTTTTACATATGTTACATCGGTGCCAAATAGACAATCAATATGTTACACTTTAGTATTTTGACATGCACTAGTTTTGTGATAGAGGAGCTGGTATTGTTTTTCATTCCAAAAAAAATATCAATTGTCTATACAAAAAAACAGGATGGCAGGATTTACATTTGCGCTTAGCAGTGTTCACTAAACAAAAAAGGAAAACAATATCCCATCGAGACATCTTTGTGTAACTTTGCATCCAGCAAAAATATGTACTATAGTTATATGAAACATGTATACTTATGGGTTCCCTAGGAAAAAAAGAAATAGTTTGCTTGTGGCTGTTTTTTCAATGGAGTTGGTTAAAAACCACAGTGTATAAATACATTTTCTACCACACCTTTTACTCCCTCTCCCCCTCCCGTATCTGCCAAAAAAAGTGTTAATGTTTATGGGGTAGCCGAAAATAGATTTTTATAACAAAACACAAAAAATGCAACTAATGGGAGTATCAGTAATTGAACAAAAGCTACACCTACATTTTATCCCCCCCTGGCTACAAAAATAACTTACATCTGGGATCATCTAGCATCTTACCCCTCTCCGTCCCATATCTACATATTGAATGAGATACATCTAGCTTGTAGCATCTACCAGATTTGTATTCATGTTTATAGGGTAGCCGAAAAAAATATAACATTTAGCAGGAGCTCGATGACAAACACAAATGCAACTAGTGGGAGCATCCGTGATCAAACAACACTATCAAACACATGTGAGCCTAAGCACATAGATACATCTACGACAGATAAGTAGCCATCTTTTTAAGAAAAGCGATTGCATGTCAGAAAGGATCTCCCAAGCAGAAAAATTACATCTAATACTAACCTGCAGGATCGATGTAGACTGAAGAAATCCCAGAAGGTGCGCAGAAGGTGTTCACAGTAGCCCAACACTCCGTTCGTCCTTCAGTCTGACACGAAAAATAGGACCCGATTCAACCACTTCGCATGCAAAAATACCAACTACATACACTGCTAAGGAGGACTGGTACAAATATCTCCAGCGATGAGCCGATGATACAAATCAATGAAAAACGTGTATAAGAACGAAATTTGTGCGGGAAGGACGACTGGAATAGGATGTGACGAACAGGAAATAGCTCGCGTTGTTACCTTCCCCCGGAGAAATCGACCGCCGCCGTAGATCGGACGTCGTCGGTGAAGAAACCGTCGAGCACGATCCCCTCCTCTCCTCTCCACCCTCCAACCAAAGTATGCACCCTCCCTCCCAACGGGGTGTTCCTCTGCTTCAAGGCCCCACTACGCCGGCGGCGGTCGTAGGGCGAAGCGAATCGCAAAATCGCCGGAGGAGGAGCTACGGGCGGGCGGTGCGGGAGTGGGGAATGAGGGGAAAGGAGGTGGGAAACGGTCCGTGTGGGCCGAGTGGCTCGCGTCGTCGGATCCTGATCGCACGGACGCGCCGGGTGAGCTCGCGATTGTCCAGATCGTGGTCAACCAATATAAAGTTAAAACTGTTGTGTTACCACTGTAACGTCCTACAGTTGACTCATTATAATACACAAATCTATTATTTCCTTATATTCGGTTTAGTTCTGAATTGGGAAAACATCTGATCTACATGTGTATTCGAGTAACTTCCTATCCGCATTTGTATCCGACAACATCCGTATATTTGTATCTGTATTCGTTTTTGGAAATTGGAAAATGAATATGGGAAGAGTATTACACAATCTGTTTCCACACCTAATACTACCTATATGAAAGCTGTGCAAGATCACGGCCTGGGAGCGATCGGCTACTGTAGAATAGCTACAGTGGAACCTGTAGCAATCTACAGTGCTCGGTGGTGCCTGCTCCGGTCGTCCGCCGGCGATCGGACGGCACAGAGGAGACACCCGTGACGGTTTTGCAGAAAAACCCCTCACAAAACGAAAAACTAACCCGCAGTCCACCCAATCGCGAGGCCACGGACCAATTTGGAAATTATAAAAAAACATGGACCAAAAGGCAAAAAAACCCTCACACGCCCCCTTCCCTCCTTCTCCTCCCGCGACACCCTGGAGTCGCCGCCGCCGGCCGCCGCGCTCGATGCCGCTGTTTCCGGCCTCCCCAGGACGATAAGAGACCAACGCGAGCTTCGCCGTCCACCTCTCTCCCTCCCTGTCGAGTAATTCGTGCTGGGATGCCGTGAACCGGCCGAATCGCGCCGCCGCCGTCCGCCGCCAAACTTGCTCGCCGGCGAACTTCCGGTGACCATTTGGTCCCAGCGCCGCCACTATCCGACTCGCCGTACTCCCGCGCGTCACACACGCGCAAGCGCGGGGCCCCTCGCGCGTTCAATCGACGGGGCCGTGGCTGACAGGAGCTCGGCTCCATTGATGACGTCATTATGACGTCATCGTCCATTTTCTTTCTCCCGAGATATTTTCAAGAAATTAATAAAATTATGACACGTGGGACCAACTGGCAGGCTGTTAACCATTTTCAGGAAATACAGAAAATATGCAAAATTTTAAAAATTCATAACTTATTACCTGTTAATCAGAATAATACAAATAATATATCAAAACGATCAGAAAAAACACCTCTATCTGTTTATATAATTGAAATATTTGTTTGACTAAATTTGCATTACTCTAAAAATGGAACAGCAATTCACTTTTTATTTTAAATGTGGACTACATTTGAAATGCTTCTTTGTATGCATTTCAAATCCATTTAAATTTCTTCGTATGTCCAAATTGGAAGCATGGACATATGTTTCAATCAAAACCTTACATACCTTATGTTAATTTTAATAATGCCATGTGTGGACATTTATTATGACTATTTCATTATTTTGATTTAACAAGACGATGTATTCCATAAAAGAAAATCATTAGTAAAGGGTGCTTACATAATCTAGAAATGAAATCTCTGTTCAATAAAAGATGATCACTATTAGTATGAATATTTCAACAAAATGCAAATTCATATGCTCTAATTGTACCTTGCTTCTAAATTGAATTTAACAAATATGACTAACTTCCAAATTTTTTTCCAACCTTGGCATTCGAAAAAACCTAAAAATGTAAACTTTCCTTGAAATTAAACGTAAAACAGAAAAAAAAAACTACTTATGTCATATGAACTCCATTCAAATTTCAATATTTTAAAAAAGAAAAGAAAATGCCTTCAACGTATTAACTTTCCTTGAAATTAAACGTAAAACAGAAAAAAAAAAACTACTTATGTCATACGAACTCCATTCACATTTCAATATTTTAAAAAAGAAAAGAAAATGCCTTCAACGTATTAGCGTGAAAGGCTAGAAAATTTCCAAACGAATTAAAAGTCGTTCAAAAATCAAAATCTCTGAATATGTCCACCAACAAAAAAAAACAAGAGTAATACAACCAAAATAATCAGAAAATTACGTGCTAATTACTTATGCCGTAGAACAAAACTTTGCGAAAATTCAAAACTTCTAAATATTTGGACATATTTGAAATATGTTTTCCCTAATTACAACTAAAAACTTCATGCCAACATACAAACATACTTAAATACTTTATTTCGATAAATGTTTGGGAAGCACATTCCAACATTTCAAATTGCTAGAATATTTGAGTAACCCCAAAATAGTTTTGATATTTACTAATGCTAAAATACAGACAAACTTAAACAATTCAAAGTATTGCAGATGTCCAAAGCACAAACTCTCTTGCAATCAAATAATTTCAAGATGCAAAATAATATGTCAAAAAATATTCATGTCTCACGATAAAAATTCAAATTCGAATATTTCAAAAATTTAAATGCCTCCAAAATTTGTCCACTTCCCGCAAGCATTAACAAATTCAAATCCGAATAATAGCTTGCAATTTGGACAATTTTCGAAGTCTGAAAAACCTCCAAAAGTAGGTTCTCTTTGCATTTCAATAATTCCGATATCTGCACAATTTTAGAATGTGGACATTTTCCAAAACTAAATTTGGCCACACGGGCGGGAAGAAAAAAGCAAATACAGTAGCATGGACACAACAAAAGGGCGCTGCCTACTTATGGCGTACGATCAAAATCCAA
The DNA here is from genome assembly GCA_947311845.1 of Poa pratensis. Lineage (NCBI taxonomy): Eukaryota > Viridiplantae > Streptophyta > Magnoliopsida > Poales > Poaceae > Poa > Poa pratensis. The sequence continues at coordinate 148,048,468 of CAMZMU010000085.1, forward strand.
AATTTGAATACTCCAAAAAATTAATACATACAAAATGTGATCATTTAATAGGCGCAGCCACAATCCAAATGTAAATAACTTCCCACTTTTACCGACTTACAAAATTTGAAAACTTACAAACATCAATTTTCTTTGAATTTCAACAGATCTCAATTTGAACAACTTCTGATTGTGAACATATTCAAATCTGATTTCTCCACACCTAAATTTGAATTCTTCACACCTCGGTATTTGCAGACATGAGAAAAAAACAACATGACGGCAAATCCCCCTTGGCAGTTTTTAAAGGGAAAACGGAAAATGGAAAAATTCCCAGAAATAACCACTGGAAAAATTTCAAATTTTGCATATTCCAAAAAGAAAAAAAAACTTCCATACCTGATTTTTTTTACCACTAAAAGAATTAAAATTCGAATAATTTCACATTTGTACAATTTTCAAAAACCTATTTGCGTATTTCAGCTCAATTTCCATATTTATATATACCACAAATTTAAATGCCTTCCATCTCCGAACATTTTCGTAAACATCAAAACAATTCAAATTTGAACATGACCCAACGCACACAATTTTTAAAAACTCCCTGAAAATTTTAAACGCAAAAAAAAAAAAACTTTGAGTTCTAAATAATTTTAAACTTCAAACACTCCAAAGTTTGAAATTTACCAATCAGTACTCCATATTTTTTCTAAAAAAAAAAATCAAACTTTCCACGATACCTAATAAATGCCCATATTGTCCAAAACATGATGTATTAGTTTTCCCACGTGATTTCCCTATTTTCTCACTTGGGAACCTCCAACCTATAATATTTAACCGCATCAAACAAATTAACGTGATTTTCATTCTTTTTTAAAACATTTCTTCAAAAAAAAAATAAGCTCCTGCCATATGCTACCATTTTACTTACCCAATTTTTCCATAAAATCAAAACCGGTCGGAAAATTTTGACTTCATTTCAAAAAAAAAATCTGAACATTCTTTCTACAGTAAAAGCATTTTGAATTCAAAACATCATCACCATTTCAACGCTTCAGAATTTCAAAATTCCTTCAAACTTGATCATTCTACAAACGCAAACATAATTCAAAACTTAATACATTTCCAGTTTAACCGATTTTTAAAAACTAAACGCCCCTAAGACATAATTTCCTTTTCCCACATTACAACAACTTTCAAATTTAAGCAACCTCCGAAATGTGAACTTTTTAACAACAACAAACTTTTCGAAAACCAGTAATTTCCAAACTTAAACATTTTTACATTTCCCACGTCTTCAAATTAGAATTTTAACACACAGCCGCGGCGTGTCGCCGCGCTCAGATACCTAGTAGAGGTGAACAACATCGAAGTTATGGCGAAGCTCTATCTCATTACTCATTATTTGTGTTGAAGTCTCAATGAACTTGAGATATCGTTGATAGTGAAACCTATCAATCATTGGCTAAGTTCAGTATTATCATCCGTGCACAATATAACATAAGTGCATGTGCCTTATGCGTTTTTTAATGTTCTATGTAAATAAAGGGTAATTAACCACTATTCTAAGTAATTCTTAAATCACCCATGTTCCTTACAAAATGAATCATGGCTTAACTATCTGCTCGACAACATTATGTACACTACTAGAAAATCCATCTTCGCCGTGTGGTCAAAACACACCGCGAAGGCCGGAATTGACCTCTGCGAACACTTCGCCGAGAGCGGCACTCGGCAGAGCCGTCTCGGCGAAAAACGCCTCGGCGACGACCCTTCGCCGAGTGCTTTATGTCGGGGATGCACGGCGACGTCTTCGCCGAGACTTTATACCAGATACCCGGCGAAGAAAAGAAGATCTGGATCGTCCCATGTCAGATCAGCGTCAGGCGTGTGTCAGAACTTCGCCGAGTTGGGTGGTGTAGGCTCTCGGCGACGAGTGAACGCGCAGATGGCGCCACGTGTCCTCCAACTGGGTGCCGGCGAACGTCTTCGCCGTGCTGCGCTTCGCCGAGTGCCCCAGCGTATCTTCGCCGTGTGTTTCTTCGCCGAGTGCCAGACTTTTAGTTCGCCGTGACGTCGCTTCGCCGAGAGATGATACGTCGCCGAGAGCTGGGTGTCCAAAAAGACTCGGCGAAAGTCGTTCCAAATGTTCACGTTCGATCTCCCTTCGCCGAGACCCAAACTCGGCAAATGTTGCTCGCTCGGCGAAGGAAAATCCCAGGTGACCATTTGGCATCACGTCGCCGAGTTCGGCACTCGGCAAACAGGGAAAGCTCGGCGAAGTGTGTTCCCAGGTGACCAAATGGCACCTGTATGGTCACTTCGCCGAGTGTACTTCTCGGCAAAGATCATTTCGCCGAGTGCTGTACTCGGCGAAGAGACTGCACAGTGCCAGATTTTTTTCTGCTTTTTAGGAATCTCTGCATTGAAACACAATATGCATATATATTTTCAAATATATCAACTGGATCATTACCAGCACACCGAGAACAATGGAAGGATACACATATAAGCAAATATAGCACACATATGGTCGAAAAGTTCACAACATAGAGTGCACAAGTTCATAAAGCACACAACACAAGTCAAACAAGTCCAAAATACATTATCATTGGCAACACTCTTCTTCGCCGCGAGCCGCTTCTCCTTGGAGCCCGGCTTCTCCCTCCCCCTGCCATGTAATGAATAGGCTTAAAGAAAACTCATAAGAAGAAATTGCCAAAACTCATAAGAATACAACAAAAACAATAAGCTTCAGAAGTGGCATACAAATGGTTCATACAAAATATTACATCACAAATGGTTCATACAAAATATTACATCACAAATGGTTCATACAGACAGAAATTCTAATCGACGAGTACAAAGCTTCAGAAGCCAGTGTCTACATTGTTTGGATCATAACTTGGACCAGGATCATCATCATCACTATCACGAGTGTACCACCAATCTGGAACGTAGTCTAGAGGTGGACCGCTCGGCTCCTCTACATCGGGTAGGTGCATCCGTTCAAGAAGCTCCACGTCTCTCCGGTTGACAACCAGCTCACCGTCCTCTTGCCCATGGTCGACTAATGACACCGTCGTCTTCTTCCATTTCATCTACACTAGGCAAGTTGATGTTCAATTGGCCTGACAGCCCATCTTCCTGATAAAACTCTCCCTCGTAGGTGTTCGGGTTTAGGCGGTGGTGGTAGTCGTCATCGTTAGGGGTAGGTACTTTATTACGTGGCGGTACCGAGATCACTACATCCCAGCCTATTAGACGTTTCACAGTTTTGCATGGGTACGGGAGATAAAAAACTTGGATGGCTTGGTGTGCTAGGATATAGACATCATCTCCCGCGTAGACGGATTCTCGCTCAATTTCGACCAACCCAATTTCAGGTCTTCGTCTCACTCTTCTTGGATTGAACCAATGGCATTTGAAGACAACAGGGTTCTTCTTTTTGCCGAATTCACAATCCAGTTCAATTATTTCCTGACTATTCCATAGTAATCAAGGCCGTCCTTCCCTTGGCATAAGACCCCGGAATTTCTTGTCTTCGGGTTTGGCCGAGTTTTTTCGTAATGATCGGTATGGAAGCGGAACCCATTCACGTCATAAGAATTATAGGTCTTGACGGCATAGGTGCATGAGGTAAGTTTCTTCAACTCGGGCCTCATTTCCGGGTCAGATATTCCCTACAAGTGCAATAGGAACAAGTATGATATGTTAGTGTGACGAAACGTCTTGCACAAACATGGAATGAAACAAGGGGATATTCCCTACTTTAGCTTTGAACCACGGAATGAAACCGCCGCCTCCTTGACCCCCTTTTTAAAAAGAACCAACTTGTCATTGTCGGTACATGGTCTTCGATGTTTCCAGGTTTCTGTCTCAAATAACCTATGAATGGCAACGATCAAGAAACGGAGTTAGTCCACAAACTAGGAAATGGAAGTGTGCCGAACAATACACTATACACTGAGCACTTACTCAATGTAGGGTTGTACTTCCTCGTGTTCTTCAAGACATAAGATGTAATGTTCGTCCACTCATCATATGATAATTTCTCTTCTTGTGGCCACTTGATTTGCCACCGGCCCCGATGAAAATGCTAAGTTCAGGTAGATCTTCCGGGTTGGCCATATTGAGACGAGGCACTGGATTATGAACAGTGGTAAGATTGTCACTATAGAACTTAGTGGTGAAGTTTGACACCTCCTCGTTCAGTGTTGCCTCAGCTATGGATGCTTCGATGCGGCATTTGTTCGTGCTTTTCTTTTGAAGGTCCTTCTGCTCTCTCTCAGTTGCAAACATCCAACGGTCTGCACAGGCCCCCCCAATCTTGCCTCGGTCGCGAGATGCACCAACAAATGTTGCATGGGATTGAACATGCCTGGTGGAAAGATAGCCTCTAGCTCGCAAATCAACTCGGGCGTCTGTTCCTCCAACTCTTAATCACCTTGATATCTAATTCTTTAGCACAAAGCCGGCGGAAGAAATAGCTCAACTTTGCCAAGACTAGCCAAATGTCCTCATCGATATAGCCTCGAAACATGACCGGCATTATCCGCTCGATCCATACGTGATAGTCATGACTCTTGAGCCCACCTATCCGCAACCCAACCAAATTCACTCCCCTCATTATGTTAGCTGCGTAGCCATCAGGGAAGAATAGGTGATCCAGGACCCACTGGAGAATTTCTTTCCTTTGGGCCCTTGTTGGGGTGAAACGGGCCTTTGGTTTGGACCATCCTTTTTGACTGTGCCGGGAGGGTCCATTTCATGTTTGGCCTATCACATAGCCTGCTGATCGACTCTAGCCTTGACATTATCCTTCGACTTCTCGAGGTCCATTAGTGTGGACCAAAGGGCCTCGGCGATATTCTTTTCAGTGTGACCTAAGGGAGCTTCCAGAAGCATGGAATGTGTGTCCACTGGTGTGTGTCTCCATAACCCACAAAGCCATTCCCATCTGCATTGGGCACAAGAGCTTCTAGCTGAGCCTTAATGGCGGCACCATCCATGGTAGGTATTGGTACATATCATCAACAACTACATCTTTCAAGAACTTCTTTGCGTCTCTCTTGAATCTATGACCAGGTTTAAGGAACTGGCGATGCTTATCAAAACAAGAATACTTGCCGCCCTTCGTCAGCCAAACGAAAGTCATAGCCTGCATGCACACTGGGCAAGGCCACTTCCCGTGCGTACACCATCCGCAGAATATCGCGCGTGCCGGCAAGTCATGCAGGGACGTGTGGTACCAGACGTACATAGTGAAGTGCTCCTTTGTTACGGCGTCGTACGTCCGTACCCCTTGTTGCCAGGCAAGCAACAAATCATCCACCAACGGCTCCATGTACACACTCATATTCTTCCCCGGATATTCAGGCCCTGGAATTATCAGCGACAAGAACATGTTTTGTCGTTGCATGCAGACGCCAGGGGGAAGATTCAACGGAATGACAAACATCGGCCAACAACTATATGTGCAAGCAGACATACCATATGGGTTGAACCCATCTGTTGATAAGGCAACTGCTACACTCCTGTTTGTGCCGCTTTTCGGGATACTTCTCAATGAATTTCTTCCATGCAACACCATCAGACGGATGTACCATCTTCTCAGGACGATACCTCTTCCCATCTATCGGCCATCTCATTTGTTGGGCAGATTCGTTGGTCATAAAAAGCCGTTGGATCCTCGGTAGGAATGGAAGATACCGAAGGACCTTTTTGGCTACTGTGAGCTGCGTCTTCTGACCATCACCGTTGTCGACCTCCATAACCTAGAGGACTTGCACTTGAGACAGTATTTTTCACGATGTGTTCTTTTCTAAATAACATGCAGCCCTTTGGACAACATCTATCGGCGTATATTCCATCTTAAGTGAACTGAGGATTTTCTTCGACTCGTACATGTTCTTTGGCAGAATATGTGACTCCGGTAGAAGAGAGGCAATAACATGCAGGAATGCATCAAAGCAATTAATGCTTACGTGATACTGGGACTTGACAGCCATTAGGCGACTTATGGAATCAAGTTGAGAAACCTTTGTATGGGCGTGGAGGGTTTTCTGCGAGGCAAACAAAGTATCATAGAACTCCTTTGTGCTCTTGTCCCCTCCCCATCTGCATCTTCAGTTGGAATTTCAGGTGCACGTGCATTAGCGAATTGATCTAGCATTCTATCAGCCCCAGTATCAAAAGCTGTTGATGCCTCCTCGGTGCGCTGTCGCGCGACCTTCTTCCCTCTAGATGCACGCTCGCCATGCAAAGTCCAACGATGGTAGTTGGCATAAACCCAGACTTGGCAAGGTGAAAACCCATGTCTTCCTTTGTTTGGCGACGCTGGTTTTTGCAACATTTGCACGGGCACCAAGTTAACCCAGGGTTTTTAGCAAATGCAAACTCCAGAAACTCTAAGGTCTTAGTCAGCCATTCATCAGTCATCTGACTCGCACCGGCTCGGCCACTGTACATCCAATCACGATCCTCCATCTCCAAACTGATTAATGCAGACATATATTTAACAAAAAGATTCATGCATCATTAATTTAATTATTCACAAAACTATAGATTTTACGCGTTGAATGCACTCACCTATATCTACTAGGTAAAGCTAAGGCCATCCCACCCGAGTATGTGTAGCTTGTGTTCGTTTCCATGTCCTACACCTATCCAAGACAGAATTTCGGCAGCACCTCCCCGCTGCTCTCCCAATACACGTCTCGACAAAGTTTCGAGAGATTGTGTATCCGGAGAACAACATGGGAGGCGCCACCGAAATTCTGTCTCGGATAGGAGTAGAACATGGAAACGAACACAAGCTACACATACTCGGCTGTCCAAAACGTGGACAATTCGAAACGGCCACGGTTATAAAAGATATAGCTCTTTGTATATAAACATATACCCTGGACAAGGTGTATACATAAATATATACAAACAGCTCTTTATATATAAACATATACCCTTGACAAGGTGTATACATAAATATATATAAAGAGTTTCATCTTTATAATATAACCCTTCCGAACGGGAGACTCCTAGGGTTACGCGACTTGTTTGGTGAGCTACAAAATAATGCAACATAGCAAGAGGAGCGGAAAAGCGTCGTTACCCTCGCAGCGTGACCGACAAAAAGACAGGGGAAGTAGCTCCTGCCCGAACCTTGCCCTACAACGACGCTCCCGTCGTCAACCTCGCTGCATACCCTGCACACATTATCACAAATACAATTAATAACTAACAAATAATCCTAAAACCGAACCAACTACTAACCTAACTAACTACTGACCAAAAACAAGTCAAAATCTACCTAACTCAATACTGGCCCGAACCTTGCTAACTACTAACCCTACTAACCTTGCTAACTACTAACCCTAGCTTCACCTTGCTAACCTTGCTAACTACTAACCCTACTAACCTTGCTAACTACTAACCTAACTAAGTACTAACCCTAACAACAAAGTAAAAAAAGGGAAGGTCCTCACCTTGCGGAGCAACAGCAGCTCGCGGTGGAGGGCAGCGGTGACGCGGAGGGCAGCGGCGAGGCGGAGGGGAGGCCGGCAAGCTGCTAGCCCGAGCCTCCCGCCATTGCTCCGACCGCGGCGGGGGGCGGCAGCGGCGGACGGGGAGAGGTGGCGGCGGCGCAAAAGGGAGCTCTCCGGCGGCGGGGTCGGCGTGGGTGAGGGTGGTGGCGGCGGCGACACGGGTGGGGAATTTGGGCGCTTCTGGCGGCGACGCGGATTGGGGAATTTTGGTCGCTTCGGCGGCCAAAATTTCATTAAGTCCCCGCGCCGCTTTTTTTTTGCCGAGTTGTCCTCTTCGCCGAGCACTTTACTCAGCGAAGACCAACTCTTTGCCGAGTAGTCCTCTTCGCCGAGAAGCCCTCTCGGCGAAGACCCTTTTAAAATTATCATTTCATTAAGTCCCCGCGCCCGCGTGTTTTTTTTGCCGAGTTGTCCTCGTCGCCGAGAATTTTACTCGGCGAAGACCAACAGTTTGCCGAGTATTCCTCTTCGCCGAGTAGCCCTCTCGGCGCAGACCCTTTTAAAATTATCATTTCATCTTATATAATTTTTATAATTAAATTTATTTTATAATTAAATTTTTATAATGTGTACTACAAAATTTTATAATACATATAATTAAAAAAACACATTTAATATCGAACACAGAATTTGATTTAACGTTAACACATAACGAGCACATTCTGGAACCGCCGATACATAATTGACTAACAAACAAGTAAACATGCATGTAGAACAAATTACAACAATCACGAACAACTAACAAATTTCTCCACCCTATGCCGTGCGTGTGCTGCCACCCTTGCCCTTTGACGAAGATTCTGCCTTCTTGCCTTTGCCCTTGGACGAAGCTTCAGCCTTCTTGCTCAGTGCTTCAACCCTTCTTTCCTCTGACGACGGCATGAAATCGTCGTCATCATCGCTGTCAACTACCAGAGACAGGAACGACCGTACGAATCACGGTCAGCTTCAGTTCGGTAGAACGGACTATTCGTAACTTTTCTGTCAAACTTATCTGCAAGCCTGAGCATTTCTGCACGAATTTGGAGCGGGGTCCTATACGGAAACCCATCGCGGCATAGCTTCGCCCCGAGCGAAGCGAGATGACTCTCAGTGTGCAAAATTTCTTCAATTAGAACTACCCTACCATCTACCTTCAAATTGCTCGAAAGCCTAGCGAGATGCTCGGATGCGGAAATGTGAAACCCGGACACACACTTCTCGCAAGGACCAATACACACCATGCTTGTGCTCAAGTGAGTACCATGCCTACCTTCGACTGGGCTGTATAGAACTACCGGTGTCGGCATTTGGCGGAAAACGGTGGCGGGAACGATAGCGGGAAATATTTGGGCGGGAAACAGCTGACAAGCGCACGAAGGAAACACACGATCCGTGTGCTTCTTCCGGATCCAACGGCTCACCAGCGCTCGAAAGAAACACACCGCTGATCCAACGGCTGACAAGCGCACAAAGGAAACACACGATCCGTGTGCTTCTTCCGGATCCAACGGCTCACCAGCGCCCGAAAGAAACACACCGCTGATCCAACGGCTGACAAGCGCACGAAGGAAACACACGATCCGTGTGCTTCTTCCGGATCCAACGGCTCACCAGCGCTCGAAAGAAACACACCGCTGATCCAACGGCTGACAAGCGCACGAAGAAAACACACGATCCGTGTGCTTCTTCCGGATCCAACGGCTCACCAGCGCTCGAAAGAAACACACCGCTGATCTAACGGCTGACAAGCGCACGAAGGAAACACACGATCCGTGTGCTTCTTCCTGATTGGGCATACTACAGATCACAAACCCTGAAAAGAAACACACACCGCTTCTCGCCTCAGTCTTCTCGCCATTTCTCACTATATATATGTAGTCATGGCCTCCATTGGCATAGCACATCTAAACTCATATCTGCAACCTCATCACTCTCCCATGGCTTCCACCGTACCCACTCTAACCTATTCGGAGGCGGAGGCGCTTTGCGCCTCGAACTACCCCTGCCCACCCGGGTACGACGTTCCCGCCGGCTGGAGGCTGAGCACCGGAGGCGTGCCGGTCCCTCCTATCCCTCAAGGTTTGGCGCGCCGGGCGGCCATCACGAACCACTACTACCTCGAGCTCACTCCGGAGCAGCGGATGGATTTCCGCTGGCATCCAGACTATCGCCCTACTTGGGACGCCTTCTTCATCGAAAGGCGTGAGAAGGCGCTCGCCAGGTACGAGGAGGACCGCCCGCGTCCTTCGAACTTCAACGAGGCCGGCCGTCGGCTGTGATGGGCCGGCCGGACTCTCAAGAGGGTCATGGACTACATCACGGCCGGCGATAACCCCCGCCTGCGCTACCCTCAATTACAGTCCAGGAGACAACCCCCGTCAACGACTACATCACGGCCGTCCAACGACAGCGACGACGACGGCGGCGACTACGACGACTACACCCACGAGTATTATAGGCCTAGGCAAGAGTATGACTAACCTGAGCCACATCATTGGTTATGACAAAATGGTTTGTTGTCATTCGTCTATGTACCCAAGTTTGTTGTTATTCGTCTACGTACCCAAGTTTGTTGTCATTTGTCTATGTACCCAAGTATGTTGTCATTCGTCTATGTACCCTTCATTGGCAGTTGTTGATTCATTTTTTTGGATGATTTGTGTTGGACGCCACGAATTAATCCGGATGAAAAACACATAGCTGAAACAAAACACACGGTTTCTCCGAATGTCGTTGCATTCAGTGTCGGGCATAGCTAGGGAACCCGAATGTTTTGTGTTTGAGCACAAGGTAGAATACATGAGTGAGTAACCTGGGAAACAAAACACACGGTTTCTCCTAGCTACAGCCCGACACTGATTCACGGTCGAATGTCGTTGCATTCAGTGTCGGGCATAGCTAGGGAACCCGAATGTTTTGTGTTCGAGCACAAGGTAGAATACATGAGTGAGTAACCTGGGAAACAAAACACACG